>CM062813.1:510547458-511747458 GCA_031772625.1 Pinus tabuliformis
CTGATCCCGACATGCTTTGACCTCAGGAAATATTGGATTCTCCGTGAGTTAAATGCAACTCTGATTATCACAGTAAATCACTGAAGGTCTCAACGACTGACCAAATAAGCCAAACAACATCTTCGAAGCCAGATAGCCTCACAACAAGCTAGACTAGCTTCCATATACTCTGCTTCCGTTGAACTCAGTGCTACTGATTGCTGCTTCCGGCTGAACCCATGACACTACTGCTGAACCCAACCCAAAACAGCACCCTGAAGTGCTTTTCCCATCAGAAGCACAACCTACCCAATCAGAATCAGTGTATCCTGCCATCTCACTCCATCTCCCTGCCTGTAGTCCAGACCATAATCCACTGTCCCCTGCAAGTACCGCAAAATGTGTTTTGCAGCCACCCAATGAACCTTCTTGGGCTCACACATAAACTGACTCATCGTGTTGACTGCAAAACAGATATCTGGTCTAGTGTTGACCAAATACATCAAGGAACCAATCAGCTGCCTGTAGAATGTGGAATCCACCAACTCAGAATCCGAAGCATGAAGCTTCTTCCAGTTGGTGATCATCGGTGTCGACATGGGTCTACAATCCTCCATGTGGAATCTGCTAAGGATGTCCACAATATACTTCCCCTACCCCAGGAAGAAATGCCCCTCCTCCTGCCACACCTCCAAGCCCAAAAAGTAGTGCATCAAGCCGATGTCCTTCATCTCAAACTCCGTCGCAAGATCTCTCTTGCAGTGCTCTATGAGTCTCTCTGCACCTGTAATGACCAAGTCATCCACATACAGCACCAGAATGAGAGGCTCCTCACCAATCACAATAAAGTAAAGGTTCGGATCTGCCTCACTCTTTGTGAAACCCATCCCCTGCAAATATGTATCTGTTCTGGAGTACCAAGCTCTGGGAGCTTGCTTTAGGCCATAAAGGGCCTTCTTCAGTCTGCACACATGGGACTCCTTCCCATGCACCTCAAAGCCCTGTGGCTGCTCAATGTACACCTCCTCCTGTATGAAGCCATTGAGAAATGCAGTCTTCACATCCATCTGGTGGATCTTCCAACCCATCTCTGCTGCTATCGATATAATGGAGCGGATCGAAGTATATCGAGCCACGGGAGCGAAGGTCTCCTCAAAATCAACTCCCTTTACCTGGGAGAACCCTCTAGCCACAAACCTTGATTTGATTTTCTCAATGTTGCCATCTGCAGCATGCTTTACCTTGTAAAGCCATCTGGAAGTAACCACGGATTTGCCCTCAGGCTTCGGCACCACCTCCCAAACATCATTCTTCATGATAGAAGAATACTCCTCCTGCATGGCCTCTCTCCAGACCTGCTGGCTAGCTGCCTCCTCATAGCTAGAAGGCTTAGAGTCAAGGATGCTGGTAACCATCGCCATATAGCTACAAAACCTCTCAGGTGGTCTACTCTCTCTGACTGGCCTCTTCGGCTCAGCAACAGATGAGGCATCTCTCAAGGTGTCCTGAAGCCACTTGGGTTTCCTCTTCCTTGAGCGCACTTCTCCCACAGGAGAATGAAACTCCTCCTCATCATCATCAGGGGCCTGAACTCCTAACTGTCTGCCTGTTGTCCTCCTGCCTGCACTTGAACCTGTAGACGCTGAGGTACCGTGTGAACTGTCCATCAGTGGACTCCCTAGTGAACTGCTCTGCATGCTGCCCGGAGCAACACCCCTCTGGCTTGGTGAGCCACTGCTCACTGACGGACCTGACATCCTCATAGATGTACCTCCTGATCCTCCTGATCCCTGCCCACTGGATCCCTGCGACTGACTCAACTGTTGTTGAGGGTCTGGCTGATCCAGATACTCTAACTCCTGTGACCTCCTAAAGGCCCTGTCCTCCTCGAACTTCACATCCCGTCTGACAACAACTCTCCTCTGTGCAGGAATGTAAATCCGAAAGGCCTTTGAGGTCTCACTGTCGCCCACAAAGATACCCCTTCTCTGCGGCGGGCTCTAGTTTGGTCCTCTTCTCCTTGGGTATATAGGAGTATGTAATGCATCCAAAGATATGAAGATGACCAATATCAGGCTTCTTCCCAGAGAAAGCCTCCTCCGGAGTCATGTGCCCCAAGGCACGATGCGGACTCCTGTTCTGCAAGTAAACAGCTGTGTTGCAGGCCTCTGCCCACAAGAACAATGGCAACCCCTGATCATGTAACATGGCTTTGGCAGCCCCTATGATGGATCTGTTCTTCCTCTCTGCAACCCTGTTTTGCTGGGGGTTGTAAGGAATAGTGAACTCCCTCCTAATGCCTGCCTCCGCACAATAGTCAACAAACTCTCCAAAGGTGTACTCTCCTCCATTGTCCGACCTCAGGGACTTGATCTTTCAACCTGTCTGTGTCTCCACAAGAGCTCTGAACTCCTGAAACCGCTTGAAAACCTCACTCTTGGTCTTCAGAAAATAAATCTAGGTCCTCCTGGAGTGATCATCAATGAATAAAACATAGTACTCATATCCATTCAAGGAAACATGAGACATCCGACCGCTCACATCGGAATGAATCAAATCAAGTATCCCAGTCGCTCTGCTGTCACTGCTGGGAAAAGGGGATTTGGCAAACTTGCCCATCGCACAAGCTCTGCAAGTATCAAAGTGATCAGTATTGAAATCTGGCACACCTGTAGTGATCTCCCGCAATGTCCTCAAGGCTCCATGATACATATGTCCCATCCTGCGGTGCCAAATCTCACACATCTCAGAACTGCTAGCTCTGCTGTCGGTACTACTGCTCAATGCCAAAAGGGGCTGGAATGCAAACTTGTACACCATTGCATGGCGTACACCTATCACTCTAGTTGAATCAGCTGGAGTGCCCCTGGGATACATCAACCCCTGTCCTCCCCTGAACAGTACCTCATATCCTCTGTCCTCCAAAGCTGAGACGGATATGAGGTTCTTCCTCATCCCTGGCACATAAAGAACATCTGACACTTTCAAGGGAGGTTTGGACTCCCTCTGAAATATCAGTGTCCTCACCCCGACTGCTCTAACAACTCTGTCATCACCGAGTACTACCTCTATATCAGTGCCACTCTCTGAAAGCTCTGAGAAGTACTCACGGACTCCTGTCATGTGACGTGAAGCCCCACTGTCCACATACCAGATACCTGAAGATGCTCCGCTAATCGAGGGAACAGCATGCTCCCTCTGAACCTGTGTGGCAGGTGATCCTGCACTAGAGAACTCACACGTAGTGAACGCAAACTGCCGGTCAAAACGACCTGCAAAGTCCTCAATCTCTGCTGAAGCTGCCACGTCCTGGTTCTTCCCCTTCTTCTTCTTCTTCTTCTTCTCCGGACACACAACTTCATAGTGTCCCATCTTTTGACAATTCCAACACTTCACCTTGGAATAGTCCTTCTGTGTGTTCCCCTGTTTACCTTTACCTTTGCCTTTGCCCCCACCACTGCTTGTGGAAGCCTGCTTCTTCCCTTTGCCTTTCTTGCCTCCTGCCACCAGTGCTACATCCTCATCCTGCTCAACTGGCTTGGCTGCCCCAACCTGACCTTTCCTGATCTCTGTCTGAATGTAATCATCCCAAAACCTCTCCCATGTGGGAAGGGTCTCACGTGCACAAACCCCATCAGCAAAGTTCAACCATGAACGGGGAAGGCCATTCACTGCAATCCGCACCAACTCAGTGGGTGGAATGGCCTCTCCAATCGCTGCCAACTCATCTCTCACATTAGTAATCTTTGTGAGATATCCAGCTGCACTATCATTACCTATCTTAATATTCTTCAGCGTCTCCTTTAGGACCATCTTCCGGTTCTCATTGGTACTCTGGTAGAGATTGGACAATGCTGTCCACATCTCATGGGCATTGCTCTTTCCTCTCACATGAGGAATGCAATGGTCTTTGATTCCGTCTAGAATTAGCCTCTTCCCCTTGTTGTTCTTTTTATTATAAGTTGTCAACTGAGTAGCATCAGTAGGCACAACAACAGGGTTCTGTGTAGTATGCACCATGATATCCCAGACTTCTGCCTCCTCAAAGATACTCTCCATTCTCTCATTCCAAACGTTGTAATTTGTATGCCCATCTAGCCTATCCTCCACCCTCAATCCCAATGACTACCTGCTGTCCTAAAACTGAAAAATAGCATTGCTGTTTATGAAAGAATCAGCTTGCTGGAATTTTCTGAGTGAAAAATCAGCAGCTGTAATTTTTCCTTTTGCTGTCCCAAACTGTCCTTCAGCACTCAAGCTCTAGTACAATGTAGAAATTTCTCATTTCCCACCCCGGTTTTCAGTTTCTCCTTATTTCTCCCATATAGTTAAATGCCCTTTCCCATAACCATACATTTAACAAGCTGGAAAAAATAAATTTGCTGAAAACACAAATTCTGGAAATTTTACAGAATGCTGGAAATTGCAAAAATAAAAGTCAGTAGTAATAAACAGCCATTAAAACACATTTAAACACTGAGATTTTTGGTCAATGTGACCCTGAAAAAACCCCCTACAACTCTTGGGGAAAACCAGTTTGAGAGCTCTTCTTTATTTCTGGAAAATGCCTTTTTACAGTAAGAGAAATATTCAACAAAAATCAGCAAGCAAACTTTTACAACTTATCTCAGCCTTGCTGAAACTCCGCCTTGCTGAAACTTCGCCCTGCTGAAACTCCGCTGTACAGACTTGCTGAAACTCAGCCTTGCTGCAACTCCGCCTTACTGAAACTCCGCTGTACAGACTTGCTGAAACTCCGCTGCTGAAACTCCTCTGCTGAAACTCCGCTGCTGAAACTCCGCAGCTCACTATCCAGAAATCTCCCTTGCTCTCTTGCTCTCCTTCTCTCAATCTGCTCATGAAAGAACTAATGACCTTTTCCTCCTTTTCCTCCTTTAATCTAACCCCAAGTGACTTTTGGGTGATCCCTAAATCCAATGGCTGAAATAGATTGAGATCTAAGGCTGAGATTAAATGCTCATTTAAATCTCACTTTTTATTTTTTAATTCACCCCACTTTAATAAAGGCCCACTTAGTCATTTATTTCCAAAGTCACTTTCCCTTTCTAATTTTACATTGATTTAATAAATTCACTTTAAAATTAGACTTAGTAACTTTATCACTTAAAGTCACTTTTAAATTAGATTTAACTTTATAAAATTATAAAGTCACTTTAGGAGAAAAATTAAATTCTTTTGGACACTTTTCTCTAGGCCAAAGATCAAAGCCTAAGGGAACCACCTGTCCTCCGGTACGAATTTCAACACTCAAATCAGCCTTTGATCAAGCCGTCATTCTTGTCTCTACTGTTGGAAGTGATTCTATGGCTATCTAGAGAATTATCCCGGCCTTTGGAAACTAAATCGGCCTTGCTCTCAGCAAAATCGAACTGGTCACTGAAGCTATTGTGTGACCCTTGCGCAACTTCACTATGGAATACTCAGCCTCCTCCTGCTGCCTCTCCAAAATTGGAAATCTTACTCTAGAGTCACTATCTCTACCCCTCTGGCACCTGCTACTCGATCTCTGACTGGATTTATCCTATTGAATCATCTGCACTGGAAAATCGAACTGTCTAGATCATTGAGTATCTGTAATTGTTGTATCCTTCATCCACCCATCAACCTCTTCTTATAATCTCTAGTTGGGAATCCAACGACCACGATTAAAACTTAGTTGATGGTTGAGATCATCTCCAAGTCGATCCGTGTGAGTTTCTAGATAATTCACACATTTCTCAATTAATTAACCATTTTTCCTAAGTTAGAGTTAGGAAATTTTTAATTATGGTCAATTAATTTAATTGTGCCATTTCTAGGTGGAATTTCCATAAACGATTTCTGGGTTTTGGAGATCTGCTGTGTTTTATCCTCTCCACCAAGTCTCGAGACTAGAACAGGATCCCATGCTACAGAAATTAACACTCCCTCTTTGCGAGGAAGGTGTTCTCTCTAACTAGTGTTGCAGAACTGCACAACAACCTGTCTCTGCAACATCCTCCCATACACGCTGCTGATGTCTAACAACTGTAGTTGTCTGCCACTTCCCACCAACTACTGTGCTAACTCTGATTCATCTACCACAGACTGTAGTTGCGCCATGCTGTGTTTGTGTTAATGCTGACACGACACTGTACATCCTATACTATTGCCAATTCTGCATCTGCACTGCAACTCAAATCCCTCTCAATTGTTGATTTGAGGTAGCATCGGATGTGCTCTAGCCATGAAAATTAGTGGAGACGCTAAAGCACATGAGATCTCCAAGACCTAGAAATGGTTTGGGCAGATTCTAACCGGTTTGGGAGATATTAAAATAATTAATATTTTTAATGGAGTTCCTAAGTCTAAACTTAGGAAAAGTAAAATATTAATGGGTATTAATATAAAACTGGGTTAGAATGTTCCAAAAGTCATGGATCAAGCCAAATCTAATCTTAGCCGTTGATTAGAGATTTAATCTCGGTCGTTGATGGACCAACGAGAAAAGTATAAGAGGAGGCTTGAGGGTCAATTGGAGAACACACCAGAGTGATCGGTGATTCTATTCTTTAGAGTGGGGTTTGCTAAGAGAGATAGAATTAGTGATCAGTAGCGAGGGGCAGTGAATACATAGCAGAGAGGCGGAGATAGTACCGAGAGACAACGCATAGGCAGAGACGCAGACGCAGAACCAGCAGGAGCCAAGCAGAGGGCCAGAGGGCCTGCGTGGGTGACGTAGAGGGCTAGAGAGGCAGCGCAGAGCATTTGTAGGTTGACGCAGAGGCTAGCAGAGCTGACGTAGAGCCTCAGAGAGGCGTTGGAGGATTTTCATGGGGCAAATTGGGTGCTGGTGAGCCAGGAAGGGTGACGTAGTCCCTATCAGAGTGACGCAGAGCAGTGGAAGCTGCAATTGTTGCTGTGGGATCGTTCATCCGGTGATTAATCAGCTGGAATATCTGTCTCCGAGGAGAGGTACTACTGCCAAGGGAATTCTCTGTTGGGTGAGCCATTTCTAGTACCCTGGTTGTATTCTGAAACTGCTTAATAATAAAACCCTTTGAATCGCTACACCGGTTTGCCCGCATTGGGTTTTTCCAGGGACATTGGTCCAAAAATAACGGCGTCACTTGTGTGCTTGTTTACTTTCAGTTGATGATCTGTAGATGATGATACTGTACTTCTGTTTATTTTCAGTATTTACATGGTAAATAACTTGTTAATTAATTGAACAAGGGGGAAGAAATAAACCAGATAGTACAGGAATAATTTCTAACGGGTTAAACTTAGAAATTCCAACATGGTATCAGAGCGTGGTTGCAGATCACAGGATAACTGAAGGCATCAGCTAGCAGAGCAATAGTAGCAGATTCAGCTGTCCCGAGTGACATAACTGATCTGTGCAGAAGGCGACAGAGGAAGGAATGACGCAGAGAGACTACGTCATCATTCTGGGCTAGAGAGGCAGTGCGGAGGCTGAGGGAGGTCGAATCAGGCTCACACAGAGGCACGCAGAGGCCAAGAGGGCTCATGCAGTTGGCTAGGGGAGCTGATATGTTGGTGCCGGGATTGCGCAGAGCCAAGTGGCTCAATCCTTCAGTTGTTGGGGTATATGAGGTTGCGGTAATTTGCGGAGCGAAGCTAGTGGGGTATTGTGGTCAAAACAGTACCTAACAATGCAAGCACAAGGAGGAGGGATTTCCATAAGGGAAATCGAGACACAAAGGGAGTCGAATTGAGAACTTCCAGACGGGAAGCTGAGAGACTCAGCAGGAGTCGAATAGAGTACTTCCAGGAGGGAAGTAGAGAGACTTGGAGGAGTCAGAAGAAGAGTAGCATAATGGCCGTGAATTGTTAAAATTGGCAACTAGGGCCAAACTCCATGTGGGTCATATTATTAATGGAAGCTGATATTTTTCTTGGATCCCTCTCATCGAGAGGTGTAGGATTGATCTAAAGATCATCCGATTCCGATAAGTATTCATGGAGATATGAATTTATTTGTGTTATGGGACAATTCGTCAAGGTTGGATAGCAACCAAATAACCTCCTCTTGTGCTCTACGTTTTAGAATAAATAGAAGAGGACTTTAAGTCATTTGACACACTCACTTGTGTGATCTCCCTTCATCCTGTTTTGGGTTTGATGAAGATGAGATCTAGAGGGAGTGCCCTAGGATATACGTTGCCCTAAGATAACATGCCCTAGATCTAAATGCAGTCATGGGAGAATAGGCTCTACGTTGCTCTAATGGAGAAGCCTAATGCAGCCATGGAAGAAGCCCTTTTGTTATCATGAAGAAACGCCTACGTTGGCATGGAAATAAAGTCTAACGCTGCTTAATGAAGAAACCTCCTATCACAGTCATGGAACAAGGGTTCTAACGTTGTTATGCCTTAAACGCAGAGAAACCTAAACTCTGTCCTAGATAAATCTTGGCTACAGCCTAACGTTGTCATGGATGACCCTATGGAGATGACCTTATCACAGTCTCCTAGCCGCAGCATTTAAGGAAGTGACTTAGCTACAATCTGGCCGCTGTCCTGGCCCTAGAAGCAGTCCCCTATCTATTGTCCTAAGGAAAGGTCTACACGCTGGTCTAAAAGAGACCTAGATGCAGCTCTGTGTAGCCCTAGTCACAATCCGGATGCACTCTATATTCTGGCCTTATTCCGCAGCAAATGAAGGGCTCTATGTTGCCCTAACCGCAGTCCTCCTAGGAGATATAATTCACTGTCATTAAGGGTTCTATGCAACAAGAGAAGGACTCATACACGCCGGAAAGAGGAAGTCTTAAATAGCCCTAGACACAGTCAAAAGGAAGTGTATTAAAGAGTGCCCTAGCCACAGCCATACCATAGCCTTATGATGCATAGGGACAGCGTCAAAGAAAGGTCTAGAAGTAACTTGAGTGACATGGTGAAGAGTTCCTTAAGCCGCAGTAAGGAGGCCTAAAGAGGCCTTAATCTCAGACGTGAAGATGTCCTCATACGTTGTCACATCCAGCCAAAACTATAGCTGTCTCACTGCTGGTCAAAAGCACGGATGAGATGCATTTGGGAGCAGCGGTCATTAGATTAGAAGACAGAGGGCTAAGCTGCTATCTAGGGTCTAGTTTGGGTCTGCTTGAAGGAATCTGTAACTATAGCCTAGCTGCTCTACTAGGCTCCAAGCCATAGCAAGCAGCTAAGGCTGATATACAATTGCAGCAAAGTGGACTTTGTTTGATAAGAGCAACTGAAGTATTGCAGCAGCATGATGTAGCAACAAAGTATTGCAGCGGCATGATGTAGCAACAAGGTATTGCAGCATGATGATGATGATGTATTGAGTATGCCTTGAGTGTATGATTGCGTGAAACACAATGACAGGTGCAACTAATGATGAGGTGCAGATCCGTGATGAGAGCAGCACAGTGACAGGAACAACAACATGAAGTGTATAGCATCGTCACTAGGTCCGGCACTGTGATGATGAGTGCAGCATGTTGCAACACGGTGAGGTGCAGCATATGGACGAGATGCAGCATAATGACAGGTGAAGGAGTCACCTTGGAGAATCAGTTGAAGCAGCATGTCTTCAACTGATCTCATGTAGAGATGATCAATTCTCTTATCTAGAAAGTCGAAGTGTTGATTTTTGTTGTAAATGTACTGTCTCTCTCGCTCTCTCTGCTGAACTGTTGAAGAACATATAAGAAGAATTGATCAAGGGTTTCCCCACATTGGGGTTTGTCCCTATATAGCGCCACTTCTTGTGTCCCCTTGTCTTGGCTTGTCTTCTGCGATTTCTATTTATGTTCTATCTGTAGTTTACTTTAATGCTAATGCGATTGCTAATCTGGAAAAGACATTGAGCTAACTGTGAAAATTGAAATAAATTGCTCTAAGCATAGAACATACCTAAAATTAACATGAATGGACTGAGAGATCAGGATAGGTTGGACGGGGCGTCCAACTTCGTGGTTTGGAAGGCCAGGATCTTGTCCATTCTAGATAGATATCGCATTAAGGACTTCGCCTTGAAAACAATAGCGATCCCAGTTGAACCAACTGAAAATGAGAAGTACGAGGAGGTAATGGCCAGGGCGAAGTGCATCATCCTTGATGGGGTCAAGGATCATGTGGTGCCGCATATTGCCGAGAAGGACACGACAAATGAGATGTGGGATACCCTGAAGAAATTGTACTAGCATACTTTCGTACAGAGAAAGATGTTACTTGAAAATTAGCTGCAGTCATACCAGATGCAGAAGGGAGAGTAGATAGATGTCTTCCTTAGTCGATTGAAGGAGATCTGTGACCAGCTAACTTCCATAGGGGCCATGCCGGATCAATAATTAATGGTGAGGACTACATTGAATGCAGTCTCAGAGGATTGGGAGGTATTTGTCCAGAGCATACTGGGCAAGTCGAGCCTTCTAGATTGGGAGGAACTTTGGGCGTCTCTTTGTTAAGAAGAGACCAGAAGGGTGACCAAGGCGGGGAATAGCGGAAAAGGGGTCAGAATCAAGGACGAGGAAGAAGAGGATGCGCCTCTAGCATATGCGGGAAAGCAGGAGAAGAGAAAGAAGAAGGACCTCTCGAAGGTCAAATGCTTCCATTGTGGGGAAATGGGTCATTTTGCGAACCAGTGTCCTAGGAAGAAGAGCAAGGGAGAGGCTTCGGACTTGAAGGCAGCGCCTGCAAAGGCGGAGAAAGAAGTCGAGGAGGATGACGATTGTACCATGAGTGCTCATGTGCCACTTGAGAAGAAGTGGGGAGACATCATGCTGTAGTTAGACGGACTACAAGAGATGAGGAGCAGAATTCTTGAGGTACCCAACCTCTTGGATTATACCTTGCTACGGGAGCCTCGAAGAGGAGTAGCAGGACTGGCAGATGCCAGTAGAGATAGATGCAAATAGAGCGGCAGAGAGTGCTACAGTGCAGGAGTCCTTAGATAGC
The DNA here is from genome assembly GCA_031772625.1 of Pinus tabuliformis. Classification (NCBI taxonomy): domain Eukaryota; kingdom Viridiplantae; phylum Streptophyta; class Pinopsida; order Pinales; family Pinaceae; genus Pinus; species Pinus tabuliformis. Next base: position 510,558,363 of record CM062813.1, read on the forward strand.
GCAAGGCTAGCTGTCTGCAACAGTGCGAGAGGCATGGGAGTGTTGCACCAGTGCAAGATGGCACAGAGAGGTGTGCAATGGTGCGAGATGCAGGGCGTTGTTGCAGCAGTGCAGAGGTCGGTAGAGGGAGCTTTAGCATTGGGGGTGTCTCTAGCCTGACAGGGATGTCAGAGTTGGGTGGATCAGTTACTTACTTCTCAGTAACTGAGTTGCGGTGCAACAGTTAGCAGTGGCAGTGCTATGGGCAGCACGTTGTAGCATGTTGAGAGGGGATGCAGTGCAGATGCAGTGCTAGGAGGATGGACCAGCAGCAGCACGGATGCAGAGGGAGATGTCGTACAAATGCAACAATGGCAGTGGCAGGGTCATGGGAAGCAATGCAGAGGATGTTGGGCAGGGAAGCCTAGTATCAGCACAGAGACCGGTGCTAGATAATCAAGGTGATACTCAATATGGAGTATTACTAGAGCACAGTCCTCGCTAGGAGGGAGTGTTGATTTGAGGTAGCATCGGATGTGCTCTAGCCATGAAAATTGGTGGAGACGCTAAAGCACATGATGTCTCCAAGACCCAGAAATGGTTTGAGCAGATTCTAACTGGTTTGGGAGATATTAAAATAATTAATATTTTTAATGGAGTTCCTAAGTCTAAACTTAGGAAAAGTAAAATATTAATGTGTATTAATATAAAACTGGGTTAGAATGTTCCAAAAGTCATGGATCAAGCCAAATCTAATCTTAGTCGTTGATTAGAGATTTAATCTCGGTCGTTGATGGATCAACGAGAAAAGTATAAGAGGAGGCTTGAGGGTCAATTGGAGAACACACTAGAGTGATCAGTCATTCTATTCTCTAGAGCGGGGTTTGCTAAGAGAGATAAAATCAGTGATCAGCAGTGAGGGGCAGTGAATACATAACAGAGAGGCAGAGTTAGTACCGAGATACAACGCAAAGGCAGAGAGGCAGACGCAGAACCAGCAGGAGCCATGTAGAGGGCCAGAGTGACTGCGCAGAGAACCAAAGGGCCTGCGTGGGTGACGCAGAGGGCCAGAGAGGCAGTGTAGAGCATCTGTAGGCTGACACAGAGGCTAGCAGAGATGACGCAGAGCCTCAGAGAGGCGTTGGAGGATTTTCGTGGGGTAGACTAGGTGCTGGTGAGCCGAGAAGGGTCACGCAGTCCCTATCAGAGTGACACAGAGCAGTGGAAGCTACAATTGTTGCTGTGGGATCGTTCATCAGGTGATTAATCAACCGGAATATTTGTCTCCGAGGAGAGGTACTACTGCCAACGACATTCTCTGTTGGGTGAGCCATTTCTGGCACCCTGGTTGTATTCTGAAAACTGCATAAGAATAAAACCCTTTGAATAGCTACACCTGTTTTCCCGCATTGGGTTTTTCTGGGGACATTGGTCCAAAAATAACAGTGTCACTTGTGTGCTTGTTTACTTTTAGTTGATGATCTGTAGATGTTGATACTGTACTTGTGTTTATTTTCAGCATTTACATGGTAAATAACTTGTTAAGTAATTGAACAAGTAGGAAGAAATAAACCAGATAGTACAGGAAGAATTTCTAACGGGTTAAACTTAGAAATTCCAACATCAACTATTGTTGCTACTACTGCAACCACTGCGACTGAGAAGCATCCAAAATACTGAATCCAATGTCTTTGTGTTGCAGCTATCTCCTGAGCACCTGACTGCTACTAGCCTCTGCACTGTCTACTGAGAAATCTGCGTTGTGACTGACTCTACTACTAAGCCTCCTGATCTGCGATCAACATTGCTCTGCGCTCCTTAGCATCTGACCGCAACTAGTCTGCAACAGTCACTTTGGAATCTAACTGCATCAACTGACATTGATCCTCTTGCTACTGATGATGTTGCGGGCTCCTGTAGCGAAGGTGATGGTCCTGTTGCAACAAACTGGAACTGATCCTTGTTGCAACTATGTTGGACCCTGCCCATCCTAACACACTAGATTCTCATACTCCTCCTCCTGGATCTGGTGCCCTATTATCTCCTTTCGAGCCTTGTCCCTTACTGGGACCTTTCTTCGCTTTGCAACTGGCACTAGACAATTCTCACTTCCTCTTGCACTTATCTCTGACAACTGGAAGTCGATCTGCTGCCCAAATTTGCATTCTGGCTAACTCGCATGGCCTCCTAATACAATTGCATATGACCATCTCTGCAAAGCTACAAAATCTACGAAACTCAAAAACTAGGAAAATAAATAGGAATCTTCCTCTTTCACTTGCTCGGTTGTTAGCACTATTACTAGCACTCCTTCCTAGAGTGAGAAAATCTCGCTGCTGCTACTGCCTACTGCGACTGGAAATATTGGATTTCTAAAACTAGAAACCCTCTGAAAAAAACTCCCTCTGTGTGTGCACTTTCTCTTCCACCCAGCACAAATTATGCTCTGGCAAATTGCTTGCCGCAAAACCCTTCTGTGCCCAGACAAGAAATTTGCTCAGTGAAGATACTGAGTTGTTGCTCCCTCTGCCTGCTGGAATCGATTTTCTAGACAAAACGAATTTTCCTACCACCCTGCAAATGAAAATCGAACCCTCTGTCCAGCCATTCGCATTACCTAGTTAGTCACTGCACAGCCCCAGAAAATTCATCCCACAGCTCCCTTTGAACAACGAACTTTCCTTTCTTCGCCTTTGAGCTTCTCGTCTGTCAAACATCCTCTGATACCATGTGAAAATTGCTTGAAATGCAACAACTGGAAGTAATTCTTATAGCTGTAAAATTAATTATGCATTTTATTACTACGACAACAACGATTTAATCACACTACGATCTTCACAAACAAATTACTACAGAAATAAAGCACTGGAAACTGAGAAATGCTAGCACACAAAAAAAAATTGTAACACCATTATTTTTTGAACAAATGTCCCTAAAAAAACCCAATGTGGGAAAATCGGTGTAGCTGTGAGGGTTTTTATTATTATGTAGCAGTGAAATTCTAAGTACAATCTATGGATACCCAACTAGCTATCCAATTAGCAAGAATCTGGCAAAAATATTTAGAGAGAAAATTCTCTCTCCACAGGCAATCCTGGCATTGGCTCCTCCAGGAAAAATGGTTGTCCAAACCCCTGCGTAGACCCTCTACGCAGTCGCTGCGCTGCCCCTCACACGTGTGGTTCAAATCAACCTCTGATCAAGCCATCTTGCCTGTCTCTACTACTGAAAGTGATTCTCTGGCCCTCTCGAGAATTATCTTGACCTTTGGAAACTGAATCGACTTTCCTTTTAGGAAAATCAAACTGTTCACTGACGTTATTGTGCATCCCTTGCACAACTTCACTGTGGAATACTCGGCCTCCTACTGCTGCCTCTACAGAACTGGAAATATTCCTCCAGAATCACTGTCTTTGCCCCTCTAATACTTGCTACTCGATTTCTCCCGTTGAATCACTTGCACTGGAAAATCGAATTGTCTAGATCACTGAGTATCTGCCACTGGTGTATCCTCCATCTAACCATCGACCTCTTCTTATCATATCCAGTTGGGAATCTAACGATCACGATTAAAACTTAATCGATGGTTGAGATTATCTCCAAGTTGATCCATGTGAGTTTCTAGATAATTCACACTTTTTTCAATTAATTCCTATTAATTAACCACTTTTCCTAATTTAGACTTAGGAAATTTTTACTTATGGTTAATTAATTTAATTGAGCCATTTCTTGGTAGAATTTCCGGAAACGATTTCTGGGTTTTGGAGAACTTCTATGTTTTAGCCTATCTGCCAAGTCTCGAGACTAGAACACCATTTGATGCTACAAAAAATAATAGCGTGTGTTGTCGCGCGGATTGGCACGACAACGCTCAGACCGGGGGCTGTCACTCTGATCCCCGATCCCTCTGTTTAAGCCTGTCTCCCGCGGCTAAGGGGGGTAGTCCCTGTGGGATGATGAGACCAACTGTCGACCAGTTGGTTGGGAGACACGAGACACGATATGAAAAACACCAGATAGATTTGATTAATTTAGCAGACCAGTGCCTTAAGAGATTGTGGCTAAAACGATTACTTGTTAAATGATATAAAAAAGATGGACCATGAACAGCGATCATCTATCATCAGCTAAATCACAATACTCTTAGAATGACCAAAACGATATCCAGTAATTGAGAATTTAAAAAAAAATGAATACTTTAAACCACCACGAATCATAAACCATTAACCAGATATCAATTTCGCATCTCGACTTGAAAAAACTCAGATCTCAACGTGAAAGATATAACATGAAAAACCACTGAAACTGGCAAAAATAAATTTTCCACGAAATTTTTATATATATATTTTTTTTTAAATTTTTCGAGAAATCTAACTATATGAAAATAAAAATAAAAATAAAAAAGGGCCTAAAAATTTATAAATAAATCTTTTTGCATTTTTTTTTTAAAAAACGTAAAAATGAAATTTTAAAAATCCTAAAATTTATTTAAACTAAAACTTAAAATCTAAATCTAACTAAGATCTAAAATACTAAAATCTAGAACATAAAATAAAAACTATACAAAACTAAATGTTAAATAAATTAAAATCTAATAAAACATTAAATCTAAATGTAACTTAACTAAAATTTAAATAAAACAAAGAAAAACTACGTTAAAATAAAAATGGGGCGGAATCACGTTTTTGATTTTCATAATATAATTTTTGAAAGAAAGAAATAAAACAAAACTAATACCTAACCATAATCTAAAACGATAAAGCTCTTGACGTAAAAAACTACACTACGAGTTTTGTTGAGAAAACGTAGGCGCATAAAAAAAAAAAAAAACCGAAAACGAGAACGGTACCCTAACTAATGCGTAGAACAGCGAAACATTACCTGCACATTGGTAAATAGAATGATAAACTCTGTTGATCCCTTGCGATTTCCACCTCTCGACGCGGGTTTTTTCGACAGCAACAAGTCGAGCACGCAGAAAGGAATGACGAGTTCGATTTATATGGGCACGTTTCTTAGCAGATGGATTTGACGGTGGCTTTGAAGATCGATTTAATATCACCCGCAGATTACTTGGCCTGAAATCTTCGACGGATAGCTGATTTACGATTTGAGATATTTCGTGGTTAACCTGAAGTTCCCACCGCTGCCCACCGCTGGTTCGATGCCGCATTGATGCACTGTCACGCTTTGGCATCTGCGTGTTTCTCTTGGCATTGTGCTATGACAGATACAGATTGGATCAGGCGAGCAATGAAATGTAATGGTAGCGTGGAGGAGATGCATACGTAGGTCAACTGGATGAAGATTTATGCTCAGCAAAACTCATAAATCACGTTTTTTCTTGCTCACGCCGTCAGAAACCCTGCTTTCTGTGAGCTCATTTAAATATAACTTACGCCATTGTTTTGGACCGATGAGCTGCCTGTAGATACAAGAAAACTGAGAACCCTAATCAAAACTGTACCAAGCAGAAATTTGAAAACCCTAGATCAGAAAAAATTTAAACCCTAAGACAGCTGATTAATGTACAAATTGTGGCCCCTGAAATGCCAGATTTAGCAATAACAGCAGTAATATTTTCGAAGTATCAGAAAACTTGAATTCTGCTGTGAACAGAAAGAAAATCTCTCATGCAAAACAGGAAATAAACTTTAAATGATTAACCCAGGGCCAAAATCAGCTGGGCTCTGCAAAGAAAAGCCCGTGGGAGTCGGCTGGTTCAGCCTAGAACTTCCCCAAACGCCCACCAATATTCTCTACTAAAAGGTTTTCCTGCACATCTCAAGCAACCATCAGCAAAGAGAGAGAGAATGCTGCTAGATCTCAGGAAATAATGGAGGTACCTGCCATTATTTCAGAAACCCTAGAAACACTCAAACCCTAGCAAGTGAACAAGATACCTGTGCTCACAATACTCTAAAAAACAAGCTATGATTAATGGCTGAAAACTGAAATATGCAGAAAATTAAAGATCTCACAGCAATTCCAGAGAGTAACACCAGTACGATTTGGACCCCAAGGTCTTCTTTTATTAACCAGAAATCAGATTACAAGAGAGAGCTTTTTCAGTACAGACTCACAGATCCCATCTCAAATGACCCCTAGCACCCTACTTAAAGGAAATGCCTCCAACGGCTAGTTCGAGTGATCCATGCAGAAATGATCTCGACCGTTGATGAGGATCAAGACATCTCTTGATCTCATCCGTCGATTTATTCACTTAAAATATTATTATTTTATTAGTTAGGGTTTTTTCTTTATTTTTTAATTTTTAATTTATTTCATTTTTTAATTTTTACTTATTTTATTATTTTAAAATGGATCATCGAACTAAGCCTTCGGAAAACATCACTTAGGACCTAGGACTTAGGACTCATGAGGGGATTTAAAACATTTTTCGACCTCAGGACACACTACATCATGACTTTTACAATTTACATCTTAAGGGAGAAAACCCCTTTAACATAGACCCTCACAAATCACCCAGTTCTGCGACACAACTATAATCTAGCAGATCAACACACTAGGATTCTCCTAAAATTCTAATGACAAAATCAATCCCGGCTTTGGGGTCAGGTTTGAAGGAAAACTCTGCCGATTCGTGGATCGGTGAGACGAAAAACCTTCCGGGACGTAGATTATCATCAGAAAGTTAGGTCCACCTAGGCAAATTACATACATGACTCATGTCTGCTAAGATTATTTACAATCAATACATGCAGACTGGGTTTACAATCAAAAAGATCAAGTTGCTGATGATGGCAGGATGGCACAGACATGCTGATCAGGTGCTGCCCCTTTTTGCCAAGAAAAGGGGGATGTACTGCATGGGTAGTTGACCAGTAGAGGTCAACATCTGGCTCTACTTGGGGACACGTTGCTGCTTGCAGGAATGTGAGAATCCAGAATCTGCATCCATACAACACAAAAAATAAGTAACGTCCATCCAAAAAATCAGCATATACATTAAGCACATAAAAACTCTTCATTTATTAACTATCTAATAACATGAAAAGTAAATCTAATCCTAAAACAGAAATGAAACGCTGAAAAGACGAGGAGTAGAGTTAGAAATACAATACAAAAAATGCCCCACGGCATCAGATGTGTTCAATATAGTGCATACTGAGCATTTGCCTGCTTTCAGGCAAATCTGTCGGCTGCTTGTCGGATGTGCCATGTCCAATTTTGCATATGGTAGGACTTTTTCCTATCCGAAAATCAAGCAGCTCGCGACCGTCTGATGCGTCAAATCTTCTTCTCATTTTCTTCCTCTTGCGCTTTTTCTTTCTGGCAGGATGAATTACTGATGAGCTGGAACTTTCTGTCTCGAAACTATCAGATGAAGTATGCGTGATATGTCTCTCTTTAGCCCGCATCTGATCTTTGTCATTCTTAAGTCCATCTTCAATCAACCATCTTTCAACTGAACTAATAACCTCCTCATAATAAGATGGAGCTTGTTGCAACAAATGAGAAGGCTCCTGATCTATTGATGTTATCTGGTTTCTTTCATTTTCCAATTGCTGAAACTTTTGAACCTGTATTCTAATGGCATCCATCTGTCTAGAGTGTTCAACCTTTATAGCACTGATTTGTCTGGCATGATGTTCTTCCATGTCTTTTATTACTTTAACATTTTCTTCCTTTATGTTCATCAAGCAATGCTGCATGGAATTTATTTCTTCTTCGTGATTCGCTTGCATGTTTCCAATTTCTGTTTCATATTTAGTTTTCATGGCCTCAATTTCCTTAGCATGTTGATTTTGCGTGACCTCAATCTCCTTATTACGTTTTTCCAGATGGGTGCGTAAAGTTTTAACATCATTGATAAGATTAGTTTGGTTGCTTTCCATATTTTTCACCAGCATCATTAAATCTTGTATTATTTGCTTTTGCTCCTCCTTTTCATTGTCATTTATCCCTGATTTTTCACTATCATGAACTTGATCTGCAATAGTTCCGGTTGATGACATATTCTGATCTTGAACTCTTTCTTTCTGTTGCACAATTTTAGGGGCAGAAGGCAAGCTGTTTGGACTATCATATCTATCTTTAAAAGCATTGAGAATGTCTTGTAAAGAAGTGAAAAAATCATTAGGAAAATTATTAAACCAATTCAAGGCATCACCCTCTAAAGAATGGACAAATAGACGCATCTTGACATCTTCATGATTATATTGAGGAAGTCTACAATATATGGTCATTACACAAGTAAACATGTTTAAATGATGTCTAACAGCGACCAGATCATCACCCGAGAACTTAAATAATTTAGAAATAGCCTCTTTCGGAAGATCATGGAGATTATTAGTAAAATGACATGGTTTACATGAATAATCCATGATGAACAAAAAGGGATCAAATGGATGATAGAAAGAGATTTCTGCTCAAGAGAATTAAGAGATGAGAGAAGTGGAGTCGCCACTTGAACAATGAATCTGATTCTAGGATCCAAAAAGTAACCACAAGCAGATATGAGGAAAGCTTCTTGTCTGGGAAAAATGAGAAAGTGGAGTCGCCACCCAAACAGGAAACAAACCCAAGGGGCGCTGCTGATATGTGATGAAAAGATGCCAAAATATTGAATCTGCCAGCTCAACTGAGAGATGAGAAAGATGAGAAGATGAATGATTGGCGTTTGAAACACCGAGAACAAAGTTTCCCCGGCAACGGCGCCAAAAAATGTTGTCGCGCGGATTGGCACGACAACGCTCAGACCGGGGGCTGTCACTCTGATCCCCGATCCCTCCGTTTAAGCCTGTCTCTCGCGGCTAAGGGGGGTAGTCCCTGTGGGATGATGAGACCAACTGTCGACCAGTTGGTTGGGAGACACGAGACACGATATGAAAAACACCAGATAGATTTGATTAATTTAGCAGACCAGTGCCTTAAGAGATTGTGGCTAAAACGATTACTTGTTAAATGATATAAAAAAGATGGACCATGAACAACAATCATCTATCATCAGCTAAATCACAATACTCTTAGAATGACCAAAACGATATCCAGTAATTGAGAATTAAAAAAAAAATGAATACTTTAAACCACCACGAATCATAAACCATTAACCAGATATCAATTTCGCATCTCGACTTGAAAAAACTCAGATCTCAACGTGAAAGATATAACATGAAAAACCACTGAAACTGGCAAAAATAAATTTTCCGCGAAATTTTTTATATATATATATATTTTTTTTAAATTTTTCGAGAAATCTAACTATATGAAAATAAAAATAAAAAAGGGCCTAAAAATTTATAAATAAATCTTTTTTTTTTTTTTTTTTTTTTTAAAACGTAAAAATGAAATTTTAAAAATCCTAAAATTTATTTAAACCAAAACTTAAAATCTAAATCTAACTAAGATCTAAAATACTAAAATCTAGAACATAAAATAAAAACTATACAAAACTAAAAGTTAAATAAATTAAAATCTAATAAAACATTAAATCTAAATGTAACTTAACTAAAATTTAAATAAAACAAAGAAAAACTACGTTAAAATAAAAATGGGGCGGAATCACGTTTTTGATTTTCATAATATAATTTTTGAAAGAAATAAATAAAACAAAACTAATACCTAACCATAATCTAAAACGATAAAGCTCTTGACGTAAAAAACTACACTACGAGTTTTGTTGAGAAAACGAAGGCGCATAAAAAAAAAAAAAAAACGAAAACGAGAACGGTACCCTAACTAATGCGTAGAACAGCGAAACATTACCTGCACATTGGTAAATAGAATGATAAACTCTATTGATCCCTTGCGATTTCCACCTCTCGACGCGGGTTTTTCGACAGCAACAAGAAAGATTCGAGCACGCAAAAAGGAATGACGAGTTCGATTTATATGGGCACGTTTCTTAGCAGATGGATTTGACGACGGCTTTGAAGATCGATTTAATATCACCTGCAGATTACTTGGCCTGAAATCTTCGACGGATAGCTGATTTACGATTTGAGATATTTCGTGGTTAACCTGAAGTGCCCACCGCTGCCCACCGCTGGTTCGATGCCGCATTGATGCACTGTCACGCTTTGGCATCTGTGTGTTTCTCTTGGCATTGTGCTATGACAGATACGGATTGGATCAGGCGAGCAATGAAATGTAATGGTAGCGTGGAGGAGATGCATACGTAGGTCAACCGGATGAAGATTTATGCTCAGCAAAACTCATAAATCACGTTTTTTCTTGCTCACGCCGTCAGAAACCCTGCTTTCTGTGAGCTCATTTAAATATAACTTACGCCATTGTTTTGGACCGATGAGCTGCCTGTAGATACAAGAAAACTGAGAACCCTAATCAAAACTGTACCAAGCAGAAATTTGAAAACCCTAGATCAGAAAAAATTTAAACCCTAAGACAGCTGATTAATGTACAAATTGTGGCCCCTGAAATGCCAGATTTAGCAATAACAGCAGTAATATTTTCGAAATATCAGAAAACTTGAATTCTGCTGTGAACAGAAAGAAAATCTCTCATGCAAAACAGGAAATAAACTTTAAATGATTAACCCAGGGCCAAAATCAGCTGGGCTCTGCAAAGAAAAGCCTGTGGGAGTCGGCTGGTTCAGCCTAGAACTTCCCCAAACGCCCACCAATATTCTCTACTAAAAGGTTTTCCTGCACATCTCAAGCAACCATCAGCAAAGAGAGAGAGAATGCTGCTAGATCTCAGGAAATAATGGAGATACCTGCCATTATTTCAGAAACCCTAGAAACACTCAAACCCTAACAAGTGAACAAGATACCTGTGCTCACAATACTCTAAAAAACAAGCTATGATTAATGGCTGAAAACTGAAATATGCAGAAAATTAAAGATCTCACAGCAATTCCGGAGAGTAACACCGGCACGATTTGGACCCCAAAGTCTTCTTTTATTAACCAGAAATCAGATTACAAGAGAGAGCTTTTTCAGTACAGACTCACAGATCCCATCTCAAATGACCCCTAGCACCCTACTTAAAGGAAATGCCTCCAACGGCTAGTTCGAGTGATCCATGCAGAAATAATCTCGACCGTTGATGAGGATCAAGACATCTCTTGATCTCATCCGTCGATTTATTCACTTAAAATATTATTATTTTATTAGTTAGGGTTTTTTCTTTATTTTTTAATTTTTTATTATTTTTTATTTATTTCATTTTTTAATTTTTACTTATTTTATTATTTTAAAATGGATCATCGAACTAAGCCTTCGGAAAACATCACCTAGGACCTAGGACTTAGGACTCATGAGGGGATTTAAAACATTTTTCGACCCTCAGGACACACTACATCATGACTTTTACAATTTACATCTTAAGGGAGAAAACCCCTTTAACATAGACCCTCACAAATCACCCAGTTCTGCGACACAACTATAATCTAGCAGATCAACACACTAGGATTCTCCTAAAATTCTAATGACAAAATCAATCCCGGCTTTGGGGTCAGGTTTGAAGGAAAACTCTGCCGATCCGTGGATCGATGAGACGAAAAACCTTCCGGGACGTAGATTATCATCAGAAAGTTAGGTCCACCTAGGCAAATTACATACATGACTCATGTCTGCTAAGATTATTTACAATCAATACATGCAGATTGGGTTTACAATAAAAAAGATCAAGTTGCTGATGATGGCAGGATGGCACAGACATGCTGATCAGGTGCTGCCCCTTTTTGCCAAGAAAAGGGGGATGTACTGCATGGGTAGTTGACCAGTAGAGGTCAACAGCGTGTAAACAAGGGTCTTTCACATCATTTTGTTATGTTTAGGGGCTTTGTCCTTGAGAATTTGAATTGATAATACTTGTATAAATAGATGAGACCTACTCTCATCTCAAACCATGACTTCTTGGATTTCCGTGTGAAATTTTCCTTGAAATGCAACAACTAGAAATATTTCTTCTAACTGATAATTAATTATGTAGTTTATTTTGTTTACGGCAAAATAACGAAATATTCACATTGCAATTTCTTCACCAAATAAAAATACCGCAGAAGAAAAAATAGGAACTGAGAAATGCTAGCACACACATAAAAATTGACAATTATTTTTGGACAAAAATCCCTGGAAAAACCCAATGTGTGAAAATTGATGCAACAACTGAGGGTTTATATTTTATTATATGCAGTAGAAAATCTGCGTACAATCTAGATGCCAAAAATTGGAAATCCTACAGAGAAAATATTGGCAAAAATATTGTGAGGAAATTTTCCTCACCCCACGAGCAATCCAACATTGAAACTAGCCTCATAAACCCCTCTGCGAATTGCCCTATGTCACCCTCTACGCAGGCCCTATGTAGGCACAATTTCACACTGCCTGTGCAGCCTGCCACTGACTCTGGAAATGTCTCTCTTGGCCTCTACGAATTTTGTTGCCTTCGGAATTCTGAAACGACCTCCTGAATCTGCAAATTGAACTGCCTCCTAGAGGCTATCGCACAACCCCTGCACAACCTCTTTGTGGCTATCTTTGGCTCCTTGCAAGTGACTCTCTTGAACTAGGAATCCTTCCTCTGGATATTGCTGACCTCTCCCGTTACTTGCAATTCATCGACTGGCTTGATCTCCACTGCTAAATCACTACTGCTACTGAGAATTTGAACTGCATAGGGCAACTGAGTATCTGCACTAGTGTATCTTCCATCTACCCATCGACTTCTTATAATTTCCAGTTGGAACTCCAATAGCCAAGATTAAAACTTAATCGATGGATGAGATCATATCCAAGTCAATCCGTGTGAATTTCTAGAGAATTCTCACATGCCTCAATTAATTACTATTAATTAGCCAGTTTTCCCAAGTTAGACTTAGGAAAAATTTAAATGGTCAATTAATTTAATTGAGCTATCTCTAGGTGGAATTTCTAGAAATGATTTCTGGGTTTTGGAGAAATCATGCGTTTTAGTTTCCACAAAGTTTTGAGACTAGAGCACCTTCCCATGCTACAAAAACTAACATTTTGACCTCTTTGACAAATTCAAACTTGTAATATTGGAGAGGATTTTTGGTTAATGGGTGCATTTTGATGTGTGGATAATTCTTGTCTCATTTTTGGAGCTTCTAAATGGAATTGTTATGGATGGATATACCCTTTGCTATCTTGTAAGTGCTCATTCATGATGAATTTTTTTATTTTCGCTAATGTCTAATGCATAGAATAATGCCTCATGGTTATTAAAGTGCCTTGATTGTTGAAGTATTGTTTCAAATTGTAACTATTGAGAATTTTGCATATGTTACTTATTTGATAGTGAATGAATGAATGAATGAATGAATGTTCCTAGGGGATTATTCCATTTTATCCTTGAAACTCCATTAATAGTTTTCTTGGAAGTATAAATATCTAAAGGGGGTAGCTAAAGCTAGTTCCTTTAGGTCTGCTTGAAGAGTGAATTGTCCATATCAAGATCATTCATGACTCCAAACCTCCCAATTGCTAGGCACTGATGTTAAATCCTTGGTGGTCATCATAACCCATCTCATTTCTCTCTTTTCACCTTTCTTTTCGTACTCTTAAGGATAAGGAGGCCCTAACTAGGGGCTTGGTGCGAATTTCAAGGAGGAAACTCTTTCATCAATCTAGGAGCCTAAACATCAAGATACTACCTCATTAAATTTGGTGGGATCCACCTAGATTTCATCCATAAATTCAAAGGCCGTAGTTTTCACATGAAGAGGGAACCCTAGTAGGCAAATCCTTCAACTTGGGGACTCTTTGAGGCAAAATTTCGGAACTTGGTGAAGTAAATCTATCATTGCCTATTCACTCACCTATCTTGATCTTGGATGCACATATATCTTGTGTTAAGTCTCAACCCTAGGTCTTGTGTAGTAATTCTCTAAGGGTTTTTGTTTTGTGAAAAGTCTTACTAGCCTCTCCCAAGGTTTGCGCTTTTGTTGAATCTTTCCACTGAATGATTTGCCTTTCTCTCATGTCACACCTTTTACAAGGACAACATCACAAGTGAGTAATACTAGGACTCCTCCTGTTGGTGAAAATTTGAGAAGAGCAGGGAACTTAGGCTGTGGTGACAGTGGACCTCTATCCTAGGTGTTGTTGTGCCCTCTAGCTCTAGCCTTTCAAGGCACCCCCTTTCACAAGGCCTGCTAGTTTGTGCAATAAGTACCATGGGTCAATACCTTGGATCTTCCAAAAACCATGGGTTCTTTTCCTTCTTTTAATAAAGTGACTTTTTTGTAGGGTTTATTCTTTAATTCATTTTTAAGTCACTTAATAATCACTTTTATTAATTTAATAACTCAACATCACCTTAGAGATGACTTTAAATAATTAAATTAGTTAGTTAGTCTTTTGTTCCCAAAAGGGGACATTACACTACCTCTCATAAAACTCCTTGTTTACTTACAAAAAATCCCACAATAGTTGTGTAAAACGGTCCTAAAAAGAGAGATATACATGCAGATTACATAGCAGTGTCAAACATCAATTTGATCTACAACAAAAGAAAAACATAACTTCACCAAAACACCTTTCCTTCCTTTAACTTGAAAAATGACAATGTACTTGGCCTCTTAAGGGAGTATTTCCTTCTCCTAAACTTATCCCTTTGCAAGTGAATGTTTCCTTTCTTTTATAGTCTGCAAACTCTAACTACCTTTTCAATGAAATATTCAAGAGAAAGTTGGAAACTTCTCATTTGGTGAACTGCTACTCACAAAAGGGTAAATCCTTTTGGTTGAAATGCTTTGAATGGGCCATACATGCCACATTTCAAGTTCGTAATCAAAGAATTCCATCTATTATTCATTATTCCTTGATAAGAGAGATAAAGGTGAGTTGTTTTTGATGGTTTGATGTTGGATGATCCTCTAAATAGTGCTTCTTCTTCATCACCAAATTGGAAAATAGTCCACATATACCATGTGGAATCTACTTGAGTATATGTCTCTTCAAAAGAGGATCCTCTAACCACCTCTTGTCCAAAAATAACAATAACAAGCCCTAAGAAGTGAAATGCTTCTCAAATATTGTGTTATTCCCATGCTTTAGGCCTTGTCAAATTGTTCTTCTCCAAGGAAGGGTGCTCCTCTTCGTGTGGGTAACCCTGATGGTGGAATGTGCCAAGGGGTTCATAATGTAACCAAATATGTAACTCATTCTTGGGAACTGTGAAATGACCCCCTCAATGGTGAAACGTCATAAGAACATACAAATCACCTCCAAATATGTGAAAAGGCACCTTAGAGGTGATGCTTGCATAAAAAAATGAAGTAAGTCCAAATAGATGATAAAAGATAAAGTGCCTCTATTTTAACTAGGTAGTGCCTACACAAATAGAATAAGGTGGATGACCTTCAAGGCAATGCCCACTCCAAAAGATTCACATCCTCATCACTATACTACTGAGAAGAATGCCTTGAAAATGCAATGAAACTTGCATTTTTAGGCGGCAGCATGTTGGGAAAAATAATATGTAGCTTTTCATGAAATTTATTGTTTAGAAGAGGTGGAGTCATATCCTCAAAGAAATCAAGGTAATACAATGGGAGTGATTGACATTATGATTGGAGAAAGTTTCTTGATTTTAGCTCGAGTACTGTTACCCATCCATATACATGGTAAACCCTAGGAGAAAATTTTTGTCTTACATTGCAACTTGGCATCCAAAAGCCCTTCCATGATCCACAGATAGCTAGCCTCAACAGCCTCTTATTCATTTTTTGTCAATGCACTCATTGATCTAACCTACTTATTCAATGAAGGTGGGTCATCTATTGTGTGGTAATTTAACCATTTTTTCATCCAAATGCTTTCATTTCATGTTTAAGGCATTCTAGCATGGATCATAGGTTGAAATTGGATTATAGATTGCTATTGACTGTGTACATTTTCCCTTACTTCACCTTGGTGGTTATCACGTGTTTCTAGTCCAGTGTGACCTTCCTTATGATCTTTCTTTCATTGTTTAGGAAGGGTACAAATAGGAGGCTCTGATGGTGGCAGCGCTCCATGTTATTCATATCCAACACTTGTCATCATTCCCCAATGTCCATTATTCCATCTTTTTATTGGTTGTTGTGAGTCGCTCGTATTGGTTCCCTGTTGGTCTTGTCCTATGAGAATAAGGGGTTGAATATTCCCCAGGTTGATGCATTTGTAAGAAAAGAAAAAACATGAGCCAAATGTCAAAATGCAAAGGAATGGCAAGGGATGTAAAGCAATCAAAATCCAATTATAGCTTGAGTTCTACCCCTATATAGCCACTTGTCCTCAAGAGTATCCATGAATATCACGCTTATCAAAGTAAAAGGAACACTTTAACTTGATAAATCCATCAAGCTAGTTAAGCAAGTTGTATCAAAGCAAGAAAGAAAAAGGAAAAGCATGGGGGTTTGGAAAAACAAAGCCAAGGGAAGGTAAGTCAAACAACTAATTTCTCCCTCTACAAAAGTGCTTGTTCTTTAACACTCTTTCTATTTTTGATTGAGTGAATGACTAACTGTTGTATCTTTGACTCCTTTCATCACCCCACTAGTCCTAATAGCTAGATTGACCCAGTGTTACCATATTTGACCTCCACATGGCATGAATGAGGACATCGTCATGCTTGAGAGAAGGATCTCTTTACCATAGGAAACCTGGAAATTATGCCACTTGGGTTTTGTCAACTATTTTTGTAGACTGCTTTTGACATATTGCATCTCTCATTTTGTCAAAATATACCCGTGTAATGCCACCTAGAAAGTCCACATACTATTGGACCACCTTTGATTGCATTTTCTTGGTGATGCCATCACATTTTGGAAAAATTTCAATATGGCATGTCATTTATATTTTTTGCGAAGCATTTTGAGACTAAGTTGACTTTTTTACTTTGGGACCACATGCATTGAGAAATGTGTACTGCCTCAAGAAGCATGAATCTTAATTAGCACTACACATGTCTTAATCTTAATTTTTCTACTAGGATAAGGCTAAATGGTGGGCCAGATAATACCATGCCTAAGTTTCTAATGCCACCACTTCCACCAAGTGTCCTTTATAGGTGATAATAGAGTTGGATGCCTCATTTTTAGACATATTGGATGATGTAATCTTTGTATTTCAAAGGATGAGCTATAAGCCAATAGGAAATGGTTAGAGTTGAGATAAACATTGGGTATCATGAATGGAGGGTGATTAAAAGTTAAAACCATGATTTTTGGACCTGTCCATAGGAAATGAGATCTATCCATGGTAAGCATGTTCACTTTGTTGTTATATTTTCTAGTTTCTTGATTTTTAGGGACTTCTTGTGATAAGTATCTTGTCTGTCTTGTTTACAAGGGCCCTAGATTAAGCTCTTCTAAAAGTGAAGTTTGGAGTTGTTCCACTTTCTAGTTATAACTTAGAATTCTTGGTTATAATGGACATTGCACTTTCTTTTGCAGGTCTCATGAACAAATGTCTGCAAAAATGATAGACTACATTGTTGATGAGCACCAAATTGATATAGATCCTATTGATATTAAGAGAGTCAAGGTAAGTTACTGCAGTATATTAGACACAGTTTTCTTATATGTATGATCAACTTTCCTTGAATGACATTGTTTATTTTTTACATCAAATCTATGTTAATGCTATGGAAAATATATTTTTGTTAAAATCTGAAAGTTCTATGCAGAAAACTAAATGTACTTTGCAGAAATGAATGTACTTTGTAGAAAGTTGAATGTAATTTGTAGAAAATTGAATGTACTTTGCAGAAAATTGAATGGAACTAAATGTACCTTGCAGAAAACTAAATGTTCTATGTTGTTGCAATTACTGAGAATGCAAATTTCCTTTTCTAAACTTTTCAGATCAACAATTGTAGATAGAACATAAACTTAAGGATCATATGAAGACAATCAAGCACGAATATAAGACACTCAGAGTTAGGTCCAATGCCCATGGAAAAACCCACAAAGGCAAAACTCAAATGATTCTTCTTTTATTAGATTTCTTCAATTGTTCAGCAGAGTACAGAGAGAGAGAGAGAGAGAGAGAATGAGAATGAATAAAGTCACCAATGTTTGATCAACTTGCAGTTGAAGTGCTCTTTCTCTTTGCTTGAAGATCTCCTTCTCTTGATCAAATCTTGTCCTTCGCACTTGCTCTAACTCTTTCATTTCTCTTACTCTTCACTTGCTCTCACACTTTTTTTGCACACACTCAACCCTAGGTCTCCTTCTTCACAATGAACATGATACTCTCAACTCTCACTTGCTCTTTCTTAAATAGATGAGAAAGGAGGAGTTACAAAATGAATTCATGCCTTTAGCGAATAATAGGAGAATTGAATTCCATGAGGGAGGAGTTACTCAAGGAGAAATGTAACTCATTCCAAGAATAGAGAGAGTGATACATTTGTCTTGAGGAGTTATAATTTGAATTATGGAGAGAGAGATTTACACATAAACATGAGAGAATATTTGGTGAGGGTTACAAATCGAATTGAATGAGGGAATTGCAAGTGCATTTAATGAGGAGTTACACTTTTGTCATACATTGAATTAGTGAGGGAGAGTTACATTTGTTGGAAAACGTAACTAGGTTCGGTCTTCAATTAATGTATTTGAGTCATCTTGTAATGTACTTGTCAAAAGAATAAAGAATTTTTTTTTTTATTATTATTGTGACTTATTAAAGCATGGGTTTCATGCTTGGGTCACCATGTTTTAGGTCAAAGTCATGATTGGGATATTATGAAATGCTATTTGAAGTTCTTGTTGATGATGTCATGATTGGGATTTCGGTATGATCATCAAATCTTAACTTGTTAGGGTTGAATGGTGTTTTTGAAAATTTGGAATAGTAGAGTTTGCTTTGTCGAGTTATGAAACCCTAGATATTTAGGGTTTGGTTGAGCTTATAAGAAAAACCTTTGTTATGTGTTTAAAGTAAGATCCTAGGAAAGAAGCCCTAGGTATATATATATATGTGTGTGTACATTTGGTCGAAACCCTAGCTTGGTCTAGGTTAGTATATGTTTAATTTATTAATGTTGTCGGACATATGATATGCTTATGCAGGATAATGAATTCCTAGATATGTGTGTTGACCTGGTTATTGATGGTCATAAGTCTTAGGATTTAATATAAGTCCTTGTCTGAGATTCTAGGATGATGATATTTGGAAATCTAGGGTTTTGCAGATAAACCCTAGTAGTAGTTAAATTCTCTAGTATGTGTGATATAACAATCTGAGATCTATTTAATGATTGTTGAGATTGTGAAAATGGAATTCTAGGGTTTTGGAGTTAAACTTTAGTAGAAGTAAAAATCTCTGATGTATGATGACAATGTGATAATTTGATATTTGTGTAAATCTAAGTTTTAGTTGTGATTAATGTTTGATTGAAAATCTAGGGTTTGCAACTAACCCTAGTGGAATTTAGTCATGTTAATGACTAAGTTGTGATTGGTTTTGATTGATTCTTTTGTATGAAATCTAGGATTTGTATGAATCCCTAGTGGAAAGTCTAACATATGAATTCTAAAAGTTGTTAGATACCTTGTAGATCTATATTTGTTTGAATTGTTTCTAGGGTTTGCTATATGTTGTAGTAGGGTATGTTACACCTTTGAAAGAAACATTGAAACCCTAGATGGAATGAAAGTTGTTATGAAGTAGTCTAGGGTTTATGACAAAGTCCCTAGCAAGATGTTGAAGAGTATATGTCTCTTGTTTATAATTAAGTTTGGGTATCTAATATGTATAAAGTTGAAATGCTTTCATGATTCTGATATGGCTAACTTCATGCTTCTATAGATTTGGTTGTACTTGTTATCTAAGTTGTGTAGGTACACAATCTTCAATATGGTGAAGATGTTTGTTGATGTGATAAGCATGATGGGGATGATGATAACTCTGATGAAATGGTTGGAAGCCACAAAAGATTCTCCAATGACGAAAAGAAGAAGTTGATCTCCTTGAGGAAGCCTGAATAGAAGAGATCTCCCTAAGATTAAGAGGGAGTCTAGATAAATAGATGCTCCCTAGTTGAGAGAGAGGTCATAGCTTGGATTTGATTGAAGAATGAATTTCGGAGGATATGTTGCTGCATGAGAAGTAGGAGGGGAAAGTGTATGATTGAGGAATCTTTTGTCAAAGATTCGGTTGATAGTCCTACTATGAAAAGTTGAGAAGCAACATCTAGACCCCATAGGTTTGTATTTGATTATGTACATATGAAAGTATATTATTGGTTGGGGTTGTGTTTGTACAGGTGAATCCCTTGAAGGTTTTGATAGCATGATGATTACCAATCAGTTTGATTGGGAGAGATTGGTCATCCTTGAATTGCTGGATCAAGGAGTGTTGAGGCTTTGTGAGTGAAGCATTGCCTGGGAGGACATCTGGCTAGAACGCTGTGTTGATGTCTAGGTCCCGAAGTTGGAAAGGTGATGTTGATTATAGAGCTTTGTTTTTGGATACACACTTGGTCTTTGGGTTGGTGGTTAGCAAGTAAGCTTGATGGTACCTAAAGGGGCTGAAATCTTGAGACAACCTTATTCCCACTTGGATAGATTGCCCTGGTCAGGAATTTAGTCCGTAGCACTGCGGTGCCTAAAATTTCTTCATGGTACATATAGTTGAGATCTTCCTTGTACTTGTATATGATGAATACCTCCCTAGTCAATAGGGAGTGTTGGAAAATGTAACTAGTTTCGGTCTTCATTTAATGTATTCGAGTCACCTTGTAATGTACTTGTCAAAAGAATAAGAAAATAATAATAATTATTATTATTATGACTTATTAAAGCATGGGTTTCATGCTTGGGTCACCATGTTTTAGGTCAAAGTCCCCATTGAGGAATTCTAGGATTTATTCTAAGTCAATAGAGCCATTGTGCTTTTAAAGAGACTGATCCAAATTTAAACAAGAACGCAACAAATTACAGATATAACCATAAATACAGAGATGCAGCAGAAATAATAATTCATTTCATTAATGTAAAATACTGAAATATGCTTACAAACAGAAATGGAAATAAACTAGCTCGAGCGATGGTAGCTTATCTCTGAGAAGAGATGTGGTGGCTACATGCCTCTGAACTGCGTTACAATGAGGCTCAAGGGCATTTTTGTTATCGCACAATAAGAGAAAACCCTAAACAAGCAAAACCCTAACTAAAGGAGATGTAACACCAAGAGTTTATGGGTCCCGTTGGGGTTAGTTGGATAGCCAACTTCCTGGGGTCGTGACTTGGTCATATTATTTCTGTTTGATGTGCCTGATACCTCGTTGGAAAGATCTCTTCGAGGACTACGACGAAAAAGATGATTTTATCATAAAATCTTTGGCGGTGGATTGCCAAAAAAACGCCGTTTAGGGCCTCAAAATGGCTATGGAAGTTTAGGACCTGAAAACTGCTAAAAATAGTAAACTGTGCTACAATTAAGGAAACTGAAAAACAAAAAGAAACAATGGTGGGGGTCCAAGTGGAATTGGCGGGTGGCCACCAATATCCACCTGGATCATTCCTCCCCCCTTAGGAAGCAATGGTCCCCATTGCGTTGAGTTCCTCCATGAGATGAGGTAACATCTGCTAAACTTGGTCCCTGGTGAGCCACTTGCCTTGGTGAAGGAGTTGGCCTGCGTTGACAACTCGTTACAGTTGGATCTTCTACTGGCGAGTGTGCTTGATCTGCGTGTCCATGATCCGATCAGTTGCATCTTGTTCCATGCAATTTGGATTTAACTCTATTGGTGTGAGTTGCTCTGCAATGTCGAATGTGTCTAGTAATGGTGGAAAGTATGGCTGAAGGCGGTCCACATTGAACACTTGGTGCAGGCCAAGGAATGGGGGAATGTTGAGCTCAAATGCATTGTCTCCCACAGCCTTGGTAATGGTGTAAGGACCATATCGGAGTGGTCTGAATTTCCGATAGGCTCCAGTAAAGCGTTCCTTTTGCAAATGCAACCAGACTTTGTCGCCCACTTGAAACTTGTGTGGCACCCGATGTTGATCATGTCGCTGCTTGTGCTTGGCATTTGATTTCTCCAGAATGTCGTGGACCTACTGGTGGATATGTTAGATGTGCTCAATGAAGCTATTTGCTTTATCAGTTTCGGACTGGACATAAGCCGAATCTGCCTGAGTAGCTGCAAATGGCATGGCCACGTCAATGGGACATAGTGGCTAGAATCCCAAGCCCACCTGAAAAGGGTTGTGGCCAGTCGAACTGTGGAGAGCCTAGTTATAGTTGTGCTGAACATAAGGGAGGCTCTTATCCCATGTGCGTGGATGCTTTGAGTTGTACATGCGCAGAATGTGTACGATCATCCTATTGACGACCTCTGTCTGGCCATCAGTTTGGGGATGGAAAGCTGTGGACTTAGTGAGTTTGGTGTCCAGCATCGACCAGAGACTGGACCAAAATGTACTGAGGAACCTGCTATCCCGATCTGAGATGATAGACTGTGGGATCCCAAAGTGTACCCACACTTGTTCAAAGAAGAGTTTAGCAGTGGCTTCTGTTGTGATATTCTTCTTGCAGGCCGCCATAATGGCCATCTTCGAGAATCTGTCGACGACCACAAAAACACAGTCATTTCCATGCTTAGTAGAAGGAAGGCCCGACATGTAATCCATGGAGATGGATTCCCAAGGTCGACTAGGGGTAGGCAGCGGAGTATAGAGGCCTTGCTTCTTGATGGTCGGTTTGGCAATGGCGCAGGCAGTGCAGGATTTGATGTACTTCCCGACATCCTGTCGAAGATTCGGCCAATAGAAATACTTCTGCAGTACTGCCACCGTTTTCTCAACCCCGAAATGCCCAATAGCCCGACTGTAGTGCGCTTCCCAAATCATCTTGGCATGCTCGCTTGAAGGAACACAAAGGTGACCCAGGTGGCATAACAGGGCATCTTGGAGGTGAAAATCTGGGACATTCTGACCCTCCAAGAGCGTCTGGTATGTGTGGTCGAATTCTGGGTCGCTTTTATAGAGAAGTGGCTCATCAGAAGTATTGTGCTCACAAGAGTTGAGCATGGTGGTTAACGCCATGATCAATGGTCAACTGAGACAATCTGCAACATTATTGGTGTTGGCCTTCTCATACTTGATATTCAAATGGAACTGTTGCAAGTATGTGGACGACTTCTGATGACAATCATTCTGCAACTTCCCTTGCATCTAGATGAACTGCAGGGGCCAGTGGTTTGTGTGGATGACCGTTTCCTTCACCAAAATGTAATGCTTCCATTGTCAGCAGGCCTGCACAATGGAATACATCTCTTTGTCATAAGTGGGATACTTCCGGACTGTGTCTGAAAGTGTCTCACTGTGATATGCCACTAGATGCTCGTGTTTAGTAAGGACTGCCCCAATAGCATAGTCAGAGGCATCTGTCTCGATCTCAAATGGTTGTTGCAAGTCTGGTAATGCGAGCACTGGTGCCGAGCAGAGGTGATGTTTCAACTCTGTGAATGCCTTTTGTTGAGATTCAGACAAAAATAATTTCTCTTTCACTCCTCCCTTGGTGACTTGACTTAAGGGCCAAGTGATATGAGAGAATCCCAACACGAACCTACAATAGAAATTGGCAAGACCCAGAAAGCTGCGGAGCCCTGTCAGAGCGGTTTGAGATGGCCAATCCTTAATGACTTGGATCTTGGCTGGATCCATATGCACCCCCCGTTCATCAATAGTGTATCCCAGATACTGAACTTGGGTCATGCCAAAAGTGCATTTCTCCAAATTAGCACATAGCTTGTGTCGCCACAGTGTTTGGAGAACCTGTCGGATGTGGTGGAGGTGCTCTTCCCAACTCTGGTTGAAGATCAGGATGTCATCCAAGTATATCACTACAAATGAGTTGGTGAATGGCCGCAACATGTCATCCATCAGCCTCATGAAGGTTGCAAGAGCATTTGTCAATCCGAAAGGCATAACCAACCATTCGAAAAGGCCCTCCTTGGCTTTGAAGGCAGTCTTCCACACATTGGAGGGTTCGATTGGTACCTGGTGATATCTTGACTTCAAGTCGATCTTGCTGAAATATTTTGCCCGCTTCAGTTGGTCCAGAAAGTCATCAATCTGTGGGATCAGGTACCTATTCTGGACAGTGATCTTGTTCAGCACCCGATAGTCAATACAGAGTCTCCAAGTCCAATCCTTTTTCTGTACCAACACGATTGGGCTCCCACAGGGCGATGAACTCGGTCAGATGTGACCTTTCTGCAGCAGCGCTTGAATCTGCCTCTTGATTTCGTCGTTCTCTAGAACGTAGCGCCAATAGATTGGTCCATTGGGCAACGGCGCACCAGGGGTCAGATCGATGGAGTGCTTGACCTGACAATGCAGAGGCACCCCTGCGGGGAGGTGAAGATGTCCTCGTACTCATCCACGACCTTGTCCATCTGTTGTTTTCATGTGGAGGGGCCTTGTCTGGAGGTCGTGGCCACCGTCTTCTTCTTTCCCTGAGGGCGTATCATCAGGAAAACGAATTTCCTGGTTTTGGAAATGAGCTTATTGCATTGATTTGCAGTAACCAACGAGATGGCGGTAGGCAGTGCTACCTCCGGTATCCTGTACAACTTATTTCCCAAAGTAACAATAACAGCACGAGGCCTTGATTCATACACAGCATGCCGCTTCCACAAGTATGGTTGGCCTAATAATACATCACAAACATCAAGGGGAGCAACATCACATAATACCTCATCTGTGAAGGGCTTGATGTTGTATGGAAGGCGACACTGCTGGCTTACGCGAAGATCTCGTCCCTGGTGAAGCCACTCGATGGTGTACGGTTGGGGATGTGTTGTGGTCGGCAAGCTTAGCCGCTTCACGACCTCTGCTAAAATGAGGTTCTTTTGGGTCCTGTTGTCGATAATGAACTGTAGTGGGGAACCCTTTACCCACATCTGGGAGAGGAAGAGGCGCTTCTCCTCTGGATCTTTGGGTTCCTCCTTCTGGATCTTCGTGGTTGCAACAGTGGTGTTGGGCTCTGCATCGATAATCTTCTTCCCTTTGTCATTCCCCTTGTCGGGTTTTGACTCAGAGTTGGAACATGCATCTGATTCTGAAGCCTTTAGCTTGGCCACCAGTGACTACTTGGCTTGACACTCACTTGTGTTGTGAGTGGAGCTCTTATGGAACTCACACCACTTTCCTGTGTCCTTCTTCAGCTTCGCGGTGTTGTTCTTTGCTTGTGGCTTTGGCGAGTTGTCCTGGGCCACCCCGCCTTGGCTTTGTCCTTTGTTCTGTAGTTTGGGGGCACCTTTCCCTTGCTTCAGATTCGCAGATCCAAAGTCTCGCTTCTTCTGTTTAAACTTTTGCTCAATCTTGACAGCGTATCGGTACACCGTGCCGAGCGAGATGTCCAGGAACTCCATCTCGTCCTGGATGTACCTGTGTAGGTAGCCGCGGTGTTTGAGTACCAAATGCTGCTCAGAATCCTTGATATCCAACTTTGTGCGAAGGGTATGAAAAATATTGATAAACATTGGCACATTTTGGTTCCTTCCTTACCGCAGCGTGGTCCACTTTATGTATTTATCCTCATAGCTTCCGAGAGGGTAGTACTGCTCCTTGATGGCATTCCGGAATGAATTCCAAGTGGGTGCGGTTGAAAATAGTGAGGCCGTACTTTCATCATTCTGCTTGCAGTAGGTTTCCCACCAGTCCTTGACGTGGGGGGCGGCTTTGAGAAGAGCGAAAGTAATATTTTCCCGACCGAAAAAATCATGAACAAAAAAATACCCTTCTAGCAGATTTAACCATTTATCTATAGTGTTTGCATCTATCTGACCCTCAAATATGGGAATGTCAAAGTTAACTTGTACTTTAAAGGGTGTGGCGCTTCCAGAGTAGTTGCTGGAAGTAGATGTGTCGCCCCTGGGTAGCCGCTGAAGGATCTGGGCAAAGTTGTCCATCATTGTGTTTCTTTGTTGCTCGAGGGCCTCTTCGAGCAAGATTTTGATAGGATCTCCTACCCCATCGTCTTTCTTTTCATCCGCCATGGGAGGTCGTCATGATTTGCGAGGTTGATTTGGCAAAGGTTTGACTAGTTCAAGCTCTAACTCCTTATATCCCGACCTCATTGGGGACATGCAAAGAAAAGCAAAGAGCAAGTCGCTCTGATACCACTGATCCGGATTTAAACAGGAACACAACAAATTACAGATGTAACTATGAATGTAGAGATGCAGCAGAAATAATACTTCATTTCATTAATGTAAAATACCGAAATATGCTTACAAACAGAAATGGAAATAAACTAGCTTGGGCGATGTAAGATTATCTCTGAGAAGAGATGTGGTGGCTACATGCCTCTGAACTGCATTACAATGAGGCTCAAGGCCCTTTTTATTATTGAACAATATGAGCAAACCCTAAACAACCAAAACCCTAACCCGAGGAGATGTAACACCAAGAGTTTATGGGCCCCGTTGGAGTTAGTTGGACAACTAACTTCCTGGGGTTGTGACTTGGTCATATTATTTCTGTTTGACGCGCCTGATACCTCATTGGAAATATCTCTCCCAGGACTACGACGGAAAAGATGCTTTTATTTAAAAAAAATTGGCGGTGGATTGCCAAAAAAACGTCGTTTAGGGCCTTAAAACGGATCCGAAAGTATAGGACCTGAAAAACTGCTAAAAATAGTAAACTGTGTTACAATTAAGGAAACTGAAAAACTGAAAGAAATAATGGTGGGGGTCCAAGTGGAATTGGCGGATGACCACCAATATCCACCTAGATCAGAGACCCTTCTCACGCTTTTGAATAATGTAAAAAGGTTAAGTATTGAGTCAAAGGTAATTTATGTATCCTCCACATCAAGTCGGCCTAGAAGAGATCAAGTCAGCCTAAGGACATCAATTCGACCTCCCTTGAAGCCTATAAATAGAAGTAAGTCGAATTCATTTGGAGCATTTCAGCTTAAGCAAGTTCAATATCTCTAAGGGAGTTGGGAAGTGCAAAGTACGAAGCTAAGAAGCCAAAGGAAGTGCGAGTTGGGTGGAGTCTAAGGAGAAGAAGAAAAACTAAACTTTGGTGCCTCTCTCTCTTTGTTTCGTGCCCTAGATGGGGAGATCAAAGTCTTCCAAGTTTTGTTGACGCCGGAAGCTGCTACATAGTCGAAGTTTCTGGAAGAGAGGTCGAAAATCTGGGATGCTAACTTGGTGTGGAGGGAAGGTTTGGTCTTTGTCTAGGGTGAAGAGTCTCAAAGAATACTATTGAGGGGAAAAGAATTTTGACTGGGTTTTCCCCTCGAAGGGGGTTTTGCCCTCGCATAGTGCCTACATCTGGTGGCCATTGTTTTATGTGCTTTCGGTTTGGTAATTGCTTGATGAACTAAAAGAAAGAAGATATAAACGTTAAAATTGGCAACTAGGGCCAAACTCCATGTGGGTCATCTTATTTATGGCAGCTGATATTTTTCTTGGATTCCTCTCGTCGAGAGGTGTAGGATTGATCTAAAGATCATCTGATTCTGACATGTATTCATGGATATATGAATTTATTTGTGTTATGCGACAATTTCTCAAGGTTGGCCATCGACCAAATTGCCCCCAGCTATCCTCAACGTTTTACTATAAAAAGAGGTGGCTTGCAAGTCATTTGACACACACCTCTTGTGATCTCTTCCTCTCCACTTGTCTTTGGGTTTTGGTGGGAGGAGAGATCTTAAGATGAAACGTTGCCCTAGGAAGAGATGCACACACTATCAAGGAAGATAGTTAGATGTTGTCATGGGAAAGAAGGCTCTACGTAGCCATAAAGAAGATGCCTTAGCTTCTAAACGCTGGCATGGAGATGAAGGCCTAATGAAGATAGGCTTCTAACGTTGCCCTAATAAAGCCCTAACGTTTCTTAATGAAGAATCCTCCTAACGTTGTCATGGAACAAGGGTTCTAACGCTGTCATGCCCTAAACGTAGAGACCCTAAGATGCTGTTCAAAAGTAACCTAAACTCTGTCCTAGAAGAATCATGGCTGCAGATCAATAAAGGCCTAACGTTGTTATGGTGATGACCCTATGGAGATGACCTTAACGCAATCATCAAAAAGGCCTATCGCAGTCATGAAGGAGGACAACCCTAACGCAGAGTAAGGAGGGTCATGTGTTGATTTGGGGTAGCATCGGATGTGCTCTAGCCACGAAATTTGGTGGAGAGGCTGGGGCACATGAGATATCCAATACCTAGAAAGGGTTTTGGGTAGATTCTAAACAAATCAGGAGATTGTTTAGAAATCTTCGGCAAAATCACATAATCAATCTTTTGTCGACGCGTTTCGAACCAACTAGTGTGGTTCATCGTCAGGACGCGTTTGTATTTTTCTTTTGGCAGATTTGTCCTTTTATTATGGAGTGTTTATGTGTATTAACCTTAACTGTTTATGATTCTATTGGGCATTTTATTAGTTTTGATTTTTCCATAATTTCATCCTTAGAATTGAGTTTCCCTTCAACCATTAAAACCTTTTTAAACCTTATGGATAATAATATATTTACCTATTGACATAGTTATCCTTAATAATTTGATTGGAATAAATAAATTTTGCATAAAAATGGATTATTATTAAATATAAAATATTTGACCATTATGATATACCGTTTTTAAAACATGGACTTTATCAACCCTAGATTATACCTTATAAGTAAATATTTACCTATTGACTTAGTTAGACCTTAAAAAAAAAAAAAAAAAATTGAATTAATATTGATTATTTGACCATTAGGTTTAAAGGATTTATTATGATAATCATGGACTTTAACAACACTAAATTATTATGATATTTACCTAGTGTAACTAGATTCTAGGGGTTATTATGTTTGTTTATTTATTTATTTAATTGATTTTATTATTATTATTAGTACGATTATTCTTATTATTTAATAACTTAATTATTAATTATTTTATTGGTTTATAAACTATTACTAAATACTATTGTTTAGTAATTTAATAAACAATTACGAAATTTTATTATCTGATAATCGTTTTTACTTTATTATTTTTATTTTCTATAACTTAATTCTATTATTATTATTATTATTATTATTATTATTAACAACTTAATTCTATTATTACTTTTATTACTTTTATTCTCTTCCATCTTATTTGTTTATTATAAGGAATGGTCCCTTATTACCTTAAAAATATTTTTAATTCTTCATTTATATATTTATATTTTTATAAATAAATAATTTATTATTAATCTATAATTCTTTATTTAGATATTTATATATTTATTTATTTATCTTACACCTAATATAACTAAATCTATATATAATTTTTTTTTTTTACTTACTAATGATACCATTTATTTTTATTTTTCATTAAATAAATAATTTATACTATTATATTTATTAATTTATATTTTTTCATCTAATTATTTATTTATTTAATAGATAAATAATTTATTTATTATTATTCTTCATTTATATATTTATTTAATAAATAAATAATTTATTGTTCATATATTTATTTTATCTTACACCTAATATAACTAATTTTATATATTTATATATAAATCTATATATATTTATTTATTTATTATTATATTATAATTTATTTATAATTTTATAA
Organism: Pinus tabuliformis; assembly: GCA_031772625.1. Classification (NCBI taxonomy): domain Eukaryota; kingdom Viridiplantae; phylum Streptophyta; class Pinopsida; order Pinales; family Pinaceae; genus Pinus; species Pinus tabuliformis. The sequence goes on from CM062813.1 coordinate 510,587,867, forward strand.
ATAAATAATTTATTATTAATCTATAATTCTTTATTTAGATATTTATATTACACCTAATATAACTAAATTTAAAAAAAAAAAAAAAAAAATTACCTACTAATGATACCATTTATTTTTTTCAATAAATAATTTATACTATTATATTTATTAATTTATATTTTTTCATTTATTTATTTAATAGATAAATAAATAATTTATTATTATTTTATATTTCTTCATTTATATATTTATTTAATAAATAATTAATTTATTATTATTTTATAATTCTTCATATATTTATTTTTTATCTTACACCTAATATAACTAATTTTATATATTTATATATAAATTTATATATATATATTTTATTTATTATTATATTATAATTTATTTATTTATCTATCTTATACCTAAATTAACTGAATTTGACCTTGCTCCCTTAGTCAGGTAACCGTGGGTGTCTCTGCTCTAGCTATTTAAACAGGCTAAGCTGGATCTGTTTTTCAACTTGTCCTGACGATGAACCACACTAGTTGGTTCGAAACGCGTCGACAAAAGATTGATTATGTGATTTTGCCGAAGATTTCTAAACAATGTTATGGATCACAGAAGTCTAAATTCCTTAAATCAGGAGATATTAAAATAATTAATATTTTTAATGGAGTTCCTAAGTCTAAACTTAGGGAAAGTAAAATATTAAATGTGTATTAATATGAATTTGTGTTAGAATGGTCCAAAAGACATGGATCAAGCCAGATCTAATCTTAGCCATTGATTAGGGACTTAATTTCGGCCGTTGAGATGTCAACAAGAAAATTATAAGAGGAGGCTTGAGGGTCACTTGGAGAACACACCGGAGTGATCAGTCATTCTATTCTCTATAGCGGGGTTTGCTAAGAGAGATAGAATTATTGATCGGGAGATGTAGCTGAGGGGCATTTGAGTACAGAGAGATAGAGAGACAGAGATAGTGTCGGGAGAGCAGCGCAGTAGCCGGGAAGAGTGATGCAGGGCCAACTAGGGATCACGCAGGGCCATGCAGAGGTAGCCGGAAGCTGCGCAGAGCCTCAAAGAGGCCAGCGTTGCTGACGCAGAGGGCCAGAGGGCTGATGCAGGGCATCCTAGGACTGATGCAGACCCATCCAAGGTGATGCAGGGCTAGCGTGAGATAGAGAGGGGTTGACACAGTCCAGAGAGAGGCTAACGCCGGGGTTTCTGACACAGATTTGTGCTGAGTAGCTGCCGAAGGATTATCCGGGTTTTCAGCCAGAAGATTTGTTAGAAACTGAGAGGTATTACTGCCAAGGAAATTCTCTGTTGGGTAGGCCAGTTTTGGCACCCAAATTGTACTTTGATATTGCTTAATAAGAAAACCCTCAAATAGCTGCACCGGTTTTCCCACATTGGGTTTTTCCAAGGACATTAGTCCAAAAATAATGGTGTCATATGGCGTGTTTGTTTCTGTTTCTTTTAGTTGCTGATATGTAATATGTTGATCATGCACTAATGTTTATTTTCAGTATTTACATTGTAAATAACTTGTTAAGTAAAATAACAAGTAGGTAGGAATAAATCAGATAAAGTGCATGGAGGGTTTCTAACTAAGTAAACTTAGAAACTTCAACAATATGATGGAAACCTAGGATACCGGAAACGGCTGCCTGAAGGCCAAAATGCCGTTTTATGTTTTGGATACGTATCCACCCTAGAAACGGCAAAAAAACGGCCAAAAAACGTTTTGGGTGATTTGGAAACGTTTTGTTTTTTTTCTAGCCGTTTTTCAGGCGTTTTCTTGAAAAACCCTCCCGTTTTAAAAAAACCAATATGTTTCAGCAAACCGTGAACTGCTATGCAATAAAGGACATGAATTGTTAAGGATGTGCTTTGGTCTTTTAGACATGAAAATTGGAAAGTACTATGTAAAAACTTAAAAGGCACATGAATTATCGAGAATGAGCTTTGGTTTGTTAGACCCAGAAATTGGAAACGCTTGTAGTTTTAAAAATCTATTATTAAGATAGGATACTGTACAGTACAAGAACATGATCTGAAAGTAGTTTATGAAATGGCCCTCTGAAGATTTTAATGGACTGGTCACTGAAATGGGAAGAAGAGCTGTGAAAGCACCCCAGATATCTTAAAGGTTATTTCAAAATTTTAAATCTTGAGATCAGTGCAGCAATGCTCTGAAATGGCTCAAACATCCATGAAGAGGGAAATAGTTCATTTTGTTTTAATAATAAATACACAGGCAAACCTGGATTAACAATGCTGGAAACAAAGGATTCCATGGCTTCATTCCATTATATCATAAAAGGACAAAGAATCAGAGGTTTTTCAATTTGGCATTATCTTCATCTTGGAAGTTGGAACATACTTGACATGATACAGGCAGACACAAGCAAGACTGCCTCCCTTGGCTTTTAAGTTTTTACTGGAACTGTTTTGGTCTAGCACAATATAGATTCAAAAAACACAAGACTGATATCAAATATTACCCATAGTTCTTCCAAACAAATCCTCAGCCACCAATAACGGAGGTCTTGGGCAGCTTGAATGGCACAACAAGAGGGGACTAAACCCCCTTTTTAGTAGCATCTTGAACTCCAAAAATAGACTGGAACTGGGTCCTCAAAAGGACAAAACTCAACCCATTTAAAATGGCAGAACTCAGCCCACAAAGCAGCAAACTCGACTAGCAAGTAATAAGAGGTAAACTCGACCGAGATAACAAGATATATTTAGCCAGCAAAAAATGAACCCTTGGCTTGATATGAGAAGGTAATCTCTGCCTCTTTGGAGAGTGAACACTGAAAACGTTGCTTCAATATGGCATATGTTGAAACTTGAATTGATGATGATGAATCATGAATCATGATAGATCATAGATGATACCTGGCCATTTTGAGCATGCACTAATGTTTATTACATATCTATTAAATACAGATACTTGGCCATTTTGCGAAGGAGTATCTGAATAAAAGGGACACATCACTTGATGATGATAACAATCATTCCAGGGGCATCTTTAATGATCGAAGGAATGACAGGTACAATGTCAAAGGAAAAAGGGAATGCAGGTCATCAAGGAAATGGCTGTCTCCTCAAGAAAGCAAGGATCTCCAGGTATGAAGAATCTATTCTTGTTTCAGATAAGCAAGAGGAGATCAACCCTCTTCACTACCTCTCCTCCGGACACTTTGAAAAAGTGGTATATTGATAGTGGTGCTTCAAGGCACTTCATCGGATACAAGGAAGCTCTCTCTAATTTGATAGAGAAGGAGAGAATCGTGGAGATTATTCTTGGAGACAATGCCACCTATTCCAGAAAGGGTGTAGGGAATGCTACCCTTCAATTGAATGAAAGTAGCACGATTCATTTACAAGAAGTTCTTTATGTACCTAATCTCAAGAAGAACCCGGTGTCCATTTTGGCAATGGAAGACATTCATCGATGGAAAGGTACGTATTTTAAAAATGAGTTTTAAAGATGCTCTTAAGGTTCAGGGTTGGAAATTTGTATCAAGTTGCAGGAAGTCCAATAGGGACCATGTTGGTTGACACATCTCTTCTATAGCACCGGAGGTCTGCTCATTATGGGGCCCTACCCAATGTGTGTCATATGATTACTGGGATGCCTGAACTCAAGAAGAGCATGAAGGCACATGTTCGAGATGTACCGAAGGAAAACTTACAAGGGGACCATTCCCCTCATGTAGCAAGTCCACAGATTTGGAACAACCTAAGGTGTTTGAGATTCATGATCAGAAATCTCATGTATGCAGGTTGAAGAAAGCTCTCTATGTTTTAGAGCAAACACCCCGAGCTTGATATGAGGGAGAGAATCGTGGATATCATTCTTGGAGACAATGCCACCTATCTCAGAAAGGGTGTAGGGAATGCTACCCTTCAATTGAATGAAAGTAGCGCGATTCATTTACAAGAAGTTCTTTATGTACCTAATCTCAAGAAGAACCCGGTGTCCATTTCGGCAATGGAAGACATTCATCGATGGAAAGGTATGTATTTGAAAAAGGAGTTTTAAAGATGCTCTTAAAGTTCATGGTTGGAAATTTGTATCAAGTTGCAGGAAGTCCAATAGGGACCATGTCGGTTGACACATCTCTTCTATAGCACTAGAGGTCTGCTCATTATGGGGCCCTACCCAATGTGTGTCATATGATTACTGGGATGCCTAAACTCAAGAAGAGCATGAAGGCACATGTTCAAGATGTACCGAAGGAAAACTTACAAGGGGACCATTCCCCTCATGTAGCAAGTCCATAGATTTGGAACAACCTAAGGGGTTTGAGATACATGATCAGAAATCTCATGTATGTAGGTAGGAGAAATCTCTCTATGTTTTAGAGCAAACACTTCGGGCTTGATATGAGAGGATTGGTAGCTATTTGATGAAGCTGAGATTTACTAGGAGTGAAACCGATCCAAGCCTTTGCTTAAAGGTTTGGATGATAGACCTCTCATACTGGTACCTTATGAGGACGACCTCTTTCTGATGGGTGCAGACCCTCTCATTTGCAAAACTAATAGGGAGTTGGATTCTGGATTTGGAATGGTGAATTGCAAGCCCGTGACTACCTCGATGAAGCCTAACTTTAAGAAGTTATGTGATCGTGATGTCGAACATGATTTGGGAAATGTCTCTGAGTTTCATAAACTCATACTAATATTGATGTTCTTGGTGAACTCCCGTCCGGATATATGTTTTGCAGTTAGCATGTTGAGCTCATATATGGTTGAGCCTCACTGGATTGGTGCCAAGAATCATTTGAGATATCTTCAAGGCACAATCTCTCATGGATCGAGATACATTGCTGGAAATGTGAAGCTGCATGATTATTCTGATGCTGATTAGGTAGGCAGTGTGGAGAATCGCAAGAGAACTTTTGGGTGTTGGTTCTCTTTGGGTTCTGCTTTGATATCCTGGATGAGCAGAAAGCAGAAGTCAGTTGCTTTGAGCATCGCTAAGGCCGAATACATAGTTACGAGTATGACCTCGTGTGAAGCTGCCTCGTTGAGGAAGCTCTTCAGTGAGCTGTGTGGACATGTGTTGGATACCACCGTGATCTTCTGTGACAACCAGAGGGGGATTCAATTGTTGAGAAATCCCATGTTCTATGATCGCTCCAAGAATATAGACATTAGGTACCACTTTATCTGGGATATGGTACATCGAGGAGGAAGAAGGCTCCATCGCATTGGGACTGATGTGTAGGTCGCTGATATTCTATCGAAGCCCCTGGGAAAGGTCAAATTCTTGACTTTTCGAGAATGACTAGGAGTCGAGGAGAGACTCTCTCCTAAGGGCCCTGTATGATATGGACATTGAGCTCTGGGAGCTCCGGGGGGCTTGGGGGTACATCTTGGAGCATGAGCAGCCACAGGGTGAGGGGTTCAGCCTTCCCCTAGTGGTATGCTATGTAGGCAGGATGAGTGGTTCAGCCTTCCCCTAGGATACCCCTGGCGACATGTAGGCAGGATGAGTGGTTCATCCTTCTCTTGCTGAGGCTGAAGAAATTTCAAGCCCCACTCCGGTTATCAAGTTTCCTTATTACTCCATGCATTTAGTTTTAAATCCAAGCATGATAAAAATTCTAAAATCTGGAAATGATAATATTTTCCTGAAAACATAAATTTAGAGATTTCACAACTACTGAAATTGCAGAAATAAAACACAACAAAATTATGACAGCCACACAAAAAAATAACACTGATTTTTGGTCAATGTGACCCTGGAAAAACTCCCTACAACTCTTGGGGAAAACCAGTTTGAGAGCTCTTATTTATTTCTGAAAATGCTTTACAGAGACACTGAAATACATAGTGAAAAATTCCAGCAACCACAAATTACAACTTATCTCGATTTTCGTGCTTGAACTCCACCTCAAAAATCGTGCCAATCAGCAAACAACCAAAACAGAAATTTTTACAGCAATAAAACAACATTAAATGTTGTACGGCCAACCTCAAAAAATGTGCCCAGAACTTGCTGTCCCTCTTCCTCGATTTTTGTGCCTTTTTTCCTGCTGTACGGTTTTCCTTGGGATGCATGCCAATAAATGCTGCTGCCCAGATTTGCTAAAATGTCTTCTTGTTGCTCTCTTTCACTTCCTCACTACTCAGAAATTTTCTCTTGGCTCTCTCTTCTCTTTCTTAAATGCTCATGAAAGAATGAATTGATCTTTTCCTCTTCTCTTCTCCTTTTATTCTCTAAATGACCTTTTGGGTTACCCTAAGATCTAATGGCTGAGATTCATTTAGATCTAGGGATGAGAATAAATGTGCATTTAATTCTCACTTTCTATTTTTTAACTCACCCACTTAAATAAAGACCCACTTAGCCTTTTATTTCCATAGTCACTTTTTCACTTTCTAATTCTTCATTCACTTTAATAAAGTCACCTTTAAATTAGAATGTAACTTTACCACTTATGAAGTCGCTTTTAAACTAGAATGTAACTTTACCACTTATAAAGTCACTTTTAAATTAGAATGTAATTTTACCACTTATAAAGTCACTTTTAAATTAAATTGACTTTACCACTTATAAAGTCACTTTAAGAGAAAAGTAAAAAATAAATTTGGACACTTTTCCCTAGGCCAAAGATCAAAGCCTTAGGGAACCACTTGTCCTTTGGTACCCAAATTTTAACACTCCCTCTTACTGAGGAAAGTGTTCCTCACCACTCCCATCTTGTCTCTGAAGTAGACATGCTTGCCCCGTGGTAAGGCTTTGGTGAAAATGTCCGCTACCTGCTCATTTGTGGAAATGTACTCAAGCTTGACAACTCCCTTTTGGACATAGTCTCTAATGAAGTGATACTTGATCTCAATATGCTTTGACCTGTCATGAAAAATTGGATTCTCCGTGAGTTTTATGCAACTCTAATTATCACAGTAAATTACTAAAGGTCTCAATGCCTGACCAAATAGACCAAACAACATCTTGCGAAGCCATATGACCTCACAACTAGCCAAACTTGTAGCCATATACTCTGCCTCAGCTGAACTCAATGCAACTGACTGTTGTTTCCGGCTGATCCACGATACAAGTGCCGAACCCAACCCAAAACAACACCCGGAAGTACTCTTCCTATATGAAGCACAACCTGCCCAATCTGAGTCCATGTACCCTTCCAGTCTCACTCCATCACCCTGTCTATAATCTAGGCCAAAATCCACAGTCCCCTGCAAGTAACAAAGAATGTGTTTTGCAGCTACCCAGTGCACTCTCCTAGGCTCACACATGAACTGACTCATAGTGTTAACTGCAAAACATATATCTGGTCGAGTGTTGACCAAATACATCAAACAACCAATCAACTTTCTGTATAGAGTCGGATCCACCAACTCGGAATCAGAAGCGTGAATCTTCTTCCAGTTAGTGATCATAGGTGTAGACATGGGTTTGTAGTCCTCCATGTGAAATCTGCTAAGAATATCCACAATGTACTTCCCTTGTCCCAGGAAGAAATGCCCCTCCTACCACACCTCCAATCTCAAAAAATAATGCATCAAGCCGATATCCTTCATCTCAAACTTTGAAGCAAGATCTCTCTTGCAGCGCTCAATGAGTCTTTTTGCACCAGTGATGATCAAGTCATCAACATACAACACCAGAATGAGAGGCTCCTCACCCACCACAATGAAGTATAGGTTCAGATCAGCCTCACTCTTTGTGAAACCCAACTGCTGCAAGTATGTATCAATCCTCGAGTACCAAGCTCTAGGAGCTTGCTTCAGGCCATTGAGTGCCTTTTTCAATCTACATACACGGGACTCCTTCCTATGCACCTCAAAGCCCTGCGGCTGCTCAATATAAACCTCCTCCTGAATGAAGCCATTGAGAAATGCAACCTTCACATCCATCTGGTGGATCTTCCAACCCATCTCTGCTGCAATCGATATAATGGAGCGAATAGATGTATACTTAGCTATGGGAGCGAAGGTCTCCTCATAGTCAACTCCCTCTACCTGTGAGAACCCTCTTGCCACAAATCGAGCCTTGAACTTCTCAATGCTGCCATCTGCAACATGATTTATCTTGTAGAGCCATCTCAAAGTAACAACTGATTTACCTTCAGGCCTCAGCACTACCTCCCAAACATCGTTCTTCATAATAGAAGAATACTCCTCCATCATGGCCTCTCTCCAGACCTACTGGCTAGCTGCCTCCTCATAACTAGAAGACTCAGAGTCAACAATGCTTGTTACCAATGCCATGTAACTACAAAACCGCTCAGGTGGTTTACTCTCTCTAACTTGTCTCTTTGGCCCAGCAACTGATATGGCCTCGCACAAGGTATCTTGAAGCCACTTGGGCTTCCTCTTCCCTGAGCATGCTTCTCCCATTGGAGTGAAAGCATCCTCATCATCATCAGAATCATGAACTCCTGAAGGCCTATCAATTGACCTCATGCCTGAATCTGCGCTTGTAGATGCTGAAGTACCGTGTGAACTGTCCATTAGTGGACTACCCTGTGAACTGCTCTATGGACTGCCCTGCATGCTTCCCAAAGAACCACCCACCTGACTTTGAGAGCCACTGCTCACTGATGGACCTGACACTGTGATCGATGTACCTCCTTATCCCTGACCATTGGATCCCTGTCACTGACTCAGCTGCTTTTAAGGGTCTGGTGACTTTAGATACTCTAACTCCCATGACCTCCTGAAAGCTCTCTCCTCCTCGAACTTCACATCCCACTTGACAACCACTTTCCTCTATGCAGGAATATAAATCCAATAAGCTTTCGAGGTCTCGCTATAACCCACAAAGATGCCCTTGTCTGCAGTGGGCTCTAGCTTGGTCCTTTTCTCCTTGGGGACATAGGAATATGTAAGGCACCCAAAGATACGAAAGTGCCCAACATCAAGCTTCTTCCCAGAAAAAGCCTCCTCCGGAGTCACATTCCTCAAGGCACAATGTGGACTCCTGTTTTGCAAGTACACAACAGTGTTGCAGGCCTTTGCCCACAAAAATAAAGGTAACCCCTGATCATGAAGCATGGCTTTGGTAGCCCTTGCAATGGATCTGTTCTTCCTCTCTGCAACCCCATTCTACTGGGGGTAGTAAGGAACTGTGAACTCCCTCCTAATGCCTACCTCAGCACAAAAATCAACAAACTCACCAAGGGTATACTCCCCTCCATTGTCCGACCTGAGGACCTTGATCTTCCTACTTGTCTGTGTCTCCACAAGAGCTTTGAACTCTTGAAACCGCTTGAAGACCTCACTCTTGGTCTTCAAGAAGTAAATACAAGTCTTCCTAGAGTGGTCATCAATGAATAAAACATATTACTCATAGCCACTCAAGGATACATGAGACATCCGACCACTCACATCGGTATGAATCAAGTGAAGGATCCCGGTCGCTTTGCTGTCACTGCTGGGAAAAGGGGATCTGGCAAACTTCCCCATGGCACATCCTTTGCATACGTCAAGGTGATCAAAATTGAAATTTGGCACGCCAGTGGTGATCTCCCGCAATGTACTCAAGGCCCCATGATACATATGCCCCATCCTGCGGTGCCAAATCTCACACAACTCTGAACTGCTAGATCTGTTGTCGGTCCTGTCTCAGGTGCTGCTACTCAATGCCATCAGGGGCTAGAATGAGAACTTGTACACCTTGGCATGGCGCACACCAATCTCTCTAGTTGAAGAAGCTGGAGTTCCCCTAGGATATATAAGCACCTACCCTCTCCTGAACAACACATCATACCCTCTATCCTCAAGTGCTGAGACGGATATCAGGTTCTTCTTCATTCTAGGCACATATAGAACATCTGACACTTTCAAGGGAGGTTTGGGTCCCCTATCAAATGTCAATGTCCCCACACCGACTGCTCTAACAATGTTGTCATCACCAAGTACTACCTCCATATCAGTATCACCCTCTGAAAGCTCTGAGAAGTACTCTCTGACTCCTATCATGTGGCATGAAGTGCCACTGTCAACATACCAAACGCTAGAAGATGCTCTGCTAGTAGCGGGGAGTGCACACTCCCTCTGAACTTGTATGGCAGGTGATCCTGCACTAGTGGCCTCACAAGCTATGAGCCCAAATTCCCGATCAAATCTCTCTGAGAAGCTTTCTATCTCTGCGGAAGCTGCCATGGGTTTGTCTTTCCCTTTCTTGTTCTTCTTCTCCGAACACACAACAACGCAGTGTCCCAACTTTTGACAATTCCAACATTTGACTTTGGAATAGTCCTTCTCCTTGTTTTGCTGCTTGCCTTTACCTTTGCTTTTGCCTCCACTGTTGGAAGCTTGCTTCTTTGCTCTGCCATTCTCGCCCCTTGCTAACAATGCCACATTGTCATCCTCCTCCACTTGTTTGGCTACCCCAAGATGGTTCTTTCTGATCTCATTCTGAATGCAATAATCCCGCAACCTCTCCCAATCAGGAAGGTTTTCCCGTGCAACAATGTCATCCACAAAATTCTCCCAAGTCTTGGGAAGACCATTTAAAGCAATTCTCACCAACTCAGTGGGTGCAATGATCTCACCTACGGCTCCCAACTCATCTCTCACTGAAGTGATCTTTGTGAGGTATGTTGTAGCATTGTCAATCTTTAGCCATTTTAAAGGCCTTCAGTTTCTCCTTTAGGACCATTTCTCTGTTTTCATTTGAGTTCTGGTAAAGACTGGTCAAGGTTGTCCACATCTCATGTGCATAAGTCTTTCCTCTCACATGAGGAATGACATGGTCTTTGATTGCTTCCAGAATCAATCTTTTTGCTTTAACATTCTTTTTGTTAAACTCTACCAACTATACAGGGTCAGCAGGTACTGCTACTGGGTTCTTTGTGGTATTTACCATAATGCCCTAGACTTCTGCGTCCTCAAAGATGCTCTGGATTCTCTCCTTCCATGCATTGCAGTTGTTCTGCCCATCCAACCTGTCTTCAACACTCAAACCCAAAGACATGTTTCACTGTCTTACCAAACTGAAATTTTCAAATCTGTGGTAAAGGTTTCTGTTTTCTGTGTAAAAATCAGCTTGCTGTAATTTTCACTTTGCTTTCCCAAACTGCATTTTTTAGCCAACCAAGCTCTGATACCATGAAGAAATTTCAACCCCCACTCCGGTTATAAGTTTTCCTTATTACTCCATGCATTTAGTTTTAAATCCAAGCATGATAAAAATTCTAAAATCTGGAAATGATAATATTTTTCTGAAAACACAAATTTAGAGATTTCACAACTGCTGAAATTGCAGAAATAAAACACAACAAAATTATGACAGCCACACATAGAAAATAACACAGTGATTTTTGGTCAATGTGACCTTGGAAAAACACCCTACAACTCTTGGGGAAAATCAGTTTGAGAGCTATTCTTTATTTCTGAAAATGATTTTACAGAGAAACTGAAATTACAACTTATCTCGATTTACGTTCTTGAACTCCATCTCGAAAATCGTGCCAATCAGCGAACGGCCAAAACAGAAATTTTTACAGCGATAAAACAACATTAAATGTTGTACAGCCAGCCTCAAAAAATGTGCCCAAAACTTTTTGTCCCTCTTCCTTGATTTCTATGCCTTTCTCCTGTTGTACGGTTTTTCCTTGGGATGTGTGCCAATAAATGACGTTGCCCAGATTTGCTGAAATGTCTTCATGCTGCTCTCCTTCACTTCCTCACTGCTCAGAAATTTTCTCCTTGCTCTCTCTTCTCTTTCTCTCAAATGCTCATGAAAAAATGAATTGATCTTCTCCTTTTCCCTTTTCCTTTTATTTTCTAAATGACCTTTTGGGTTACCCTAAGATCTAATGGCTGAGATTCATTTAGATCTAGGGATGAGAATAAATGTGCATTTAATTCTCACTTTCTATTTTTTAACTCACCCACTTAGCCTTTTATTTCCATAGTCACTTTTTCACTTTCTAATTCTTCATTCACTTTAATAAAGTCACTTTTAAATTAGAATGTAACTTTACCACTTATAAAGTCACTTTTAAATTAGAATGTAACTTTACCACTTACAAAGTCACTTTTAAATTAAATTGACTTTACCACTTATAAGTCACTTTAGGAGATATGTAAAAAATAAATTTGGACACTTTTCCCTAGGCCAAAGATCAAAGCTTTAGAGAACCACTTGTCCTCTGGTACCCAAATTTTAACAGAGACATCCTTCCCATGCAGTCTGGGACTCATGGGAAGTACCTTTCATCTGTCCAATGAGTAGGGAAATGAGGATAGGGACCATAGTAGTACCGATGGACACATCGTGTTACTACCGTACTCCCTATGCTAGGATGATATTGATCTGGGATCAATTAGAACTGACTTCGGGTCAGTAAGAGTGATATAACTCACTCTCTTTTGGAACTGATTTCGGATCAGTAAGAGTGGTATGATACACTCTCTTTATTTGGAACTGATTTTAGATTAGTAAGAGTGGTATGACACACTCTCTTTATTGGAATTGACTTCAGGTCAATAAGAGTGGTATGAGACACTCTCTTTTATATGGGACTGACTTCGGGTCAGTAGAGGATGGTATGATACATTCTCGATCACTTCTTATTCTTCATAGTTCAGCAGAGCGGAGCAGTGCAGGGCATTGATGGTAGAGATAGTACAGTCTGACAGATGGATTAGCATATGGAGTTGTCCCTAGTTGAGAGGGAATGTTAAAATTGGCAACTAGGGCCAAACTCCATGTGGGTCATCTTATTTATGGTAGTAGATATTTTTCTTGGATTCCTCTCGTTGAGAGGTGTAGGATTGATTTAAAGATTATCTAATTCCAACATGTATTCATGGAGATATGAATTTATTTGTGTTATGAGACAATTTGTCAAGGTCGTCCAGCAACCAAATTGCCCCCATCTATCCTCAACGTTTTACTATAAAAAGAGGTGGCTTGCAAGTCATTTGACACACACCTTTTGTGATCTCTTCCTCTCCACTTGTCTTTGGGTTTTGGTGGGAGGAGAGATCTTAAGATGAAACGCTGCCCTAAGAAGAGATGCACACGTTGTCAAGGAAGAGAGTTAGATGCTGTCATGGGAAAGAAAGCTCTACGCGGCCCTAAAGAAGATGCCTTAGCTTCTAAACGTTGGCATGGAGATGAAGGCCTAATGAAGATAGGCTTCTAACGGTGCCCTAATAAAGCCCTAATGAAGATAGGCTTCTAACGCTGCCCTAATAAATCCCTAACATTGCTTAATGAAGAATCCTCCTAACGTTGTCATGGAGCAAGGGTTCTAATGCTGTCATGCCCTAAACGCAGAGACCCTAAGACGTTGTTCAAAAGTAACCTAAAGTTTGTCCTAGAAGAATCATGGCTGTAGATCAATAAAGGCCTAACTTTTTTATGGTGATGACCCTATGGAGATGACCTTAACGCAGTCATCAAAAAGGCCTAACACAGTGATGAAGGAGGACAACCCTAACGCAGAGTAAGGAGGGTCATACGCTGGAAACAAGAAGTCCCTTCTGCAGTAAAATAAGGGTTCTATGTAGCAAGAGGAGGATCCCTTCATGCTGTCCTAAAGGAGTCCTTTATACCCAGCAAGGAGAAGCATATATGCGCTGCCAATGGATGCTCCAAAAGGACACAGTCCTAATGTGAGGATATGTCGCAGTCAAGGATGTATATACCGCCCTAAGTCACAGCAAAAGAAACCTAGTAGCAGCAGTGTTAAACACTGTTGTTCTCAAGCATGGGTTAGATATGTTTGGAGCAGCGGTCTCTATATTAGAGGACTGAGGGAAAAGATGTTTGTTTGGACCTATTGAAGGAGTCTGCAACTATAGCCTAGCTTCTCTGCTAGGCTGCAAGTCATAGCAAGCAGCTAAGGCTGGTATGCATTTGCAACAATGGATGCAGTATGGTAAGTGCAGCATAAGCATTACAACAACATGGATGTATAGCAGCAGCATGATGATGATGGGTGCAGCACCATGATGTGAGTAGTGCAACAATAGAATGTTGATGGGTGCAACATAATGCAATGAAGGGTACAACATAGTGCAGCATAATGATGATGAAGCGCAGCATGATGGGGACAGCATGATGATGAGGTACAACTCAGTGATGGTGCAACACAGTGATGATGGGTGCAGCATGGTGCAACACAGTGATAGGGACAGCATGGTGATGGAATCACCTGAGTTCAGATCTGCTACCTCATGTGTCATGTTCTTAGAGAAGATCTCTGCTTTTATTTTGACAAGTCAAAGTGTTGAATTTTGATTTACATGTACTATCTCTCTCTCTGTTGAACTATTGAAGAACATAATAAGAATTGATCAAGGGTTTCCCCACATTGGGGTGTGTTCCTGGCTGGTGCCACATCTTGTGTCCTCTTGTCTTGGCTTGTTTTCTGCGATTTATGTTTATGTTCTATCTGCATTTTACTATCATGCTAAATGGGATTAATAATCTAGAATTGATATTGAGCTAATATGGAAAATTGAAGTAAATTTGCTCTCAGCATAGAACATACCTAAAATTAACAATAAAGAATCGTAATAATGAATCAGGAATAAGAAAATATTTCTGCCTTTCTGATTTTCTAACAACATTCTCTTTAGTGTGGAGTTACTATTTTATTCCAATAGAGAGGTTAGATTTTCGAAGTAAGAGACTCTCAATTTAATTTACTTATTCCATGAGAGAATTCATTTTTTTTATTAATGTAAATGACTTCAGACTATTTATAAATAATAGTATCATAATAATAATAATACTAGTAAGGATAAATCTATTAATTCTTGACTTGTATAATCACGATTGATTTGATTTTAAAGTGGATTCCATATGTCGAGATCATCCTTGATTATTTAGCCATGACTTTCTATTTTTGGAAAGTCACTTCCAAATTGAGATGTGACTTAATATTTTTGGAAAGTCATATTAGGATTGTCAGAAATGAAATTTTGTTATAGGTGGCTGAAATAGAAGTGAAAGATATGATTTCTTCTAGGAAAAATTCATCTCTGAGCTGCCAAATTTTAACACTCTCTCTCAAATAGAGAGGAATTTCTTTTTTCCATCAAAGATCTCTGCTTCCTCTGATCTCATTCATTCATCTCAACTCAACACTGCTCTGAAACATCTGTAACAATGAAGTTGCAAACTAAAGAAGAATTATCCACTTGACACAAATTTGGAAACGAAACAATCATCACATGTCACATAGACAAGAATTACACTCAACCAATTTTAATCTAAAAAATTAGGTCATAGAACACGAGCATCACATAGAAAAACTCAAACAAGTCACAACCAAGTTTCAAGTGGTGGAACACCTACATCCTAGACAAGAATCAAACACAACCAAGTGTCAAGTGGTGGAACACCTACATCCTAGACAAGTCACACAAATAAGAATCAAACACGACCAAGCGTTAAGTGGTGGAATGTTGAAGTTTCTAAATCTACCAGTTAGAAACCCTCCATGCACTTTACTGATTTATTCCTACCTACTTGTTCTGTTAATTAACAAGTTATTTACCATGTAAATACTGAAAATAAATACAAGTGCATGCTCAACACATTATAGATCATCCACTGAAGGAAACAGAAACAATCACACAAATGACACCATTATTTTTGGACTAATGTCCTCGGAAAAACCCAATGCGGGAAAATCGGTGCAGCTATCTGAGGGTTTTATTATTAAGTAGCGCTTTTTTGAGTACACTGGGTGCCAAAATGGCTAACCCGACAGAGATAAAAAATCTGACAGCAATACCTCTCTTCGGAAACAGGTATTTGGAAAGCCTGCACCACGAAATCCCTCTCCAACACAATCTGAAGCTCAGTATTAGCCCTGCTAGCCTCTGCGTCAGCCTAATGAGGCTCTACGCAACCTCTCTGGCTCTCTGCATCACTCCTGCAGCCTCTGCGTGGATGACGCAGGCCCTTCTGGCTCTGTGCAGTCTCTGCTGCTTCTGTGTGGCGCCCTCTGGTTCTGCGTCTGCCTCTCTCTACTTCTACGCTGGTCTCTCGGCACTGTCCCTACCTCCCTGCCTTGTACTCGCTACCCCTCGCTGCAACAGAACACTAATTCTATCTCTCTTAGCAAACCCCGCTCTAGAGAGTAGAATCACTGATCACTCTGGTGTGTTCTCCAAGTGACCCTCAAGCCTCCTCTTATACTTTTCTCATAGACATATCAACGACCGAGATTAAGTCCCTAATCGACAACTAAGATTAGATCTGGCTTGATCCATGTCTTTTGGACCATTCTAACACAGATATTAATTCATATTAATATTTTAATTTCCCTAAGTTTAGACTTAGGGACTCCATTAAAAATATTAATTATTTTAATATCTCCCAAATTATTTAGAATCTGCCCAAACCCTTTCTGGTTATTGGAGATCTCATGTGCCTGAACCTCTCCACCAAATTTCGTGGCTAGAGCACATCCGATGCTACCCCAAATCAACACTCCCTCTTAGCGAGCGCTGTGCTCTAGCAATACTCCTCACTGAGTATTACCCTGATCATCCGACATCGGTCCTTGTGTTGATGCTAGGCCTGCTACCCAACATCCTCTGCACTGCTGCCCATAGCTCTACGACTGCCATTGCTGCATCTGTACGACAACTCCCTCTGCATTCGTGTTGCTGCCCATGGCCTTGCCACTGTCACTGTTGCGTCTTCACTGCATCTCCTCTCTTCATGTTGCATCGTGCTGCCCATAGCACTACCACTGCTAACTACTGCACTGCAACTCAGTTACTGAGAAGTAAGTAACTGATCTCCCAATTCTGACCTCTCTGTTAGGCTAGAGTACTCCTGATGTTGAAGCTCCCTTTGCCGCTGAAAAGTGCTCCCTCTTTGACCTCTGCTCTGTTGCAACAACTCCCTGCATCTCACATCGTTGCACACCTCTCTATGCCATCCTGCATTGGTGCAACACTCCCGTGCCTCTCGCACTGTTGCAGCCTGCTAGCCTCGCGTTGTCCTGGGAATTCTGCACTGTAGCTCTCTCTGTCGCTTCATCCGCATCCATCTCTACCCACATCCGCCAGTCCTGCTACTCCTCTTCGGGGCTCCCGTAGCATGGTCTAACCCAAGAGGCTGGGTACCTCAAGGATCCTGCCCCTCATCGCTTGTAGTCCCTCTAACTATAGCTCGATGTCTCCCCACTTCCGTTCAAGTGGCGTGTGTGCACTCATGGCACAGTCATCGTCTATCTCCACTTCCTTCTCTACCCTTGCTGGTGTTGCCTTAGTCTCGGAGGCCTCTCCCTTGTTCTTCTTCCTTGGACACTGGGTCGCATAATGACCCAACTCCTCACAGTGGAAGCATTTGACCTTGGAGAGGTCCTTCTTCTTCTGTTTCTCTTGCTTTCCCTCAGATGCTAGGGCAACATCCTCCTCCTCCTCCTTCTTGACTCTGATCCCCTTGCCGCTGCTTCCCGTCTTGCTTAACCTTCTAATCTCTTCTTGGCGAAAAGCCGCCCACATTTCCTCCCAATGTGGAAGGGTCGCTCTGCCTAGTCTACTCTGGACAAATACCTCCCAGTCTGCTGACACTGCGTTCAGGGCTGTTCTCACCATCAATTCCTGATTCGGCATGGCCCCTATGGAAGTCTGCTGATCCCAGATCTCATTCAATCGACCAAGGAAGGTATCGATTGGTTCTCCCTTCTTCATTTGGTATGACCGCAACTGATTTTCTAGTAACATCCTTTTCTGCACAAAAGTATGCTGGTACAATTTCTTTAGGGCCTCCCACATCTCATTTGCCATTTCCTTCTCGACAATGTGTGGTACTACATAGTCCTTGACCCCGTCAAGGATGATGCTCTTGGCCCTCGCCATTGCCTCCTCGTACTACTTGTTATCAGCTGGCTCAACTGGGATCGCTATCATCCTCAAGGCGAAGTGCTTGACACGATTTCTGTCAAGTATGGATAAGATTCTGGCCTTTTAGACTACGAAGTTTGAGGCTCCGTCTAGTCTGTCCTGGTGTCTTACTCCATCCGTGTAGTGCCATGCTGCTCTTCTACATCCCTCCTGGAAGTTCTGAGCCTTGATTTCCCTCCTGGAAACCCTTCTGCCAATGTCAAGATGCCCCCTACTCTAATCGTCTGTGCAACTACACCACTGATCCATATTTCTCGACTAGAAACCCTTGGTAGCGACTCCCTCCTCAGCCTTGCCCTATTAGGTACTGTTCTGACTACAGTACCCCACCAGCTCCACTCTACAACTTACCCACAGCCTCCTAAACCCAACAACCTGAAGGTGAGAGCTCCTAGGCTCTGCGCAATCCCGACACCGGCAAACTAGCTCCCTCAGCCAACTGCGTCAGCCCTCCTGGCCTTTGCGTGGCTCTATGTGAGCATGTCTTTGCCTCCTTCAGCCTTTGCGCAGCCTCTTCTTGGCTCGAACTTGATGACACATGCACTGCGTCACCCTTTCCTTGCTGCTTTGCTGCTAGGAACATCTTATGTCACTCGAGACAACCATTTTCTGCTGCTGCTGCTCTGCTCTGCTAATGTCCTCAGTTCTCTTGTGATCTGCAACCACGCTCTGATACCATGTTGAAGTTTCTAAGTCTACCAGTTAGAAACCCTCCATGCACTTTACTAATTTATTCCTACCTACTTGTTCTGTTAATTAACAAGTTATTTACCATGTAAATACTAAAAATAAATACAAGTGCATGCTCAACACACCACAGATCATCAACTGAAGGAAACAGAAACAAGCACACAAATGACATCGTTATTTTTGGACTAATGTCCCCAGAAAAACCCAATGCGAGAAAATCGGTGTAGCTATCTGAGGGTTTTATTATTAAGCAGCTCTTTTCTGAGTACACTGGGTGCCAAACTAGCTAACCCGATAGAGATAAAAAATCTGGCAGCAATACCTCTCTTCGGAAACAGGTATTCGGAAACCCTGCTCCACGAAATCCCTCTCCAACACAATCTGAAGCTCAGCATCAGCCCTGTTGGCCTCTGTGTCAGCCCGAAACCCTCTACGCAGCATCTCTGGCTCTCTGCGTCAACTTGAAACCCTCTGCGCAACCTCTCTAGCTCTCTGTGTCACTCCTGCAGCCTCTGCGTGGATGACGGAGGCCCTTCTGTCTCTGCGCAGTCTTTGCTGCTTCTGCGTGGCTCCCTCTGGCTCTGCGTCTGCCTCTCTCTGCTTCTACATTGGTCTCTCGACATTGTCCTACCTCTCTGCCTCATACTCACTGCCCCTCGCTGCAACTGATCACTCATTCTATCTCTCTTAGCAAACCCCGCTCTAGAGAATAGAATGACTGATCACTCTGGTGTGTTCTCCAAGTTACCCTCAAGCCTCTTCTTATACTTTTCTCGGTGACATATCAATGGTCGAGATTAAGTCCCTAATCGACGACTAATATTAGATCTAGCTTGATCCATGTATTTTGGACCATTCTAACACAGTTTTATATTAATTCATATTAATATTTTAATTTCCCTAAGTTTAGACTTAGGGATTCCATTAAAAATATTAATTATTTTAATATCTCTCAAACTGTTTAGAATATGCCCAAACCCTTTCTGGGTATTGGAGATCTCATGTTCCCGAACCTCTCCACCAAATTTCGCGGCTAGAGCACATCCGATGCTACCCCAAATCAACAGGGAACACTTGCATCCTAGACAAGTCTCACTACATCTATTGGCCAGATAGGTAGCTCTTCCGTTGTCCCAGACTGTGGGTCGAATGCATAATGAGGCCTACTCTTGTGGCACACATTACATAAGAGGTCCCTCATCCTCAGGAGATTTATGGCATCATTCCCTAATCCTATGAGTTATGACAAGGGGGAAAGGCAGCTCAGTGTTCTCGATCCACTGTGACCGCTTCCCAGAAGGGTCACGTCCATAAGTCCAAGTTGCTCTCTAAAAACCAAGAACTTTCCTTTCAGTAAAGGCTTGGTAAGAATGTCAGCTATCTGATCATCAATGGAGATGTGATGGAGCCTCACTGCTCCTCTCTGCACCATATCCCGGATATAGTGATACTTGATCTCGATATGCTTGGACTTATCATACACAAGATTTTCTGTAAGACGAATCCTCGTCTTATTGTCACAATATATAATTGTCGTGTATGGAACTTGCTCAAATAGTTCCCCAAAAATATTTCTTAGCCAAAGTACCTCACAGCTAGCCATGCTAGCAGCAATGTACTCAGCTTCAACTGTGCTCATTCATAGTTTTAAAAACCGATCGGCATAAACCAGAAACTGGTCAAACCAGTCGGTTCATTGGGAAAACTAGTCGTACCGACTGCAAAACCGGGTTTATGCCCCCATTTCGCCGAATTTTCACAAAAACCGGACCTAACTGGACGGTTCGGTCATAAACCGGTTGGTTCAATGCCACGACCACTGCAGACCCACCAGGCTGGTTTTTGGAACCTTCTTAGGTGGTTTGGAGGGAAACTAAGGGTTGTTTCCTTCCAAAAATACTCTCTCCAAGCCAATAAAAGGAGGTCACCCGCCTCATTTGCCTCACACATCTCATTTGGAGTTTTTGTGAGTTTCATTGGGAGCTTGGAGATTGTTGAGTTTTTGTTGGAGTAGTCATCTTGGAGGCTTGGAGTTGGACTTGGAGCTATTTTGGAGATAGTTTGGAGTTGTTAATAGAGTTGAGATCTTCAAGAGGAGGCTAAGCTAGTTTTCATTTCCAGGTAAGGATTTTCACTTGAAAATTTCCATATTTCACTGTTGTCCATGTATTAATTTTTTTATGTGTTCTATGCTATCAAATCTCTAGTTCTATGTTATCCAATTTTGTAAGCTAAATATGCATTTATTTTAGGTTTTCCATTTTCTTAGCTGCAATTTTTTTTATTGGCAAATTTCTTTGCAAATTTCAATTATTTCTAGTCACCATGGCTCCAAAAGCCAAGGACACTGCATGGGATCATTATGATGTAATTGATGGAAAAATGATATGCAAATTTTGCAATAAATTTATTGGAGGTGGGGGTATTCTCAAGTTGAAACAACACTTGGCTGGGATAAGATGCCAAGTAAAGCCATGTGAAGCACCAAAGGAAGTGTTAGGTCCTGTTAGGCTAGAATACCTTGCGAAGTTTGAGGAGAATAAGGCTAGGGAGAAGGCTATCCAAGAATAAATTGCAAAGAAGAGGGAAATATTACAAGCCATGAAAGAGAGTGGGTATGATGATTTTGAGATTCAAGACTCCTATTCTATCCCTTCTACTAATGAACTGTTTCACTATGTTCCTCTTGCTCTTGGGTCTTATAATCAAGGCCAACAATCTAAAGGATCAAAGAGGACAAACATCCAGAGTTATTTCTCATCCTCTGCCACCACTTCTTCACTAATCCCACTTCCTCCTAGCCAAGTCGTCAACCCACTTTGGATGAACATTGGAAAAAACATTGCAAAAAATCTTCTTTTCAATATATTGCTAAATGGTGGTATGATGCAGATTTCCCATTTAATGTTGCTCACTCACCTTATTACCAAGCCATGTGGGACTCTGTTATCGCTGTAGGAAAGGGATTCAAAGTTCGTACTATTCATGACTTGAGGGAAGCTCTTATGCAAAAAAAGGTTTCCTCCATTGATGAGTATTTGGCTCAGTATAAAGAGTCATGGTTCAAAACAGGTTGTTCCATCATGTTAGATGGATGGACCGATGGAAAGAACTACACTATCATTATCTTCTTTGTTTCTTGCCCTCAAAGAACCATGTTTTTGAGATCAATTGATGCATCTGATAAGGTGAACGATGCAACCCTTCTATTTGAGATTTTGGATGAGATTATTCAGGAAGTGGGGGTGCAAAATGTTGTGCAGGTAATCATAGATAATGCCTCAAACTTGCTAGAAAGATGCTTGAGTCCAAATATAAGACCATAACTTGGACTCCATGTACTGCACATTGCGTAGACCTCATGATTGAGAACATAGGCAAAGTGGAGTGGGTAAAAAACATTGTAGAGCATGCTAAGTGCATTACAAAATACATCTACAACCACTCATGGGTATTGAGCCTAATGAGGAAAAACACTAGGGGCAAAGAACTTGTTAGGCTTGCAATTACGAGATTCGCAACTCACTTCCTCACATTGCAATGTCTTAATTCTCAACAAAAAAACTTGCAGATTTTTTTTTCTTCTGATGATTGGATTGAATCTCAGTGGGTTCGTAGAAAAGATGGCAGACACAAAATATTTTTTTTTCAACTATTTTTGGAAAATGTCTGCAAAGTTTGTGAAAATCACTGAGCCCCTTGTTAAGTTGCTACAGATGGTGGATGGAGAAAAAATGGCCATGGGCTACATTTATGAGGCTATGGATTAGGAAAAGGAGCAGATATGAGCAACTTAAAAGGATAAGTTAGCTAAATATGGGCATATATTGGAGATCATTGATAACAGATGAAACAGTCAACTCCATCGTCCTATACATGCAGCTGGGTATTTTTTGAACCCAAAGTATCACGATAAATCTCGGCTAGAAGATTTGCAGGTTGGGGAGGTCAGAGGTGGATTGTATGATTACTTGGAGTGCATGGTCCCTAACCATGCAAACCAGTTGGAAATACATAGACAATTTACTCTTTTTCAGTATGGCAGCTGGTAGCTTTCGAAAAAACTTGGCAAATATGGAAAGAGATGTGGATCAACTAGGTAAAAAATTCCAATTTGTTATTCTTTTAAAGTTCAATTGTTTACAAATTTACAATTCAAATTATCTGTAAATACTTGTAAATAAGTAATGAAATGAACTAAGTTACTAATTAATGTATTTTTCTTTGCAGCACATTGGTGGGATCCATTTCACGACCAATGTCCTCAATTGCAAAGTTTGCAGTTAGATCCCTCAGCCAAACGTGCAGTGCTTCAGGTTGTGAGCGCAATTGCTCTTTTTAATAGTGCATACACATGAAGAAGAGAAACCGTTTTGAACAAAAACGATTAAATGATCTTGTCTTCGTGTAATACAACCTTCGACTAAGGCACAACCAAATGATGAACAGAAGATCTGATCTAGATTCCATTATATTGGACGATATTGATCCAACATCTAAATGGGTGGAGGAGACTAAAGATCCTGAGTTTGATGTTGATTTTGATATTGACATGGCATTGGGGGGGATGAAGCAAATTTGGTAGCACCATCAGAACCAGAATTAGTAGCCGCATCAAGCAAAGGCAAACAACCAATGGAAGGCACTAGTCGTGCAACTCGACCAACTCGTGCTTCCATTAGGTCCAGTTCTATTGTTATTGGTGGCAGGGCTACAATTGAGGTTCCAAATGAGGCTGAGGCATCCTCAGAACTTGATCCAGATGATGTTTATGTAGCTCTTATTGATGATCATGTGTCTAGTAGTGGTGATGAATTTGATCACTGATATGTAGCTCATGTTGATCAATGATATGTACCAGTAGACTTTTAATCCCTTAGTACGCTAATGGCCCCATAGCTTGTGTCATTGTTTTTGGACTTTATGATCCATTTAGAGCCTCATTGCTTATGAATTTTGTCAATGATAGGTATTGCACTCGGTGCCATTTTGAGATATTCACCTTTACATGGTATATAGATGAGCAAACTTTGCATATTTTGTCTCTATTGGTTTGGAATCATGGTTTTAAATCATAAAACTAATTATTTTCATTAAAAATTAATTAGTATTTTTTTTTTTTAAATGGTTCATTGATATTTGAACAGTTCCGGTTTGAAACCCGATTTATTAGGTGGACCGGTTTGGTCACCGGTTCCGGTTTTTAGAACTATGTGCTCAGTGCAAAAATCTCTGCTTTCTGCTCATCTAAGAGATCATGGCAGATCCCAAGTTAAAGCAACAACCAAAAGTGCTCTTTCTATCTGCAAAGTTACCAGCCCAATCAATATAAATATATCCATGAAGTCTTAAATTTTTAGCTGTGTATTTCAACCCTAGATTGATAGTTCCATGCAAGTATATGAGTACATGTTTTGCAGAAATCCAGTCGGCATGAAAGGGATCAATCATATGTTGACTTAAAGTGTTTACAACAAAGCATATGTCAGGTCTAGTGTTTACCAAAAACATCAAAGAACGAATGAGCTACCGATACTTTGTGGGATTTGCCAGACTAGGTCCTGTAACTTGGCCACATAATTTCTTAAAGTTCATTTCCATAGGCGTATGCATGGACATACATTCTACCATAGAAAATATTTCAAGAAGCTTAACAACATATTTTCCTTGAGAAAGATAATTTTCACCAAGTCTTTTGCTAGACCTCTAGACCTAGAAAGTAATGCATCAAACCAAGGTCTTGCATTTCAAATACAAAAGCTAACTCCCTCTTACACTGGAGGATAAGAGGTTCTCCTCCTGTCAAAAATAAATCATCAACATACCATACCAAAATCAAAAGTATACCTTGGATTGTCTTGAAGTCGAGGTTTGGGTTTGCATTGCTTCTTGTGAAACCAAGCTTTATCAAGTAGCTATCAATGTGAACATACCAAGCTCTTGGAGCTTGCTTCAGCCCATATAAGGCTTTCTTTAGTCTGCATACATGAGTTTCCCTGTCATGCTCTTCAAAGCCTTGTGGTTGTTCCACAAATACCTCTTCCTTGAGGAAGCCATGCAAGAAAGTAGTTTTCACATCCATTTGGTGAAAATTCTATCCTTAGCTAGCAGCTAAGGCAACAACAGATCGAATAGTAGTATATCGAGCTACAGGTGCAAAAATATCATCGTAATCTATTCCCTCTTTCTGAGAGAAACCTCTAGCTACAAATCTAGCCTTATATTTTTCAATACTACCATTTGCACCATGTTTAATCTTAAACAACCATTTGGAAGTGACAACAAATTTACCTTGAGGTCTAGGAACCACTTCCCAAACATCATTTTGGATGATGGACTCATATTCTTCAGTCATGGCATCTTTCCAGACTTGTTCTTTTGCAACTTCTTCAAAGGTGAATGGTTCTACCTGAATGATATTGCTCATGGCAGCAACATACCCTTGAGACCATTTTGGTGTTTTACTCTCTCTGAACGTTCCTCTTAGGGTAGCGTGTTGTTCATCATCTTGCAAGGTATCTCGCAGCCATAGTGGTCTCTTTCTGGTAGGAGGATCATGTGGTGGAGGATCTAGAGGATCCATGGAACCCATTGGATTATCAACAAGCTCATTCTCAGGTTCCGGTTTAGACTCAGATGCAACCTCTTTTTCATTAACAATTTGTCTTTCAGCAATGGCAAGAGGAGGAGAGTCTCTTGCTTTTCTAAGAGCTACATCTTCATC
This sequence comes from Pinus tabuliformis, assembly GCA_031772625.1. Lineage (NCBI taxonomy): Eukaryota > Viridiplantae > Streptophyta > Pinopsida > Pinales > Pinaceae > Pinus > Pinus tabuliformis. Next base: position 510,613,125 of record CM062813.1, read on the forward strand.
AAATGTTACGTCTCTGCTAAACTCTATAGTTCTTTAATAGGCACATAAATTCTATAAGCTTTTGAATTATCACAATAACCAACAAATGTACCTTCGTTGCCTGAAGCTTCCAGCTTGTTCCTTTTCTCTTTTGGCACATGGAAGTATACGAGCCAAAGATTTTCAAATGACTCACCTAGGCCTTTTCTTAATGAAGACTTCTTTAGGATTCTTATTGTTTAAGGCATGATGATGATCCAAACTTAAACAATAACGCAACAAATTACTGATATAATCATAAATACAAAGATGCAGCAGAAAAACACTTCATTTCAGTAATAGAAAAACACTGAACTATGCTTACAAACATAATGGAAATAAGATAGCTCGGGCGATGGTAGCTTATCTCTGAGAAGAGATGTGGTGGCTGCATGCCAATTGAAATGTATTACAATGAGGCTCAAGGGCCTATTTATTATTGAAAAACATGAGAAAACCCTAAACAACCAAAACCCTAACCCCAAGAGATGTAACGTAAAGATTTTGTGGGCCTCGTTGGGGTTAGTTGGGCAGCCAACTTCTCGGAGTCGTAACTTGGTCATATTATCTCCCTTTGGCGCGTACGATACCTTGTTGGAAAGGTCTCTCTGAGTACTACAGGTTTTGCCGCAAGCCCTTGCCTATTGCTATGGGCCTGTAGCGGACCTCAAAAAACGTCGTTTAGGGGGTCAAAACTGCTCCAGAAGTTCAAGGCCCGAAAAATTGCTAAAATTAGTAAATGCTTAAATAAACAAGGAAACAGATGAAACTGACTGGAGGGTCTAGGTGGAATAGGAGGGTGGCCACCAATATCCACCTGGACCATTCCTTCCCCCTTAGGAAGCAATGGTCCCCATTGCGTTTAGAGCCTCCATGAGGTGAAGAAATTTTTGTTGAACCTGATCCCTGGTGAACCACTTTCCCTGGTGAAGGAGTTGGTTTGCTTTGACAACTAGATATCGTTGTATCCTCTGTTGGCGAATGTTCTTGATCTGTGTGTCCATGATCTGATCAGTTGTGGCTTGTTCCATGCAGTCCGAGTTGAGCTCTAGTGGTGTGAGTTGTTCTGCAATGTCGGATGTTTCCAACAATGGTGGAAAGTATGGCCGAAGGCGGTCTACATTGAACACTGGGTGCAGACCAAGGAACGGTGGGATGCTGAGCTTGAAGGAATTGTCACCGACAACCTTGGTGATAGTGTATGGTCCATATCGGAGCGGGCAAAGCTTGCGGTGGGGTCTAGCGAGGCACTCCTTCTGCAAATGTAGTCACACTTTGTCGCCCACCTAGAACTTGTGTGGCACTCGATGCTGATCATAGCGTTGCTTGTACTTAGCATTGGCTCTATCCAATATATCATGGACATGTTTGCGGATGTGTTGAATGTGCCCAATGAAGTTGTTAACCCTTTCGGCTTCGGACTAGACGTGAGCCGAACCTGTTTGAGTGGTTGCAAATGGTATGGCCACATCAATGGGACATAATGGCTAAAATCCCAACCCTACTTGAAAGGGGTTGCGGCCTGTTGAGCTGTGGAGAGCTTTGTTGTAGCTGTGTTGGACATAAGGGAGACTTTCATACCACGTGCGTGGATGCTTCAAGTTGTACATGAGAAGAATGTGTACGATCATCCTGTTGACAACCTTTGTTTGGCCATCAGTTTGGGGATGGAAAGCCGTGGAATTAGTAAGTTTTGTATCCGGTATTGACCAGAGACTAGACCAAAATGCACTCAAGAATCTGATGTCCTGATATGAGACAATGGATTATGGGATCCCAAAGTGTACCCACACTTGCTCAAAGAAGAGCTTAGCAGTGGCCTCTACTATGATACTCTTCTTACAGGCCACCATGATGGCCATCTTGGAGAATCTGTCAATGACCACGAAAATGCAATCATTGTCGTGCTTAGTAGAAGGAAGACCCGACATGTAATCTATGGAGACAGATTCCCAAGGCCGACTAGGAGTAGGTAGAGGAGTATACAAGCCTTGCTTCTCGATGTTTGGTTTGGCAATGGCACAGGCAGTGCAAGATCTAATGTACTTCCTAACATCCTGATGAAGTTTTGGCCAATAAAAATACTTCTACAATAACGCCACTGTTTTCTCTACTCCGAAATGTCCAGCGACCCGACTGTAGTGCGCCTCCCAAACCATCTTGTCACACTCACTTGAAAGAACACAGATGTGTCCCAAGTGGCATAATAGTGCAGCCTGAAGGTGAAAATTTGGAACTTGCTTTCCCTCTAGGAGTGTCTGGTATGTGCTGTCGAATTCTGGATCGCTCTAGTAAAGATGCGGCCACCCCGAAGTCTCGTGCCCATAGAAGTCGAGCACAGTGATCAGCGCCATGACCGGTGGTCGGCTGAGGCAATCAACGACATTATTGGTGCTGCCTTTCTTATACTTAATGTTCAAATGGAATTGTTGCAGGTAGGTTGACCATTTCTGATGGCGACCGTTCTGCAACTTCCCCTATGTCTGTATGAACTGCAGGGGTCAGTGGTCTGTGTGGATAACTGTTTCCTTCCCCAGAATGTAATGCTTCCATTGGCGGCAGGCCTGCACAATGGAATACATTTCTTTGTCGTAAGTGGGACACTTTCGGACTGTGTCTGAAAGTGTCTCACTGTGGTAAGCCATTGGATTCCCATGATGAGTAAGAACCGCACCGATAGCATAGTCAAAGGCGTTTGTCTCAATCTCAAATGGTTGTTGCAGGTCTGGTAATAGGAGCATTGGTGCAGAGCAGAGGCGATGCTTCAACTTGGAAAACGCCCGTTGTTGGGTTTCAGACCAAAGAAACTTTGCTTTTGCTCCACCCTTGGTGACTTGACTTAAAGGCCAAGTGATATGAGAGAACCCCAACATGAACCTGCAGTAGAAATTGGAAAGACCCAAAAAGTTGCGGAGCTCTGTTAGAGTGGTTGGGACCGACCATTCCCGAATGACTTGTATCTTGGCCAGGTCCACATGTACACCCTGCTCATCAATGATGTACCCTAGATATTGAACCTGGGTCAGGCCAAAAGTGCATTTCTCCAAGTTAGCACACAACTTGTGTTGTCGCAGGGTTTGAAGGACCTGTCGAATATGGTGGAGGTGCTCTTCCCAACTCTGGCTGAAGATCAAGATGTCATTTAAATACACCACCACCAATGCATTGGTGAAGGGTCTCAAGATGTCGTCCTTCAGCGTCATGAAGGTTGCAGGGGCATTCGTCAATCTGAACAACATGACCAACCATTCGAAAAGGTGCTCCTTGGATTTGAAGGCAGTCTTCCACACATCGGAGGGTTCGATAGGCACCTGGTGATAACCTGACTTCAAGTCAATCTTGCTGAAATATTTGGCCCCATTGAGCTGGTCCAGAAGGTCATCAATCCGTGGGATTGGGTACCTATTCCAGACAATTATCTTCTTCAATGCCCGATAGTCAATACAAAGTCTCTAGGTCCCATCCTTCTTCTGTACCAATACAATTGGGCTCCCACAGGGTGATGAACTTGGCTTGATGTGCCCTTTTTGCAATAGTTCCTGAATCTGCCTCTTGATCTCATCATTCTCCAGGACAGAGCGTCGATAGATTAGTCCATTGGGTAGCGGCACTCCCAGGATTAGATTGATGGAGTGCTTGACTTACAGTGCAGAGGTACCCCTGTAGGTTAGGTGAAAATATCTTTGTACTCCTCCACGACGTTATCCATCCGCTGCTGCTGTGTAGAGGAGCCCTGCTTAGAAGTCATGGCCACAACCTTCTTCTTGCCCTGAGGGCGAATCACAAGGAAAACAAATTTCCTGGCCTGGGAAATGATCTTACTACATTGCTTTGCAGTGATCAAAGAGATGGCAGTAGACGGGGCTACCTCCGGTATCCTGTACAACTTATTGGCAAAGTAATAATCACAGAGCAAGGTCTAGACTCATATACAGCATGTCGCTTCCACAAGTATGGTTGTCCTAACAATACATCACAAACTTCAAGAGGAGAAACATCACACAGTACCTCATTTATGAAGGGCTTGATGCCGTAGGCAAGGCGACACTGCTGGTTGATGCGAAGATCTTGTCCTTGGTGAAGCCACCCGCTGGTGTACGACTATGGATGTGCTGTAGTCTTTAGGACCAGACACTTCATGACCTCTACTAAAATTTTTGGCTCCCTCTGTCGACAATGAACTGCAACGGAGTACCCTTCACCCACATTTGTGAGTGGAAGAGGTGTTCCCCCTCCTATGAATCTTCAAGCTCAATCTTCTGGATCTTGGTGGTGGCAATGGTGGCACTGGGCTCCACATCAATGATCTGCTTCCCTTTGTCATTACCCTTTTCGGGTTCTGATTCAGAGTCGAAACATACGTCTGATTCGGAGGCCTTCAGCTCGGCCACTAGTGACTGCTTGGCTCGACACTCACTTGTGTTGTGAGTGGAGAAATTATGGAACTCACACCATTTTCCCGTGTCCTTCTTTGTCTTCGTGGTGTTGTTCTTTGCTTGTGGCTTTGGCGGGTTGTCCTAGGTAGCCCAGCTTTGGCTTTGTGGTTTGGGGGCGCTTTTTCCTTGCTTTGGATTCGCAGATCCAAAGTCCCACTTCTTTTGTTTAAACTTCTTCTCAATCTGGATATCGTATCGGTACGTTGTGCCGAGTGAGTAAATGTCCAGGAACTCCATCTCGTCCTGGATGTACTTGTGTAGATAACCGTGGTACTTGAATACCAAATGCCACTCAGTATCCTTGATACCCAGCTTCATGCAAAGGGTATGGAAAATATTTGTGAACTCTGACACATCTTGGTCCCTTCCCTGCCGTTGCATGGCCCACTTTATGTATTTATCTTCATAGATCCCGACAGGGTAATATTGTCCCTTGATGGCATCTCGGAAAGAATTCCAAGTGGGTGCGGCTGAAAACATCGAGGGTTCACTCTCATTAATTTGTTCACAGTAGGTTTCTCGCCAGTCCTTGACGTGTGGGGTGGCTTTGAGAAGTGTAAAAGTAATCTTTTCTTGATTGGAAAAGTCATGAACTGAAAAATATCCTTCCAGAAGATTTAACGATTTATCTACGACGTCTACATCTATCAGGCCCTCAATATGGGAATATCGAAGTTAACTTATACCTTAAAAGGAGTGGTACTTCCAGAGTGGCTACTGAATGAAGATGTGTCGCTTGTGGTTAGTTGCTGAAGGATCCGGGCAAAGTTATCCATCATCGCGTTCCTTTGTCACTCTAGGGCTTCCTCGAGCAACATTTTGAAAGGATCTCCTGCCCCCTCGTCTTTCTTTTCTTCCGCCATGGGAGATCGTCGGGGTTTGCAAGGCTGATCTTGCAACCGTTCAACCAAATCGAGCCCTAACTCCTTATACCCTGACCTCGTTGGGGATATGCAAAGAAAAACGGAGAAAGCGCAGATATACCATTGATCTGAACTTAAACAGGAACGCAACAAATTACAGATATAATCATAAATATAGAGATGCAGCAGAGAAACATTTCATTTCATTAATAGAAAAATACTAAACTATGCTTACAAACAAAATGGAAATAAGATAGCTCGGGCGATGGTAGCTTATCTCTAAGAAGAGATGTGGCGGCTAGATGTAAACTGAACTGTGTTACAATGAGGCTCAAGGACCTATTTATTATTGAAAAACATGAGAAAACCCTAAACAACCAAAACCCTAACCCCAGGAGATGTAACGCCAAGATTTTGTGGGCCCCGTTGGGGTTAGATGGGTAGCGAACTTCTCGAGGTCATAACTTGGTCATATTATCTCTGTTTGGTGTGTACGATACGTTGTTGGAAAGGTCTCTTTGCGTACTATAGGTTTTTCCACAGGCCCCTGCCTATGGCTAGAGACCTATAGCGGACTTCAAAAAGATGTCGTTTAGGGGGTCAAAACTGCTCCGAAAGTTCAGGACCCGAAAAATTGCTAAAAATAGTAAATGCTGAAAAAAATAAGGAAACAGATGAAACTAACTGGAGGTTCTAGGTGGAATAGGTAGGTGGCCACCAATATCCACCTGGATCAGATGAGGAGTTTTGTTTTGCACATAAACAACGGTATTTGCAGCTTCTCCCCACAAAAACTTTAGTAGCTTTTGATCATGCAACATGGCTCAGACTGTTTCCATAATGGTTCTATTCTTCCCTTTAGCCACACCATTTTTTTGTGGATTGTACGACACAGTGGTATCTTTATTTATTCTTGTATCTTTGCAAAGATCATTAAAATCATTGGAGGTGAACTCTCCCCCATTATCAGATCTGAAAGTTTTGATCAACTTTTCAGTTTCATTTTCAATTAGAACTTTGAAATCTTTGAACATGTCAAATGCTTTCTCTTTCTTTTTCAATAGGAATATCCATGTCTTGCGAGAAAAATCATCAACAAAAATCATGAAATACAAGTAGCCATCAAGAGAAGTAACAGGGATAGGTCCACATAAATCAGAATGTACGAGCTGAAGTACCTAACTAGATCTTGTTCTTCTTGAAGGGAATGTTCTATTTATATGTTTTCCACTTACACATCCTGGGAAAACTACTTCATGATCCATTCTGATCTTAGGGATTCTAGAGACCATCTTCCTTACATGAGGTAAGACTTTGTAGTGTAGGTGAGCAAATCTGATATGCCATAGCTCACACTGAAGATCGGTATCATGGAGCATTGTATGAATGGGTTTACCATTGACTTTGTAAAGCCCTTCACATCTTGATCCAAGAGTGAAGGTTTCTCTCATACTTGAGTTCAAAGGCCAGGTTAGAACTTTTCCATTAATAAAAACAACTTCGTTCCTTTATCTTCTAGAGCAGTATGGATAAAAGATTCTTTTTTCAAACCAGGTACATACAAAACTTCTCACGGAAAAATAGATTTGCCATTATCTAATTGAAATGAAACTGAACCATAACCTTTAGCTTGATAAATAGAATTATCTCCAAAGATAACATTTAAATTAGTCTCCCTCTCAACTAGATTAGAGAGTGCTTCTTTGTAGCTAGTAAAATGTTTGGAAGCACCACTATCAACTAACTAACTATCAAATGAATCTGCAGAGGAACTGGAAAGAGAAGAAACAAGAAAATATTTTTATTGAGTTTTTGTTTCATTATTTCTATATTTTGGACTTCTTGTTTTCTTAGGATGTTCTTTAATTTTAGAAGAGTTTTTTCTATAATCAGATTTGTTTTTGAATCTAGGTGCTCTTCTTCTTTCTTTAAAATCACGAGCAAAGTGACCATGCTTTTTACAGTTAAAGCATCTAACTTCTGACATTTCTAGATTCCCTTTATTTGATTTGAAAACAAATTTCTTTTTATTACCTTTCTCTCTCTTGTCATTGGCTGAAAATGTAGTAGGTTTTCCTTCTTCATGATGTGAAATTCTCTCTGAAGATCATTCCTGCCTCCTCTTGGATACACTTTCCCAGAAGCTCATCAAATGTGGGAATAGTGTTGGTATTGCTGATGGTGGTGATAAAAGTCTCCCAAATAGGAGAAATGTCTCCAAGCACAATCAACACCACTTCTTTGTCAGGTACAACTTCACCACCTGTTGACAGTTGATTCCTGATTTTGGTCATTCTTAAGAAGTATGCTTGAACCATCTCTCCTTTGTTCATCTTGATGTCATTCCGCTGATTCTTCGAGGCAATAATCTGGTTCAAGTTACTAATTGCAAACATGCCAATTAGTCTGTTATACATTTCTTTAGCTTTTCTCAAACTAGAAACATAAGTAATGAGATGATCATTAAGAGAATAAAGGATAATTTTCCTAGCTTTGAATTCACTCTTTTTGTGTTTGGATTTGGCAGCAACATTTGAATTCTTTGGTGGATCAACTATTGTACTTTCAACATATTCTAGAACTTCGTGTTCTTCAAGAGTGATGTCTAGCCTTGCTTTCCATAGACCAAAGTTTGAAGCATCATTTAACTTCTTCTCTACCTTGAAGTAGGATGAAGTCTTTTTTATTAGAAACCTTTGGCAACAAGTAGGGTCTCTTCAAGTGATCTATGCTCTCCTTGGATTTGTCTTCACCAAGGCTCTGATACCATATTAAAATTTGAAAGTTCTATGCAGAAATTTAAAAATTCTTTGCAAAAACTTAAAAGTCATATGCAGAAAACTGAATCTACTTTGCATAAAATTGAATGGAACTGAATGTACTTTGCAGAAAGTTGAATGTACTTTGCAGAAAACTGAATATACTTTGCAGAAAACTAAATGTTTTATGCCGTTGCAACTACTTAGAATGCATATTTCTTCTTCTAAAATTTTCAAATCAGCAATTGTAGATAGAACATAAACCTAAGGATCATATGAAGATAGCCAAGCATAAATATAAAACACTTAGATTTAGGTCCAATGACCAGGGAAAAACCCACAAGGGGAAACCCAAATGATTCTTCTATTAGATTTCTTCAATTGTTCAGCAAAGTACAAAGAAAGAGAGAGAGAATGAGAATGAATAAAGTCACCAATCTCTGATCAACTTGCAGCTGAAGTGCTCTTGTTCTTTGCTTGAAGATCTCTGTCTCTTAATCAAATCTTGTCCTTCACACTTGCTCTAGCTCTTCCCTTGCTCTTACTCTTCACTTGCTTTCACACTTCTCTTGAACACACTCAACACTAGCTCTCCTTCTTCACAATGAACATGATACTCTCAACTCTCACTTGCTCTTGCTTAAATGGATGAGAAAACAAGAGTTACAAAATGAATTCATGCCTTGAGCCAATAATAGGAGAATTGAATTCCATGAGGGAGGAGTTACTTATGGAGAAGCGTAACTCAACCCAAGAATAGAGAGAGAGATACACTTGTCTTGAGGAGTTACAATTCGAATTATGGAGAGAGAGAGTTACACTTAGACATAAGAGAATATTTGGTGAGAGTTACAAATCGAATTGAATGAGGGAGTTACAAGTGCATTTAATGAGAAGGAGTTACACTTTTTACATACATTGAATTAGTGAGGGAGAGTTACATTCTCTTAAGTGTGGAGTTACTATTTTATTCCAAGAGAGAGGTTCGATTTTCCAAGTAAAACTAGGTGAGAATGTTCTAAATGAAATGGATCAAGCCAAATCTAATCTTAGCTGTTGATTAGGGACTCAATCTTGGCCGTTGAAAACTCAACAGGAAAAGTATAAGAGGAGGCTTGAGGGTCAGTTGGAAATACACCAAATTGATCAGTCAGTTTGATTTTCTGGAGCGGGGTTTTGCTGAGAGAATCGAGTTAGTGATCTGTTGTAATGAGGGGCAATTCGGCAGGAGGCCAAGAATACATAGTAGAGAGGTAGAGAAAGTGCCAGAGAGAGCGCAAAGGCAGCCTGGGCTGATGCAGAGGCAGCTAGAGTTGATGCTTAGGCTTAAAGGGCCAGCGCAAAGGACGCAGGAGGCCGAGAAGCTGACGCAGACAAATGCAGAGGTTAGCAAAGCTGACGCTGGGTTGAAGGAGCTGCAGTGTGGTGTTTCTGTGGGGCAAACTGAGAGCTGAGAGGCAGACGCATAGCCGTAGAGGGTGACACAGTTCAGGAAGTTAGCTTGGAGCAGCTTTCGCTGTCCAGCTAAGGAGCAGTTGAAGTCACTATGGGGCCATTCATTCGGTGATTGATCAGCTGGAATATCTGTCTCCGAGGAGAGCTACTACTGTTGAGGGCATCTCTGTTAGATGAGCCATTTCTGGCACCCTAGTTGTAGTCAAAAATTGCATAATAATAAAACCCTCGTATCTGTTGCACCGATTTTCTCGCATTGGGCTTTTCCGAGGACGATTGTCCAAAAATAATGGTGTCCCTTGTGTGTTTGTCTCATGATTTCAGTTGTTGATCTGTATATGAGTTAAGGTTGCATTTGTGTTTATTTCAGTATTCATATTTATAAATAACTTGTTAATGGAATAAACAAGTAGGAGAAATTAAACTAAATAATGCAGTAGGGGTTTCTAACGTGTCAGACTTAGAAATCTCAACACTAAGCAAGTGACTTCTTCTTCCAGTCTGTAAGCTAACTTAGAACAATCATGATCCATGTTCTTCGTGCTCTCTTCTTTCTCTGGAGATTTGTGTGAGTCCTTATGAGTTGATGCCCCGACATCATGCTCCTGACTCATAGGAGATTCTTTAATTCTATTGCCCGATCTCTGCTCTACTACCATGTAAAAATTTCTAACACGAAATTCTACTTCAGTAACTGATTTATTTCTCCTACTTATTTTCCACAATAAGTTGTTTACAAAACGCTTTAGTAAACATTAAAATAAGTTCTATTGCAGTTATCACATAATAACATAGAGAAAATAACAGTGATATACAAGCACAAAAATCAATCACATTAACACATTTATTTTTTGACAATTTCCCTCGGAAAAACCCAATGCGGGAAAACCGGTGCAGCAGATGAGGGTTTATTTATTAGTCTTCAACAACAATCTCTTTACAAAGAAAGAGTCTACAGAATACTGAGACACTTCTGAGAGAAACAGCTGAGACAATTTTCTCCTCCTCCTGGAGAAGTTTTGACACCCTGGAGACCCTCTACCGTCCTTTGCGTAACTTCTCCGTCAGCCTGCATGAGGACTACATCTCCAGTTGCGTTGTCTAATTGATCTTCCCTCTGCGTTGTCTCTCAGATGCTTTGCGTCACCTCTTCCTCAGTCTCTGACTGATGCTGATACCCTCCTCTTCCTTCACCTTGCTACTCTCCCTCTGAAATCAGACTTCTTTTCCTTGAGAATCTATTTCCCTCGCGTTACTGCATATTTATCCGGTGTATCTCCAAATGACTCTCAAGTATTTTCTTATACTTTTCTTTTTGATGAATCAACGGTCGAGATTAAGTCCCTATCAACGGCTAAGATTAAAACAGACTTGATCCTCATCTCTTAGAAGTTTCTCACCCATATCTTTATTAATACGCATTAATATTTTTATTTTCCTAAGTTTAGACTTAGGATCCCAATTAAAAATATTAATTATTTTAATAACTCATCATCCGGGTGGAATTTCTCCACATGATTTTTCGGTCTTGGAGATCTCATGAGTTCTAGCCCCTCCACAAAATTTCGGAGCTAGATCACATTCGATACTACCCAAAATCAATAGTTGCTGCCTCTCTGGAATTAGAAAAATTCCTCTGAACTCACTGTCCCTACCCCGCATTCATTGCTTCGATTTCTGGCTCTCCGGTAGCTGACTGTTGTTGCTCTAGAAATCGATCTGCCAAGGAAATCGAATTTTTGGTGTTCTCAAGTATGTTCTCCAAGTGCCCATTGACTTCCTCTTATAGTCCACTGTTGGAGCACCAATGACGAAAATTAAAATTTAATCGATGGCTAGGATCATCTTGGAATCGATTCGTGTGAGTTTCTAGATGATTCTCACCTTGACTTAATTAATATTAATTAATTAACCAATTTTCTTAAGTTTAAACTTAGAAAACATTAAAAAATAAGTTAGTAATCTAATTAAGTCATTTCTAGGTGGAATTTCCAGAAACGATTTATGGGTCTTGGAGAACTCATGTATTCTAGTCTCTCCACCAAATTTCATGCCTAGAACACATCCAATGCTACAAAATCTAACACTTTGTACCAATTGGAAGAATTTTCCAAGAAAGTCGTTTCCCTATGATGTCTATCAACCAAGCTTATGCTTTGGAGGTTAATTGAATTAAAATGCAAACTATGCTAAGATGCCTAAATGAAATGCAAGTAAGTTTTCCCAAGAGATATTTGCAATACGTCAAAATAATGGAAATGAGATGATGCTCGAAGTAAATTGCAAACGTAACTTCAATTGGACAAAGGAGATTAACTTGCAAGTGAATTAGAATGATACAAGTAAGTTTGCTTTGCAAAAGAGGAATTGCCTCAAGTAAATGGAAATGCTCACAATGATATAACTTCAAAATTGTACAAGACACATAAGCATAAGCTCAAATGAAATTGTGAATTGCTTCAAGATATGCCAATAAACTTAAGAAAAATTTAAATGATATGGAGCCAAGAGTACAATGCTTGCATGTAAAGTATGCTTGAAAAATAAGTGAGCAAGATAAAAAATGAGCCTATAGTGAGACAATTGTATCCCAAAAGAAAAGCAATATTGTTAAGCAACTAAATTAAACTTGCCACATAACTCCAAAATACTTGCATGTAAGAAATAAGTGCTCTAAAGCAAAATATCAACTTGTACTTCAAAGCAAAATGAAATGCAAAGCATCAAATGAACTTGTAGCAAGATCTAACTTAGAAATCGAAATGTGATGGTGAGGTTGTGTTAATTTTAAAGCATGCAAAATGAGCTAAAAAGGAAAGTTAGAAAAGATGAGATGCAAAATTAATCCACCCACACAAAATCCTCCTTCTAAATAAGGAGAAAGGATGCTTTGGGTAAAACCAAAACTCCCACAAGAAAAAGAGATATTTTATTATGATGTGACAATGGAGTTAAAACCTCTTAGAGGGTTGCCCAAAAGATTGGAGGAGATATTTACAAAATAAGAACTAGGAAAAGCTAGAGTATCCTTCTGATCTACGACAACCTTAATGGCCAATGGAGTCCTCTTAAAATTGGAAAAATACAAGCCCCAAAAGGCCCATGGCCTAGCTAGTTTGCAACTCTCCTCTAGTGTCCATGGCCTCCTTGAAAATGGTCCTTAAGTGCTTGAGAGGTCCTACAAGAAATAATTAGAGTTTCAATTCTCTCTCCTCAAGGCTCTTGTTGTCAAAAGCTCCAACTATGGGCTGCAAAACAAAGAGGCAATTAGTGTAGAGAGAGAATATAAAACAAACAAATATGGTACAAAATAATGTACAAAAAACCAAATTAGGTGATGGGAGTGAACCCCATCACTTGCTTAGTTTGGAAAATGCCCTTAAATAGCAAATGTAAATTTGAAAAGCTCTAAATCAAAGAACCATATAATTTGAATGAAGTGATGATTCAAGTAGATATTGGAAAATGAACTCGCCTATTTCTTCTTTTTTTGATGAAAGATTTGAAGAAATAATTGGTGTGTCTTGAGCAACCTCGAATCCGGGAGTAAGTTGATCTATGGGAGACTTCTTCCACACCTAAATGGATTCTTGCACACAAAAACCAATAGATCTTCCCTACACACTTGAAACAAATATTAGCTTTCCTAATGGATTAGAACAACACAATGGATTGAGATAAACCAAATATTTCTCCAAAAATAACTTGGCAAGCTCACTCCTAGAATGCTACTTCTAAATCAATAACATGTGCAAGATAGCTCTACACACATCAATCCAACCAATGGCATTAGAAGCTAATAGAGTTCAAAAGCATAAGAAATACAATAATAACAATAACATTATGCAAAGGTATCACCTCAAAGTGTCAAGAGAACACCACCAAAATTGTTCCAAAGTCTTTGATTATATTAGCAAATTGCGAGTACAAAAATGACAGAGTTTCCTCCAGCCCAATATCTCATAACATGAATATATGGTGAAAGCCCATGGCTCTATTATATGGAAATTTGGGAGCCAATCCCAAGGCAAATGGTGAAAATCCCAAGACAAATGGGTGACAATCCCAATGCCTCTACATGCAAATTCAAATTTCCCAGGTGGCCATTCGATTTCCTCTAGAGAGACGCACACAATCCTTGAGGAGAACTGGTTCAGGTGGAGGACATGTGTATGTGAGAATGGAGTAGTACGAGACCACTCTCCACTCATCTCTTGTGGAACTCCAAGTCAAAGCCCACCAATGGGTGAGTCACCTCCTTAACTCGACTTGTCCTCCTAAGAAAATGCGATTTCCTTTTGTGAAACTCGTGGTCCCCTCAAGGAAATTTGATTTCTTTTTTTTGTCACATGTTTCTCCTTGATTCTTGGTCCACATCATTGTATAACTTGGCTTCAACTCCTTGATGATTTTCCACCTCATTTACACATCATTTAGCATGTGTGGATATTTATTTTCTCCAATTTATTTAATTGTTGGGCTAATTTATTGCCACATTTTCCGCAGAATTTAGGAAAAATGGGTTTTGAGGGTTCTATTTTTTACCCCTCAAAGTGTGTCAGTAGAAAGTTGAGGGTGAGAGGTGTAATTTTGAACACACATACCCCATACAACTTCTCTAGACATCACTTATTACATATTACATTCATATTTTATTCAAATTTCTACCCTGTGAAAAAAAAGAAAAAAAGACTCTTATAGCTAACCAAATTCCACGAAATTTTATGAGTGATCTAGTATGGTAATATACAATGACTTTAGACAGTAGAACTCACCCAAGGCCTCGCCTTCAATCCATACTCCGGCTTTGGGGTTATGCTTGGAGGAAAAAACTCAATTAATTATTAAGTCTCTGTAAGGATATAATAATTAATCAAGTGAAAAAAAAATTCACTTGATGACAAGGACCCAAGTTATCTAGGCCTTTTACATGACTCATTCATCATACTAACATCACTTTACATCATTCCCACAGGGCTTGTGGAATCTAAGTACAATAGAAGAAGATGAGAAGAAGTAGATTTGAAAAACTCTGATGATATGATGATGTCTAATGGTACATGAAGCTTTTGATACATCCTTGGGCATGGAGTCCTCAAAAATCTTTGGGTACACTTCAGTGGTCAACATCTCCAATCATGCCTTATCAATTACTCGAGGAGTAAGATCTTAAGCTTCATAACCATATATTATAGTTGGTTTGATATTTGTGTCAAAAGGGTGCATCTTTCAGAGAAAATCCTACAAGTGCACAAGGAAAATTGGTGCTCAAGTACAGAAAGAGGTGTGTACGTCTTGCTATGTCAAGGTTGGGAAGCAGGCTTCACGACTGAAACCTGAACCTAGGAACCATTACAGCTCATAATAGATTTCTCTCTTTTGCTACCAAATGAAGCAATAAACATCTTGATAGTATAAATTTCGAAGTATGGAACTGAATAAGTGGAATGCCTAATTTGTAGTTGATACAAACATCTTAACCAAAATGAATTTGAAATATTATTTTGATAGGAAAACATGCATATGTTATGTTGGAAATTCACTGCTTTGTGAATATTTGTTAAGTTAAACGTCATGGCTATGCAGGAAATGATTCTTTCCAGCTCTGATAACTCATATACCAAGGTAATAGGCCCTTATGATCTTTAGCAGGGTTCTTTATTGACTTGGTTTCGATTACAAGGGATTACTGGATGTCTGAAATTAATGAGTCTATGGTCAATTCACTAACGATTTTGGGGTCTTATGATATTTGATTATGTTGTTTATATTTTATTGTAGGCTCACAGTGAGAAGAATTTTCTATTTGATATTGTAGCAAATGGACGAAATGGAATAGATGTTGACAAGTAAGATAACATCATTGAGAAGGGATTTTATTTTGTTTTGATTTTTTCCTTTGGGTAGCAGTGCCTCAAATGTCTACGTCATACAGAAAATCTAGTTATCCCTTTGCAGGGTTGTGACAAATGATCTTTCTTATCATCTAGACTTCCCCATTTTGTTATCCTAGCCTTTTGAAGATGAATATGCTTAAAGGTAACCATAATGTTGTTTAGCACTCAAATATTCTTTCTTATGGCTTTTAGGTTTGACTACATTGAACGTGACTGTCGAGCATGTGGTATAAGTACAAGTTTTCAATTTGAAAGGTACTCTTTTATAACCCTCATTTCTATTAAGTTACCTAAGGTTGATCATCCTTGTCATGGCCATATTTTGGCTACATTATTGTCATTTCATAGAGGTATTGTTGCCACAGCAATATTTGTTATATCCATAGAAGGATTGTTTAAACTTGCACCAATGGATAGTAGAGTTGAGCTTTATATATTGGAATGCTTTTTATATTATCTTATTTTATTTTCTCACATTTCCTTTGACAATATTTTCTTTTCTTTCTTCAGTATTCTTTGTCTTTCCCATGCAGGTTGATGGAAAGCATGAAGGTTATTGATGATGAAATATGTTATAGGGCTAAGGAATGTGAGTTAGTTGAGAAAAGATACAAGTAATACCTTAATTTGTTGGCCACTTGATATTTTCTCATTTTCTAATGCATTTAAATGATTTTGGTTTAGCAGATTGGGATGTCCACAAATTATTTGTTACTCGAGCAGATCTTTACAGGATGGTCTACACTCATCCAAAAGTGAAGGTACTAGAGCAGTGTCACTCCTCTTTATTATTACATCTTCATGTTCTATCGAATATCCTAAATATTGTTCAACATATTTATCTTAGCGCAGACTGTTTATTGGTGAGCGGTTCAGTCTCTTTCTTGACTATGAATAATCCAAGTGAATGTTATCTGAGCATGTGTCTCGGCTTTGGTGTCAGGCTTTGGAACTCATGTTGGCTGATGCCCTTGTACTTGCAAATGGCTATCTAGATATTTCTTCCCGTATTGATGATCCAGCTGAGTACTGGAAGGTTAGATGTGTTATTTTGCACATAATACAGACTGCAGTATGTGTGGAATTATTCTTAAATGTTATCCCTAACAAGCCTTCAGGACATTCTACCTTGCAGTTGGATGATTTTGTGTTGAAAGCTATTGAAACAGCTCCAGATGAAGGTTTGAAAGAAGCTCGAACATTGATATTGCGCATGCGGCGAAGAGATTTATACCAGGTCAAGAAAGAACCCTAGCAAGTATGCATGCTTTGTAGTTTACAGTTGTTTTCTACATACATTAGTAAAGAATTTCCTGTTATCACTATGACAATGTATGGAATAGAGTTGAGTTGAGAACAATGAAGGGGTCTTCTTACATTACAAGAAAACATTTTTTTTCTTATTTGGTATTTCTTGTTTTTGAACAATGGAAATTCCCCCTTGCATTCTACCATGGCAGCCTTTCCTATCACAATGGGGAGCTGCATACATTACTAGTTCTATCTTCCATGATCTTTAAATTTTTTGTTGACATGGCAAAGGAGAGGTCTATATGCAACGTAGAAAAACCTTTGGTAAAGGATATTATTATTGTTTCTCTTTCCTTGAATGAGGTGTGCATGAAAGTGACAACGATGAAAGCCCTTGCATAAGAATGTAAGGTGCAAGAAGAAAGATTGACAGTGACACATTTGGTACGCACTATACAGTATATTGTATTATAAGTGTTTATATGTGTACAAACAACAAAAATTGATATGTGGAGTGATTACAATTATTTAGATGTACTTGTTACATTTGTCTCCTTAAAAAAAAGTTACAAAACAGACAAATATAAATATATTATCTACTTTTACCTACTAATTCCCATAATTTCCTCCATGCTTAGAGTCAATTGTCCCCAATTTCTGCAGATTGTAGACCCGTTACAATGAAGGACATAATATTCTGCAGGATATGTAATTGGGTTAACTGGATAGACCTCTGTGGCTGCTGTTAGTGGGTTTGGAAGAACATTTCTGAATGTAAAGTGTGTGCAACGAGAGGAACATTTTGTTTGATTGTAGTCGTTGGAAGAAGAATACTGTTGAATGTCCTCCATACTAAAGAATTGAATTGATACTAATCAGATAAAGCACTTGTGTAGAAGATATGACGTTCATGCACTTGGGTGGAGGCAATGTTGTTAAACTTGACTTGAATGAGCTGACTCAAATGTTGGCTCAAAAGCAACTGACTTGATGTGACTTAGGGGAGTCAAACAAAAAGAATGGGGTTCCATTGAGTCATACATGACTCGGTTAAGTCTGCATTAACTCACACGCCATACTGTTTGCAGGGACTGGTCTATAAAAATTCAAAATGAAAATCAAATTCCCTAATGACCTTAACTCTTAATCCTGCACTATTAAAGACCCCACTTACCCTTCTTTCCATTTCCAGTTCCCATTGTTACTACTTGGACTGTTGGAGTCAGAAATTACATTCCCTAGCATCGTTCTATTGTAGCTAATTTGAGACTAAGTTACAGCTGATTTCAGAGGTTAAGCGATCAGCATTTACTTTCTACCCATTTCCTGGCAGATTGAAGATGATTTGTAATGTCCCTTCCTAATAATTTTCCCAAGCTGAGGAGAAAATCAATTTTGGCAATTTTGGTATTTTTGGCTTTAGGCAAATATGTGGGAGAACTTAGGAAAAGGGGGTCGATGTGCTTTTAGTGGATTGTGGGGGCCACTCACCCACCCAAAAATACGCACACCATGAAGGCAATTCGAATTTCCTAAGTAGGGATCAAAATATTTGATGGGGCCCAAGGGAGCAAGCATAAATAGGATGAAGTGAGCAGCATTTAGGGCCTTTTGATCATTTGAAGAATTTCATTGATGCTTTGGTTGTTTAGCTAAGCTACAAAGTGATGTTCAGCACAAGAGCTTCCCAAGGAGCGAAGCTCATCCCTCTCTTCGGTGGACTTCGAGTGCCACCCTAGGAGGGCTTCCATTGCCTACATCGAATTGTCATATTGTGGAGGAGAATTTGCAGCAGTATAGTCAGTCACACACCCAGTTCGAACTGCAGATTGAAGGGACTGCGTCATCCTCACTCAGGACTGCGCAGTCACTAGAGAGGGACTCTTGGTTGGAGGTTTAGCCGGGGGATTTGGGAGCTGGGTTGCGGAGAGATTGTTGGGGGCCTGATTTGGGGAGGTTTCCAGTCTTGTGGCAGCAGGTTACTGGAGTTTCAGTTGCAGGCAATGAGACCAGTGTTGTAGGAGGGCCAATCCCCAAGGGGTCGAAATTGGCAATTCAAAACCAGGCAAAACCCTTTCTGGGTTTTTCTGGGTTTTTGGAGAGGAGTACATCCCCAAAGTTGCAAAAATTTCTGGGTTGTTTTGAGGGGGTAAATCAGAGATGGAAGTCAGCCAGCAGAGTAGTTCAAAGGGAACAACGCAGTGTTTTGGAGGCAGCAAAGATTACAGCCGCTGAGAACTATTGTATCATCCACCTGAGGCTTGTAGCTTGCCTTGTGCAAGCCCAAGTGCACTCCTTCCATCTCATATTGTACTCCAACAATTATGATTAATGAAAATTGGCCAATTTGGTGTTCCGGGCAAAATTTTTGTTTACATGTGTGTTTACTGAGTAAATTTATGTACTATAATTGTTGCATGTCTTTATTATCCTTGTAAATTCCTACCATGGAACATTATAGTGGTATCAAAGCATGTTCTTGGCTAGAGTGGGGAACAAGAGCGGGTGATGCCACCAAGATACTAGGGACTGGTTTTCCAGAGAGGTCGTGGTAGAGGAAGAGGCAGGGGTCGAGGTAGAGAAGAGGGGCCAGACCCATTTTCAGACACCGAAGTGGACAACATCAGAGGCCGGATGGAGAAGCAAGAAGAGAATGAGCATCCCAGACAGAGGAACACGGACGAGGTCTTAGAGGAGCTACTGAGGGCCAACCAACAGATGATGAGGCAAGGGCAGTTGATGATGGACATGATGCAGCAGGTGATGGGCCTACAGATGGGTGGAAGGCCGAACGGAGAACCTCAAGGTGAAGGGGGTTCCAAAGTGGGAGGAGGCAATCATACCTATCAGCCTCCACACACCCCATAGCATGGGCAAGCTGACCACCCCACGATGCCTCATTTCATGGAGGAGGTTGAGCCAGAGAGAGTCGGACCTAGTTGTGGATTTGGTACATTCTGTCGCATCAGGCATTGATGAGTACGAGGGGTTGGATGGCCGGATCAAGAGGGTGATGTCTTTTGGAGAGTACATTCACCTCAAGGAGAGGCGCGCTAATGGGGTTGGAGGCCACTATAGGGGAGGAGCATCCAACAAAGATGTGCAGAAGCTATCAGGGAAGATCACACTCCCAAATTTCGATGGGTCAGCAAAGAGCTCAGCTAGGGCATGGATCTAGAAACTTGATACATACTTTCACCTAAATCCCATGAGGGAAGTTGATGCCATACGCTTTTCCACCCTTCACTTGGAGGGTGATGCCCAGGAGTGGTGGTATCATGGGTTGATCACGTTGGGGCACCTTCACATCACCACTTATACGGAGTTCACCAGGAGATTGTTGGAGAGGTTTGAAAGGAAGGACCTGAAACTACACTTCTTGGAGCTAGCCCACTTAAGACTTGCAGTGATGGTGACAAATATTTCAAAGGCACGACTGATCATGTTGTTTATGGCGGGACTTGCTAAGCCTCTGTGTGGTTGGTTGAGAGCTTACAAGCCCACATCACTACATGATGTCATTTCTAGGCCCGGGACATGATTGACGCAGTGCCCAAGAACCGAGCTTTTGTCCCCACAAGACCCACAGCTCCATTGGGGAACAGAGATGCGAGGCCACCACAGAGAGATGGAGGACGTAGCCAGTTGGACGATGACACCCGGAGGGACCTCAGGAGGAGGAGGTTGTGCTTCATGTGCCAAGAGCCTTGGGCACTAGGGCACAAGTGTACCAAGGGAAAAGCCCATTTCGTCGACGTGTTCTCGGATAGTGAGCTTGAGGAGGAGGTCGAGGCAAGAGAGGAGCTTGGAGATGAGGGGGACCATCAGTAGGAGGGCCACCACCACTGCCTAGAGGAGGGTCGTTATCCCCAACCGAGGGAGTCCTCGCTTCACTTTGGGGTGTGCCGAAGTATTTGACACTCCGGATTAGGGGGACTGTACAAGGGTAGTGTGTGTTAGTCCTAGTTGACAGTGGGGCCACCCACAATTTTATTGATGCCCAGATGGTGGAGCGTAGGGGCATCCAGACAACTACATTTGAGCGGTTCTCAGTTTTGGCACCCGAAGACCGAACCATGCAGTGTACCAAGTATGTGCCTACGTTGACCTTGAAGATGGGGAACTACTCACTCACTAACCATTTCTTTGTGGTTGATGTCCTAGATACCAATGTGGTGTTGGGTACCCAGTGGTTGTATGTGTTGGGGAAGTCACGACTGATTGGCAGAAACTCGAGATGGAGTTCCAAGGTCCAGATGGGAAGCTGGTAATACTGAGGGGCATGCACTCTTATCCCCCTCAGACAATTTCAGCCCATCAGATGGAGGCAAATCTGCACCATGGAGATGTGGAGTGGGCAGTTGAGATATGGATTTCGGAGTTGGGGACAGAGACGCAAGTCATACATCCAGATATACTAGCCCTGTTGGAGAACCACCAGGGGGTTTTTGGGGATGTCCCACTAGGTAGATCGCCAGACCGTGGATTTGAGCACACCATTGAGCTAGAGGAGGGGGTGAACGCAGTCATCACCACCCCTTATAGGCACCTGAAGGCCTATAAGGATGAGATAGAGCGGGCCATTCAGGAGTTGTTGAGGTTGGGGCACATCAGGCCTAGCTCGAGTCCATTTGCTTCTTTCATGGTGCTGGTGAAGAAGAAAGATGGGACGTTGTGCATGTGCATAGACTACCAGGCTCTCAATAAAAAGACCTTGAAGAACAGGGACCCCATCCCGCGCATAGATGAGTTGATGGACAAGCTTAGGGGAGCTAAATACTTCTCTAAGATAGATCTACGCTCAGGGTGCCATCAGATTCACGAGGGAGCAGGATATTCCGAAGACTGCCTTTCACTGCCATTACGGACACACTGAGTTTTTGGTGATGCCCTTTGGGCTAACCAATGCTCCGGCCACATTCCAGTCCTATATGAATCATGTGTTCTGTAGACAGCTGAGACGCTTTGTTCTAGTCTTCTTCGACGACATACTCATTTACAGCATGTTGACCACTACGTGTCAACGACCCATAGCAGTACACCCCCTTTTTTCACAAAAAGGATAGCGCTTTATCAACGTGTCCGTGCCGTTCGACTATCATCATCAGCCTGATCATGTTATTTGTAAACCATTTCTGCATGTGTAAATTGTAAATAATCTCAGCAGATCCATGTCGTGTATGTAATTGCCTAGGTAAATCTAATTCTTTGATGACGATCTACATTCTGGAAGGTTTTTTGTCTCACCGATCCATGAACGACAGAGTTTTCTTTCAGCCTTACCCCAAAGCCGAAATGGATTTTGTCACCAGAATGTTAGGGGAGTCCTAGTGTGCTAGATCGAGTCTATGTAAAAGTGATTTGGGAATAATCCTAACTATTTGGTTAGGTTATTTTATTACAAATTGCTTGATCTGCTAGATTATATTTGTGTCGCAGAATTGGGTAGTCTGTGAGGGTCTTGTTCAAATGGGTTTTCCCCCTTGAGATGTAAAAATGTAAAAATCATGATGTAAAATGTCTTGAGGGTTAGAAAAATAATTTATCCCCTCATAGGTCCTAGGTCCTAGGTAAATTTAAATTTTCTAGAGGTAAAATTCGTGGGTCCTTTAAAAAATTAAATCTTAACTGGTCCAGGGACTAATAAGGTTAGTTGATTATTCTGCTGAATTTTATGTCTTAGGTCCCTAGGGTTAAGTCAAATTCAAAGTTTTGAAGAAATAAATGCAAAATTTTAATTTTTTAATTTATTAAAATGCATTTAATTGAAAATTTTGAAATTTCCTCAATATTTAAAATTTCGACTGATGAGATTAAAGAAATTTTGATCCTCATCAACAGTCGAGTTCACTTTGACAAGGATTACTCGAACTAGCCGTTGGAGGATTTATCTTTAAATAGGGGGTCAATTGTCAGTTGAATTCATCTGATATTTTGATCGTGTACTAAGCGAAAAGCTCTCTCTTGTAATCTTTTTTATGAGCAATAAAGAAAGACTTTGGAGTTAACTTCCGCTGGTGTTACTTTTCATGGAAATGTTGTAAGATGTATTATTTTCATGCATATATTTCTTTTTGGCCATTGATAGAGCTTTCTGAAGAGCGATTTGAGTACAGGTATTTTGCTCAGTCGCTGGGGTTTGAATGGTAATTTAAGTTTTGAATATAATAGCAGATATCTCTATTAGATCTGAATTTTATTGTTGTTTTCTCGTTCTATGTTGACGACTGACTTGAGTTTTGCAGGAAAATCCTTGATTATTAGATCATCGAGCGTTCGGGGAAGTTCTCGGCTGAACCAACCAACTCCCGATCCATGTTTTCTGAAGAGCCCAGTTTGAATTTGATCCTGGGCTTATCATAAGATGTTATTTTTATGGGTGATGCATGAAGGGTTTCAAGCTTAGTACCTCCTCTAAAATTAAAAAAAAAAAAAATCAGAGTTAAATCGTTAGATCTGGCTGTTGAGAGCCACAGATCATCAGATCTGGGAGCGAAGTCGGACTCACACTCCCTAGATCTGATAGATCTGCCATTTGTGTACATAGATCTGTAATTAATTTTGGTTTTTTGACTTTGGTTTTCAGGGTTTTAGTGTTTTTTGGTCATTGTGTACATCGTTTGGTTGTTTTCTGTTGTATTGCAGCTGCAGATATGAAGCTGAAAGCTGTGTAGAGTCCAGATCTAGGCCTTGGAGGGTAAGATCTGGATCTCTGGAGGTCCATTAGCATCTTTTTTAGTAGGGTTTCTGTCTAGAGATTTTGCAATCCAAGAGTTTTAAATTTTTTTAAAAATCTGGAATTTTTAAGGGTTTTAAAGAAATCTGAAGCAGAGTGATTTTTTTCTTGAAAATATTTAGTGGTTCTGTTGGAAGTCCTGCAAATTGGCTGCCTAGTTTTTTCTGAGCAGGAAAAATTTCGATTTTGTGTTCATTGTCGTTTTTCTGAAAAGCTTCGAAATTTTCTTTAAGGTCTGGGTTTGGTTTTCAAAATTTTTAGGGGATCTAGAAAATTTCTGGGTCATTTCTGTTACTCCTCTCAAGCCTGCAAGCAAATCCTTACGCATCTCCCTCACGTTCCGCTCCCTTTCGTCCTCTGCCGCTGCCATTCCCTTTGCTCTACCTGCAAAAACAAAATCTAAAACCCTCGTTGGCTGCTGTATACCCATTTCTGTGTTTTTTTTCTTGCTATCCAGGCGTGGCTCCTCATATCTATCCGCTGTCTTCATCACTGTCCCTAATCTGCAACTGATCCCTCTCTTCATCTCCGCAGCCAGCATCCGTCCTCCAAACCCCTCATGCAGCTCCTTCATCATCTGCGTGTTTCCAATCCAAAACCTCTCCACCTGTGTATCTATTCCTTTGAAACTGCAACCCTCTGCGCAGTCTTCATCTCGAACCCTCCTCCATTCCACCGTCCAGTCTTCAACCTATAGCTACAAGCCCATTCCTCCTTTGCTGCTCGAAATCCACTGCCTTGCCAACTCTCGTTCTCCTTCACGCGTCCCTATCCTGCTCGCTCCATCACCTATCCGCAGATTTTCCCTAACTCGACCCTCACCCGCAGCCAATCTACTGATCCGCTGCTCCACTTCCCTCGGCTGCTTGTCCTCTACACGCAGCCTCCTCCAAACGCTGCTCAGCTCCAACCTACAGCCTTTCCTCCCTCCACATCCACGATCCATACCCTATCCGTCTGCTGTAGCTCTTCAATCCGTTACCCTTGGCCTTCATTCCCGTGGCTTCCGTGAGCTGCTCTCCTTCGCTGTCCAAGCCGTCGCTGCACCTGCACACATACACAACAACCCTGACTTTCGACTTTTTTATTTTTCATTTGCATGATATATGGTTAGGGTTGGGGTCTATATATCTTTTAGTTTCATTTGAATTTGACTTAGTTTTGATTTTATTTTATTGTTTTTGATTTTGATTTCTTTTATTATTTTCTTATTTCAAATTCGATTTTGGTTTGATAATTTTTTTTTTTTTTTTACTTGATCCTTTTTCATTTCTAATGACTTTAAAAAAATCTAAAATATTTAAAATCCTAAACATTTAAAAAATCATAAAAAAATTTAAAACTTTGGTGACTAAGGATTTTAAAATAAGATAAAATGGATTTGCGCTTTTAACATTAAGAAAATTTAAATGTGGCCTATGGCCCATTAAAATTTTTATTTTATGCCCTTTTCATTTTTTTCGTCGCATTAAAATTTTTTAAATTTTTCAGTTACCATTAAACATTATTGCCTAAGGAATAATAAAAATTTAAATTTAAAGTTCCTTAGTGTTATTAAATGCATTGCTCATGATTCTTCTATAGTCTAGTGCGATAAATCATATTGGCTTTTGGGAAAGATTGATTAATTCTTGGTCATTGACGATAATCATTTTAGATCTGGAATGTTGGAAATAATACTGAGAGGGGGGGGGGTGAATCAGTATTATCAACTCATATACTATTCAATTTCATACTCAGATTCATATACGCGGCTTCAGTTCAGTATATCAGCGTATATACGCGACTGTGTTAAATGCAACTAGCGTACATGCAGTAATCTTATGAATCAGTTAGCTTATCTTCAGTAAATTCATCAGAACATTATTAACCATAATAACAGTAATCAGGTGCAGTAAAACAGAACAGATCATCACACATAAGAAGCACACATGAACACAAGATATAAGGTGGAAACCCAATGTGGGTGAAAACCACCTGCTGCAATTTGTCTCTTTCTTCTTTAATAAGAAACTTCTTTTACAATGTACTGGTGCAGTCCTTTACCAGCACGCAGGCTTCAACCTGCAAAGGGCTACAACCCTCTCTCGTTTTTCCAGCTACTTCTGGAAGGGAGCTACAACCCCCTTAGCTCTTGTACTAGCTAATATACTAGTACATAGGTGCTGACCTACAGAAGGCTACAACCTTCTTTTCTTCAGGGACCACGTTTCATTAATTTTCAGACTGGATCCATGAGTACAAAACAATCACTGCTGCAATACAATCTTATACTTGCATCATAAATCTCTAACTCACCCAATACTGAATCACTGAAACCCTGTCATCAAAAACACAGAACACAAACCAGAGCCCAGAACTCTGCAACAACCACTAGAATCAACAGCAACCTGAAACACCAAATCTCATAATGCATACGCTACTTGACTATATCAAAACCGCGTGTGTACGCGCTTTCACCAGAGACAACCCGCGTACAGATCTAAAGATAATTACTTATACCTTCGCTGTCAGATCCAACCTTAGCCAAGCGTCACAAACAGATAACCAGCAATACTAGATCTTCCCACTTCGTCAGACATCCATTCCTTGCTCCTCATACTTGCCTAATGATCTTCTCCTCCTTTTATAGTCTTAGGCCTTGCTCAATACCACGGTCCAAAACCATAATAAATCAATACCAAGAGCCCAATACTTGGGTTCAACACACTTGTCGAGATACCATGGTCCAAAACCATAGGTTCAAATACCGAGGACTAACTACCACGGACCAAGACATAAGTTTTCCCACCTGTACGCGCTTTTCCTTGCGTGAAAGTGCGTGTATACGCATACGCGTCTTCGGCACGTCCAACCCGCGTGTATACGCTGATTTGTCACAATGAACCTACGTATATCTCTTTCTTGACCTGTTGTACTAAGATCTGTCCTCTGATTAAGTTGCCATCACCTGTATCAACCTCTGAGTGAGTTGCCATCAAGGACAACACTTGTATCATAATGCCAACATGGAATTCTTTGCATGCTGCAGTGTTATTGTCACTTTTTCATCACATATTGAAAATCGATCTGGATAACTTGTTTTATTGATGGTTAATTCAAATAACGAAGGCACTGGTCTATAATTGTTTTTATTTTGTGGTTGTGTCTGGTTTACGTTGGCGTTTAATCTATCAATCTGATTTAATCTTTTAAATTCATCAAGTTGTTTGTCATTAAAATCTCCTAGAGTCCATTTTTCACAGGCTATCTTCATCCATTTACCTAGGGACTACCCCCCTTGACTTGTCTAGGAGAGAGTCTAAACGGAGTGAGTAAGGATTTAAGAGTGACAACCCTTACTCTGAGCGTTGTCGCGGTGCCTAGACACTCTGTGCGACAACACAACAGAACATGGGAGGAGCATCTTTAGCGTTTGAAGGAGGTGCTCCACATACTTGAGGAGCAGCAACTGTATGCGAAGTTGTCCAAATATGAGTTTGGGCTAACAAAGATGTTGTACTTGGGGCATGTGATTGGGGAGATGGAGTGAAGGTACATCAGGAGAAGGTTTGGGCAATTCTAGATTGGCCCACACCTAGGAACATGACGGAGCTAGGGGTTTCTTGGGCATTTGTATGTACTACCGAAGATTTGTGAGAGGGTTCTCACAGCTTGCAGCACCCCTCACGGATTTGACGAAGAGGGGAGCTTTTCGGTGGATTTCACACAGCCATTTGTGTTGGAGTGTGATGCGTTCGGTGAAGGGATTGGGGCCGTTTTGACACAGGGGGCCATCCTATTGCGTTTGAGAGTAGGAAATTGCAGCCTCACGAGCGGTTGTACTCTATGTATGACAAGGAGATGTTGGCAGTGATGCATGCGCTGGCCAAATTCAGGCAGTATTTAGTGGGCAACCGATTCAAAGTGAAGATGGATCACAACAGTCTTCGCTTCCTCCTTGAGCAACAGTCCTTAGAGGAGAGGCAACAAAAATGGGTGAGTAAGCTCCAGGCTTACGACTTTGAGATAGACTATGTGAAGGGAAAACACAACGTGGTAGCTGATGCCCTCTCTAGGAGACTCGCATCTCTATCTATGATGGACATCACACGAGATTGGAAGGCTCAACTATTGGTTGAGTACTCCAAGGATAGATAGGCCTGCGACATTTTGGATGGCATGCACCGAGATGACCGATTCAGGGTGATGGACGATGTGATCTAATACAAGGACCGTATTTATTTAGTGCCAGGCTCTCAGTTGAAGGAGAGGATCATGCAGGCAACCCATGATTCTCCACTAACAGGGCACCCAGGTTTCCTCAAGACATATCGTACCATCAGGGAGAAGTTCTCCTGGCAGGGTCTTAAAGGAGATGTGCTGAAACATGTGAGAGAGTGCATGGATTTCCAGAGGAACAAAGTGGAGTTGAGTCACTTGGCCAGTTTGCTACAACCGCTCCCCATTCCAGAGAGGAAGTGGGAGAGCATATCCATGGATTTTATCACGGGACTTCCAACTGCATAGGGGCAGGACTGCATCTATGTGGTGGTTGATAGATTGACCAAGTTCGCCCACTTCTTTGCTATTCCAACGAGATCTTCAGCCTCCCAGGTGGTCGAGTTGTTCTTTCAGGAGGTTTGCCAGTTACATGGTCTCCCCAAGACCATTGTGAGTGACAGGGACAATAGGTTTATGGGGGATTTTTGGCAGGTGTTGTTCCGGTTAGTGGGTACATAACTTACACCCAACACTAGCTATCATCCCCAAACTGACGGGCAGACAAAGATCGTGAAGAAGTGGCTGGAAGGGTACCTGCGCAACTATGTGACTGGACAACAGAGAGCATGTGTCAAGTGGCTACACCTCAGGGAGTTCTACTACAACATTAGTTATCACATGTCCATCGGTATGACCCCTTTCCGAGCACTTTATGGGTATGATGCACTTTCTTTTTCTAACATGGTGTTTGGAGATAGCAGGGCCCCAGGGGCAAAGGATTGGGTTCAAGAGAGCCAAAAGATTCTCTGAGCTCTCAAGAAAAACTTGCAGGTGGCCCAGAATCAGCAAAAGGTCTATGCTGATAAACACAAAAGGTCTATGCAGATAAACAAAGGGTGGAGAGACACTTTGAGGTAGGGGACATGGTCTTCTTATGCCTACAGCCATACAGGCAAATCTACACTCAAGAAAAAAGGGGCAAATAAGCTTCGCGCACAATTATATGGGCCGTATAAGGTGGTCCGGAAGGTGGGAGAGGTGGCCTACAAATTAGAGCTACCTAAGGAGAGCCGGATTCACAACATATTCTGCGTTTCATGCCTAAAAAAGGCCTTGGGACAACATATCACAGCAGCGGTTGAGTTTCCTCCCTTGGATGATGAGGGGCACTTGGTTTTGACACCAGAGATCATATTGGAGACCCGAGAGAAGAAGTTGAGGAACAGGGTGATCCGAGTGTACCTGGTCAAATGGAAGGGTTTGCCAGAAGAAGATGTCATGTGGGAGAGTCAAAAAATCTTGCAGCATCGAGTTTTTCAATTGCTTGGGGACAAGCAACATTCGGGAGGGGAGGACTGTAATATCACTTCCTAATAATTTTCCCAACGTGAGGAGAAAATAAATTTTGGCAATTTTGGTATTTTTGGCTTTAGGCAAATATGTGGGAGAACATAGGAAAAGGGGTCGATGTGCTTTTAGTGGATTATGGGGGCCACTCACCCACCCAAAAATACGCACCCCATGAAGGCAATTCGAATTTCCTAAGTAGGGATCGAAATATATGATGGGACCCACGTGGAGCCCAAGGGAGCAAGCATAAATAAGATGAAGTGAGAAGCATTTGGGGCCTTTTGATCATTTGAAGAATTTCATTGTTGCTTTGGTTGTTTATCTAAGCTACAAAGTGTTGTTTAGCACAAGAGCTTCCCAAGGAGCGAAGCTCATCCCTCTCTTTGGTGGACTTCGAGTGCCACACTAGGAGGGCTTCCATTGCCCACATCGAATTGTCATCTTGTGGAGGAGAATTTGCAACAGTATAGTCAGTCACACACCCAGTTCGAATTGCAGATTGAAGGGACTATGTCATCCTCACTCAGGACTGCGCAGTCACTAGAGAGGGACTCTTGGTTGGAGGTTTAGCCAGGGGATTTGGGAGCTGGGTTGTGGAGAGATTGTTGGGGGCCTGATTTGGGGAGGTTTCAATCTTGTGGCAGCAGGTTACAGTGGTTTCAATTGCAGGCATTGAGAACCAGCGTTGGAGGAGGGTCAATCCCCAAGGGGTCGAAATTGGCATGTCAAAATCAAGTAAAATCCTTTCTGGGTTTTTCTATGTTTTTGGAGCAGATTACATCCCCAAAGTTGCAGAAATTTCTGGGTTGTTTTGAGGGGTAAATCAGAGATGGAAGTCAGCCAGCAAAGCAGTTTAGAGGGAGCAACACAGTGTTTTGGAGGCAGCAAAGATTACAGCAGTTGGGCACTATTGTATCATCCACCTAAGGCTTGTAGCTTGCCTTGTGCAAGCCTAGGTGCACTCCTTCCATCTCATATTGTACTCTAGCAATTATAATTAATTAAAATTGGTCAATTTGGTGTTCTGGGCAAAATTTCTGTTTACATGTGTGTATACTAAGTAAATTTATGTACTGTAATTGTTGCATGTCTTTGTTATCTCTGTAAAATCCTACCTTAGAACATTACATGATTTTTTGCAGAAATTTTGTGACCATTCAGCGTGCAGTTGGAGGTAGTTTCTTTCTTTTCAGAGTCTTGCATTTCGTGTTGGAAAATTTCTTGCTTTAAAATTAAGACAAAATCATACATAGAAAAAATTGCACTCAAAAGCTGAAAATTCAGACCGAGAGAACCATTCGAATTGTTTTCATATTACCAAAAATATTTTATGTGAAAAGGAGGGAATCACTATTCACCTCATATTCCCATAATTTGAAAATGATTAAATGTAAAATCTAATATAAAGTCACAAAGAGTTGTCTTTATCATAAAATGAAATTTAATTTATAACCTACTATGTATGAATATTATTAAATAATTACTTTATGGTCATACTAGGCACAACTCTTGTTGCAAAACATAACCAACTTTCCTAGACAAAATACTTGGAAATAATAGAGAAATGAATGTTCTAGATTTGTGTAAGTTCCGAGGTGTTATTCTAGAAGTCATTGTTTTCCTATGTGTGTGAGTTGTAGCTAAGTCATGTCTGTGTCATAGATCCACCTTCTTTGGATCTTATCTTCTAGAAGTCAGTGATCTATGCCTATATATGTAATTTCTTATGTGATCAATAAAATATGGTGTGTGATTTGTGTTTGGTGTGCAATCGCTCTCCGCTCTCTCTGTTTCTGATTTGGTATTAGAGCAAGGTTGGCTTAGATTTGAGGTTCTTGAGGCTATTTTGTGCCTGTCGTCTGTAATGTTGTGTTGGTGTTTGTATTTGCCTGTAGCCCGCGAAGGAGTTAAATTTGTGCCTGTGGAGTTCCCTCCTTCTGTCCATAAGCATCCCTAGCATGTGCGCTAGTATTCCAAAATGGTTCTTGTTTGTTTGCGTTGCTCTTTTTGGTGTTGTTCAGGATAAGCAATAACCCGAGCTCTGTTCTTGAACTTTTCCGATCTCACTTGATCTGGCTTGGGCTATTGTGGGTGTTTGGGAAAGAGTAGTGCCTATTGTTTAGGTTACAGAGGTGGCATCCATGTCATCGATATTGGCAATGTAAATGGTTGCGAAGTTGGCTCTCACTAGGGCGTTGGATTTGGAAATGGCAACAAAGAATTCATTGCCAACCAAGTTTATGATAAGGTAAATTGCCGCCGTGAGGAGCTACATATCTTCGCATCATCTTGTTGTTACTGAGAATTACAAGATCCCATGAGATGTGTTGCATAGTGGGAGAATCGAAAAACACTATCTACGACTCAGCGTGAATTTGAGCCAATAAGGAGTCACCAACTTAAAGATCCAGATCGATCCCTTGCCTCAAATTAATTGGAATTTTGCCATTATTGCTACTACGTGGAGGAGATAAATCACTGTAAAGAGACTCATAAAGTGTTGTGAGTGTCACGGAGAAGTCACTGCCTCCCTTGTTGCCGCACAAGGCAATAGTTTTAAATTAGTTTCCTTAGTGTAGTACTCTGATACCCAAATGGACTTACTATGATACCTAAAATGCAGAATTTTGAAGCAAAGCTTAAACCAATTATTATTTCGTATTTAATTTCCTAAATACATCCAAATTTAGCAACTACAATTTAAGTAAGAATTTATCAATCTAATACACAGACACCTACCTGGTTTCCATGAATGAAGTCGATCCTGAGATGTTGTAGCTCCAAATCTGCTCCCGTTACCAAAATGACCGATTCCTCCCTACCAAACTAGGCACAACCTCGGTACCCAGCTCCAAAATACTACGAGAATTCAGCACTCTGGCCCCCGTGCCCAAAAACTTCAAGAACAACCAAGGCTCAGTTTCATTAATAACTCTCCTTGAAATTCTTTCCTCCAATTCCAGAGAAAATAATAACCTTCCTTTCTCCCCCTTCACAAAACCCCCTTCCCTTTCTTAAATAGCGGAGGTTCCTTCCTTTCTACGCATTCGCCCACCGTCTTATGAAAGGATAATATATTTTGTTAAACGGTGGTTGCCTTGTCATGGTTTGCATTAAATTGAATCGAATGACACTTTACATGGAGTGACATCACCTTTCTTTTAGTTTAGGCGGTTAGTTTATTTTGATTTAGTAACGTATAAGTTTTAACAATAAAATTTTTGATTTAGTTTATGAAATTATTTAAATTATATCTAGGGTTATAAGTGTATTTGTATACTGGGGTATAGCCATATATACAGGGTGGTAAACTTATGGAGAACTCAATATATTCATTATCTCTTAATATATATTTTCATTCTATTTACGAGGGTTAGGTGTTTAATTAGCATCATTGACAATTAATTTATTTACTCTATATTTAGACATTCTTCAAGAGTAATTAACACATATACTAGTGCAATGTATGTGGTGCATGCATATGTAGCTATCATATGCATGCCTCACATGCATGTTAATATTTCCATGTTACTCATGATTCAAGATGGCTTGTTACACTTAGAACTTAGAACATGGAACATATAGTGGTGGAAAATTTTAATCGCCATAGTTTTCATGCTTGGAAAGAAAATATTCAACTGCAAATGATGGATAAGAATCTATGGAGTATAGTCAAAGGGATTGTTGACAGTTCTGGGACCACCAACATTCAGGGGATCTCTCTAATAAGAAGTCCACGCAGCTCCTAAACCTGCGTCACTGCTTGCACACCATTCCAACTCCCTTCCTCATTTGCGTACACCATTCACCCTTCAGCTCTCTTCAGCAAACCTGCAAAACCACTGCCTAAACCCTCTTTCGCATTCTTCTACACGCTGCCATCTCCAGATATACGCTGTTATTCTTCCTGCGTGCCGACCTGCTCCGTCCCAAGCTTCCATTCCTCATAGCCTACGTAAATCTTCATCCATCTGCCAGACCTGCATACGTCCCTCATCTCCACCTGCAAAGAAAACCGGCACCTTCATCTGCTGCAATCCATTCCATCTTCACGCAGCAAGCTCCATCGAAACTACAAATTCTTGTCGCTGAGTTCACCTCCGTCGAGTCTTCCCTTGCTGCCGTCAAAAACCCTTCAACGTACCTGCTAGCAAACCAAACAAACATTAAACGCAGACAAATTTTCGATTTTGGTTTGATACAATGCAGGTTAATGTATATATGTTATTCTAAGATAGTTAGGGTTAGCATAGTTTGTTTTATTTCTTTTGATGTATGCGTTTTAATTTTCTTTTCAGGTTATTCAATTTTCATTTCATTTAAATTTATACAATTTTCATTTCATTTAAGTTTATAGTTAGTTTAGCTTAGGATTGATATATTTAGATTTTATAATTTATGTATATGTGTTGGTTAAGTTAGCTTACTATTTTCCTTTTTTGTATTTAGATCTTAATTTCTAGAATTAGATTATTGTTAGTTTTAGATATATTTGATTTTAGTTTTGTTTTATTTTTATTTTAAATTTTGATCTTTATAAAAAATATAAAAAATCACTTTTCACTTGTTTTAGATTAGATTTTATTTACATTTTAGTTTTGTTTCATTTTAAATTTAAATAAATAAATAAAAAAAAAAAAAAAAAAAAAATCATTAAAAGTTTTTAAATTTTAGATTTTAATGGGTTCATATTTTGCTAGGATTCAGTTTTAATAATTTTAAATTAATAGTTTAGTTTTAATAATTTTGAGTTTCATTTACTTTAGTTTTTGCTTAGTTTAGTTTTGTTTTATTAAAAAATATAAAAATATATAAAAATAAAATAAAAAATAAAATTGAAAAGCTTAACAATTAATTGAAAATTCATTTTTTGGCATCTTCCGTGGTATCTATGTTCCACTTTTCTATAGTTAAATGCACTTAAATGTTTATTTAAAGTTAACTATATGAAAGTGGTATCCGGTCAGCATTTAAATTTTATGGTCATTTAAAACATTTGATTTTTTTAGAAGTTCAATTGCTGGAACATTGTTAAAGCATTGTGCATTTATTGAATATCTTGCTTTGCTTGGGTTATTTGACTATAAATGATTGTTTTACAAGGTTCATATTTCTGCAACATATAATAAATAATCATTTAATCATTAACTCCATAAGGCACTGGTACATTAATTTTTAAAATCAATTTGGTGCTAAATTGCCTTCTTGTGTCTCCCAACCCAACTGGTCCACAGTTGGTCTTCCTTTATCCTATAGGGTCTACCCCCCTTAGCCTCAGGAGACGGCTTAAATGGAGAGATCAGAGATCAGGGTGATAGCCCCCGGTCTGAGCGTTGTCGCGCTGCCCAGACAATTTGTGCGACAACACACTGCAACTCCCTCTCATCTATTGCTGCTACAACTGCAACAACGACAACTCAGAAGCATCCAAAATACTTTTTCCCTGCTACTGAAACGGGTTCTGCA
The DNA here is from genome assembly GCA_031772625.1 of Pinus tabuliformis. Lineage (NCBI taxonomy): Eukaryota > Viridiplantae > Streptophyta > Pinopsida > Pinales > Pinaceae > Pinus > Pinus tabuliformis. The sequence continues at coordinate 510,647,559 of CM062813.1, forward strand.
CCATACCCATATGTTCTCTTAAATAGACGAACTTAGCTCTCCCTAGAGCTTTTGTGAGTATATCTGCAACCTACTCTTTTGTGGGAATATATTGTCACTGGACCGCCCCACGTCGTACACAATATCTAATGAAATGACATCGAATATCTATGTGTTTCGACATGTGATGAAACACTGAATTCTCAGAGAGCTTAATGCATCTCTGATTATCATAGTAGACACTGGCCACCTCCATCTTCTGCCTGAACAAGCTTCCTAGCAGCTTCCAAAGCCATATAGATTTGCATGTCGTTGTGCTTGCTACCATGTACTCTGCTTCTACTGAGCTTAGTGCTACTGACTTTTGCTTCCTATTGCACCACGAAACCACCCCTGATCCAACACTGAAACAGTGCCCAGAGGTTCTTTTCCTGTCCACTGAACTGCCTGCCCAATTTGCATCTGTGAACCCACATCGTCTGATGTCATCCCCTTGGATATATCTCAACCCATTTTGGATGGCGTCGCGCACATATGCCAGAATATGTATCAATGTTGCCCAATGTACCCTCTTCGACTCTACCATAAACTGACTGAGGGTATTGACTGCGAAGCAAATATCTAACCTATTGTTGACCAGATACATGTGAGACCCAATAAGTTGTCTATACAAGGTGGGGTCGACATCCTTGTCATCTGATGCATCTATCTTCAAGTTTGTGATTATAGACATAGACATGGGTCTACAATCCTGCATTCTAAACCTCTTCAGAATGTGCAGCGTATCTTCCCTGCCAAGGAAGATCTCCCCATACTTCTGACACACTTCCAATCCTAGGAAATAGTGCATCAACCCCAAATCCTTCATATCAAACTCTGCTGCCATGTTCCTCTTGCAGTCTTCTATGAGCTTTAATGATCCTATCAAGAAGAGATCATCCACATGAAATACTAGGATGAGTGACTCACCCTCTACCATCAAATAGTAAAGGTTGGGATCTACGTCACTCTTGACGAATCCCATTTGATGCAAGTAGCTATCAATTCATCCATACCATGCCTTAGGAGCCTGCTTGACTTTGTATAGAGATTTCTTTAGTCTGCACACATGAGTGCACCTCTCATGTGTCTCGAAGCCCTTTAGTTGTTTCTATGTACACCTCTTCCTCTATTACCCAATTCAAGAATGTTGTCTTAACGTCCATCTGGTGAATCTGCCATCCCATCAGAGTTGCTAGGGATATAACTGACCAAATAGAGGTGTATCTGGCCACTGGGGCGCATGTCTCCCCATAATCTATCCCTTCTTTTTGTGCATACCCCTTTTCCACGAACCTAGCCTTGTACTTTTCCACACATCCATCTGCAACATACTTGATCTTGTAGATCTATCTAGAACCTACATTTGACCTGTCTTCAGGCCTTGGCACCACCTCCCAAACATCATTCGTGATGATAGAGCTATATTCTTCTACCATGGAATCTACCCATACCTGATGTTGTGCGCCCTCCTAAAAGTTGGAAGGTTCTGCAACCTAAGCCTCCAATGCCTGGTACCTGTCAGGCTGTCTAGGATGTCTTTAGTTCGTCCTAGGAGTTCCAATAAACTCCTCAGGATCTCTTAATGTCTGACGAACCCCTTTGGTGGCTCGACCACTAGTGCTGGGAGGCTCAACCAACTCCTCCTCATCTTTTCATTGTTTTTCTGTCTACTGTGAACTACCCGGATCTCCTGCACTTGAGGAAATACTGGTACTAGTCACTGTACTCGATCCCTGTGACTGTCTTACTACTGGTCCCACTGGCTACCCTTGCTGCTAGACCAAAGCAGCTTCTGCTGACTGATTCCAATCACCTGTAGGCAACTCACGAGATCTCCTAAAAGCTCGGTCCTCCATAAACTTCACGTCTCGTCTCACTACAATCTTCCTATGCAAAGCCAGAAGGGCTAGCTCAGAGTAGAAAAGCTGCCTGTCACGTAGAATCCAGAATAGCTAGAATAACCGGGAACCGTCGGAACAGTCGAGAGAGCTGACGTAGAGGGCAGAGAAGGTGACATAGGGATGATGCAGAGCCAACGCAGAAATAGCCGGGGTTAGCCAATCTTGTGCCAGATCAGTCGGAATTCTACCAGGTGAAGTTAGGTAAAACTCACTCAGATTTTCCGCCAGTATTTTCTCTATAAAGGATTGCTAGACGAGCATCCTAGATTGTATAAAGATATTTACTGCCAATAAGAAGAATCCTTAGATCTGCTGCACCGGTTTTCCCACATTGGGTTTTTCCGGGGATGATTGTCCAAAAACAAGTGTGTCAATGTGATTGTTCATATGTTGATGTTTCTCTTGTCGTTTAATTTTCGGTTCTAGTTTGTGAAATCTGCAACTGAATGTATTTTGGTATTTACTGAAGTATTGGTAAATAACTTATCATAAATAAGTAGGAGAAATAAATCAATCATTGCAGCAAATTTTCACATGGTATCAGAGAAGGGTTCAGGGAAGATGGAAGCAAAGGAAAAGGGCATGGAGAACAGTAGGGATCATAATATTTCCGAATTAGCTTCTAGGCTGGAAGAGGAGTTTGCTTGCCTATCAAGTTCTGCATCTACCGAGGACTGGTACATTGATAGCTAGGGCTTCAGCTCATATGACTGTAGAACGAGAATATTTCTCGAGCTATCAGGAGGAACAGAGGACTTGCAAATCACAATGGGTAACAGGACGAAGTGCACCCCAGTAGGAAAAGGAACCGTTATATTCCAGACAACAACTGGAGATAGTCTTCGGGCCATTGACGTACTGCATGTGCCAGGTATGGGAATGAATTTGATTTCTGTCTCTCAGTTACAAGATAATGGATACGATGTATACTTCATTGGTAATAGAGTATATGTCAAGCATCTAAGGTGGAAAAAGAGGGCCCATATTGGAACTCGAAGCAATAGATTATACAAGTTGCAACTGGAGTCTCCTATGGCACTGATAAGCAATAATGTCGATGGAGAAAAAGAATTAAATGAGTTGTGGCATAGGAGGATGGGACACTTACATCATGGGGCGTTACGGATGCTCAAGGAAACTATTACGGGGGTTCCAATGCTTACTACCAAGCATGATGATACATGCAGATGCTACATGCTAGGTAAGTATGCCAAAGCAACATATTCCAGAAGGCAACAATAGAGCTAAGAGTGTATTGGGGTTAATACACTCAAACATTTGCGGATCGATGTCTATAAAGGCCATCAGTGGTGCTGAGTATTTTGTTACCTTCATAAATGACCATTCCAGGAAAACTTGGATCTATTTTTGAGAACCAAGGATGAGGTCTTTGATCAGTTCAAAGAGTTTAAGGCTCTAGTGGAAAATCTGACAGGAAGGAAGATCAAGATATTGCGCTCAGATAATGGCGGAGAATACACGGATAAGAACTTCACTGATTTCTGTGCAAGAGAAGGGATCCGAAGAGAATGGACAACACCCTATAATCCAAAACAGAATGGAGTCGCAAAAAGGAAGAACAGAACTATTGTTGGAGCAACAAAGGTGATGTTATATGATCATAATCTACCCAAGTTTTTATGGGCAGAAGCATGCAACACGGTTGTACACATTCAGAACAGGACTCCTCACAGGGCTTTAGGAAAGAAGACACCAGAGGGATTTTTCACGGGAAAGAAGCCAAAAGTAAGTCACCTCAGGATATTCGGAAGTGTAGCTTATTTCCATATTCCAAAAGAGAAGCAGAGCAAGTTAGAGTAGACTATCGAAGTTGGGTATCTAGTAGGTTACAGCGAGACTTCAAAGGCGTATCGGATCTACATTTCGAGCAGCAGAAAGATTGTAGTAAGGCGGGATGTGAATTTCATGGAAGATAAAGCCTTCAGGAAATTTCATGAGATGCCATTTGAAGAACAAGATGAGGATGCTCCTCTAGTCTAGCAACAGGGATCAAATCTGGCAGGAAGACAAGCATTTGGTTCAAGCACAGTAACCAGTACTAGCATCTCCTCAAGAGAAGAGGAGCCAGGAGTGTCACAACAGGTACAGGAAGAGGAACAGATGGAACCTCCCACCACCAGTGGAAGAACTAGCCGAGAAGTACGACAGACTCTGAGGGACGCAAAGGAATTCGTTGGAGCTCCTAGAGCCGAGAAAAGGCAACGTAGACAACTTGACAGGTACCAAGCATTGGTAGCTCAAGTCGAAGAACCCTCTAGTTTTCAAGAATCCGTACAACACCAGATATGGGTGGATGCCATGGTAGAAGAGTACAGTTCTATCATGAGAAATGATGTCTGGGAAATTGTACCAAGACTAGAGCAGCGGAGAAAAGTACAAGGCTAGGTTTGTCGCAAAAGGATATGTGCAAAAAGAAGGAATAGACTATGAGGAAACCTTTGTCCCAGTAGCTCGATATACATTTATCAGATCCATTATATCCCTTGCAGCACAGATGGGATGGGAGATTCACCAATGGATGTCAAGACAACGTTCTTGAATGGGGTGATAGAATAAGAGGTATATATCGAACAACCGGAAGGTTTCGAAACATATGAAAAGAGAACTCATGTGTGCAGGTTGAAGAAAGCCTTGTACAGGCTAAAACAAGCACCCAGAGCTTGGTATGGTCGAATTGACAGCTACTTACAGTAGTTGGGATTCATCAAGAGTGATGTTGATCCCAATCTTTATTATCTGCTGGTAGAAGGTGAGTTGTTGATTCTGGTATTGTATGTGGATGATCTATTTTTGACAGGATCATCCAGACTCATAGAGGATTGTAAGAAGAACCTGGAAACTGAGTTTGATATGAAGGATTTGGGGCTAATGCACTATTTTATGGGATTGGAAGTTTGGCAACAGGATGGTGAGATCTTTCTTGGCCAAGGAAGATATGCATCAGAAATTCTGAAAAGATTTAGAATGTAGGTTTGTCGACCTATGCCTACACCTATGATTACCAATTGGAAGAAAATAGATGCTTCGGGGGACAAGGAAGTGGACCCCACCTTATACAGACAATTCATTGGGTCACTTATGTATCTGATCAACACCAGGCCAGACTTGTGTTGTGCTGTCAACACCCTTAGTCAGTTCATAGTGGAACCAAAAAGGTCGCACTTGGCAGCCGCAAAGCACATTCTCAGGTATGAGCATGGAACAATAAATTTTGGATTAAGGTACACCAAGGGCAATGATATCGAATTGAGTGGATTCACTAATGCAGATTGGGCAGGAAGTTCATTAGATAGGAAAAGTACCACTGGGTATTGCTTTGGTATTGGATCTAGGATGACCTCCTAGTGCAGTAAGAAGCAGAAGTCTGTAGCTCTGAGCTCTGCTGAAGCTGAGTATATGGCAGCAATCAAAGCAACATGTGAAGCTATATGGCTCAGGAAACTACTTGTAAATCTATTCAGGAGAAGGATGGAAGCGACAAAGATCTTCTGTGATAATTAGAGTTGTATCAAAATCTCTGAAAATCCAATGTTTCATGATCGCTCCAAACACATCGATATTCGGTGTCACTTTATCAGAGACTGTGTTCAGCGTGGAGCGGTAAAGTTGGAGTACACTCCCAAAGGAAATCAGGTGGCAGACATACTCACCAAGGCTCTAGGAAGAGCCAAGTTTGTTCAATTTCGGGAACAAATGGGTATTTTGGAAAATGCCTTTCAATAGAATGATGCAACGTTTCAGAGGGAGCTCTACTATAGATGTAGCAATGGAAGTGGCAGTGTCATGGGCAACAGTACAGTAGTAGCAGTAGCAAAGTGTTGGCGGCAGCAACAGTGCAGAAAGGAGATGCTTCAGACACAGAGCAGCATGAAGGTGGACATTGTTGCTAGAGCACTTTCCTCGCTAAGAGGGAGTGTTAGTTTTTTGGTAGCATTGAAAGTTCTCTAGCCTTGAAAATTGGTGGAGAGGCTAAGGCACATGAGTTCTAAAGAACCTAGAAACTGTTTGGTAAAATTCCACCTGGATTATATTTTATTAAAATAATTAATATTTTTAACGGAGTTCCTAAGTCTAAACTTAGGGAAATTAAAATATTAATGGGTATTAATCAAAAATGCGTGAGAATGATCTAGAAGGCAGATGAAGTTGTGTTTTAATCTTAGCTGTTGATTAGAGACTTAATCTCGGCCGTTGAAGACTCAACAAGAAAAGTATAAGATTGAGGCTTGGAGTTCATTTGGAAATACACAGAGAGATTGAGGAAATCGATTTTCTGAGGTGAGAAGTTCTCAGGAGGAAAATCGATTGAGGAGATCTTATAGTTGAGGGGTAGAGAGAATTTGGGAGAAGGACTTTCCGGAAAATACAGAACAGAGAAGCAGAGAGAGCTTGCAGAGAGGTAGCGCAATAGCTGGGAGAGCTGACGTTGGCCAGTCTGGGCCCATGCAGTCCTGACGCAGAGCCAGAAGGGCTTGCACAGAGCAGAAAAGTTGCCTGTCATGTAGAAACTAGAACTGTCGGAACTACCGGAACAGCCGGGAGAGCTGACGCAGAGGGCAAAGAAGGTGACGCAGAGGCAACGCAGAAATAGCCGGGGTTAGCCAGTCTTGTGCGGGATCAGCCAGAATTCTGTCGAGTGAAGTGAGGTAAAACTCACTTAGATTTTCCACCAGTATTTTCTCTGTAAAGGATTGCTAGAATATTTACTGCCAATAATAAGAATCCTCAGATCTGTTGCACCGGTTTTCCAACATTGGGTTTTTTCCGTGGACGATTGTCCAAAAACATGTGTGTCAATGTGATTGTTCATATTCTAATGTTTCTCTTGCCATTTAATTTTCAGTTCTGGTTTGTGAAATTTGCAACTAAATTTATTTTGGTATTTACTAAAGTATTGGTAAATAACTTATCATAAATAAGTAGGAGAAATAAATCAATTATTGCAGCAAATTTTCACACCGCCATGTTACATGCCTCTGCCCATAAAAACCTGGGCAAATCTTGGTCATACAACATCGTTTTTGTAGCCCCACCTATGGTTTTGTTTTTCCGCTCCGCTACCCCATTCTGTTGTGGATTATATAGAGTTGTCCATTCCCTTCTGATGCCTTCATGCAAAAATCTATGAAGTCTTTATCAATATATTCTCCACCATTATCTAAGTGAAGCACCTTGATCTTCTTCCCTGTCTTATTCTCCACGAGAGCCTTAAACTCTTTGAAACGATCGAAGACCTCATCTTTGGTCTTCAAGAAGTAGATCTAGGTTTTTCTGAAATGGTCATCAATAAAAGTGATGAAATATTCGGCACCACTGAGACCTCTAATGGACATCAGGCCACAAATATCTGATTGTATAAGTCCTAACACGCCATCTGCTCTGTTTTCACTTCTTGGGAATGTTGCCTTAACATATTTCCTGTAAGGACTGAGCTGATGTAAAGAACCATTTCTGAATCTGTAAAGATTTACTGAACTGTAAATATTGTAAGGAGTTTTTATAGAGCTATCTATTCTAATCAGAGTATGAAACTTTAAGAAAAAATTCTGTTTTAAATTTATGCAAAACTTCATATGATTAATTGCTTGATTCGATGATAAGTACTTACTTGGTCTGCTGTGGATGTCTGCTACAGATAAAAATATTTCAGAACTCCTCCAGTTTTCTCCCGTTTACCAAAAGACCGAAACCACCCAGCCAAACTGATCAGAACCTCGCTACTCAGTCCAGTAAGCTTCTCAGTTGAAGCAGACTGTTCCCCCGTGCCCAGAAATCTCAGAACAACTAGCTCTCCTTTCATAGGTAACTCAAGTTTACTTCCTCAGTATCCCCTTGATTCTTCCTTCTTCTTTCCGATCCCCCCTTCCCAAACTCTTCTTTCTAGTTTATAAACTATTTCTTGGCGGTGGTCGTCCTTCCTCTAGCACCCACTGCTTCATTTCCTCATGACACCCTTCCCATATCGTGTCATATATATTTATTTTTAAAAGGGTACATTGATTTTTGATTAACTTTCCTTTTTCTGATTTTAATATAAAGGTTAGACTTATTTATCATTAGTTTTTTTAATTATTTTATTAATTTGATTAATATAATTTATTCACTAAAATTATTTAATATTACTTTTATAAATAGGTCGTTACATTTCCCAAGTACGGATCATCTACACACATCATCGTGTTTTGTGCCAAGTTATGGAACCCTTTTTATTATTTCCTTGAGCATCTTGAGTGCTCCATGGTGTAAATGTCCTATTCTCCTATGCCATAACTCATTCAGTTCCTTCCCACTGTTATTGTCACTTCCTATTAGTGCCATTGAAGAGTCGAGCAGCTGCCGCCTGTACAATCTGTTGCTTCGGACTCCAATCTGTCTTACCTTCTTCCTGCTAGAGTGTTTGACAAACACTTTCTTCCCTACAAAGTGGATATCATATCCCTTATCTTGTAACTGGGATACTGAAATCAGGTTCATACCCAATCCTGACGCATGTAGTACATCTGTAGTGCTGGTGCTTGCTCCTAACTCCTTCTGAAAATCGATGGTAGCTCTCCCTACTGGAGTATAATTTGTTCTGTTTCCCATCGTAATCTTGAAGTCCATCTACTCCTCCTTGTAGCTAGAGAAATATTCTCTAATCCTTGTCATGTGAGTTGATGCTCCACTGTTTATCTACTAGACACCTTGTGAAGTTGAGCCTGATAAGCATGCAAATTCATCCTCCAATCTGGAAGAAAACTTTGAAGCTCCCTGAATATCAAATCGATCCATGGCCATACTATGTGTTATTCCTCTTCCCCCCAGCATTGATTCTGCTACTGTTGCAAAAACCTTTGTGCCATAGATTAGTAATCTGATATCGAAAATAGCTCTATTGCTGCTCCCTCTGCCTTCTGGAATCAATAATCTCGGGAAATAGATCATTTTCTGCCACCTGCAACTGAAAAATCAAATTTCCCAAACAAATTGTAGTGGTTGGCTAGATAAATTGCACAACCTTTGCGAATTTTTTATTGTTGTTCCCTCTGAACAGGGAAATTCCTGCTTCTTCGATCTGAGTTACCAATCCGCTAAACCAACTTGATACGATGTGAAAATTTCATCTATTGCAGCAACTGGAAATTATTCTTCTAACTGTAAAATTTAAATTTAATTATGCAGTTTGTTTGCTATGACCAACAATGAATAAAATCACAACTGCAATTTTCACCATAAAAACACTATGGAAAATAAAATACTGAAAACTGAGAAATTCTAGCACACACCCAAGAATTTTGACACAGTTATTTTGGACAATTGTCCCTGGAAAAACCCAACTTGGGAAAACTAGTGCAACAGTGAGGGTTTTATTATTATTCTTCAGCAGCAATTTTGAGTACAATATTTTAGATGCTTTGATGGCAATCTAATTTGAGGAAAAACACTGGCAAAATTATTGTAAAAAAAAATTCTGACCCCACAACTATCTTTTGTCCCCGAAATTGCCTCCCTAGCCTCATGCAGATCCTTCTGCGTCAATCTCTGCACAGTGCTTGTGCTGTTCCTCTGGGAATTTCGGCCTTCCTCTTATTGCTTCTCCTGGAACTAGAACACTTCCTCTTGAAATGCTGCTGACCTCCTCTACCACCTGCTACTCACCCTCTAGCTCTATCTTCTCTGCTGAGTCTCAGCCACAGAGAAAATCGAATTACTTGGGCAACTGAGTATCTGCTATGATGTATCTTCTCCAGGTGCCCATCGACTTCCTCTTATAATCCACTATTAGAGCACCAACGACCAAGATTAAAACTTAATCAATGACTAGGATCATCTTGGAGTCGATCTGTGTGAGTTTGTAGATGATTCTTACCTTAGCTCAATTAATATTGATTAATTAACCATATTCCATAAGTTTAGACTTAGGAAATGTTTAAAAAACGATTAATAATATATTTAGACACTTATAGGTGGAATTTCCAAAAACGATTTCTGGGTTTTGGAGATCCCATGTATTCTAGCCTCTCCACTAAATTTCGTGGCTAGAACACATTTGATGCTACAAAAACTAATAGACTGCAAGGGCACTGTGTTAACCACCAAAGAGTTGCTAAGCCCCTCAAGCTAAATGAGAAGGGTGGCCCTAGAAGTCTATCAAACAAGCTTATGCTTGGAGGTAAAATTATTAATGCAACTTGGCCTAGGACGTTTATGCAAAGGATGTGAGTGAACCTTGAGTTGATATTGTTTAATTGTTTAAGTACTTAAGTTATGGTCACTTATTATGACAAGAGTACTTAATGATGAATTATAAAACAATCCTACAACCAAGAATGTGCCGAATTATTAAGTGCCAATATTAAACACTCCAAAGATAAAGTTATCGTCCACAAGATGCTTAACCAATGGATGATTAGCCAATGATTATCAATCACAATTGCTCAAGATATTCCAATGATGATTATCAACTATCTTATGCCAAGGATAATACCATAATTTATGTTCTTTACACAATGCCACTTATCGTGATTAGATTTTAAATGCCAAGGCAACCAAATAGATTCTTCAATGGGTTACATCACAATTAGAACAAGATGCCAATTTATCATTTGCCAACTTAACACAACAAGAAACAATATAACTGAGACAACAAGATATCAATATACCCAAGGAGACATAAGATATTCAACAAGATTAGAGCTTAAATGAGTGATTTTAGTGCTAAGTTAACAATTCTTAGGTCTAATACAAGACAAGTAAACATTAGATTTCAATAGCATAAATCACAATGAGCTAATTAATCATGAAAACCATTTATGTGACATATAGGACAGCAGCAAGTAAATCAGTCTAGATGGAGAAACTATCAAGCATATGAAAACTAAATATGACCAATGAGATGCCCAATGACTCACCAAGCAACTATATGAGTTACTTAACCCTCTTATGATGAAGTATTCAGAGATATATCAGATCTATAAACACTTATAACAACAATAAGGAAGATATGCAAACAATGAGCTACCAATGTGAAAGTGTGTGCCAAATTGTATCCAAAAATTTCCAAATGCTAGAACAAGCTTGCCAAATTGAAAAATTTGATTTTCAAGCCCTTTAAGATGTGATCTTCATATTTATATCAGATCTGATCTATTGGTTATGCAGAAATATTTCAGTCACTAAACAAGTAGATCTATGCTCAAGAAACAATGATGCCCAACTCGCCAAATAACTACTAAAATTTTACCATGAAAATTTTAGTGTGTTTAGGCAAGTTAGATATAATTTTAAAATTTTTAGGGCACTTAATCATGAATATTGTCACTGTTATGAAATATTTATTACAGTTGTAGCAAAACAGTGAGAGGACAAGGGTTTAGAGATCAAACCCTAGGCCCAAGGCTTTGTAGATCACTTTCCAAAAGTGCCAAAAAAATCTCCAAAGTACTTGGCACCTGAAAACACCAACTTGAAGCTAATTTCACCTACAAAACTCACCAATATTCAGTCCAGAAATTTCAGAGGGAAACCAAGGATAGAAGAGAAGCAAATGAAACTAGGAAGAAGGCCAAAGAGGAGAGGGAAATGCTGAAGGAGGCATCGGCTAGGGTCAAGAGGCCAAGTAAGGCCACAGAAGAGGAGGGGCTCAAATAGGCCTCACGACAAGCCCTAAGCGCTGTCGTCCATCCTAGAGAGGAGGTTGAATGACCGAGGCTATGGCCTAGGGCTACAAGGCCTGTAGGGGCTGCGATTGCCCTAGGAGGGAGGGTCGAGGCCTAAAAGCCTCACGGACGGGCCTAAAAAGGTCTGAAAATCCTGACGCAGAGGAGGAGGGATGAGGCCCTCTAGGGCAAACGGCTAGGTTCAGGAGGGCTTTCGGGACTGATTCAGGACCTCAAATGGCTGACATAGGGAGGGAGAAGGAGGATGATGAGGCTGGAGGAGGACGCTAGGCCTTAGAGCCCCAAAATTTTATGAAACCCTTGCTCCAAAATTGATTTACTTCAGATCTGCAATTTCTGCAAAATTTCTTTAGTAGCTGGCCCTGTTAAAATTTATAGAGGCTAGATATTACCAGGGAAAATTTTAAGAACCCCCCCTAAATTTATAAATATAATAAATGGGCGAATCTCCATGGTATATAGGAAAAATGGAAGGCGATTTTATCAATAATATAATATGTATATATAATTTTTTGGCGAATCTCTCACCAGGCATGGCGAATATTTTACTCAATTATAAAATCTTGCAAGATCTTGGCGAGTCTTTCACTAAATAATAAAACTTTGTAAAGTCATAGTGAATCTTAACATAGGCTACATGCTGGTTTAATTCCCCCATTTAAATAGGCTACATTCGAGGTGAATACCATGGGTCAATACCATGTGCCATTTTTACTTTTATTAATTCTAATATTAGGGTTAATAATGGTTTTTTGCATGGTATTAATAACAATCTAGTCCATGGTATTTGTCCCATAGTATTTTGGCCATAGGTTTCACCTAAATATAACCCATTTTTTGAGTGTTGGTAAATATAAGGTGACTTGTGCAGTAAATATAAAAAAATGTTTTATTTGTTTATCATACCTCTCGTTTATTTATATTTTTATTAATTTACCATACCTCTTTTACAAATATGTTATTTGGCCCATAGGATTCACTTAAATAAAACCTCTTTCTTGAGCCTTCATAAATAGAACGAGGGTTATGGACTAAATATAGAAAGAGGTTTTATTTATTTACAATACGTCTAGTTTATTTATATTTTTATTTATTTACCATACCTTTTGAGTAAGTATAAAAAGACGTTTTATTTATTTACCATACCTCCACTTTACTTATATTTTTATTTATTTACACCCTTACATGTATATAAGGTGACTTATGGAGTAAATATAAAAAATGTTTTATTTATTTACCATACCTCTCATTTATTTATATTTTTATTAATTTACCATACCTATTTTATAAATATGGTATCTGGCCCATAGGATTCACTTAAATAAAACCTATTCTTGAAAATGGGCGAATGGATTCACTTAAATAAAACCTATTCTTGAAAATGGGCGAATGGAAGTTTGTAAGTCCTAATTTCAAGGGCTAAATTTACCTTTTTTACCCTCTCCCTTAAAATAAGGTGGGCTATTTGAGGTGATTTGTAAAAATGTACTATGATACAAAATATTCGCCCACTAAAAATTTAAAACCCCTTAATTTCGCCAAAGGGCAAACATTTGCCCCTAAAATTATCCTTGGATATTACCCTCAAGGGCCTACATCTAGCTCCAATCCAACTCTTCTCACTTGATCATACCTACACAAATGAATTTACAAATACCCAAAACCCCAATATATACAAAATCCAAAAAATCTCAAAACCCCAAAATACCCCAACTGCAAAACAAGAGTTAGAAAAATAATTTACAAAATATATTACACAAATTCTATTTACAAAATGTACAAATATACAATGCTTAGAGAAATTTTTGTGAGATAATTTTTTGAAAAATCTTTGATAATGGCTAAATGTATTTCGAAAGATAAATGTAGAAACCATAACCTTAGCAAAGTTAGAGAACCATAAAAGTAATTGGGATCCAAACAAAGTCAGCCTTTGTCCACAGTTCGTGAACTTGGAGTCAAAGGGCTGGGGAACTTGCAAACACTATATATTTCTCAAAGATAACTGTTAGAACACAAAATGAATCAGATCACCTAAGATAAGCCCACAACTTACCAATAGAATGTTCCTATCACCTACAATGAAATAACAATTAATAATAATTACAAAGCACAATATAGGAATGCCCGTACCTAACACATACCACAAATAAATAGATCAGAGACACAATGAACTGCACTCCAAAGTCTTTATTATGATTATTCCAATGTTCCCGGTGGGACAATGATTTACATCAACTTTTCAGAGTTCCATTATCCAAAATTCGATGGCTTGAAACACAAATGACCTCTAATTTATAGATAAATCCTCCAAGTGGAAAATAACGGCTAATTGGTTTGATCCCCATCAAAATAATTTCAGTCGTTGATAAACCTTTGATGATCTTTTAATCTCTTCCGTTGAAATAATTATTTTTGAGAAATTTTCGAATTTCTCTTTATACCCATTTTTATTAGTTCAAAAATAATTATTTGAGATAATTTCCTCAAAATATTGACTTTGACTTGACCACCAAGGCCCAAGGGTCCAATTTTTCTTGAAATTTCCAATATTTCCTTGGTGAGGGACCTCCAAAAATTAATTTCTTTAAGATCCACAAATTTTTCCACTTGGATAATTTGATTTATTTAGCAATCTAATTTTTGACTCTAATTAATTAATTTTCTGGCTTAGGATTAATTTTATTTTTGCCAGAAAAATTAATTAATTGACACTTGAGGGGATTAATTACTTTTCACCCTCAAATATTTCAGCCATGGTGTCTAAGTGCGAGGGACGATGGACCAAATTTGTTTTATATAAGATTTTACATAATTCAACCCTCAAAGGGGGAATACTCGTTCGTTATAAACCCTCAATTAATCGCCCAATTCTGCAACACAATATGATCTAGTAGACCAAATGATTTGTAATAAAATAATTTAGCTAATTAGCTTAAATTATTCTCAAATCACTTTTACATAAGACTCAACTACAACACTAGGACTCACCTAAGACTTTGATGATAAATTTCATCGTAGCTTTGGGGTGAGGCTAGAGGGAAAAAATTTGTCGATCAACCATGTTTAGAAACACAAATGAATCAGTGAGACGAAAAACCACTTAGGTTGAAATTTGTCTCCAAAATAATAGACTTACCTAGGTTGTTACATACATACATGGTCTCACTAGCATCATTTACATTAAAAATTTGCAGAATGGGTTTAAAATGACACAATAGTTGATGGTTGATGATCTTGATCTTTGAAGAAAAATACGGTACGTTTTCTTCCTTGGAACTTTGAAAAAATGTGTGCAACACTCCCCAAAGTGCTCCTCAGTGTCTCTCCTCTCAAAACGCTCCAACACCCTCCATGTGAACTCATCATTGTGAAAATTCCGAAACCCAGAATCCTACTGCAACAATTGATAATATTTCTTCTATTTGTTAAATTAATTAAACAAACTATTTGTAGTTTCCTATGGCAAATATTGAAATATATATGCTGTAGCCTTCACAAAACAAATACTGCAGAAAATAAATCTGGAAAATTAGAGAAATTTGTTGTAAGTCTATCTGTTAGAAATTTTATCTGTATTCTTCTGGTTTATTTCTCCTACTTGTTAATTACCAACAAGTTATTTAAACATATAAACATCGAAATAAACACAATACAGTCTCAACCATCTACAGATCAACAGCTGAAAGAAATAGCAAACACACAAGTGACACCGTTATTTTTGGACAACTCGTCCCCGGAAAAACTCAATGCGGGAAAACCGGTGCAACAATTTTGAGGGTTATATTATTATCAAGTATATCCTTGAGTACAACTGGGTGCCTAACTGGCTCACCCGACAGAGAAAAATACATGGCAGCAATACCTCTCTATTCGGAAACAGGTATTCAAAAAACCTGTTCCACGAAACCCTCTCCAGCGTCTCTGAAGCTCTGTGCGGACCCTTCTGGCCTCTGCGTCAGCCCCCTGCTACCTCACGTCGACCCTCTAAGGCACTGCGCAGCCTCTGGGACCCTCTGTGTCACTCCTGTAGCCTCTGCGTGGATGACACAGTCCCTCTGGCCTCTGCGCTCTCTATTGGGCTCTGTGTGGCCTGAACTGGCTGCTGCCTCTCGCTCTCTGCTTTTGCGCTGGTCTCTTGGCACTGTCTCTGCCTCTCTGCCCAGTACTCACTGCCCCTCACTACTAATCACTGATTCAACTTTGCTTAGCAACCCCGCTCTAGCAAATCGAATGGCTGATCACTCTGGTGTGTTCTCCAACTGACCCACAAGCCTCTTCTTATACTTTTCCTGTTGGTCCTTCAACGACCGAGATTAAATCTTTAATCAACGATTAAGATTAGATTTGGTTTGAGCCATGACTTTTGGAACCTTCTAACACTGTTTTATATTAATACCCATTAATATTTTATTTTTCTTAAGTTTAGACTTAGGAACTTCATTAAAAATATTAATTATTTTAATATCTCCCAAACCAGGTACAATCTGTCAAACCATTTCTGGGTCTTGGAGATCTCATGTGTTTTAGCTTCTCCACCAATTTTCATGACTAGAGCACATCCGATGCTACCCCAAATCAACACTCCCTCTTAGTGAGGACTGTGCTCTAGTAATACTCCTCATTGAGCATCACTTTGATTATCTAGAACCGGTACCTGTGCTGATGCTAGGCCTCCCACCCAACATCCTTTGCACTGCTGCATCCTGTATTGCTTCCCATGGCTCTGCCACTACCACTACTGCATCTGTACGGCAACTCCTTCTACATTCGCGTTGTTGCTTGTCCTTTCTCCCAACACTGCATCTGCACTGCAGCCCCCTCTCATCATGCTGCATCGTGCTACTGCACTGCAACTCAGTTACTGAGAAGTAAGTAACTGATCCACCCAACCACTGACATCCCTGTCAGGCTAGAAACACTCCCGATGCTGAAGCTCCCTCTGCCGCTAACAAGTGCTCCCTATACTGACCTCTGCGCTGCTGCAACAACTCCTTGCATCTCACACCATTGCACACCTCTCTGTGCCATCCTGCACTGGTGCAACACTCTCCGTGCCTCTCGCACTGTTGCAGCCTGCTAGCCTCGCACTGCCTGGGGACTCCTGCACTGTAGCACTCTCTGTCGCTTCATTCACATCCGTCTCTACCGACATTCGCCAGTCCTGCTACTCTCTCTTTGAGGCTCTCGTAGCAAGGTATAATCCAAGAGGTTGGCTACCTCAAGGATCCTGCCCCTCATCACTTGTAGTCTTCCAGACTACAGCTCGATGTCTCCCCACCTCTCCTCTAGAGGTACATGAGCACTCATGGCACAATCGTCATCCTCGACTTCTTTCTCCACCTTCGCTGGCGCTTCCTTCGAGTCAGACACCTCTCCCTTGTTCTTCTTCCTCAGACACTGGTTCACATAATGACCGAGTTCCCCACAGTGGAAGCATTTGACCTTGGAGAGGTCCTTCTTCTTCCTCTTCTCCTGCTTTCCCGCAGATGCCAGAGCTGCATCCTCTTCCTCTTCCTTTTTGATCCAGACTCCTTTGCTACTACTTCCCGTCTTGGTCAGTCGTTTGATCTCTTCTTGGTGAAGAGCCGCCCACAATTCTTCCCAATTTGGAAGATTCACCCTGCCCAGTATGCTCTGGATAAATGGCTCCCACTCCTCAAAGACTGCGTTTAGTGCGGTCCTCGCCATCAACTCCTGATTCGGCGTGGCCCCTAAGGAAGTCAGTTGGTCCCAGATCTCCTTCAACCGACCGAGGAAGAGATCTATCTGCTCTCCCTTCTACATCTAGTATGACCGTAGCTAATTCTCGAGTAGCATCTTCCTCTACACGGAAGTATGCTGGTACAACGTCTTCAAGGTATCCCACATTTCCTTTGCCATCTCCTTCTCGGCAATATGTTGGACCACATGATCCTTGACCCCATCAAGGATGATACATTTTTCCTTGGCCATTGCCTCCTCGTACCTTTCATTAGCTACCGGGTCAACTGGGATAGCCATTACTCTCAAGGCGAAGCCCTTAATGCAATGTCTATCTAGAATGGACAGGATCCTGGCCTTCCAGACCACAAAGTTGGACGCTCTGTCCAACCTGTCCTGATCCCTCAACCCATTCACGGCCATCTCCTTGCTCTTCTCTGTCGACTCCACCGAATCTCTCTACTTCCCATATGGAAGTTCTCTATTCGACCCCTGCTGAGTCTCTCTACTTCCCGTCTTGAAGTTCTCTACTGGACTTCCTCTGAGTCCCGATTTCCCTCCTAGAAATCCTTCTGGCAACCGTCAAGTTGCCCCTCTCCGATCGTTTGTGCAATTGCAACACTAATCTGGATTCCTTGGCTAGAAATCCACCTCGGCAAGAACTCCCTCTACCTTGATTTTTCCCTGTTAGGTACTATTCTGACCATAGTACCCCACCAGCTTCGCTCCCGCAAACTGCCCACAGCTTCCTTTGCCCCAGCAACTGAAGGATTGAGCCTCTTGGCTCTGCGCAATCCCGACACTGGCAAAACAACTCCCTCAGCCAACTATGTCAGCCCTCCTGGCCTCTGCGTGAGCCTGTTTCTGCCCTCAGCCTCTGCGTTGGCCTCTCTCAGGCCCGGACTGATGACGCAGTCTCTCTACGTCAACCCTTCCTCTGTCGCTTTCTACAAGGATTAGCTCTGTCACTCGGGCAGTTGAATCTGTTGCAAATGCTTTGCTTAGCTGATGCCTTTAGCTTTCCTGTGATCTGCAACCACGCTCTGATACCATGTTGAAATTTCTAAGTCTATTCGTTAGAAATTTTATCTGTATTATTCTGGTTTATTTCTCCTACTTGTTAATTACCAACAAGTTATTTAAACATATAAACATCGAAATAAATACAATATCATCTCAACCATTTACAGATCAACAACTGAAAGAAATAGCAAACACACAAGTAACACCGTTATTTTTGGACAACTCGTCCCTGGAAAAACCCAATGCGGGGAAATTGGTGCAGCAATTTTGAGGGTTATATTATCATGCAGTATATCCTTGAGTACAAATGGGTGCCTAACCGGCTCACCCAATAGAGAAAAATACATGGCAACAATACCTCTCTATTCGGAAACATGTATTCAGAAAACCTGTCCCACAAAACCTTCTCCAGCGTCTCTGAAGCTCTGCGCTGGCCCTTATGGCCTCTGCGTCAACCTCCTACTGCCCCGCGTCAGCTTCAAACCTCTTTGTGTCAGCCCTCTGAGGCACTGCGCAACCTCTGGGACCCTCTGCGTCAGTCTTGCAGCCTCTGCCTGGATGACGCAGTCCCTCTAGCCTCTGCGTGGCCTAAACTAGCTGATGCCTCTCGCTCTATGCTTCTGCGTTGGTCTCTTGGCACTGTCTTTGCTTCTCTGCCCAGTACTCGCTGCCCCTCGTTGATGATCACTGATTCGACTTTGCTTAGCAACTCCACTCTAGCAAATCAAATGATTGATTACTCTGGTGTGTTCTCCAACTGACCCTCAAGCCTCCTCTTATACTTTTCCTGTTGGTCCTTCAACGACCGAGATTAAATCTCTAATCAATGGCTAAGATTAGATTTGGCTTTATCCATGACTTTTTGAACTTTCTAACTTAGTTTTATATTAATACTCATTAATATTTTATTTTTCCTAAGTTTAGACTTAGGAGCTCCATTAAAAATATTAATTATTTTAATATCTCCCAAACCGGGTACAATTTATCCAAACCATTTCTGGGTCTCGGAGATCTCATGTGCTTTAGCCTCTCCACCAATTTTCATGGCTAGAGCACATCCGATGCTACCCCAAATCAACAAAATTCTAGCACACACATAAAAATATTGACACAGTTATTTTTGGACAATTGTCTCTGGAAAACCCCAACATGGGAAAACCGGTGCAGTAGATGAGGGTTTCTTTATTAATTCTTCACCAAAAATTCAAGTACAAGAATTCGGACATCGAAACAGAGGAAAAATATTGAGAGAATTTTAGTGACAAATTTCTCACTCTCTACAGCGACACCCTGACCCCGAGATGAACCCTCTGTCCATACGTTGGGTTTCTGCGTCACCCTCTGCACAGTAACTGTGCAGAGCTCTAGTGCATTGCGTCTCTCCTCCTGTCTCTTCTATTTTGCACTCCCCGGATCATTGTTGATACCCTCTCTCTCTCCCCTGCAACTCACCCTCTGGCTCTATCTCCTCTGCTGAACTTCAGCCACTGAGAAAATTGATCTGCCTGGGCAACTGAGTAGCTGCTGGTGTGTGTTCTCTAAGCCCCATCGAGTTTCTTCTTATAATCTCTCATTGAGACATCAACGGCCAAGATTAAAACATAATCGATGGCTAAGATTAACTAGAACTCGATCCATGTCTTCTTCTAGAAAATTCTCACCATGACTTAATTAATACCCTTTAATTAGTTAGATTTCCTAAGTTTAGACTTAGTAAACATTAAAAAAAATGATTAATTATTTTAATTAAATCATCTCTAGGTGGAATTTCCAGAAACAATTTTTGGTTTTTGGAGATCTCATGTATTCTAGCCTCTCCACCAAATTTCAAGACTAAAACACATTCGATGCTACAAAAACTAACAATCATACATAGTAACACCTCCATGCCTTAGAGTGGCCAATCCATGGAACCACCAATTGTGAGCCTCTCCCTCCAAATGCAAGGTGGAAATCTTAATTACTTCCATCTCTGTCATTTGATTAAGTTGGAAATAGACATCCAACTTCTCAACCCATGCCATGGATGTTGGGAAATCCATAGGTTTGGCAGTTTAAACGATTTCCCTTATTATGACATTAACATGTGATGTGTTTATTATTAGTATTATTTCTTTTAATTATCTTTTCTTATCATCAATATTAATGCCAAGCAACAAATAGAAGAGAACACAAGATGTAGGCACGCTGCCAGGGCTACAAGGGGAAGGGGAAGGCTAACCCTATGTGGACCCAGTGGTGGAATGTCGACCCAAGTGGGAGAAATGATAAATGGGGTTATATTGAGTGGAAGGGGAGTAATATATATGGATGAGGGAGCGGTACCATGCAACCAAAATCGGGGTTTCCCATGTAGTACCATCCCTAAAGCCCAAGGGTCAGTAAAAAAGATCCCACGGGACTAAGGTCCAAGGTTAACATCCAAAATAGGTCCAGGGGACAAAAGTATAAACCTAGCCCACTCTTTCCGCCGAATCCCCGCATTAATCCATGCCCAAAAGTGTCCATGATAAGCAAACTACAATACTCAATTACCAAATAGCAAGGCATACTTTTAGGTTCGGGACGTCCACCAGGACTCCACCTTCAAACATATGATCATGGCAGATGGGTGAGGGACAACATGGCTAGCTCAGGTGGCAGAGAAATGGCACAACGAACTAGTTGGTGGTTACAAGGGGCTATCGGCTGAGGACCATCTTTGGAGAAATTTTTTCTCCTAGGGATATCACCCACAAAATGTTGGGTAACAGGCCATATTATGTTTCTCCATTCTTTTAGCTGCATTAACATCTAGGGAAATGTTTTCTAGGCCTACTCAAGGATTTGGATAAGAGAATACCAAATCCCAATGAACCAATGACAAGTTGGAGCCAAAGAATGGAGATGGTATCAAAGGCTTATGATGTGACATGGAAAGTGTTAAGAATGGTAAAGGGAAAATGAACACGCTATTTCCATCTAGGTCTTCCAAGTTAGTGCATCTCCTATAACCTTAAAGCCTTAAGGGAGGTCCCATTGTACTAGGGCTAAAGATTAATCCCCCTAGTAAGGTGAGAGAAAATATTTACAGTCAAGATTGGTTAATCATCCAGATCATCCCTTATTCATACTAAATGCCCAAAACATGGCTGGCCGCTGACATAGCCCTAATAAAATTATTTTTCTTCTTTTCCATAAATGAAATAAAACTTAAGGAAGTGAAATTTATAGATCACTTGGTGGCAACCATGATGGGAAACGAAATCAATAGAAGTGAGGGTGGAGAGCAGAAAGGAGACTCTGATAGCAACTCATATAAGCACATTGTGGAAAATAGAAGTGAAGGAAAATTAATCCTTAAAACTAGTGTCTCTTTCATTATTAAATGGTATATTATAGCATGGTTTTGTCACAAAATTGGAGACTGAAGACAAAAGTGGATCTTTATTTTTTCATATAACTAAAATACATGCTAAAATAGGCTAGAAATTATTTTTAGTATTCATCATTCAAACACTTATCTTTTTCTAATCAATAACTTTGGAAGCCAGATTTGCAGTCCTTACTTTCTCTTAGATGTTCAACTTTCTGTTGGCATCAATCATGAAGTTTCCATTCTTATTATACCTCATGATGGCAAGGTATCCTTAAAAATGTACTACTAATTTCTACTGGATTTGGCCCCTTTTGCTTTTAGACGTTAGTTATGAATTTATCTTCCATGTGATGCTGGAACAAAATGGAGAATCTTTAAAGTTTAAATAGATGAGGATGAATTTCTTTTATAATTCTCAATTAGGCTTTGAATTCTATCCTCTCTGTTTTATCCTTTTCTAATGGAGGTTTGAATATCTGTGTTAATATTGTTAATAGTTTTGTGCTTGCAGTACTGCAATGAGTATTCTGTTCCATATGAACAATTAGAACATTACAAGGAAGTCACCCCTCAAGATATTGTTTGTGCACAGGTAGTTTTCCTTGAGTCCATGTTTGCTATGAATGCTTTTTGATCAATTACATGATTTTCTGTGTAAAATTAAATTATTCAGGAAAAGAAGATTATACATAATAACTGTTGCTTATGAAACATTTTGGACAATGATATTCAGAAAAAATCTGGAATAAACCTGAAGGAAGAAGATATTGCAGTCAGCAATATTAAAATTGATCTTACTCGGGGAGAAGAAAACCCTGTAAACAGGTAAATAACAACCATCTTCGGACAATTTGTAGTTGCTATTCATTTAGCATTCTCATTGATTGTGTTCTCTGGATTTATGAGCTTCATAGAATTGCAAAGGAACTATTATTTCTTGGCCAACTTTTTTCTTGTTGGTAACTCACTCTTGCTGCTGTGTTCTTTGTTTGCCCTTGATATGTTCTGCAGGGTACACTTCTTCCAGGTACTATTTTAATTGTACTTCAAGTGAATAAAGACAAGTGATAAATTTTATGCTTACAATAATTTGTTTTAATATCAATGTAAAATTTCCTGCCATTTTGGCAATGGCATGACAGAAGAGTGTAAAAAGACATGGAATATTCATGACTAGAAAATTTCCCATAAATTTTAGAAAGTATGTTAGTATATTACTTTCTTTTATGCTGGTCAAACAGAGGGATTGCCCTTTTAGTATCAACCTGTGTTACCTTGTAATTATTGGTACCATCTTTAAAACCGTATTGGACTTGTAAATAAATACTTGATCAGCAAGCCTCATTTGGCACTATCACCTATTTCCTTTACCTTCAGCAAGCAAGCATCCAGTCTCTCTTGATGGCCTGAAAATAGTTGCTCAGAGGTTTTTCTACCAGAATTACTAGTTACCATTTTCTAGACATAGAAATTCATGAAATTTACTTGGAAAAACGGTATTGCCTTTCTTTATTTTAAGACAAATTAGAGAGAATTAAGTTGGCAGAAGTAATTTCCATAAGGATTTAGCATTTAACATAGTCGGGGGAAATTACCGTGTCTAAAAAAATATTTTTTAGGAGATTAGAAATTCTGCCAAGATATATTTTCTGTTATTGGTAAATCAAACTCCTTTCCAAATCAGAACTGAAGTTAACTAGACTTTAAACAAATAACTATGCAAACTTAGAGACTTGCAAGCAGATTTGAACTGTTTTACATAGCTAATTAAAACAGAGCCTCAGAATTAAACTATCTATTGGTCAAGATGGTTGATATTTGAGAGAAGCTATTGCTGGAAGGGATTTCCTTCAGATTGACGGGTCAAGGTCCTATTTGAGTTTTTTGACAAGGTTCCATGCATAGTATTTATTGCAACCATGCAACCCACTTACTCTCAACCCTTGTATATGATATAGGAGTATCACTAATAAAGTGTAAGCTTGCACCAACTAAAACTATTTCAAATTTCAGTTCAGTTTCTTTTGTTTGTTTTAGCTTGTTTTGGCTAATTAGGGAATCTCAATGGTGGGAATTGAGCCTCAAGGTTGTGCCTTGAGTGCTCAAATCATGCAAAGATCACACCAGTGGGAGGAATTGTTGTGGTTAGAAGAACCTTGGTGTAACTCTAGAGGGTTGTGTTTGCAAGGTTACTTGGGAGTAGGAGTGGGAGCAGGGAGAGACATTTTCAAAAGCTCCCAGTTCGGGAGTGAATTTTTATATAATATATATTTTGATGCATATATGTCAACAAAAACATGTAGAATGATGAATTAGATATAAAAAGCATAAAAACATGGATTGAACAATATAACATCAAATCATCTAGAAGTTATAATCTTCATCAACCACGTCCACAAGTTAGTAACATATAACATATTGAGTCTCATGATTCATCAATCTTAAAGTTTCAAGCTTTTAAAATTCAATATATAACACTTATCATTTTTTATCACTAAAGTTGTACATGTAACCATTACCATTACCAAGTAACCAAACGATAACAAAGAATATCTAACATGAAATGAAATGTTTCAACTTTAAACTTTCACGAAGCATCATATAATATATTCATAATTCATTACCAATGAGTTATAATTGCCAACTTCAAACTTCAAACTTAAATTGTCATATATTGTTTACAAAAAATATCATAATAAAAATGAAAGTCAACAGTTATAAAAAATACTAGAAACTAGAAAAGACAAGTAAATCTATTATCTATTGCTTTGGCCTCTTGCCACCATGAGAAATGTCTAATTTCTTAGAAGGGCGTGGTGGTCTACTGGGAGTCTCCTCCACCATAGTCGGACGACTAGAACTAGAAGGCACATGACGTCCACGTGAGGATGTAGATGTAGATGGAAGTGGCGGCAACAAAGGCAAAGATTGTGGAACACTGCTACTGGATGATAAGGGTGGCATGGTTGTTGTTGCTTCATCATCTTTCAAAAGTTTTGTTTCCAATTCTTCTAGATGTAGAGCACCATCCTCCAAATTATCTTCCTTTGAGTTGTTGTCTCAAGTTGTATATGATGTATCATCTTGAGTCCGATCACAATAATGACTCAACAACCTCAAGTTGTAGTGCAGATAAACCAAGCTTTCTGCCCGGTTTTCATTGAGTCCATTTCTTCTCACATTATGGATGAGGCTATAGTTGCTCCAACACCTCTTTGCAGAAGAATTATTTACAACCCGTGAAAGGATTTTTTTTTCAATTTTGGAAAAATTCCCTGGCTGCCATACGCATCCCACCATGTGATAACATCAAATCTATCCCTATCTTCCATTGTATGCAAAGAACCAAACACTCCAGTGCTAGTGAAGTATCTGCCTAATTCAAGACACATATTAGCACACTCCTCCCTGTCAGGGACCAACTTGTCTAATGTTGTCATATACTTTGTACCTCTGGATTTGTATGGAGTCTAGCCCTAACCCCACCCCTAGGTTCAACTTTTCCCAACCAAGATGGAGAGTAGTATTTTGGCATAAGGATATACGCCAAGGCATGTAGTGGAACATTAAGTTTTTTCCACCGTGCACACACAAATTTGTGAATAATATCATACAAGTTGGAATCTTTTTCTTGAACAATATCTTTTATTTGCCCCAACATGTTATCCATTTTCTCATACACCTCCCCAATCACCGGTTGATCTATATCTTAAAAAAAAATTAATGTTATAAATGGGCTCGGTGAATTGCAAAACTTCCCTCACACATGCCCAAAAAAAACCATCAAGAGCGGCGTTCTCCACCTCTTCAAAACCTTGCTTGTCAACTGTTGTTAGAGTCCTGTCCTTTAATACCTACCAGTGTTGACTTGAGACCATGCTAGCCAATGACTCTCTTACCTTCAAAAGGCGTTTGAATGTGTGGTAATAGCTAGCAAATCTAGTCTTCGCAATCTTCAACAACTCCAAACTTGAGTGATTGCAGAAAAGCCCATAGGTATTGTTATGATTGGTAATAAATTTTGTCATTCTCTTACCTCTCTTGTTCAAATCACCAATCCATTTGTATTGAGGGTGTTTTTTCTTAATAATATCATGCATCAAAAGGTTCATTGTGTGAACCAAACACCCAGACCAAAATATGTTGGGGTATCTATCCTCAATAATTGCTCCCGCTGCCTTACAATTAGAAGCATTATCATTGATGACTTGGATGACATTGTATGGCCCAATTCTTTCAATTGTTTGAAGTAATGGTTTTTCAATGTTGATGGCAGTCTTGAAATTTTCTGAGTAATCATATGATGAAAGGAAAATTGCACCACTAGTAGACACAGCAAGAGCGCTTATCAATGGCTTGAATTTTACATTTGTCCAACCATCAGATACAATGGATACCCCATGGTCATTCCAAGAACTTGAAATTTTACCCAAGCATGTGCTATTTTTTCTTTTTCGTGATAAAGTCCCACGGTTCTAACCTTGTCATACCCAGGGCTCTTGTATCCTTTGGGGGCATCATTAATGGTGGAAACCATTTCATGCCAATAAGGTGAGAAAAGAACGATGAATGGTATCCCACATGAATAGAGAAAGCGGTATATTTTTTAATCCACGTCATTCCTACATCCTTCTTCAAGGAAACATGATATGGTTCTACGCCTTAAAGGGATGTTTGTTCTTGTGCCTCCATATCTATTGCCATGGGAGGATGACGATGGAGTTCTTAGTCTATGTGAATGTAGGCTAGTGGTGTCATGTTCAAAGTCACCATTTGATCTTTTAGATTTGTATTGGGCTTCCTCCTCTTCCCTTATGTATTTGGCTCTTTGATGTTGTGACACACTTCCACAAGTTTTGATTCCTATTTGTTTATTTCCATCCCATGGCATTTTCCCACAGAGATGCTTTTTGGCACGGGTGTATGAACCTGTGTAAGTCTTTTTGCAATGGAGGCATGTAAATTTAGTGGTTCCACCCCCTTTCCCTCCTTCAGGCCTAGAAACATATTTCCACAATGGGGTTTGGTCTGATTTGGTTTTTGTGCCCTCATCATCTCCACTCTCCTCCTCCTCCTCCTCCTCCTCACCAAGGTACTCCTCTCCAGAATTTTCAAATCCACCACTACCCACTTCTTCATCCTCTTCATCAACCCTCCTCCTTCTGCTCTCCAACACCATAATAACAAAAAAAGGAACCAACATCAAGAGAATGCCAAGCCATATATCCATGATGTTTGAAGTTTTGATTCTTTGAAGCTTGAACTTTGGTGGAGTTATAGTTTCTTCCCTGCAATAAAATGGAGGAATGGGAATGGGAAACTTGAAAGAGAGAAGACAACATTTTCATTTAACAATTAACATATAAAAAACACAAATGCTAGATTAGAGTCTAGATCCTAACTCTTTGGCCTTCAATCCCAAACTCCTTAAGCTCCCAAGCAACCGTCTCAATCTTCCTCCTCAACTCTTGCTCCAATTCCAAAAGCCCTTGTTGATTTTGGGTAGCATAGGATGTGCTCTAGCCTTGAAAATTGGTGGAGAGGCTAAGGCACATGAGATCTCCAAAACCTAGAAATCGTTTGGAGAAATTCCACCCAAATGAGGAGTTATTAAAATAATTAATATTTTTAATGGGTTCCTAAGTTTAAACATAGGGAAATAATAATATTAATGTGTATTAATAAAATATAGGTGAGAAAGTTCTAAGTGACGAGGATCAAGCTAGTTCTAATCTTAGTCGTTTATTAGGAACTTAATCTCGGTCGTTGATTCGTCAATAAGCAAAGTATAAGAAGATGCTTGAGGGTCAGTTGGAGATACACCAAGTGATCAAAGAATTCAATTTTCTAGGGTGAGGTTTGCTGAGGAAATCGAGTTAGTGATTAGAGTTGCAGTGAGGGGCAATTCAACAAGGGATTTTCATCTGAGGCTGAAGAATACATAGCAGAGAGGCAGCGTAGTGCCGGGAGAGACAACGCAGGGCCTAGAAGCGCTGACGCAGAGGCCGTAAAGCTGACACAGAGAACGCAGAGGGTTGATGCAGTGAGACACAAAAGCCGCAAAGGCTGACACTGGGCCTCAGAGGCAGCGCTGGGGAGATTTTGTGGGGTAGACTAAAAGTAGATCAGCAAATTCTGAGCCGGGAGAGGGTGACGAAGCTTTTGGAGGAGTGACGTAGTTCCAGAGCAGTGCTTGGAGCAGCTTTCGCTATCCAACATAGGGCCAACAAGAGTTGCTGTGGGGTTTGATCATCCGTTTGCTGATTTGCTGAAATATCTGTCACCGGATAGAGGTACTATTGCCGAGGATATTCTCTGTTGGGTGAGCCATTTCTGGCACCCTAGTTGTATTCATGAAACCTGCTTAATAATACAAACCCTCTATATGTTGCACCAATTTTCCCGAATTGGGTTTTTTCGGGGACAATTGTCCAAAAATAACGGTGTTCCTTGTGTTATTATCTCATTTTATTTTAGTACATGATCTGTATATTTGTGAAGGATGCAATATTGGTTACTTCGATGTTTATGAAATTAAATAACTTGTTAATGTAAAGAACAAGTAGGAGATTATAAACCAGTAATTGCAGTAGGGGTTTCTTCGAGTGTAGGAATTTTCACATGGTATCAGAGCAATTGTAGATCATAGGCGACTGAAGACACCAGCCAAGAAATCTGAGAGTTTGCAGCAGAGAAGCAGCTGTCCCGAGAGACAGCGTTGTTCCAGAGCCGGAGAGGCAGAAGGAGTGACACAGAGCAGAAGAGGTGATGCAGAGGCTCAGGCAGTGGCCTTGTCAACATTCTGAGCCGGGAGAGGAAGATGTAGTAGCTGGGAGGAGCCACGCAATAGCTGTGTCTGCCATCAGGGTCAGCGCAGAGGCAGAGAAGGGCAAATCAGGCTCACGCAGAGCCACGTCATCTTTCTGACCTAGGAAGGATTGACGCAGTTGGCCGAGAGGAGAAGATTCAGTGCATGCAGAGATTGCGCAGAGCCTAAAGGGCTCAGATTCTTCAAGTTGCCAGGGCTAAGGGAGCTATGCAGATTTTGATTTAAGGAGTTGGTGGGACGTTGTTTTTGTCGGTGCAGAACAATGTCTAAGGAGACTGAACCAAGGTAGAGGGAAGCACTACCTCAACAAATTTCTAGCCAATAAATCTAGATTCGGATTGCAGCGGAAAAGGAGGATTGGAGAGGAGTGATTCGACATTTGGCCGAAGGATTTCCGTGAAGGAAATCAAGACTCAGAGGGAGTCTAGAGGATCTTGTTCCTTAGAGGATTTCTAGCGCCAAAGAAATCCAGATCCGAGTTTTGTTGGGGTAGCAGTGAAAGAGGGAGAAGAGAACTAGTTCGACATTTATTTGGCAGAGATGGCAGACACATCTCCAAGAAGGAGGTGGGGTGATTTAGAGCTGTAGTTGAGAGGACTACAGAAACAGGCAGGATCCTTGAGGTGCCCAAACTCTTGGATCACATACGGCTACGGGAGCCCTTAAATACAATAGCATGGTGACAATTGTCGAGTGGAGCAAGGTGCGATGGAGCGACAAGGCAGTGCTTGTTAAAATTGGAAACTAGGGCCAAACTCCATGTGGGTCATCTTATTTATGGCATCTGATATTTTTCATGGATTCCTCTCGTTGAGAGGTGTAGGATTGATCTAAATATCATCCGATTCTGACATGTATTCATGCAGGTATGAATTTATTTGTATTATGCGACAATTCGTCAAGGTCGACCAGCAACCAAATTGCCCCCATCTATCCTCGACGTGTTACTATAAAAGGAGGTGGCTTGCAAGTCTTTTGACACACACCTCTTGTGATCTCTTGCTCTCCACTTGTTTGGGTTTTAGTGGAAGGAAGAGTCCCTAAGAGAATACGCAGCCCTAGAAGGTTTGCCCTAGCTCTAGATGTTGTCTAAAGAGATCTATACGCTGTCCTCATCTAATTCATGGAGGATGATTGTTACATTAGAGGAATCTTTGCTGCCCAAAAGGAGGCTCTTATAAGTTATATCACAGCAAGGAAAGGCTTCAACACTGGTATGGAGGGGCCCTAACATTGCCCTAACAAAGAACCTAACACAGTCATGGATGAGGGATTTCATAACACGGCAAGGAAGTGACCTAAACGCAAGTCTAATGTCGTTGTTCTTGTCACCTAGAATGCAGTTAGTGAGCGTTTCATAAGCAGCAAAAGGAGGCTTGTATTCGCTGTAAAGAGGGGGCCTTGACAAGCCCTAACCGCAGTCTTATCAAGTGTCACAAGTTGGTGCCCTAGATGCAGTCAAGGAAGAGATGTATATACAGTCCATGGAGGGATCTAAGCCGGAGTCAAGGAGGGTGCTATAGGCAGCTCTAGGAGGCTCCAAACAGAAGCATTTAAATGTGCACTAGGATGCAGTCAATAAGGATTTAATCCGTAGCTAAAGGGAGCTCTAGTCTTTGTCCTATCCATAGTAAAGGAGGCCTAAGAAGAGGCTCCTATCTGTTGTCCTAAACCGCAGATCTAGAGGTGACCCCATACACTATTAAGGGTGATTGTCCATAGCTACAGGAGGATGGTCACAGGCAGCCTTACACAGTCACCTAGCCACTGAGATTATGCCACATTGCTATAGGTGACAGCATGGCCATTTGTTTGGGTATGTTATGCTGGGCAGAAGTATCCAATAGGGCTACTGCATAAAGTCTGATTGGGTCACTGTGTGAAGGGACAAGCTAAATGTATATGTTGCCTGAAGACTGTGTGTTAGGCTGCAGGCCATAACATCACAGTCAATTTCGTATGGATATTTAAGGACTCATATCATTAGCATTATGTATGGAGTTGTTGTATGTAATACTGTTGAGATCTCAGACTATTAGAGGGTTGTATGGTGATGTTCCAATATGAGATAGACAGAGCTATAATCATGGGTTCATTGAGGATAGATGCAACATGATGGATGCAGCATGATAGATGTAGCATGGTGATTGATTCAGCATGATGGATGCAGTGTGATGGGTGCAGCAAAGTGATGGGTGCCGCACAGTGATGGGTGCCGCACAATGATGGGTACAACATGGTGATGGAATCACTTGTGTTCAGATCTGCTACCTCATGTGTCATCTTCCTAGAGAAGATCTCTCCTCTTATTTTGACAAGTCAAAATGTTGACTTCTGATGTATATGTATTATCTCTCTCTCTGCTGAACTATTGAGGAACATAAGAAGAATTGATCAAGGGTTTCCCCACATTGGGGTTTGTCCCTGGCTGGCGCCACATCTTGTGTCCTCTTGTCTTGGCTTGTTTTCTGCAATTTATGTCTATGTTCTATCTGCACTTTACTATCATGCTGATGTGATTTCTAATCTGAATATTGTCATTAGGCTAATATGAAAAATCGAAATAAATTGCACTAAGCATAGAACATACCTAAAATTAACAGTGCTAGAGTGCAAAAGTCTGTAGCAGCGTAGTGGAGGTTGCAACAGTGCGAGAGGCACATAAGAGGTTGCAGCAGCGCAGTGGCAGCAGAGGGAGCACAAGATAGCAACAGAGGTAGCTTCGGCATCACGAGGCTTCTAGACTAACCATGATGACAGTGTTTGGATGAAGTCAGTTACTTACTTCTCGGTAACTAAGTTGCAGTGCAGTTGTTAGCAGTGGAAATGCTATGGGTAACATGACGCAACATGTTGAGAGGGAGCTGCAGTACAGATGTAGCAATGGCAGTGGCAGTGTCATGGGCAGTAGTATAGGAAGCAGCAGTGTAGTGGATGAGGGCAGCAGGCCAATCATTAGCATAGAGGACTGATGCGGAGGATCAGTGTGATGCTTCTATGGTGAAGCATTGCTAGAGCACATTCCTCGCTAAGAGGGAGTGTTGATTTTGGGTAGCATCGGATGTTCTCTAGCCTTGAAAATTGGTGGAGAGGCTAAGGCACATGAGATATCCAAAACCTAGAAATTGTTTGGAGAAATTCCACCTAGATGAGGAGTTATTAAAATAATTAATATTTTTAATGGGTTCCTAAGTTTAAACTTAGGAAAATAAAAATATTAATATGTATTAATAAAATATGGGTGAGAAAGTTCTAAGTGATGAGGATCAAGCTAGTTCTAATCTTAGCCGTTGATTAGGGACTTAATCTCGACCGTTGATTTGTCAACAGGAAAAGTATAAGAGGAGGCTTGAGGGTCAATTGGAGATACACCAAGTGATCAAAGAATTCAATTTTCTGGGGCGAGGTTTGCTGAGGAAATCGAGTTAGTGATCAGAGTTGCAGTGAGGGGCAGTTCAATAATGGATTTTCATCTGAGGCTGAAGAATACATAGTAGAGAGGCAGCGCAGTGCTGGGAGAGACAACGCAGACCCTAGAAGGGCTGACGCAAAGGTCGTAATGTTGACGTAGTGAGACACAGAAGCCACAGAGGCTGACGCTGGGCCTCAGAGGCAGCGCTGGGGAGATTTTGTGGGGCAGACTGAGAGAAGATCAGCAAATTCTAAGCCGAGAAAGGGTGACGCAGCCCCTAGAGGAGTGACGCAAGTCTAGAGCAGTGCTTGGAGCAGCTTTCGTTGTCCAACATAGGGAACAACCGAAGTCGTTGTGGGGTTTGATCATCTGTTTGCTGATTTGCCGGAATATCTGTCTTCGGATAGAGGTACTATTGCAAAGGATATTCTCTGCTGGGTGAGCCATTTTTGGCACCCTAGTGTTCATGAAATCTGCTTAATAATACAAACCCTCTATATGTTGCACTGGTTTTCCCGAATTGGATTTTTACGGGGACAATTGTCCAAAAATAATGGTGTCCCTTGTGTTATTGTCTCAGTTTATTTCAGTGCATGATCTGTATATTTGTGAAGGCTGCAATAGTGTTTACTTCGATGTTTATGCAATTAAATAACTTGTTAATGTAAAGAACAAGTAGGAGATTGTAAACCAGTAATTGCAGTAGGGGTTCCTTCGAGTGTAGGAATTTTCACAGCCCTCTCCTTGCTCTCTCATATGCAAATGGTGAATTATGGGAGGGGAGGATGGCCTTTTATTTCTTTTGCCCCTCCCTTCCTCCAAAAACTCCCCCGCGCCATCACACCTTTTTCGCCCACAAGGAGCGATTTTTCTTAGGAGCGAGTGATCGCTTCCCAACTACTCCCGCCTAAAAAAATTCGCTCCGAGAGTGAACAAGAGCTGTTAGGGAGAAATCGCTCCATTGTTAGCTCCCAAAAAATCAGAGAGATTTTTTATTAAGGGAGCGCGCTCCTAAAATTCACTCCTTGGAGCGAATTTCAGGAGCGCGCTCCTGATGTCACTCCCAAACAGTTCCCAAGCAAAGCGTGCTCTGGGAGTGAGTTCGAGGGGGGGATGCTTCCCGCAACCCTGTCTGTTCGTAGTACATATGTGTAGAAGTCACTTGCAACATAGTAATTTCCATTAGGAACTAGCCTTTAACATAGTCGAGGGAAATGGCCACGTCTAAAACTACATTTTTTGGGAGTTTATAAATTCTTTTTTTTTTCCAAAGAAAAAAATTGTAATTTTTATTCTGTAAATAGGGAATAAAAATTACATTCTATAGACACACCAAGTGTGTATGCATATTGAGCAAAAAATGTCTAATACAAGAAGCAATCATTTGTCAAGTAGTATCAGGGTATGAAACCCTAGGGTCAACAAATCCAAGACCATTAAGAAATGAGATTAAAGAAAATATGGGTACACAAGCCCAACCAAATAAAATCCATGGCACGCAGACCCGTAGAAATCGTCAACAAAAAAAAAGATAGGGCACACAGGCCCGTAGAAATCGCAAAAGGGTGCTGAAAAATGACACAAAAACATTGTCCTTATAACAAAAACTAGGTAGAACCCCCATGAACTAACAACAAAGCTAAACAATGCCATAGAGTCGACGCGTGAGGTAGAACTAGGGCCCGATCCTCTAGAAAAAAACCAAAGAAAACAAAGCCCAACATATGACATCGAAAGCAAAAAAAAGGGGGCATCAAAGCCCAGCAAACCACGCGACCACGACCCAATGAACCATCCGGCAAACTAGCACCAAAGCATGCTACAATGGTGGCATGATAGCAACAGGCTTACAGCTGAAATGGAAGCTGCCAAGAACGAAGGAAAGTCACGAAATGGTAGAAGCCTCGTCGCGATTCTAGAAAATAAACCCCCAGCGGCATAAGTAAGAGGCCAGAGGGCCCCGGACATGGAGCCGACCCATCTCAGACCAACTAGGAAGGCGAAGCGACTACGCAGGACGAAAACATAACAAGAATGTAGACAGCAACGAGGACCCCTTGTCAACTCGTAAACCTACATCCACACCACAAAAGAAACCCTGCAAAAACAAATATTCCCACCATAAAAGTGGCAGATGTGCTAGCTCCATAGAAATTTGAGAGACATGGACCAAGGGGCGAGGGCAGCTAGGGTTCCAGCCACCCCACTCCCCACTCCATGCAAGAACCACTTACGAAAGAGGGAAAACGATAATAACAATAAAGGAGAGGGGAAGCACAAAGAAAAACCGAAAATAAAATCTTGTTTGACAATAAAAACTCCGCTAGGGTTTTCCTAGTTTGTCTCCAACAACCAATTCTTTCCTTCCCAAGAGATTAGAAATTCTGCCAAGATATATTTACTATTATTGTTAAATCAACATTGAGATCGAAGGCAAAGATAGGCACCTACTCCTTTCCAAATCTAAACTGAAGCTGACTAGACTTTAAACAAATAACCATGCAAATTTAGAGGCTTGCGAGCAGATTTGAACTGTTGCACATAGGTAATTAAAATAGAGCCTCAAATTTAAGCTATTTATTGGTCATGATGGTTAATAGTTTGAGAGAACATATTGTTGGAAGGGACTCACTTGGGATTGAGGGGTCAAGGTCATAATTGAGTTTTTTGACAAGGTCACATTGTCGCAAAATCTAGTAGGCCTTGGAGAGGGGTACCCTACAAGTCTATTACTAGACCAAGAGACAATAATTTTGCAGTGGCCCAGTGTCACCATAGCCAAAGCCCCTTTCTCTTTATGGATTTTCACCAATGGGAGGAGTCCCTGTGTGTGAGAAGGTCACCTAATGGATATTCTAAGGTTAGGGTACTAGGTGACACAATGAGGCTTTTGACAAGAAAGGCACAATTTAGGCTCAGGGCTCCAATAGGAGGTAATTCCCTTTCTTTGTACAGACCTGTAAAATGAGGCACAAGACCTAGGGCTTGATTGGTAGGTTGGGTGTTGGGGTGGCCAAAGGTCAAGGCATGGAGAAAGGGTTTCCAACAATGATTTTCAATAAATATTGGGAACATGAAATCCTCAAGAAGCCCCCAACTTATAGCTAAATCTAAACTAGGGCTAGTAACTAGGGCAAATAAATTTATCGATGAAATTGAAGTGAATGCCTACCAAAAGGAGGGATTTTGTGGCAACCACTCTCCCCTTGGAATTTAGACTCTCCAACTCTAGATATCCCTCTTCCATAGGAATTCACACCAAGGCCTAGCTTGGTCGCTTGGCCTTAAAGGGGCCAAATTATTAGGGCAAGAGAAAAGAGACCAAAAAAATGGATTTGATCATCAACAAGGAAGGCTAGTGCCTAGATCCTTGGGAGAATGGAATCTATGATTTGATTGATTGACCAAAAAGTTGCTAAGGAGGCCGAATTCTTGATGCCTTAACAATTACCTATGTGATGGGTCAAGGAGTTTTATGGGAGAGCTAATTAAAGTTCACCACTAGGAAATTCATTTACATGTTATTAATGAGAAATGCAGGCAATAGTGATGCCTAGATACCATTCAATCAATTTTCAACAATTTAGTGCACAATAGCAAGCCCTAGATTCAACATGTTCCATATATTAGACAGAGAAAATAAATATTCTACAATTAGTTCACTTACAAGATAACATGCAAAAGATCCCATCCATTGATCCAAGACAATAGCTCCAAAGTTAAAACTATCTGCTCCAAATGTCAAAATGCATTCGTAGAAAGCAATTACTCCACAAGAATAGAAGATTGAATTGCTCAAGAAGGTTGAAATTCCAAGTGTGATGATTTACAAGAATGAATGATTCTTCTACTTATATGAGGAATTCGAGTTCTAATTTTAGCCTAATGCCCCTAAAAGTCATAAAATAATGTGCTAATAATATGTAATATTCCTAATTAGCCATGGCTAATTGGAATATTCGATTTTGTTCACTTTTTGCCTACTATAGTTATTTGTAAATAAAAAAGTGAGGACGGAGGACATAACTCACTTTTAGAATAAAAAGTCACTTCCTAGTAGCACAACGTTGTGACTTAAAGGGGAGCCAAGGGGGCCAAAGGGGGACGTAGAAATGGAGCCCACG
This sequence comes from Pinus tabuliformis, assembly GCA_031772625.1. Classification (NCBI taxonomy): domain Eukaryota; kingdom Viridiplantae; phylum Streptophyta; class Pinopsida; order Pinales; family Pinaceae; genus Pinus; species Pinus tabuliformis. The sequence continues at coordinate 510,683,610 of CM062813.1, forward strand.
CAGACACATGGAGGGACTGCGCAGGAGGGAAGAAACACATGGCAAGAGAGGAATCACACAGGAGGAGGTGAGCCTTGGGATTGAGAGAGGCAAAGGCTATAAAGGAGAGAGGAGCCCCCTCATTTTGATCATTCAGTTATGAGCATTTGTGATAGTCATTTCGACTTAGAGCACACTGGTTGTTTAGCTAGTCTGCAGCACTGTTTAGTGCATTGAGTGTCTCCATTCGGAGATCTCACCCTTAGCCCCGGGGGACTTTGAGTGCCTGCTCGGGCAAGGTATTTCCATTGGCATTTCAGTAGTAGTTTCATCAGCATTTCAGCAGCAGTTTCATCAGCGTTTTGGAGGATTGTGCAGCACTGAGAGGGATGACGCAATTCTTTCTGGCAGGAGTCTGAGTTGAGGGTTTGCAGTAGGATTTGTGCTGAGAGATAGAGCAGGGGATCAACCCTTGCATATTGGAGAGTTCTGGCAGAGGTTTCAGGCAGATTTCTGGAGGGTATCATTCAGTGGCAGCGCAGAGCATTGAGGGACTGCGCAGAACCCCAAGGGGGTGATTTTCGGGGGTCGGCCATTCCAGGAGAGCTTTTTGGGTTTTTCTGGGTTTCTTGAGTAGAGTCTGATTCCAGAGTTTCAGCGTTTTCTGAGGAGGGGAGCAGCCCCAAATCCTCATTTGATTTCTAGCAACAGCAGCACGACAGTTCTCCAGCAGCTTGAACGTAGTTCAGAGAGGGGCCATTCCTTTGCTATTCTGAGTGTATATCTTCACTTGCCCTATGCAAGTCGAGGTGCCATCTTTCTGATCACCTCCTGTACTCATTCTATTACTCAGTATAATAAAATGGCTTAGCATTTCTCTCAGCATTTCTTGAGTATCTGCTTATGGTTATATTGTTACATGTTGCACCATTGTTATTTGCATCTCTTTGAGCATTCTCGGCTATTATACCACTTGTGTGTTCTCCTATACTCTTAGACAGAGTCTAGAAAGGGCTAGGTAGCCTCCGAATCTCGTCCTCTTTTCAGAGGCGACATATTTGGTAAATGCCCTCCCAGTCCATCTCTGGTTGGAGTTTGCTTGTGTTTGAGGGATATTCCTGATAAGAGATATTACAGTGGTATCAGAGCGTAGATCTGGCTCAGCCTGTGGAGCTAGCAATCTATGACACCGGGGGAAAAACCCTACATCTGTTACAGAGGTCGAAGATACAGAGACACTGAGTGTAGGTTGGAGAACACTTACGGAGAGGGAGACTGTGTTCCGGTGGTGGACGCAGAACAGGAGGAGCCTGTGGTGGATGCAGAATAGAAGGAGCCTATGGTGGATGCAGAGCAGGAGGCTCCGATGGCAGATGATGATGGGAAGAGATTTGCGGATATGCTCCTCAAATCAGTGTAGGATCTGTCGAGGCAGATTGAGGTGATGGGGCAGAGATTCACGGTAGTAGAGGCCAGACAACGTGAGAGCCCACGAGTTTTCCAGGTTGGTGAGGGATCGGGCGCATCCCACCATTTGCCAGAGCAGCGTGATACTACGCAGCAGGTGGCTTCACATGCCCCTACACGCTCTACCATGCCCACTTTCTTAGGAGCAGACACGGGGGTCGTAGCCCAGCAGGAGGTAGAGCCCGGACATATGTGCGATTATTTTGCAGAGTACCAGGCCTATGGGCAAGAGTTCAGGGAGGCCCTCTCATTCAGAGATTTCGTTCAGCTCCAGCGGGATAGCAGACCCCGCGACTATCACAGAGGGTACCGGAATTACCATGATGGTGACACCCACCGTGCAGCGAGTAGATTCCACTTGCCTACGTTTGATGGTTCATCAAACAGTTCGGAAAAGTCTTGGGTGGAGAAGTTGGACATTTATTTCCAGCTTAACCAGATGTCGGAGACAGATGCCATCAAGGTGGCAACATTGCATTTGGATGGTGAGGCCCAGGATTGGTGGTTTCATGGGATGGTTACACTCGGGCACTCTACAGTGACTTCATATGCTGAGTTTACCAGGAGATTGATGGAGCGATTTGATCGGAGGGATCTAGAGTAGCATTTTGTTGAGCTGACAAGGCTCAAACAAACAGGGAGCCCAGAGACCTACATTGTAGATTTCTTGAGGGTCTTCGTGATGGTGCCAGAATTATCCACGACGCGGAGGGTCTATATGTATGTTGAGGGGTTAATAGAGCCACTTCGGGGTCTAGTCCGATCCACTAGACCAGCCACACTCCAGGACACTATCAGCAGGACCCGAGACTTACAGGATGTCTTACCCAGGACCCAGACACCTTACCCCCAGAGACAAACTTTCCAGTCCAAGGGGAAGGATGTGAGGATTCCACCTCCAAAGGGGAATACAGGACGAGTACAGATTGACGACGATGTCAGCAGGGAGCTGAAGAATAAGCAATTGTGCTTCACATGTCAGGAGCCGTGGGCACCAGGACATAGATGTGCTGCTGGCAAGGCACATTTTATTGAGGTCTTCTTCGAGAGCAATGGATAAGAGGATGATGAGGATGATGTGGAGATAGGAGATAGCCATGCCGTACAGGGACCTTTGCCACCTCCACCGCCAGCAGTAGGTGGTGCATCTTTTGCACCCACTGGAGGGGCCCTTGTAGCCTTGCGAGGAGTTCCCAAGTATCTGACGCTACACGTACGAGGGACAGTACGTGGCCAACGAGTGTCAGTCTTGGTTGACAGTGGGGCGACCCACAACTTCATCGATGCACAGATGGTTGAGCGGAGAGGTATACAGACAGAGAGCTTCGATGGGTTTTCAGTCTTGGTCCTAGGAGATCAAACCATGACGTGTGCTCGTTATGTTCCAGAGCTTTCAGTGACGATGGGCACCTACACATTGACTGACCACTTTTTCGTGGTCGATATTCTAGACACCAACATGATACTGGGTGTTCAGTGGCTTATCACTCTAGGGAAGGTCACGACGGATTGGAAGACCCTAGAGATGGAGTGGGATGATGAGAAGACAGGGAGGCATGAGAAGATACGAAGACAACATACATATCTGCCTCAGACAGTGTCGGCTCATCAGATGGAAGCAGTGTTCCAGAAGGGAGACATAGAGTGGGCAGTGGAGCTGCGTGCATCAGAGGCAGGGACTACAGGGCAGATGGTACATCCAAAGATACAGTCCATCCTTGATCGGTATGCCATAGTGTTTGGGGAGATTCCACTAGGACAGCCACTGGATCGGGGTTTGAGCACACCATCGAGCTTGAGCAGGGCATATATGCAGTGATCACCACCCCCTATAAGCACCCCAAGGCCTATCGGGATGAGATTGAGCGGGCTATCTAGGAGTTGTTGGCTCTTGGGCACATTTGACCGAGCACGAGTCCTTTTGCTTCTTCTGTGGTGTTGGTGAAGAAGAAGGACAGTACATTGAGGATGTGCATTGACTACAGGGCCTTGAACAAGAAGACCCTGAAGAACAAGTACCCCATACCCAGGATCGATGAGTTGATGGACGAGTTGAGAGGAGCACGGTTCTTCTCAAAGATTGATTTGAGATCTGGGTACCATCAGATTCGCGTGAGGGAGCAGGACATTCCCAAGACCGCCTTCAGGTGTCACTATGGGCACTTTGAGTTCTTGGTGATGCCTTTTGGGCTAACCAACGCCCCTGCTACATTTCAGTCCTGCATGAATCACATCTTCCGTAGTCACTTGAGGAAGTTTGTGTTGGTATTCTTTGGTGATATTCTCATTTGCAGCAGGACTTGGGAGGAGCATCTCCAGCACATTAAGACAGTATTGTGTATCTTACAGGAGCAGCAGTTCTATGCCAAACTCTCCATGTGTGAGTTTGGGTTGACGGAGATGTTGCATCTGGGACACATCATAGGGGTGGACGGAGTGAGAGTCCACGAGGAGAAGATCAGGGCCATCAGAGAATGGCCGGAGCCGAGAAATGTGATGGAACTTCGAGGATTCATTGGCATTTGTACTTACTACCGAAAGTTCGTCAAAGGTTTCTCACAGCTTGCTGCACCCCTGACAGATTTGACGAGGAAGGGGGCATTCAGTTGGTCGGATACAGTGCAGCGAGCCTTTGACAGGCTCAAGGAGGTTATGAGCAGCTGCCCAGTGCTTGCGTTGCTAGATTTTACGCAGCCATTTGTTTTGGAGTGTGATGCGTCGGGAGAGGGGATCGGCACAGTGTTGATGCAGGGAGGTCACCCTATAGCCTTTGAGAGCCAGAAGCTCCTTCCGCACGAGAGGTTGTATTCTATATACGACAAGGAGATGTTGGCCATCATGCATGCATTAGCTAAGTACCGGCAGTATTTGGTGGGTAACAGGTTCAGGGTGAGGACTGATCACAACAGCCTCAAGTTCTTTTTGGAGCAGAAGCAGCTATAGGAGAGGCAGCAGAAGTGGATCAGTAAGATCCAAGCATATGACTTTGACATTGAATATGTCAAGGGTAAGAACAACGTGGTAGCAGATGCCCTTTCACGTAGACCATCCACGTTGTCTCTTATGAGCTTGGATACAGACTGGAGGGCTCGACTCTCAGTAGAGTACTTCAAGGACAGGTTTGCATGTGAGGTTCTGGATGGGCAAGTGGCAGATGACTGGTACAGGGTGGTCGATGAGATCATCTATTACAGGGACTGGATCTTCTTGACTGAGGGGTCTCAGCTCAAGAAGAAGATACTCCAGGCATCACATGATTCACCATTGGCAGGACATCAGGGGTTTACCAAAACCTACAGGGCCATTAGAGAGAGGTTCTCGTGGAAGGGCCTCAAGGAGGACGTATTCCAGCACATCCGGGGTGCGATGTTTGCCAGAAGAACAAGGGAGAGATGAGCCATCCCGCGGGTTTATTGCAGCCTTTTCCCATTCCGGAGGGGAAATGGGAGAGTATTTCGATGAACTTTATCACAGGGTTTCCCATGGTACAGGGCAAGGATTGTATCTTTGTCGTCGTTGATCGACTGACGAAGTACGCACATTCTTTTGCCATATCCGCACACTATACAGCAACACAGGTGGCCGAGTTGTTCTTCAAAGAGATCTTCAGGCTACATGGTCTTCCTAAGACCATCGTCAGTGATAGGGACAGTCGTTTCATGGGCGGGTTTTGGCAGGAGCTTTTCCGGTTGGTGGGGACGGAGTTGACACCGAGTACCAGTTACCACCCACAGACAGATGTGCAGACAGAGATAGTTAACAAGTGGCTGGAGGGCTACTTGCATAACTATGTTAGTGGGCAGCAGCGAGCATGGCTGAAGTGGCTGCATCTAGGGGAGTACTGCTACAATACTTCACATCACATGTCCATTGGTATGTCACCATTCTATGCCTTATATGGGTATCATCCTTTATCTTTTGCTGACGTGATGTTTGGTGATAGCAAGGCTCCTAGAGCCAAGATTTGGATCCAAGAGAGTCAGGATATCCTCCGAGCTCTCAAGGATAACATGGCTACAGCGCAGAACCAGCAGAAGCTGTATGCCGATAGGGGTCGGGTGGAGAGACAGTTCGAGGTAGGGGACATGGTCTACCTACGATTACAGCCATACCGACAGTCGTCACTGAAGCAGAAGGGGGCTGAGAAGCTCAAGCCCCGCTTTTATGGGCCATACAGGGTGATACGCAGGATTGGACAGGTTGCATATGAGTTGGAGCTGCCCCAAGGCAGCAAGATTCATAATGTTTTTCATGTATCATGCCTGAAAAAGGCATTGGGGCAACAGGTGACAGTGACAGATGAGCTACCACCCATGGATGATGAGGGGCATTTGGTATTGCAGCCGGAGGCTATCATTGATACCAAGGAGAGGCAGCTGCGGAGCAGGACGGTCCGGGAATTCTTGGTGAGGTGGAAGAATTTGCCGGATGAGGATGCCACTTGGGAGAGTGAGAAGATCTTGCAGCATCCATCACTTCAGTTGCTTGAGGACAAGCAACATTTTGCCGGGGGAGACTGTAATATTCCCAATTAGCCATGGCTAATTGGAATATTCGATTTTGTTCACTTTTTGCCTACTATAGTTATTTGTAAATAAAAAAGTGAGGACGGGGAACATAACTCACTTTTAGAATAAAAAGTCACTTCCTAGTAGCACAATGTTGTGACTTAAAGGGGAGCCAAGGGGACCAAAGGGGGACGTAGAAATGGAGCCCACGCAGACACATGGAGGGACTGCGCAGGAGGGAAGAAACACGTGGCAAGAGAGGAATCACACAGGAGGAGGTGAGCCTTGGGATTAAGAGAGGCAAAGGCTATAAAGGAGAGAGGAGCCCCCTCATTTTGATCATTCAGTTATCAACATTTGTGATAGTCATTTCGACTCAAAGCACGCTGACTGTTTAGCTAGTCTGCAGCACTATTTAATGCATTGAGTGTCTTCGTTCGGAGATCTCACCCTTAGCCCAAGGGGACTTCGAGTGCCTGCTCGAGTAAGGTATTTCCATTGGCATTTCAGCAGTAGTTTCATCAGCATTTCAGCAGCAGTTTCATCAGCGTTTTGGAGCACTGTGTAGCACTGAGAGGGATGACGCAGTTCTTTCTGGCAGGAGTCTGAGTTGAGGGTTTGCAGTAGGATTTGTGCTGAGAGATAGAGCAGGGGATCAACCCTTGCATATTGGAGAGTTTTGGCAGAGGTTTCAAGCAGATTTCTGGAGGGTATCATTCAATGGCAGCGCAAAGCATTGAGGGACTGTGCAGAACCCCAAGGGGGTGATTTTCGGGGGTCGGCCATTCCAGGAGAGCTTTCTAGGTTTTTCTGGGTTTCGTGAGCAGAGTCTGATTCCAGAGTTTCAGCCTTTTCTGAAGAGGGGAGCAGCTGCAAATCCTCATTTGATTTCTAGCAGTAGCAGCAGCACGACAGTTCTTCAGTAGCTTGGACGCAATTCAGAGAGGGGCCATTCCTTTGCTATTCTAAGTGTATATCTTCACTTGCCTTATGCAAGTCGAGGTGCCATCTTTCTGATCACCTCCTGTACTCATTCTATTACTCAGTATAATAAAATGGCTTAGCATTTCTCTCTGCATTTCTTGAGTATCTGCTTATGGTTATATTGTTACATGTTGCATCATTGTTATTTGCATCTCTTTGAGCATTCTCGGCTATTATACCACTTGTGTGTTCTCCTATACTCTTAGACAGAGTCTGGAAAGGGCCAGGTAGCCTCCAAATCTCGTCCTCTTTTCAGAGGCGACATATCTGGTAAATGCCCTCCTAGTCCATCTCTGGTTGGAGTTTGCTTGTGTTTGAGGTATTACATAACAAGCTAGGTCACAAGCCAACCTAGTAGCCAATGAAAAGCATAACTCTAGCCCACACGTGTAAGCCGTAAGAGAGAGAAAGAATGATGTCATGCATGCGTGAGCCCTTCTATGGCTAGCATTAAGGCTTATTAGTGCCAAGGTATGAGTAGAAGCCTTTTAAAATCATCTCCTAAGGGTTGGCCCCTAGGTCTCTGTCAATGCTCCTTTTTGGACCCCAATTTTCATCTTGGGGCACAAAATTGGTCTCATGGATCTTTAGGTGGTCAACATGCTTGTCTTTGCTCCAACGTTAGGGGCTTTCAAGGTGGTGCTAGCCCTCCCATGTCTCAAGGTGTGAGACCATCCTCCTTTGGGCTCGGGATCAGCTGCCAATCCCTCATGAAGTACTAAGTTGACTAGGGGCATGCTAGGTCTAGGTGCATCATCCCATAAAATTCACCAATGTAGGGCAAAGTGTCGGAACGTTGTGGGTGTTCGAGGTTCCCAAGGGTATGAATGATGCTCTACTACTGCTCGGAGTCCCATGGCTCTCAACGCTCCACCTGTGGGTGTCAATATGCTCCTCTAAATGACTTCGACCCCAATTAAGTTGCCCAATCCATACACAATATCCATTGCTAGCAAATACATCATTAGGTACATTTAATCATGCATCTAAGTGAACCAAACTTGCAAGTAATGGCCAATTTGACATTTCAAATAAAGCTTCCCTTCCATAATTAATTCATTGAACTCACAATGGTGTTACCTCCCTAGGTAGGAGTGGCTAATTGTAAAATTCCCACCAATTAATTTTGCTAAGTGAATATTAAAGATTTTGCAATTTTAGCAATGTGGGGACGGTGGTAGATTTGGGCATAAAACTTAGGAGAAAGGGGATAAGGAGACACCGATAAATTTTTGGAAAGGAAGGAGGCTCCAAACATTAGGAAAAGGGAGAAATTAATTATATAGTGGGTTGTGGGCACCACCTCAAGCAGGAATTCGAAGTCCTTGAGGGAATTTGATGGGGAAGAGAGGGACAAGAAGGGAGGTCGAATGGAGGGCCCACGAGGAAAGAGAAGGGAAGCAAGGATAAATAGGAGAGAGCATCATCATTTTGGGGCTTTTTTTCAATTTGAAAACTAAACCAGTGTTTGCTTGAGCTGCTCAGCCGAGTTAACAAGTGCTGCTTAACACAAGGGAATTTCCGGGTGGGAATTTCCACTCTTCTTCGATGAACCTTGAGTGTAACCCTAGGGGATCACAGGATCATCCCACATGTTCTATGTGTGGATTGGGCGTAGTTGGAGAAATTCGTACCATTTGTGGAGTCAACTTCATTGCGTGTCAGGTTCCGGGATTTTGGAGGTGGTTCTTCTCGGAATTTTGCCTGAAATTTGAGGAGGTTTACAAGGCTAGATTTTGGGAAATTATACAAACCAAATTCTTCTCTTCAAAAGCTGCATAGGGGTTCTTTGGCAAGGTCTACGTAGGCATTGGAGGAGTTGGGCTAAGTGGTGAGAAAGTAGAGGAATTTGGAGCTGATTTTAGTGGGATTTTAGTGGGGAATTTTGCTGGTGTTTTGGGTGATTTTTGGCACAAGTTTCCAAAGCTATTTTTAGGGGGTGCATATTATTAAGCAGACAAGGAACTCACTAGTGTTATAAGGACCTATTAAATTTAGATAGCAATGGTATGTTCTAAGCTTTAGCACAATTTACTTCAATGTTGCTTATCAGCCCAATGACAATTACCAATTATTTCCAGTAGCAATCACATTAATTTAATCACATTGACAGTAAATGCAGATAGAACATAAAATCACGTGCATAAGACAAGCCAAGACAAGAGGACACAAGGTTTGGCGGATGCTAGGGAAAAATCCCAATGTGGGAAAAACCCTTTGTTAAATTATGGTATGTTCTATGCTTAGAGCAATTTACTTCTTTTCTTCTTATTAGCCACAGATTAGCAATCACATATACATTAAGGAAAGTGCAGATAGAACATGAAACGATCAACAAAAAACAAGCCAAGACAAGAGACACAAGATGTGGCGGCTAGCCAGGGACAAACCCCAATGCAGGGAAACCATTTGATCAAATCTTCTTTTATCTTCAATAGTTCAGCAGAGAGAAATAGTACAAAATCAAAATTCTGTAATTTTATATCAGCAGCGGCAAACCCTAGATCAGCAAAGTCAAACTTGGTCAAACGAGTTGAAGTTGACCTTCAATATGCTTGGTCAACTAGCCCTCGAACAACCCCAAAAACACAATCAAACTATTGTTGACAAAAGTCAACCTGCTACCCAAAACTAAGGCAGTCAACGCTGGTCAAACTTGTGGACGGATTGCCTCGTTTTTTGTGCCAAAATCTGTGGCCTGCCTAGGAGAGGCAACCACACCAAAACCGCACCCTTGATGAGTCAACGCTTGGTCAACGCAGGTCAAAGAGACCTTCAGCAGCTTTTGCGTCCTCCTTCTTCCCACGTGTGAGCTGCTCCTTATATAACCCAAAGCTAAGGAGAGAGAGAGAAGAATGAGTGAGATGAGATGATGAGAAAATGAATCAACCTCTCTTGTATTTATATGATTCACTGGGCATGTGTGCCACACATTTAACTACTGGCCGACCTTGACAATTTGTCAAGTAAATACAAATAAATTCATATCTCCATAAATACTTGTCGGAATCGGATAATCTTTAGATCAATCCTACACCTCTCGACAAGAGAAATCTAGGAAAAATATCAGCTATCATAAATGAGGTGAGTCGGTGACCCACATGGAGTTTGGTCCTAGTTGCCAATTTTAACACTTCGTCTCAACTAGGGAGAACTCCATCTGCAATCCGTTTGACCATCGCTACTATCCCAGCCATCAAATGCACTGCCCTGCACTGCTTGGCCCTGCTCTGCTCTGCTCGAACTATGAAGAAGAAGAAATGATCGAGGATGTATCATACCATCCTCCACTGACCCAAAGTCAGTGTCAGAGTGTGTCATACCACTCTCACTAATCCCAGATCAGTATCATTGATCCCAGATCAATGGAGGTCATCCTAGTATAGGGAGTACGCTAGATACAACGATGCGTCCATCGAGAGTACTACTAATGGTCCCTAACCCCATTTCCCTACTCATTGATCAGATGAGAGGTACTTCCCATGAGTCCCAGACTACATGGGTAGGATGCCTCGACAGGAGAACTAATCATCCTGTCCACAAGAGAACGAATTATCCTGTCCAACAGTCACCACAGGAGAACTAGTCATCCTGGTCCACAGGAGAACTAATCATGCTGTTCCACAGTCTCCATGGAGAACTAATCATCCTGGCCCATAAGAGAACTAATCATCCTGTTCCACAGTCGCCACGGAGAACTAATCATCCTGGCCCACAGGAGAACTAATCATCCTATCCTACAGTCGCCACGGGGTGTCACAGGGGAAGGTTGAACCTTTCACCCTGTACATAGTGTACCACCAGGGGATGGTGAGTTGCCATGTGGTTACATGCCGCTCCAAGAAGTACCCCACGCCCCCTTGGAGCTCCCTGAGCTCAATACATCATACTCGACCCTCATAAGAGGGTCTATGAATGACACCAAGTCATTCTCGGAAAGTCAAGAATTTGACCTTTCCTAGGGGCTTCGTCAAAATGTCGGCGACCTGTTCATCTGTATCGATATGTTGGAGCCTTATTGCTCCCCGCTGCACCATATCCTAAATATAGTGGTACCTGATATCGATATGCTTGGAGCGATCATGAAATACGGGATTCTCTGATAAACGAATCCCACTCTGGTTGTCACACAGGATCACAGTGGTATCCAATGTAAATCCAAACAGCTCACTGAAGAGCTTTCACAACTAGACCGCCTCACAGGAGGCCATACTAGCAGCAATGTACTTTGCCTCGGCGGTGCTCAAAGCCACCGACTTCTGCTTCCTACTCATCCAGGGTATCGAGGCAAATCCCAAAGAGAAACAACACCCGGAAGTGCTCTTTTGGTCCACCGCACTGCCTGCCCAATCAACATCGATATATCCAAGTAGTCTCACATCTCCGGTAGTGTATCTCAAACCATGAGTGATTGTGCCACGAAGATATCTCAACAGATTCTTGGCACCAATCCAACGTGTGTGGTGAGGCTCAACCATATGTTGACTCAATGTGTCGACTGCAAAGCATATACTTGGATGGGAGTTCACCAAGAACATCAATGCTCCAACGAGTTGACGATACTCGGTAGCATTTCGTAAAACAGGTCCGGCAACACTACCGCTTAACTTCTTGAAGTCAAGCTCCATCAGGATAGTCACGGGCTTGCAGTCCACCATATCAAATCTCTCCAATATTTTCACCATGTATTTTCCCTGAGATAGGAAAATCTCCCTTGGTTTCTGCCAGACTTCTAGTCCTAGGAAATAGTGCATCAGTCCTAGGTCTTTCATCTCGAACTCGGAAGCCAACTCCCTCTTACATTTGAGAATGAAAGGGTATGCACCTGTTAGAAAGAGGTCGTCAACGTACAGCACCAGTATGAGAGGTTTGTCATCTTCAACCTTAAAGTAAAGGTTAGGGTCGGCTTCACTCCTAGTGAATCCCAGCTTCATCAGGTAGCTATTGATCCTCTCATACCACACTCGGGGTGCCTGCTTTAGCCCATAGAGGGCTTTCTTCAATCTGCACATGTGATATTGTCGATCATGAATCTCAAATCCTTCGGGTTGCTCCACATAGACCTCCTCTTTGATCGAACCATCCAAGAACGCGGTCTTGACATCCATCTAATGTAGGTTCCATCCTTGCGAAGCAGCAAGGGCTATGATCAAGTGGATGGTGGTATATCGGGCAACAGGTGCAAATATCTTGTCATAGTCTATACCTTCCTTCTAAGAGAAGCCACGAGCGACAAAACGAGCCTTATACTTTTCCGCACTTCCATCAACTACATGCTTTATCTTGTAAAGCCATTTCGAAGTGACAACTGCTTTGTCCTGGGGTCTGGGGACCACATCCTAGACATCATTTTTGATGATGGACTCATATTCCTCAGTGATAGCATCCTTCCATACTTGATGCTTGACAGCTTCTGCAAATGACGAAGGTTCATTTTGGATGATCGTGCTCATGATGGTCAAGTATCCCTGATACCTGGTCGGCTTCTTACTTTCTCGGAAGGTTCCCTTGGGTGCAACGTGCCCTTCAGCATCATCAAGTGTCCCCCTTAGCCATGAAGGCCTCTTTCTAGAAGAGGAAGGCTCTTGCAGAGGGGGATCAATAGGACCCATAGGTTCTTCCACATCGGGCATCGCCTCATCTTCCTTTTCCTTTGGTTCCCTGGTGTCAGCTTCTTTAGATCCCCTTTGAGTAGGAAGATTGTCAACTTTGCTAAGAGCCATATCTGCGTCAAAGGTGACATCATGGCTAATCTCGATTTCCCTTTGACTAGCCACATAGATTCTATAGCCCTTAGTGTTTTCGCTATAGCCCACGAAGATTCCTTTCTTTCCAGATGCACCCAATTTATTCCTCTTCTCCTACGGCACATGAAAATATATCGGACTTCCAAAAATTCTAAAATGAAACACGTCAGGTTTCTTACTAGTGAACATCTCTTCGGGAATCTTGGAACCCAATGCTTGATGAGGGCATCGATTTTGCACATATACGGTGGTATTCGCAGCTTTAGCCCATAGAAACTTCGGAAGTCTTTGATCGTGAAGCATAGCACATACAGCTTCCACAATCATACGATTCTTCCTTTCCGCCACACCATTTTGCTCAGGAGTATATGGTTTTGTAGTCTCCCTCTTAATGCCAACCTCTTTGCAAAAGTCATGGAACTCATTGGATTCATACTCAGTCCCATTATCAGTCCTTAAGATCTTGATTTTGTTGTCAGTTTGATTCTCGATCAAGGCTTTGAAGTGACAAAACCAAGTGAACACTTCATCCTTCTTTTTCAAGAAGTATATCCAAGTCTTGCGAGAATAGTCATCTATAAAAGTGAGGTAATATAAATATCCTCCCAAGGAGTTCACAGGGATCATACTAGATATGTCTGAGTGAACCATCTGCAATATATCGGAGGTCTTGCTTAGGCTTGAGGGGAATGGTCGCCTTTTGAGCTTCCCATCGGCGCAGCCTGGACATACACCTTCTTGCTCTACTTGGAACTCGGGCATCCCTGTCACCATTTGTCTTGCATTGGGTAGAGCTTTATAATGAAGGTGAGCAAATCTCCGATGCCATAGTTTGGACTGAAGTGATGTATCACAATACATGACACCCAGCAAACTTCCTCCGACCTGATATAATGAATCGACTCGAAACCCAAGAGTGAAAGCTTCTTTAAAATTCTTTTTCCATACATGTACCTTGCCATCGATGAAGGTTACCTTGTAGCCTTTGTCTTCCATTGCCGAAACGGACACCAAGTTCTTTTTGAGATCAGGTACATATAGGACTTCTTGCAAATGGATTGTATTACCCTGATTCAATTGAAGAGTGACATTCCCTACGCCTTTCACGGGATATTTTGTGTTGTCCCCAAGAACAATTTCCAGGTTGGTCTCCTTCTCTATCAGATTAGAGAGAGCTTCTTTGAAACCAGTGAAGTGCCTTGAGGCACCACTATCAATAAGCCAATTTCCCAGCGTGTCTGGGGGAGTAGTAGTAGAGAGGGCCGCTGGTAGACAATATTCATCTTACTTATTTTTAACAATGTTAGATTCATACCTGGAGTTTCTTGCCTTCTTGAAGGGTTGTCCTCTTCCTTGATTTCCGACATTTCTTTAACCTCTGCCGTTGGCCCTGCCATTCCTTTGATTGCCTTGAGAGTGGTTTTGGTCATCGTCATGGTGTGAGTCTCTTTTATCAGGGCACTCCCTCACATAGTGGCCCATTTTATTGCAATTGTAACATTGTCCTTTTCTTCCACCCTTCGGTCCAACCTTCCCTTTGGATTTAGCCCAAGAATTGTTTCTTCTTTTAGCATGAGAAGAAAAGGCAGAGGGATGGCCTTTAAGTGCGGGCATTTCTTGCTCTTCCATCCTTGTCTCTTCTTGAATACATCTAGACATCAATTCCTCAAATCCTGGGATGACATTATTGTTGAGAAGAGTAGTCCTGAATATATACCATTCAGGTGGCAGTCCTCCAAGAGTTGTGATTGTCATTTCCCTGTCAAGAACTACTTCTCCAATAGGTAGGAGATCATTCTTGATCTCAGTGATCCTTAAGAAATATGCTTGCATACTCTCATCTTTGCCCTTCGTAATTTCCTTCGGCTTATTTCTAAGGAACAGAACTTGATTTGCATCATTAACTTTAAATAAACTCGCCAGTCTATCGTAGATTTCCTTGGAGGTTGTTAGCTCGGAAACATAGGCCACCAGGCGCTTGTCGATAGAGTCTCGGATGATCTTCTTTGCTTTGACTTCTCCCTTGGACCACTTGCTTTTGGCAGCAACGGATGCATTTGATGGAGGCACAACAACATTGCCTCTCACATGGTCCAACACTCCTGATCTTCTAAAGTCAGATCGAGAGACATCTTCCATCCGCGATAGTCAGAATTCTCACGCAGCTTTTCTCCAATGGGGAAGAGTGTTGAGGACCCCATGAAGTTTTTAGGATAGCCTTGCCAACCTTCTCTTCGGTGATTGCTCTTGCTCTTGCTTGGGCTTTGTCTTCACCTCACCTCTGATACCATGTTAAATTATGGTATGTTCTATGCTTAGAGCAGTTTACTTCTTTTCTTCTTATTAGCCACAGATTAGCAATCACATATACATTAAGTAAAGTGCAAATAGAACATTAAACGATCAACAGAAAACAAGCCAAGACAAGAGACACAAGATGTGGCGGCTACCCAGGGACAAACCCCAATGCGAGGAAACCCTTTGATCAAATCTTCTTTTATCTTCAATAGTTCAGCAGAGAGAAATAGTACAAAATCAGAATTCTGTAATTTTATATCAGTAGCAGCAAACCCTAGATCAGCAAAGTCAAACTTGGTCAAATGAGTTGAAATTGACCTCCAATATGATTGGTCAATTTCCGGTCAACTAGCCCTCGAACAGCCCCAAAAACACAATCAAACTGTTGTTGGCTGAAGTCAACTTGCTGCCCAAAACTAGGGTAGTCAACGCTGGTCAAACCTGTGGATGGATTGCCTCGATTTTTGTGCCAAAATCTGTGGCCTGCCTAGGAGAGGCAGCCACACCAAAACCGCACCCTTGATGAGTCAATGCTTGGTCAACGCAGGTCAAAGAGACCTTCAGCAGCTTTTGCGTCCTCCTTTCAGCGTCCTCCTTGCCCTAATGCATCCTCCTTCCCACGTGTGAGCTACTCCTTGTATAACCCAAAGCTAAGGAGAGAGAGAGAAGAATATCTAATCTTCTTATTATTATTCAATAGTTCAGTAGAGAGAGAGAGAGTACAAATATCAAATTTACTTGCCCCACACAACCCTGACAAATTTGTAGTCTAGTGAAATCAAAATTCAGCCCTAACTAAAAAGTCAACGCTGGTCAAAATGGCAGCGACACATCCTGAATGCATCTTGGTCAACTTGAGTCAAACTCAGCCTGAACAGGAGGTCAAAGTCAACCTCAAACAATGCGGTCAAAGGAGAACGAAACACTGCTATAATTTTTTGCGGTCAAATCTGAAGTCAATGTAGAAGTCAACATTGGTCAAACTGCCTAAAGCAACTTGGTTTCTATGCCCAACAACTTGGCCTAGGAAAATTGAAATTTTGCCCTGAAAACCGACTTCAAAGCTAGTCAAATGAGCCCTGGTCAACGTTGGTCTGTTTCTCTGAAATTCAACCTCCTCCTAACCTTGAAATTTTTGGCCTCCTACCACACGTGCAGAGAAGAAAACGAGGCTGCCCAAGTTGTACGAACCAATCAAGAGAAGAGAGAGAGATGAATGGTGTGATGAGAGATGTCCAAATGAGGAGAGAGGTCACTCCTATTTATACAATTCATTAAGGGTGAGGAGACACACCCATTGGGCTTCTTGAGCCTACAGTTCATTGAGGTTGACCTTGACAATTTGTGCATGAGAGAATAAATTCAAAATTCCATTTTTGCTTGTCATAATGAGATGATCTTTATATCAAAATTGAACCTCTCGAAAAGAGGAATCCAATGCAATAATTATCTCCATCATATGAACTGTCATAAAATCGAATTTGGCCCTAGTTTCCAATTTTAAGACTCCCTCTCAAATAGGGAGTATTCCACCTACCAATCCAACTGTCATCATCATATCATCCTGTCATCACTGCCTTGCTCTTCTCTGTTGAACCGTGAAGTAATAATGAAGAAGAACTAATCAAGAGTGGTTCACAAGATCATACCACTCTCCACTGACAAAAGTCAGTCCTTGATCCTAGATCAAGTTGTTGAACACCATACATCCTAGTCATAGGGAGTACGATAGTACACGATGCATCCATCAGTAGCGTTATGGTCCCTAACCATCTTTTCCCAATTCATTGGCCAGGTGAGAGGTACTTCCCATGAGTCCTGGACTCCATGGGTAGTATGTGTGTTGGGGCATCGGTAGGAGAAGGTGAACCACTCATCCTATGCATATGACAATCGTAGGGAAAGGTGAACCACTCATCTTACATACATGTGTCTGTCATCGTAGGGGAAGGTGAACCACTCACCCTACACACATGTCAACCATCATGGGGTATCACAAGGGAAGGTGAACCACTAAGCCTGTATCTAACGCACCAATAAGGGAAGGTGAACCACTCACCCTATGGTTGCTCATAGCTCCAAGAAATACCCCAAGTCCCCAGGAACTCCCAGAGCTTAGTGTCCAACTAATATGGGATCCTCATAGGAGGGTCTTTCCACGAATCCAAGTCTCTCTCAGAAGGTTAAGAATTTGACCTTGCCCAAAGGCTTTGTGAGAATGTCTGCGACCTGCTCATCAGTCCTGATGTGTTGGAGCCTTATAGCTTCCTGTTGTACCATATCCGGATAAAGTGGTACTTGATATCAATGTGCTTGGAGTGATCGTGGAACACGGGATTCTCTGATAGGTGAATCCCACTCTGGTTGTCGCTAAAGATCATGGTGGTATCTAGCATGTGCTCAAATAGCTCACTGAAGAGCTTCCTCAACCAAACAACTTCACAACAGGCCATACTCGCAACAATGCATTCAGCGTTAGCGGTGCTTAAAGCAACCAATTTTTGCTTCCTTCTCATCCAATATATTGAAGCAGACCCCAAAGAGAAGCAGCACCCAGACGTGCTCTTACGATCCACCACACTGCCAATCTAGTCAGCATCTAAATATCCATGTAGCCTCAAGTTCCCGGCAGTTTATCTCAGTCCATAGTGGATTGTGCCCCAGAGATATCTCAAGAGATTCTTAGTAGCAATCCAATGAATGTGATGAGGCTTGACCATAAATTGACTCAACGTGTTCACAACGAAGCATATGTCAGGACAGGGGTTGACCAAGAACATTAGGGCCCCCACAAGTCATTAGAGAACTTTTGAGGTCTAAAATGGGCCTCCTAAGAAAAATGTATAACCAAAATAAACTTTATAAGAACCAATAGGATTTAAGATGATGATGTCAACCATGGGGGATGATTCACCATTTTTGGAGTTAAAAAGCAAAAAGATTAATAAATAATAAAATAATAAACTACTTTTTCAACTTTCAACTGACCTCCTTAAGGTTTTACTCAAATTTCAAGCGGGAGTACTCGTTGGATGAAAAATTTAATTCCTCATCCAAGGAGTACCCATGTTGCATACTTTCGATGGACCTTGCTACACGAAAAATGAAAAATACATGAAAAAACATGATTCTCATTTTTCGTGTACCAGGGTCCATCGAAAGTATGCAACATGGGTACTCCTTGGATGAGGAATCAAATTATGCATCGAACGAGAGCTACCGCTTGAAATTTGAGTAAACCCATAGGGAGATAAGTTGAAAATACGAGTTGAAAAATTGGTATTTTCTTTTTTCCCTCTCAAATTTGATGATGTAATCTAATCTTATTTTATTATTTCCACCATTATTTTATATTTTCCTTAGGAGGCTCATTTTAGACCTAAAAATTCCCCTAATGTGACAATACTCAGAAGGGTTCGCTAATCCAGGCCCAACAACAGTTCCACATAGCTTCTTGAAGTTGAGTTCAATCAGAGTAGATACAGACTTGCAGTCCACCATCCCACATCTCTTAAGTAGCTTCACAATGTATTTTCCTCGAGAAAGGAAAATCTCACTTGGCTTTTGCCAGACCTCCAGCCCTAGGAAGCAGTGCATCAGTCCTAGGTCCTTCATCTCAAATTCGAAAGCCAACTCCCTCTTGCATTGATGAATGAGAGGATCATCACCTGTTAGATAGAGATCATCCACATAAAGGACCAGAATGAGAGGATTGTCCTTTTCAACCTTGAAGTATGTTGATTTGGGGTAGCATCATATGTGTTCTAGCCATGAAAATTGGTGGAGAGACTAAAGCACATGAGATCTCCAAGACCCAGAAATGCTTTGGGCAGATTCTACCCGGTTTAAGAGAGATTAAAATAATTAATAGTTTTAATGGAGTTCCTAAGTCTAAACTTCGGAAAAATAAAATATTAATGGCTATTAATATAAAACTGGGTTAGAAGGTTCTAAAAGACATGGATCAAGCCAAATCTATTCTTAGTCATTGATTAGAGATGTAATCTCGATCGTTGAAGGACCAACAAGAAAAGTATAAAACGAGGCTTGAGGGTCAATTGGAGAACACACTAGAGTGATCAATCATTCGATTTTCTAGAGTGGGGTTTGCTGAGAGAAATCGAATCAGTGATCAGTTGCAGTGAGGGGCGATGAGTACGAGAAAGAGAGGCAGAGATAGTGCCGAGAGACCAGTGCAGAAGCAAAGAGAAGCAGATGTTGAGCCAGAGGGAGCCATGCAGGGGCTGCAGGAGTGACGCAGAGGGTCGTAGAGGCTACGCGGTGCCTCAAAGGGCTAACGCAGAGGCCAGGTGGGTTGACGCTGAGCTTCAGATTGTGCTGGAGAGGGTTTCGTGGGGCAGAATTTCCGAATATCTGCTTTCGAATAGAGAGGTAACTGCCGGATTATTTTCTCTGTCGGGTGAGCCAGTTTGGCACCAAGTCGTACTCTGAAAAACTGCATAATAAAATAACCCTCAGAATTGTTGCACCGGTTTTCCCAAGTTGGGTTTTTTCGGGGACGAGTTGTCCAAAAATAACGATGTCACTTGTGTGTTTGTCTATTTCTTTCAGCTGTTGATCTGTAGATGGTTGAGATTGTATTGTGTTTATTTCATTGTTTATGTGTTTAAATAACTTGTCGTAATTAACACGTAGGAGAAATAAACCAGAGAATACAGATAAAATTTCTAACAGGTAATACTTAGAAATTTCAACAAAGTATAGGTTCGGGTCAGCATTGATCCTTGTAAATCCCAACTTCATAAGATAGCTATCAATCCTCTCATACCAAGCCCTAGGGGCTTGCTTCAATCCATAGAGGGATTTCTTCAATCTGCATACATGATTCTTATGATTTTGAACCTCGAACCCCTCGAGTTGTTCTACATAGAGTTCCTCAAGCGAACCATGCAAGAAGGCATTTTTTACATCCATTTGGTGTAGGCTCCATCCTTGCGAGGCAGCAAGGGCTATGATTGAACAGATGGTGGTATATCGGGAAATTGGGGCAAATATTTCATCGTAGTCTACTCCTTCCTTTTTAGAGAAGCTTCGAGCAACGAATCTGGCCTTGAACTTTTCAGCACTCCCATCAGCTCCATGTTTGATCTTGTAGAGCCATTTTGAAGTGACCATTGACTTGTCCTTGGGTCTAGGAACTGTTAGCTCTGCTATGCAGCACCGATTTTCTAATGCCGGAAAGAGATCTGGTCTGTTTGGTTGTGTCTAAAAGGGGGCTCACATTCCCCTTTCTTCCTTCACCCCAGTCACCTCTAAACCTTTCCCATTTCCTAAAGGAACCTTCTAAAATCCGACAAAGTCCATTTTGGCCCCAGCTCCAAGCGCAAAACCCCAAAGCCCCCATAAAACTCTACCATATGTCTTCGCGTGTTCATAACTCGTCACGCCGCATCCCCACCGTTGATCATCCTCGCCGTTGATCACCCCCGCCGATCCAACGGCGCCCGTCGCACCTGATAAAGGTGACCCGCTCGACCATTTTCCACCGTCGGATGCATTTCCGCCTGATCCGATGGTCTTCGCATCCATCACGCTAGCAACTTAATCGAGCGATAGCGCGCAATGAGAGCGTTTTTTCTCTCTCATCTGCTGCTACGTGTCGACCACTGAGTGGAATCGCTCGACCCTGGGCATTTACCACTTAGCGCCTGAAAGTGGTGCGATGAAATCTGTTACCGCCCGACCAAACCACCCTCGCCCGTTAAATGCCCGTGCAACTTCGTTTCCCGATGACCATCCAATCTGTCCGCTGAAGATCTAACGGCCCTAACACACCCTGCTCCCATCTCGGTCGATAGCCTCCGTCGAGCCATCTCCGCCATCCATTTCCCTGATCTGACGGTCACCTTTCTCTCTCATCCCAACTGTTCGTGTACCCATGCATCCCACGTCCTTGACCATGTTGTTTGCCCGAAGAAGGAGATGACCAGCTATGCCAGTATTAGTCACAGTCAGACCCCCAACAACCATATTTAACAGAAAGCATGGCCAAGGGAGAAAAGGACATAGCACGACTCTGTAATTGAATTTATCAGTCATGGACTCCACCAGTACGAGCACTCCAACCGCCTAAAGGATAGCAGAGCACTTGAACAGATCGGATTCACCCACTGAATAAATGCAGTTGGTTGGATTTAACCTCGTCCAGAGACTCCATCAGGCGGTTAAATGCAGTTGGTGGTCAATTATGACCCCTCCATACCTGAACGGCCAAGTGCCCTAGTATTGTAAACTTATAAATATCCAGAAGCAAGATGTAATCAAGGTTGGCATTTGATGTAAGGTTCAACTTCTGGAGACTGTAGACATTTTGTCACTTGTAGCGTCTCATCTTCATTTTCAGCTAATACAAGCTTCTTTTGCTGTTAACTGCTCACAGTCCATCTTCCTCTGTTCTAAGCTTGTGCCTGATATGTTGTGCTCTTGATCTCTTAAGGTTTAACACTAGATAACTATCATCTTATCTCTGTGTTAGAATGTTGAATGCATCACAGAATAGGTTACTCAGGTTTCTTTCTATCTAATGCAGGAGAGCATCCTGTCCTTGCATTAATAGATTAGATTTGCAGGTTTTGTACTAGTTGCAGCCGGCCATCACATGGTCTTGTGTATCTATTGGTGTGGTTAGTATTCTCCATATTCACCTAATATCTAAAACTGTGATCATTGGTGGTCTAAAGCCTTGTAGTCTGAGGGTGTTCATGCACATCTGGAGTGAAACAAAGTAGAAGTGGTTATCTGGCTTGAACCAAACCATCATTCCTTCCATTAAACCTAAAACAATAGTTGAATTTATATGTTACCAAGCATCTCCGAGCTACAACTTAGGAGAGTTTCTTGGAATCCTAACATAATTGGCGCCGTTGCCGGGGAGAGGAGATTGAAGCTCAGCTTCCCTAGGAGAACGACACAGATCTAGCTTTGATGATAGACAAAGCCTAGACACATTTTTGGTTGTAATTATCTATCTGGCAACTCTACTAGAGGCTGAACCTCTTGGTGACTCCACATCACAGTTCTGGCTCAGTTTGTGAGGCATACTCGGAGAAATCCTCAGAAATCACCAGCTAACCTAGTGCCTGACCCTGAGAAGATTGTCAAGCAAAGCAAGATATCATGAAAAGGAGCATCAGGATCAGGTAAGCCTAAACAATCTTATGTATCTCTGCAAGAAAGGCTTGTAACTGAGCATGCACATGTTGAAAATATAGAGCCTAGCACTATCAGTGAAGAAATACGCTTAGAGATTCATAAAGCTCCTCGTTCAATAAGTTCCCCTTTGGATCTCAGTCTAAAGAAAACCTCCCTTCCAATCCATCATATTCCTTTAGCCCTGTCAGTCATTTCTCAGCTCCCTACCTTTCAAACTGCCAGTACCCTTCCATCTACCCCAGTCATGGCAGGCCCACAAGCACCCACCAAAATGGAAAGAATCATAGCTGCTAGGTATGGACCCCTGGTCCTGCCTATTCCTTTGAATGCCATGCCTGCAGGAGAATATCATAAATACATGCCTAAGTTCACTGGTACAGAGGGAGTAACAGCTGAAGAACACCTTGAGTCTTTTTATAGCTATGCTGATAACCTAGATATCAGTGAAGATGATGTGTGGATGAGAGTTTTTGTCCAAAGCCTTGATGGAGAGGCTAGAAAATGGTTCAGAGAGCTGACCCCTAGGTCTATAGCAGACATTGAAGCATTAGATGATGTGTTTTTAAAGCATTGGGGAGATAAGAAAGACCTGCTATACTACCATACTGAGTTTGGCAACCTGAAAAGGGAAAATGGGGAGTCATTGTCTGACTTTAATAAAAGATTCAATCGTATGTATAGCAAAATACCAGCTGAAGTGAAGCCTACCCCCACCTCTGCCAAGCTCACTTATGCCAATGCCTTTGATTCTGACTTCTGCCTGTTATTGAGAGAAAAAAGATGTGCTTCTCTGGCTGAGATGCAGGGTGCAGCTTTGGAGGTAGAGTCTAACATCATGGCTGCAGAGAAACTCAAAGGACATGCTGATCAAAGGAGACTGAGGGGTGAATCTTCTTCATCTTCAGACCCCAAGATAGACAAAATGACCAAGATGATAAAGTCATTGGCCTCTGAAATCTCCGAGCTGAAGGTTGAGCAGCATTCAGGAAAAGGACGGGCTCCAAATACATTTGCTTCTAGAAACCCAAATCCATATAGAAGAGCAAATGATCAGTCGCAGATTTTGCAAAGAAACAAAGATGCAAATGAAGACCAAAGGGTGAAGACCCTTTTTCAGAATATAGTCATGGAGGAAGAGCAGTTTGAAGAAGATGATGAGATCCATGGTATGGAAGACAAGGGCAGTGCCCCTTTTTTAACCAAAGCTGCCTATGAGAAGTCATTAGTCAATGGTCAGATCAGCCAAGAACGGGATGGTGAAGCTATTCTACAAACTGTCAATCAACACCAATATGATCTGAGATCTATGATGAATAATGTCAAAATAGCTCCTGCTCATAAAGTTGTCCCTGCAGAACAACAAGCTAATAAGCAGAAGCAACCATCTGTTGATCCCATCATCCTCAAGGTTCCAGCCATAGAGGTAAGAGGCCTTGAAAGTTCCCCTTCTTCTTTTAGTTTTCAATCAGAAATTCAGAAGCCAAGAATACCCATGCCTCTGATTGAACCAGTGAAGAATGAATCCCTCAAGAAATCTATCTTTGAGCATCTCGAGCCTAAAACCATCTAAGCTTCCACTGACTATGTGAATTTGCAAAATGACCAACCAGCTATTATTCTCAGCCCAGTGATAAAAAAATGTGAAGTCAGCTCCCCATCATCTTATGTTCCTCTATCTGTTCAAGATAAAATCCCTCATAATTTCCCCCTAGGCGCTAGAGCCAGCCATAATTCAATGCCCAAGGCTGACATGGATAAGCTCAGTTTTGATATTACGAACCCTGCCCAGTTGGCCTCCCCATGGCCTGTATAGGTAGTTTCCCAGATCACAGAGGAAGAAGGCCCACAGATTTGGGACACCTTCTTTGATGGGGCTTGTTCTAAGAAAGCTACAAGAGCAGGTGAAATCTTTGTGTCTCCCACACAAGAATACATTTATTCACCATTTATATTAATGGTTCAAACCACCAACGACACCGCCGAGTACACAGCAGCCCTTATTGTTCAGCAGGTGTACAAAAGCTTCCACGAAAAACATCCAAGAATGAGAGCATACAGAGGGGGTGAAATATAAACCATCTCTACCTGATAAGGTCAAATGCCCTAAACCTTTTGAGATAGGTGATCAAATCAACAGGCTTTTGTCAGTCTTTGATGAATTGGCTGACATGCACATTGACCAAGAGAAAGAAACTTTCATAGAAAGGTAAAAAGGGTCAATTCTCATTATGATGCTTGTTTTCTCCAATGGGATGCACTGAAGGAAAAGAAAGGCAGGGAAATCCTGGTAAATTCGATGCTCTATGGACAGGATCATCTGTCATCTCTCAGGTTCAGGGGAACAATACTTTCATGCTGCAAAGTATGGAAGGAGAAGATGGCCCAGTAAATGGGCGGTTTTTGAAAGTTTATATTAATTAGGGCCTTTAGGCCTTAGCATTGTAAATATGTTCTTTTTACAAGTTTCAGTGTAGGCTCAATTAGACTCCATGCCCAAAGGAACACTAGGAAATATTGTTGATCTTATTTTTGTATGAAAGGCAGTGGTCTACGATTTTTGAAACCTCACAGGGAGGATTTCATCCCCAGAAGGAACCAGTGTTAGCACCGATTTTCTAATGCCGGAAAGAGATCTGGTCTGTTTGGTTGTGTCCACAAGGGGGCTCACATTCCCCTTTCTTCCTTCACCCCGGTCACCTCTAAACCTTTCCCATTTCATAAAGGAACCTTCTAAAATCCGAAAAAGTCCTCTTTGGCCCCAGCTCCAAGCGCAAAACCCCAAAGCCCCCATAAAATTCTACCATATGTCTTCGCGCGTTCGTAACTCGTCACGTCGCATCCCCGCCTTTGATCACCCCCGCCGATCCAACGGCGCCTGTCGCACTCGATAAAGGTGACCCGCTCGACCATTTTCCACCGTCAGATGCATTTCTGCTCGATCCAACAGTCTTCACATCCATTGCGTTGGCAACTTAATCGATCGATAGCACGCGATGAGAGCGGTTTTTCTCTCTCATCCGCTGCTACGTGTCGACCACTGAGTGGAATCGCTCGACCCCGGGCATTTACCACTTAGCGCCCGAAAGCGGTGCGATGAAATCCGTTACCACCCGACCAAACCGCCCTCGCCTGTTAAACGCCCATGCAACTCCGTTTCCCGATGACTGTCTGATCTGTCCGCTAAAGATCTAATGGCCCTAACACACCCCGCTCCCATCTCGGCCGATAGCCTCCGCCGAGCCATCTCCGCCATCCATTTCCCCGATCCGACAGTCACCTTTCTCTCTCATCCCAACTGTCTGTGTACCCATGCATCCCACATCCTTGACCATTCTGTTTTCTCAAAGAAGGAGATGACCAGCTATGCCAGTATCAGTCACAGTCAGACCCCCAACAACCATATTTAACAGAAAGCATGGCCAAGGGAGAAAAGGACATAGCACGACTCTGTAACTGAATTTATCAGTCATGGACTCCACCGGTATAAGCACTCCAACCGCCTAAAGGACAACACATTTTAAAATTGGAAACTAGGGAAAACTTCATGTGGGTCATATTATTCATCGCTGATAATATTTTTATTAGATTCCTCTCATTGAGAGGTGTAGGATTGATATAAATATCATCCAATTTCGATAAGTATTCATGGAGATATGAATTTATTTTGATTATGGAATTATTATCAAGCTGACCTACAACTCATGTAGGCTCAGAAGCCCAACAGTCACATCTATTCAAACACCAACATTGTGTATAAATATAGGAGGACTTTTCCTCATTTGGACTCACTCATCTCATCACATCTCTCTCTCTCTACTGTGCAGAAAAGAGTCTCTTCTCTACTGCGTAGAAAAGGGTCTCTCTCTCACACATGTGAAGCCGGAAGTTGTTGAACCTGAAGCTGCAACTGCAGATCCAAAGTTTGACTAGCATTGACCATCAGATCTCCTCCTTGGAACTGCGCTGTAGGTACATCTGGATCTCCTCTGAAAGCCGCAACTTTTGGTGGTGGAATCAAGTCAATCCGATGGACCGTTTGCAAGATATCGACTGCCCTAGTTTGAAGCCGGAAGCTGCCGAAATTGAAGATGCAACTGTAGAAGTAAATATTGACCTGCATGGACTAGAAGATCTCCTCATCTGAACTGCGTTGTAGGTTCATCTGAACCTCCTCTGGAAGCCGCAACTTTTGGTGGTAGAATCGAGCCGATCTGACAGTTGGTTTGTGAGATATCGTCTGCCCTAGTTTGATAATGAAGCCGCTAATGCTGATGCTGCTGATCTAGGGTTTGCTACTGCTGATATGAATCAGATTTATTGTACTATTTCTCCCTGCTGAATTATTGAAGATAAAAGAAGATTTGATCAAAGGGTTTCCCCACACATTGTGGGGTTTGTCCCTAGCTAGCCGCCACATCTTGTGTCTCTTGTCTTGGCTTGTATTTTGTCAATCGCTTAATGTTCTATCTGCACTTTACTTTATGTACATGTGATTTCTAATCTGTGGAATATAATAAGAAAAATAAGTAAACTATTATAAGCCATAGAACATACCATAACTTAACATGGTATCAGAGCTGAGGTGAATACAAAGCCCAAGAAAGAGCAATCACCGAAGAGAAGATTGGAAAAGCTATCCTAAACGAACGATGGGGTCCTCAACACTCTTTCCTGCCGAAGACAAGCTCCGTGAGAAAGCTGACTATCACGGATGGAAGATGTCTATCGATCTAACCCTTGAGGATCAAGGAGTGTTGGATCATGTGAGAGGCAATATTGTTGAGCCTCCATCAAATGCACCTCCTGCTGCCAGGAACAAATGGAAGAACGGAGAAATTAAAGCGAAGAAGATCATCTGGGACTCTATCGACAAGCGCTTGGTGGCCTACATCTCTAATCTAGACACCTCCAAGGAAATCTACGATAGACTGGTGAGTTTATTTAAAGTTAATGATGCAAATCAAGTTTTGTTTCTTAGAAATAAGCTGAGGGAAATCAAGAAGGGTAAAGATGAGAGTATGCAAGCATACTTCTTAAGAATCACTGAGATCAAGAACGATCTCCTGTCTATTGGGGAGACTATTACTAACAGAGAAATGGCACTCACAACCCTTGGAGGATTACCATCCGAATGGTATGTGTTTAGGACTACTCTTCTGAACAATAATGTAATTCTTGGTTTCGAGGAATTAATGGCTAGATGCATTCAAGAAGAAACAAGGGTAGAAGAGCAAGAAATTCCCTTGCCTAAAGGCCCTCCTGCTGCTTTTTCTTCTCATGCTAAGAAAAGAAATAATTCTGGGTCTAAATCGAAAAGAAAGGTTGGACCTAAGGGTGGAAGAAAAGGACGATGTTTCATTTGCAATAACGCTGGTCACTATGCAAGGGAATGTCCTCATAGAAAGGACTCTCACCGTGGCGATGATCGAAATCCCTCTCATGGTAATCGAAGGAATGGAAAATTCAACAGCAAAGGTAAAAGGAATGCTAGAAATCAAGGAAGAGGGAAACCATTCAAGAAGGCTAGAAATTCCAGGTATGAATCTAACACTGTTGACAATAAGCAGGTTGAATATTATCTACCAGCTGCTCTATCTACCTCCGCTCCTTTGGACTCAATGGGAATTTGGCGTATTGATAGTGGTGCCTCAAGACACTTCACTGGTTACAAAGAAGTACTTCATAATCTGGTAGAGAAAGAAACTAACCTAGAAATTGTCTTTGGAGATGACATGAAATACCCCGTGAAAGGTGTAGGCAATGTTTCTCTCAAATTGAATCAAGGTAATACGATTCACTTACAAGATGTACTATATGTACCTGATCTCAAAAAGAACCTGGTATCCATCTCGGCAATGGAAGACAAAGGCTACAAGGTAACCTTCAGCGATGGCAAGGTACGTATATGGAAAAATAATGTTAAAGATGCTTTCACTCTTCGGTTTCGAGTTGATTCTTTATATCAGGTCGGTGGAAGTCCGCTAGGTGTCATGTCTTGTGACACAACTCTTCAATCCGAACTTTGGCATCGGAGGTTTACCCACCTTCATTACAAAGCTCTACCCCGATGTAAGACAGATGGTAATAGGGATGCCCGAATTCCAAGTAGAGAAAGAAGGTGTATGTCCGGGATGTGCCTAAGGAAAGCTCAAAAGGGGACCATTCCCTTCAAGTCAAAGCAAGACCTCCGATATATTAGAACTAGTTCACTCAGATATATCTGGTATGATGCCTATGAACTCCTTGGGAGGATATTCATATTATCTCACTTTTACAGATGACTATTCTCGAAAGCCTTGGATATACTTCTTGAAAAAGAAGGATGAAGTGTTCTCTTGGTTTCGACACTTCAAAGCCCTAATCGAGAATCAAATCGAAAAGAAGATCAAGATTTTAAGAACTGATAATGGGACTGAATATGAATCTAATGAGTTCCATGATTTTTGTAAAGAGGCTGGCATCAAGAGGGAGACTGCTACACCATATACTCCTGAACAGAATGGTGTGGTAGAAAGGAAGAACCGCACAATTATGGAAGCTGTCCGGGCCATGCTACATGATCAGAGACTTCCGAAGTTTCTATGGGTTGAAGCTGCAAACACTCCCGTATATGTACAAAATCGATGCCCTCATCAAGCATTGGGTTCCAAGACTCCTGAAGAAAAGTTCACCGGTAAGAAACCTGATGTTTCTAATTTTAGAATTTTTGGAAGCCCTGTATATTTTCATGTGCCGAAAGAGAAAAGAAATAAATTGGGTGCATCTGGAAAGAAGGGAATTTTCGTGGGCTATGGTGAAAATACTAAAGGCTATAGAATCTATGTAGCCGGTCAAAGGGAAGTCGTAATTAGTCATGATGTCACCTTTGACGAAGATATGGCTCTCAACAAGGTGAACAATCTTCTGACTTTGAGGAGCTCTCAAGAAGCCAACACCAGGGAACCGAAAGAAAAGGATGATGAATCAATGCTTCATGTAGAGGAACCCATGGATCCGATTGATCCTCCTCCACATGAGCCTTCCTCCTCTAGGAAGAGGTCTTCATGGCTCAGGGGGCTACTTGATGATGCTGAAGGACATGCTGCACCCCGTGGAACCTTTCGTGAAAGTAAGAAACCTAATAGGTATCAGGGATACCTGACCATCATGAGCATGATCATACAAAATGAGCCTTCATCATTCTCATATGCCGTCAAGCATCAAGTATGGAAGGATGCTATGATCGAAGAATATGAGTCTATCATGAAGAATGATGTCTGGGAAGTAGTTCCCAGACCCCGGGACAAGACAGTTGTTACTTCCAAATGGCTTTACAAGATAAAGCATGCAGCATATGGAAGTACGGAAAAGTATAAGGCTCGTTTTGTTGCTTTTGGTTTCTCCCAGAAGGAAGGTATAGACTATGATGAGATATTTGCACCTGTTGCCAGATATACGACCATCCGCTCGATCATAGCCCTTGCCGCTTCACAAGGATGGAACCTACATCAGATGGATGTCAAGACTGCGTTCTTGCACGGCTCGATCAAAGAAGAGGTCTACGTGGAGCAACTCGAAGGATTTGAAATTTATGATCGAAAATCTCATGTATGCAGGTTGAAGAAGGCTCTCTATGGGCTGAAGCAAGCACCCCGAGCATGGTATGAGAGGATCAACAGCTACTTGATGAAGCTGGGATTCACTAGGAGTGAAGCCGATCCTAACCTTTACTTTAAGGTTGAAGATGATAAACCTCTCATACTGGTGTTGTATGTGGATGACCTCTTTCTAACAGGTGCAGACCCTCTCATTCTCAAATGTAAGAGGGAGTTGGCTTCTGAATTTGAAATGAAGGACCTAGGACTGATGCACTATTTCCTAGGACTTGAAGTGTGGCAGAAGCCAAGAGAAACTTTCCTATCTCAAGGAAAATATGTGGTGAAGATATTGGAAAGATTCGGTATGGTGGACTGCAAGCCTGTAACTACCCCGATGGAGCTTGACTTCAAGAAGTTAAGCGGTAGTGCTGCTAGACCTATTTTACGAAATGCTACTGAGTATCGGCAACTCATCGGAGCATTAATGTTCTTAGTGAACTCCCATCCAGATATATGCTTCGCAGTCAACACGTTGAGTCAACATATGGTTGAACCCCACCACATACATTGGATTGGTGCCAAGAATTTGTTGAGATATCTTCGTGGCACTGTCACTTATGGGTTAAGATACACTGCCGAAGATGTGAGACTATTTGGATACACAGATGCTGATTGGGCAGGCAATGTGGAGGATCGTAAGAGCACTTTCGGGTGATGTTTTTCCTTGGGATATGCTTCGATATCTTGGATGAGCAGGACGCAGAGGTCGGTGGCCTTGAGCACCACCGAAGTAGAGTATATTGCTGCCAACATGGCCTCTTGTGAGGCAGTTTGGTTGCGAAAGCTCTTCAGTGAGATGTTTGGATTTACATTGGATACCACCGTGATCCTTTGTGACAACCAGAGTGGGATTCATTTGTCAGAGAATCCCGTATTTCATGATCGCTCCAAGCATATCGATATCAGATACCACTATATTCGAGATATGGTGCAACGGGGAGCTACAAGGCTCCAACATATAGGTACAAATGAACAGGTCGCCGACATTCTGACAAAACCCCTTGGGAAAGTAAAATTTCTGACTTTCCGAGAACAACTTGGAGTTGTTGAAAGACCCTCCGATGAGGGTCATATATGATGCATTGAGCTTTGGGAGCTCCAGGGGGATGCAGGGTGCTTCTTGGAGCAGCATATGACCACAGGATGATTCACTATCCCCTGGTGGTATACATGTACACCCCGTAGTGACATTGTAGCAGGATTGATGTGTTCTCCTGTGAGGCCTGGATTGATGTGTTCTCCATGGTGATTGTAGCAGGATTGATGTGTTCTCCTGTGAGGCCTGGATTGATGTGTTCTCCATGGCGGCCTGGATTGATGTGTTCTCCATGGCAATTGTAGCAGGATTGATGTGTTCTCCTGTGAGGATAGGATTGATTAGTTCTCCTGTGAGGACATGATTAATTAGTTCTCCTGTCGAGGCATCCTACCCATGCAGTCTGGGACTCATGGGAAGTACCTCTCATCTGATCAATGAGCAAAGAAATGAAGTTAGGGATGATAGTAGTACCGATGGACACATCGTTGTATCTACCGTACTCCCTACGCTAGGATGACCTCCATTAATCTGGGATCAATGATACTGGTTTGGGACCAGTGGTAGGAGTTGTACCATACTATGACATTGACTTCGGGTCGGTTGAAACTGGTTTGGGAACAGTGATACATACTCTGAGACTGACTTAATGTCAGTGCAGTACTGGTCTGGGACCAGTGAGAGTGGTACATACTATGACGTTGACTTCGGGTCGGTTGAGACTGGTCTTGGACCAGTGGTACACTCTCTGAGACTGCGATACTGGTCTGGGACTAGTGGTAGGAGTGGTACTTACTATGAAACTGACTTCGGGTCGGTTGAGACTGGTCTGGGACCAGTGGTACGCACTTTGAGATCGACTTTGAGTCAGTGGAGGATGATATTGGTCTGGGACCAGTGGAGTTGTACTCACTATGGCGCTGACTTCGGGTTGGTTGAGACTGGTCTGGGACCAGTGGTACATACTCTGAGACTAACTTTGAGTCAGTATGATACATCCTCGATCATTTCTTCTTCTTCATAATTCAGACAAAAGCAGAGCAGAACAGAACAATGCAAGAGCAGAGCAGAACAATACAGATGAGTACAGGGCAGAACAAGACAAAGCAGAACAAGCAAAATAGAGTAGAGCAGGGCAAGGGGCAAGTTGTATAGGGCAGTGCATTTGATGGATGAATAGTAACGACCGATAGATAGATTGCAGATGAAGTTCTCCCTAGTTGAGAGGGAGTGTTAAAATTGGCAACTAGGGCAAAACTTCATGTGGGTCATCTTATTCATGGCCGATAATATTTTTATTAGATTTCTCTCGTCGAGAGGTGTAGGATTGATATAAAGATCATCCGATTCCGATAAGTATTCATGGAGATATGAATTTATTTTGATTATGGAATTATTATCAAGCCGACCTACAACTCATGTAGGCTCAGAAGCCCAACAGTCGCATCTATTCAAACACCAACATTGTGTATAAATATAGTAGGACTTTTCCTCATTTGGACTCACTCACTTCATCACATCTCTCTCTACTGTGCAGAAAAGGGTCTCTCTCTCTCACATGTGAAGCCAGAAGCTGTTGAACCTAAAGCTGCAACTGCAGATCCAAAATTTGACCAGCGTTGACCATCAGATCTCCTCCTTGGAACTGCGTTGTAGGTCCATCTGGATCTCCTCTGAAAGCCGCAACTTTTGGTGGTGGAATCAAGTCAATGCGACGGACCGTTTGCAAGATATCGACTGCCCTAATTTGAAGCCAGAAGCTGCCAAAACTGAAGCTGCAACTGCAGAAGTAAAGATTGACCTGCGTGGACTAGAAGATATCCTCATCTGAACTGCGTTGTAGGTTCATCTGAACCTCCTCTGGAAGCCGCAACTTTTGGTGGTGGAATCAAGCCGATCCGACGGTCGGTTTGTGAGATATCGTCTGCCCTAGTTTGATAATGAAACCGCTAATGCTGATGCTGCTGATCTAGGGTTTGCTACTGCTGATATGAACCAGATTTATTGTACTATTTCTCTCTGTTGAATTATTGAAGATAAAAGAAGATTTGATCAAAGGGTTTCCCCACACATTATGGAGTTTGTCCTTGGCTAGCCGCCACATCTTGTGTCTCTTGTCTTGGCTTGTTTTCTGTCGATCATTTAATGTTCTATCTGCACTTTACTTTATGTACATGTGATTGCTAATCTGTGGAATATAATAAGAAAAAGAAATAAACTGTTATAAGCATAGAACATACCATAACTTAATAGCACAACACCTGAACAGATCGGATTCACCCACTGAATCAAGTGACCTCGTCCAGAGACTCCATCAGGTGGTTAAATGCAGTTGGTGGTCAATTACGACCCCTCCATACATGAACGGCCAAGTGCCCTGGTATTGTAAACTTATAAATATCCAGAAGCAAGATGTAATCAAGATTGGCATTTGATGTAAGGTTCAACTTCTGGAGACTGTAGACATCTTGTCACTTGCAGCGTCTCATCTTCATTTTCAGCTAATACAAGCTTCTTTCGCTGTTAACTGCTCACTGTCCATCTTCCTCTGTTCTAAGCTTGTCCCTGATATGCTGTGCTCTTGATCTCTTAATGTTTAACACTAGATAACTATCATCTTATCTCTGTGTTAGAATGTTGAATGCATCACAGAATAGGTTACTCAGGTTTCTTTCTATCTAATGCAGGAAAGCTGTCATCTTGTCCTTGCATTAATAGATTAGATTTGTAGGTTTTGTACTAGTTGCAGCCGGCTATCACATGGTCTTGTGTATCTGCTGGTGTGGTTAGTATTCTCCATATTCACCTAATATCTAAAACTGTGAGCATTGGTGGTCTAAAGCCTTGTAGTCTGAGGGTGTTCATGCATGTTTGGAGTGAAACAAAGTAGAAGTGGTTATCTGGCTTGAACCAAACCATCATTCCTTCCATTAAACCTGCAACAATAGTTGAATTTATATCTAAGTTGCACGAAACGGGGAAACGGGTACGAGTTTCCGAAACGGGAAGCGATACGAAACGCGACCTCCCCAAATTTTGGAAACGGGGAAACGCGAATATATATATATATATATATTATGACATTTAAGAAATATGTGCAATCATAAAGCATATATGATACATTCTAATTTATTACATTATGATAAAATTGACAATTGTCAATGCATAAACTATAAGTCTCTAAATTTACATCACATTTACTCATGAATGATCACATAATGAAAATAGAAATATCCAAAATCAGCGACGAGAAATTTCTAATTTCTTGTCTCGTGCTTGATTGGGAGTCTCCTCCTACATAGTCAAATGACCTTAGTGCTCTTGATTAAATACAAGTTTCATACCCTAGTACCCTACGTGCTCTTCATTATTGGGAGTCTCCCCTGCATAGAGGGCTTGGTTCTCTTGATTAAATACAAGTTCCATACCCTAGTACATGATAAAATCCAATGGAAACATTGCAATCCCCCTAATCCTGAAAAACAGATAAGTCTGCTGGATTTTGAGTGAGATCTAAAATTCTACTTTCTCCATATGAAATCCAATGAGGGCGAAACCACTCTCAAACATCCTGAGTCATTTCATAGTAATGTTAAAAATTTAAGTAAAAGGATGAAAATGAAAAATAAAGGAGAATATCACTTTTACTTTAAGAATTTAACATTACCATGAATTGCATATCAACACTAGGACAAAAGTTCACTTTTATAACTTTAGACAGGCATCTAGAAGCAACTAGAAGTCACTAGGATAACCTAAAAATAAATTAGAAAACAAACTAAATTTAAAACAAACAAAAAAACACAAGTAAAACGCTGAAACGTGAGTCGTACGGCCCTGAAACGCGTTTCAGGCCGTATTGGCCACGTTTCAGTTTTGGGAAACGTGGCAGTACGGCCTAAAACGCGTTTCAGGGCAGTACCAAACGCGTTTCAGCGTTTCATACCCGTTTCCGTACGGAATCGCCTCCTTGCCCTACGTTTCCTGCAACATAGATTTATATGTTACCAGGCATCTCCGAGCTACAACCTAGGAGAGTTTCTTGGAATCCTACCAGGAACCACATTCCAAACATCATTCTTCATGATTGTCTCATATTCCTCATTCATCACGTCCTTCCAAACTTGGTGTTTCACAACTTCTTCAAATGTTCAAGGCTCAGATTGTACAATGGTACTCATGGAAGCTAAGTACCCTTGGTACCTGTTCGGCTTCTTGCTTTCACGAAATTCCCCCCTCGGTGCAATATGTCTTTCGGCATCTTCAAGAGTATCTTTGAGCCACAAAGGTATTTTTCTTGAAGTAGATGGCTCACTAGGAGGTGGATCAATGGGATCCATCGAACCTTCAACATCGAGCATCGGGTCATCAGTGAGAGGTTCATCCTGTTTTCTTGCGTCATCATTGTCCTTCCTAGGGATAGGAAGTTCTCGGACTTTCATAAGGGAAAAATCTTAATCGAAAGTGACATCATGACTAATTTCCACTTCTCTTTGACTAGGCACATAGATTTTATCTACCTTCAAAGTTTCATTGTAGCCCACAAACATTCCTTACTTCCCAGATGCATCTAGCTTGTTTCTTTTCTCTTTCAACACATGAAAATATACGAGACAACCAAATATTCTAAAATGAGAATCATTAGGTTTCTTACCGGTGAATACTTCTTCGGGTGTCTTGAAGTCCAATGCTTGATGTGGGCATCTATTTTGAACAACACAACGGTGTTGGCAAATTCTCCCCATAAGAACTTCAGTAGACCTTGGTTATGAAGCATGGCACGGGTGGCTTCTATGATAGTTCAATTCTTCCTTTCGGCAACACCATTTTGTTCATGAGTATATGAAGTGGTGGTATCCCTCTTAATGCCATCTTCTCTACAATAGTCATTGAATTCATTTCACTCATATTCGGTCCCATTATTGGTCCTTAATATTTTGATCTTCTTCCCTGTTTGATTCTCGACCAAGGTTTTGAAAGAGCTAAACCATTTGAACACTTCGTCCTTCTTCTTTAAGAAGTAGATCCATGTTTTGCAAGAGAAGTCATCCACAAAAATTGCATAGTACAAATATCCACCCAAAGATGTCACAAGCAACATACCTGATAGATCAGAATGGACCAATTGAAGACCATCGGTAATTTGACTTTGACTTGAGGGGAATGGTCCCCTTGTATGTTTTCCAATTGCACAACCTTGACACACTCCTTCATGATCTAAGTTGAATTTGGGCATACCTATGACCATCTTCCTTACATCAGGTAAGGCTTTGTAATGAAGGTGAGAAAATCTTCGGTGCCATAATTCAGATTGAAGAGAAGTATCGCAAGTCATAGCTCCCAACGGACTTCCTCCAACTTGATAGAGACCTTCAACCCTGAATCCAGGAGTGAATGCATCTCTTGGGTTCCTTTACCAAACACGAACCTTCCATCAATGAATGTCACGTTGAAACTTTTATCTTCCATCGCAGAAATAGAGACCAGGTTCTTTTTCAGATCAGGTACATACAACACTTCTTGTAAATGAATGGTTTGACCTTGATTTAAGTGAAGAGTAACAATCCCAATTCCTTTAACGGGATGTGGCATTATCCCCAAGTATAATCTCCATATTTGTCTTATTTTCAATCAAGTTTGAGAGTGCCTCTTTGTACCTAGTGAAGTGCCTTGAGGCACCACTATCAATCAACCAATGATCCAATATATCTGGAGGAGAGGCATTGGTGAGGGCAGAAATAAAATAAAATTATTTTTGCTTTTCTCCAACATTAACTTCTCCATCCCTGGAGTTTCTCGACTTCTTGGGAGGATAACCATTTCCATTTCAAGCAGCGGGAGCATTTCTCTTTCCTTTGTTGTTGAACATGTTGTTCCTTTGATTGCCATAGCCCTTGTAGTTGTTGTTATGGTTTTCATCATCTCTTGGAGTATCCTTTTTGTGAGAACACTCTCTAGCAAAATGTCCAAACCTGTTGCAATTGAAGCATCTTCCTTTTCTTCCTTCTTTCAATCCCAACTTGAACCCTTGACCTTGTCTTCTTGGACCAGCGTTGTTCTTCCTCTTAGCATGAGCAGAGAAGGTTGTAGGATTGTTTCCATTTGAGGGCTTGTCCCTTTCCATCATCCTTATTTGTTCTTGAGTGCATCTGGCCAATGATTCATCAAAACTCGAAATCTTGTCATTGTTGAGGATGGTAGTGTTAAACACATCCCATTCTCTTGTGAGGACTCCAAGTGCAATAAGTGTGAGCTCCCTATCACCAATGACTTCTCCAATAGATAGGAGATCATTCTTGATTTTGGTAATCCTCATAAAGTAGGAGTGAATGGATTCTCCTCTATCCATTTTGATGTCTTTCAACTTGTTCTTGAGAAAGAGAACTTGATTTGCATTATTTACTTTGGACATCCCAACCAGCTTGTCATATATCTCCTTAGATGTTTCCAAATCAAAAATATAGATGTAGGGCGGGAGCAATCATGGATGCATGAGTTACCAACTTGGCCTTTTTTTTCCACCCCTCTTCTACGCCTTTTATTTTTTCTTGATTTTTTCTTTGTATTATTGCTCATAGCTCAAAGGGCTAGCGCTTGCTTTGTGTGATGTATAGCAGTTATTACCCCCTTAATGGTAAGGCAATTCACTGCTCACCAGGGATTGGGACATGCATGGGTTTCTTCCCATAATATGAAGAGCAACATGTGCTTAGGCACTGGGTGATGGCCATAGTGAGTGAGGCAGAGCTCATGCTAGGAATTTTCTCATGTGGTAATGCGTATGTCCTGGTGATCTTTTGCACTTTGATTTTCTTTTGTTTTTGCTTGTGGCCATCATATGTGTGAAAATTCTAGGTCTAACTCTGATCTAGAACCTATTGTAGTTATCTGGTAATTATCCAACCTATCTTTTAAAGATTATTTATCTCAGCAAAAATATTTATTGTAAATATTGAATAAAAACACTATTGCAATATTCACCAATTAAAAATTCACAAGAACTAAGAAAACCACACACAAAAATGGACACCGACATTTTTGGACAAATGCCCCCAAAAAAACCCTAATGTGAGAAAAACCAGTTCTACAGATGAAGGTTTTATTATTTCTTCAACAAATCTTTAATTGATAGATATTACAACTACTTCTTGTAGAATGGAAAAGCTCCGAAAAAAAATGATCTTCACTTCTGCAAATTAATTTGACCCTTCGGAAGCAGCTTGACCCTTTTGTATGACAAAATCTCGGCCCACACGTCTGCCCTGGAGGAATTCGGCCTCCACTGGGAACTCGCACTACTGGAGAAAAATATCGTCCTCCATTGGCAATCGGCCTCCTCTGGCAATTTGGCCTTTCTCTTGCAAATTAACCTCTCTAGCAAATCATCCTCTCTCTGGAAAATCAGCCTCCTATCAAATCGACTTCCCTCTGGTAATTCTCACAACTGGAGAAAGTCCAAACACTTGAAAGCAACAAAATTCCAAGACCTATCCATTGATGTGGTAGGGAGAGGATTATTAGGAAAAAGATTCCTAACAATAGGAGTATCTAGATTAATAGAAGGGGATTTAGCCTTAGGAGTCTTCTTTGTAGTCCTTTTCTTTCTTGGAGCTATGTTTCTATCGGGAGAATCTTTGAGGATTGGGAATGGTCTGAAGTAGGGCCGCCAGAAGAGGATCTATCTTGTCATTTGAGGTTTTTATCTTCAAAGGAATGACGCTAAGGCTTCAAATTACGACGAGGTAGAATTGTTTCCTCCCCAACAATGACACCAAAAATGTTGCTGCAAAATCTAGTAGGCCTTGGAGAGGGGTGCCCTATAAGGCTATCACTAGACCAACCGACAATGATAAGGTAGTAGCCCACTGTCACCACAACTACTAGCCCCTAATCTTTATGGACTTTCACCAATGGGAAGAGTCCCGATATAAGGTCATGTACAATGGATATTCTAGGTTTCAAGGTATAAGATGACTAAGAAGCTTCCAAAGGAAAGGCACAACTTAGGTACAAGGCTCCAACAATGAAGAAGAATCAATTTGCTTTCCTTAGAGAGGCCATATTTAGGCAACACGAGACCTAGGGTTTGATTGATAGGTTGAGAGTTGGGATAACCTAAGGTCAAGGAGCCAAGAAAAGGTTTCCAACAACGAGTGTTAGCAAGGTAAATGCACATGAAACCTTCAACAAACCCTCAAATTGAAGCTAAACCAAACTAGGGTTTTATCTTAGGGCAAGCAATTAGGGAAATAGAATTTACGGATGAAAATGGAAGTATTGCCATCAAAGGGAATGATTTTGAGGCAACCACTACAACCCTTGATGTTGAGACCTTCCAAGACTAAAAGTTGTTCTTCCTAGCCAATTTGCACTAAGCCCTAGTTAGGCCACTTGGCCTTAAGAGGGTTGAATTATGGAAGAGAGAGAAAATTCGTTTTTATGGATAAGAATTGACTTGATCACCAACAATGGATGGCCAGTGTCTAGTCCTAGGGTTGATGGAATATATGGATTCTTAAGGCTGGCTACAACATGCAAATGAGTAAGGATATTTTGATGCCCTAGCATCAAAAGCCTAACTATTACCTTTGTGAGGGACCAAAATTCACTTGGGAGAGATAATGTAAGATCACCAAGGGGATTTTCATTCACATATCATACAATGAGTAATGCATGCAATAATATGACCTAGTTTCCAATACAATTGATATTCAACAAAATTAAGGCACAATATTTAACCTAGATCATCAATTTATTCCATGCATTAGACATGAAATCATAAATTTTCAATAAAAAAGCACTTACAAGATAATATGCATGTACAATCCAATCATTGATCCAAGGCAACTTCTCCAAAGACAAGAACAAAGCTCCAAAACACAATATGCTCCATAGATCACATCTCTCCAATAGGTACAAGAGGCCGAAATTGTGAAAATTCCTAAACTAAATCATATTGCAACAATTGGTATTATTTCTCCTAAATGATAAATTAATTATTCAGTTTATTGCTACGACAACATCGAAATAAACACACTGCAACCTTCACAAATAAAAATGCAGAAATAAAATAGCATTGGAATCTGAGAAAATACTAGCACACACATAAAAATAACACCGTTGTTTTTGGACTAAAGTCCCCAGAAAAACCCAATGCATGAAACCAGTGCAGCAGATGAGGGTTTTATTTTATTTTGCAGCAGTGAAAATATGAGTACCTCTATGGATGCCCAATTGGCAATCCGAACAACAAGAATATCTGGGCAAAATTATTGAAGGGAATTACCCTTCCTGCACAAGCAATCCTAGCACAACCTGCCTTCAAAACACTCAGCCTCCTGAAGCCTCTGCCCTGCTCTGTGCAATCCATTTGACGTCTAGCCTCCAACCGGTCTCTAATGAAGTCGTTCTGCCTTTCTCTGCTGAGGAAATTGTTTCTCCGACACTCTGGAACCTCTGCTTGGCCTCTGGAGTTGAGAACGAATTTCTCTCCAACGAATCGAACTGCCAATTTGAAGCCTATGCGCAGTGCTCTACGCTGCCTCACTGGGAATAACTCAGCCCTCTCACTGTTGCCTCTCCGGATCTAGAAAACTTCCTTCGGATCATTGTCCCTACCCGTGCCCCTCACTCATTGCTTCAATCTTTGGCTCTCTCCGACAACTGACTACTACTACTTTGGAAATCGATCTGCCAAGAAATCGAACTATTCAATTGTTCTCTCTATCACCACATCAATCTCCTCTTATAATCCATTGTTGGAGAACCAACAACTAAGATTAAAACATAATTGATGGCTAGGATCATCTCTGGATCGATCCGTGTGAGTTTCTAGACTATTCTCGCCTTATCTCAATTAATATTGATTAATTAACCATATTCCCTATGTTTAGACTTTGGAAATATTTTAAAAACAATTAATAATCTAATTGAAACACTTCTAAGCAAAATTTACATAAACAGTTTATGGGTTTTTGAGATCTCATGTATTCTAGCATCTCCACCGGATTTCGTGGATAGAACACATCCGATGCTACAATAACTAACAAAAATTCTCCTAAGAGAGGCTGAATTCACAAGTGATGATGATGAAAATGAATAGTCCGTTCCTCTATTTATATGAGGAGGATGAGTTCTAATTTTGCCTAAAATCCCCTAAATGACAAGTAACATCACAATGATGTGTTGGTTTACAAGCCAACCCACTAGGTCGCAACATAAAAGCAAAAGAAAGTCCACACATGTGAGTTGTGAGGCCTCCTAGGCTAACATTATCCATAGAAGATGCTCCAAATGCTAAGCATTGGTGCTTTAGAGTGCCAAGTGTGATGTAAAAGCACCTAAAAATCATCCTTTGGGGGTTTCCCCTCAAATATCTGTCACTGGCTCTTTGTGGTCCCCAAAATCCACTTGGGGCACCACAAAGGGGTCTCCTGGGTCTCATAACAGTGAAAGCGTTGTTGAAGAATCTAGGGCACAGGGTTAATGAGATTCTTCTTTACATGATAACTATTAATGCTTAACTTGTTAACATTATTGTGTCTTCTTTTATTCATTAAATAGCTACCATAACAAAGAGACAAGAACACAATAAGTTGGCATTTTGCCAAGGCCAAAACCTCTCCCTCTTGGAGAGGAAAACCTGCATAAAATTCTTCTTATAGAGATTCCAATTGACGAACACCAAGACCATGACCCTTGACTAACTGAGCCACTCCAAGACCAAGCCACCAATCCTCTTCTTCATACTGTTGAGATCATCGTCGTCACTGCACCACTGAGACATCCATTACTGCTGCAACATCACTGAGATATTCATGAGAGCAAGATTGCTGCACCATATCTCTATCTTTACTTAGTTCTTTACTGCTTACCGAGATCATCATTATGTAGATGAGGTTTCTATGATGAGACATGTATATAGATATATACATGTGACTGTTGCATCAAAGTCCTCATGTTAATCCTTCATGCCTATGATGACACCTTGATGTACATTGAGATCCTTCCTTTATGTTGAGACTGTGATCATTCTTGTTACCATGACTATGACAGCATAGAGAACTTCACCGAGTATGTGACTATGTTCAGAGATTATCCTTGTCTTTGTCATGCTGTGCATACACTACTGTGATATTTATGCCGAGAGTGTGTACTCTTATAATCTGCATCCGAGAACCATAGACCCTTTCCTCAACCGAGATTCTATAATAAAGTCT
The DNA here is from genome assembly GCA_031772625.1 of Pinus tabuliformis. NCBI lineage: Eukaryota > Viridiplantae > Streptophyta > Pinopsida > Pinales > Pinaceae > Pinus > Pinus tabuliformis. The sequence goes on from CM062813.1 coordinate 510,725,658, forward strand.
TCCTCTGAGATTCTTGTAACCTTTAACTTGATCGAGATTTCTGAGAGGAATGCGAGGGTATTCACTGTGGTTATCATCGAGACTACCTTCTCTGAAGTCACAGAGTAATGCGAGATTCTTTAGACTGTGATTACTCATTGTAATCATCACCAAAAACTTCAGAGACATCCGAGTTCTATCTGCCTATAATGCAGATACTTTCCACGCCTATATATAGTAGTTAATCTCCATAAATAAGCCGACATGACTACTGAACCGATGTGTCACCTTTTATGAGCCAACTTGACAGTTATATGACTATTTCTTCATCGTTTGTTGGCAGTCTTCTTCTTTGGAGGATGGTGCTTTTGTTGGAGGGTTACTTGATGCTAGGTTTGTTGGAAACACTGAGAGGGGGGTGAATCATTATTCCTTAGCAATTAGCACTTACAAACAAATTTAGAGCGTTAGTTAATCTTCAATTATTATTAATGTTTATGCAGTAATAACAGTCAATCAAAGAACACAATAGACACAAGAATTTTAGGTGGAAAACCCCCTCTGGGTCAAAAACCACTGAACGCTTTTCTAATAAATTCTTTAATCTTCAGACCCAACTGAAATGAAAGCAACAACTTCCTTGAATTCTAGAAAATCATTCTTCGCCAGCTCCCACTGGAAGGACGCCCCAATGCTCTGGTTTCTTCAGTAGTCAACTAAATGGATGCCCCAACATCCTAGACCAACCTACCACCCTAAAGTGTTCACAGGCTCCAACCTGTAGGCGACTTCATGCACTAGCCTAGCACCTCCCTGCCACCCTATAATGATTGAAATGAGACAAGAGTGTGGATTCCCATACCAGGGACAACGATCCACGATACAATATGATTTACAATGATTTTGACCGAACACCCAATCACACTATGACCTGCAGCCCAACCATGACATCATCCCAACAGAGACTCCTATACCTCCCAATAATGCCTTTTCGACTCTAGGCAGATTGACTCTTTTACAATAATGACTCTTCCAATGATGACACTTTTACAAATGACTCTTTTACAACTTTACAATGATGACTCTTGGCCTTGACACTTCTTCACAACATACGGATGGATGTCATGTCTTAAATGGATGTCCCGCTGCAATGCTTCTTTTGGTTTGATACTTCTGCTCTTGAATTCTTGCTTGAAGTTGTACTTGAATCTTCTTCTACCTACATGCAAAATTTGCCTGGTGAGACCAATCCCAAAACAAAACAAAATACCCTTCAACTTACTTCTGCCTGCAAAACACATGTAAGTGCATAATAATGAATAAATACAAATTAAAATTACAATGCGTACCTGAAGTGTGCTTGTCACTTTTGTTGTTGACTTGTTGCAGCAGTAGACAAAGACTCCCACTCTTGATATAGGCCTAAACTCTATGCAAGACTATATCCAAAACTGACCTAAAGATATATACAATAAAAATTGATGACAGACCCTAGACTTGTGATGGATCAAGTTCTAAGTACAACAACAGAGACCATTCTATCAACTATGACAAGACAAGTAACATGAACTTACAACATCATATAGATTTAGCAAACTTGGTGTAGCATAAAAAATATGTAGCATAAAATGTGTAGTATCAAGAATAGGACATCCGAAAAACTAATTGTGACATATAGAGACTTAGAGATATAACTGAGACACTGTATATACTTATGTTGTCCTATAAATCATATGTGAGAGATGATACTTACCCTTGATGTAGGAGACTTACCCTTGACTGTTGATGTGTGGTCCTTACTGCAGTGATCCTTGAATGCATGCTTTTTCTTGCCTTCTAGGAGCTCGATATTGAATCTATTGTATCTATGTAATTTCGGATCTCCAGGGTCTGAAATTTCGTCCTGTGGTATCCCTCTGAGTCCTCTTTCCAACCCCATAGGTCTAATCAAGATTGGATTCTTCAAGAAAGAGTTATGCCCAATTTCCCACGATGACCTAATTATAGACTGGTTCAGTAGAGCGAACTTGTACGAAGTTCCATGTGTCACTGTTATGACCTTTGGCCCTGAAAACGCTACTCAACAAACTACAATCTGTCCTCTTTTTGTGACTATTTACGAAATTTGAATCCAATGCTCAGAGAGAAAGTTATGACGATTTTCCCAACGTCACCTATTTGACATGGAATTCGGGAGCCTGCAAAAACCCTAACTTCCTCAGATCATATCTCCGAAAATATAGCGAACCAAGATCTGAAATTCGGTCACAAGGTTCATCAAGATTTCAGCTCAAATGGGTTTTAATTTCATCTTTTGAAGCTTTGCAGAAAAAATTTATAGCGAAAATGCCACGATGACCTGTTTGAAGCAACAAAATCCTACTAGAGGAGGATATGAGGGTCATTATTTATATGAATGTCTTGAGTTGAAAGGGTCCTTAACAAGTGAACGTTGGAGGGATTTTAGGAGCAATTTTTTTTATTAATTATTGACTATTCGATGACCACAACCAATTATGAGTGCCATGCCACAAACCCATAGTGTTTTAGCCCACTAATTGGGGTTACTAACTTCAAACATGAATATCTCTCAAACCGTGAAGAATTACTTGGCGTGCCATATATCAACGGAAACATCTCGATGAGTGGAATCCATCTAGAAGATATTTGACTCAGAATAGAGTAAGTTGTCAAGTCAAAATGCCCATGCAAGATCGGGGTAGCCCTAGTGCTACTTGGGTTGACATCAATGACAAACACTGATCAACAATCTCCCCCTTTGGCATTGATGGCAACACAAGTACTCCCCATAAAATCATGACACCTCTTCCTACTGCCTTCTCTCCCCCTTTTTCATCAATGGCAAAGGGTATCACCCCCTGACAAACATCCATCCTGCGGACCTGTACACACCTCCACTCCCCCTTTCTACTCGAGTAGATAAGAGAAAGAGTCTAATGAAAACTTAGGAGAATCCCAAGCTTTTGGCAAAAATACTCAAATGCTTGACGAGGTAATGGTTTGGTAAATATGTCAGCAATTTATTCCTTTGTGCCAGCATATTCAAGCTTGATATTCTTTTCAACGACCTGCTCTCTAACAAAATGATATTTAATCGGAATGTGCTTCATTTTGGAATGCATCACAGGATTCTTAGAGATACCAATGGCACTAGTGTTATCACAAAAGATGGGAATAGGCTCATCGAACTTGACTTGAAGATCTTCCAAAGTTTGCTTCATCCAAAGAACTTGAGTACAACAAGCTGCCGTTGCGACATATTCTGCTTCTGTTGTGGATAACGAGATTGAAGATTGCTTTTCGCTTAACCATGAAACAAGACAACCACCTAGAAAGAATGTTGCTCCACTGGTACTCTTACGATCATCAACACTTCCTGCCCAATCTGCATCTGTATAAGCTTGGATGACCAGATCATTTCCTTTGGGATACCATAGACCATATTCCACTGTGCCCTTAAGATACCAAAGAATTCTTTTAACGACAATAATATGAGATTCTTTTGGTGCTGCTTGGAATCTTGCTACTTATCCAACTACCTACATCACATCAGGCCGGGAGGCTGTCACATATAAGAGACTACCAATCATGGATCTATACAACCTTTGGTCCACATCCTTTGACAAATTTTCTAAGCTTAACTTGCAACATGTTACCATGGGGGTAAGGATTGGCTTGCAATCTTCCATCTGGAATTTCTTGAGCATTTCTTTGATGTACTTGATTTGATATATGAATATTCCTTTATCATGCTGAGAAATCTAAAGCCCTAAAATGTATTTCAGTTTTCCAATCATAGACATTTCAAACTCACTTTTCATTCTTGTGGCAAAGTCTTTACTTAATATGTCATCACTGCTTCCAAAGATTATATCATCCACATATACTTCGATAATTGTTAGGTTATCTCAATCCACTTTCACATAAATTGTCAGTGCTTCCTTTCTTGAATCCCTGTTGATGTAGATATCCGTCAAGACAAGCATACCAAGCCCTAGGAGCTTGCTTGAGACCATATAGAGCCTTCTTTAATCTGTAGACGTAGTCTTCTTTGTCAGAGAGCAAAAAACCTTCGAGTTGTTCAATGTAAACTTCTTCCTCCAATTCACCATTTAGAAAAGCTAACTTAACATCCATTTGGTAGACCTTGATTTTTCTTGAGCAAGCATAAGCGAGAAACATCTTGATAGCTTCCATTCTGGCAACGGGAGCAAATGTTTCTTCAAAATTGATTCCTTCAACCTATGCATATCCTTTGCAGACTAATCTTGCCTTGTTCCTGGTAACCTGTAATCCTTCAATTGTTTTGCTCCCCCTGAACCTGTAATGAAACTGCCATCTTGTTCAAACTACCTTCCTGTCAATCGTAGACTTGTGCCATATACTGCTGCATAGACTCCTCCTGTACAAACATTAAGGAGTCAACAAGCCAGATTGTTCAAAATAGTGAGTCACCTAACGGGCCATCTTGACTTGAGTCATTATCTGAAGCAACTGCTAATTCCTCATGACCTTTTGCTTTTACAAATCCTGAAAGCATAACTGCTGAAACCTTGTTATCTGCTTTGTCTTCCTATACCTGTTTCCTTTTCCAGACCTTCTTATTCCTGCAATCTCGAGCCATGTGCCCATAGTTATGACACTTGAAGCATTCAATGTTGTCCATAGGTGATTCCATCTGATATCTGCAACTGCGAGCGCTATGGCCATAGTTATGGCATTTGAAACATTCAATATTTGGCCCATCTAGCATGTATTCTCTTCTAACAAAATCATCGTGGAACCTGTCTTGTGATCCTGCAAACTTGCTTCTAGGGTTTTGCAGATAATGATTGTACTTGTCAAAAACTTCACAATCCCTAACCATATGTCCATAGTTAGCACATAAAAAGAAATAACCATTAAATAAACGAACATACCTGGAAGATTTTTCATTCTTCTTTGGAGGCGGTGTTGTAGTTTGTTGTGGTCCTTTGTTCCTGATTGCTTTGGTCTTGTTCTTTAGACTTGCAACATTCTTCTTTGGCTTTTCACTTTCATCAACTTCCTTCTTAGAATCATCCTGCGAAGATGTGGAGCTTGTACCTTCATCAACTGGAGCTTTACCATCTTTAATTGCCTTCATTTTTGCTTCTTCATCTGTCTTATCTTGTAAGTGTTCTTTTTGCAATCCCTTGAGTTTGTTGATCTCATCACAGGTTGCATCAAGTTCTTCTTGCTTTTGAGCAAGATCTTCTTGAAACCATCTTTTCAAGATCTTCCTTCTTTTTTCTGCCTCCTCAACCTGTAGCTTGAGAAGAGTGGTCTTCTCTACTTCTCTGTTGAGAACCTGTATCTGTTCCTTCTGCTTCTCATTTTCAATCCTGAACCTACTTATTTCTACTGAAGATGTTTCTAATTCCTTTTGCTTTTGGTCAACAACAGATATGTATCTTTGATCAGATTCCTTCCTTTCAATTTCTGCTTCCTGCATCTGTTGTGTGATCCTGCTAATCTCTACAAACGCTGTGTCGAGTTCTTGTTGCTTCTGTTGGACTTCTCTCTTGAGGTGTTGTGTTGTTGTATTCTTGATTTCTTCCAATTGAGTTCTAAGACTAATAATCATCTTCTCAGACTCTTCATTTTCTTTGATGAGTTCTTTTGTTGTCTTCAGTTGGCTTCCAAAAGTCTTGTCTTTTCCTTTTGCCTTTTGAGTTCCTTTATCACCTCGATCACTTGATTTTGAAACTCTGTTTTACTCATTTCTCCCATTTCTTCATCATAATCAGAAGGATCTGAATTTTCAATAACATCTTGACCTGATTGCTTTGTTGAATAGAGATTATGAAGCTTTTCCCAAGGAGCTTTCGCTGTTGAACATTGACCAACTTTTGTTTTGACAAAATTTCGCAAAACATTCAAAATTACATTCATGGCCTTTGAATTGTACCTTTTAGCTTCGTCGGTAGATGTGTCTCCAGAAACAATTGATTCCCATACTCCATGTGCCTGCAAATGTACTTCCATCCTGGATTTCCATATCCAGTAATTATCTGCATCAAAATCAGGGGTTGGTACACAATACTCACTTTCTTCAGATTTTGTTGTACCTGTACCATCCTTTGAAATCCTTATAACCTGCTTCTTTGACTTTCCCATCTCTATGCTCTGAAAATTGACATTCAGCGGTTAAGCTGTTACTGAAGGAACCAGGCTCTGATACCAATTGTTGGAAATACTGAGAGGAGGGTGAATCAATGTTCCTTAGCAATTAGCACTTTTAAATTTTTTTAGAGCATTAGTTAATTTTCAATTATTATTAATGTTTATGCAGTAATAACAGTAAATAAAGGAACATAGCAGACACAAGAATTTTAGGTGGAAAACCCCCTCCAGGTCAAAAACCACCGAACTTTTTTCTAATAAATTCTTTAATCTTCAGCGTTAATTGAAATGAAAGCAACAACGTCCTAGAATTCTAGAAAAGCATTCTTCTCCAGCGCCCACTGGAAGGACGCCCCAACACCCTGGTTTCTTCAGTGGTCAACTGAATGGATGCTCCAACATCCTAGACCAACCTACCACCCTGAAGTGTTCACAGGCTCCAACATGTAGGCAACTTCATGCACCAGCATAGCACCTCCCTACCACCTTATAATGATTGAAATGAAACAAGAGTGTGGATTCCCGTACCATGGACAACGATCCACGATACAATATGATTTACAATGATTTTGACCGAATACCAAATCACACTATGACTTGCAACTCAACCATGACATCATCCCAACAGAGACTCCTATACCTCCCAATAATGCCTTTTTGACTCTAGGCAGATTGACTCTTTTAAAACAATGACTCTTCCAATGATGACACTTTACAAATGACTTTTTTACGACTTTACAATGATGACTTTTGGCCTTGACACTTCTTCACAATTTATGGATGGATGTCATGTCTTCAAAGGATGTCCACTGCAATGCTTCCTTTGATTTGATACTTCTGCTCTTGAATTCTTGCTTGAAGTTGTACTTGAATCTTCTTCTACCTACATGCAAAATTTGCCCAGCGAAACCAATCCCAAAACAAAACAAAATACCCTTCAACTTACCTCTGCCTGCAAAACACATGTAAGTGCATAATAATGAATAAATACAAATTAAAATTACAATGTGTACCTGAAGTGTGCTTGTCACTTTTGTTGTTGACTTGTTGCAGTAATAGACAAAGACTCCCACTCTTGATATAGGCCTGGACTCTATGCAAGACTATATCCAAAACTGACTTAAAGATATATACAATAAAAACTGATGACAGACCCTAGACTTGTGATGGACCAAGTTCTAAGTACAACAACAGAGACCATTCTATCAACTATGACAAGACAAGTAACATGGACTTACAACATCATATAGATTTAGCAAACTTGGTGTAGCATCAAAAATATGCAGCATAAAATGTGTAGTATCAAGAATAGGACATCCGAAAAACTAATTGTGACATAGAGAGACTTAGAGATATAACCGAGACACTGTATATACTTATGTTGCCCTGCAAAACATATGTGAGATATGATACTCAAAATTCAAATGTAAACACTATTCATACATACCTTGATGTAGTAGACTTACCCTTGATTGTTGATGTGTGGTCCTTACTGCAATGATCCTTGAATGCATGCTTTTTCTTGCATTCTAGGAGCTCGATATTGAATCTGTTGTATCTATGTAATTTCGAATCTCCAGGGTCTGAAATTTCGTCCTATGGTATCCCTTTGAGTCCTTTTTCAACCCCACAAGTCTGATCAAGATTGGATTCTTCAAGAAAGAGTTATGCCCAATCTCCCATGATGCCCTGATTATAGACTAGTTTAGTAGAGCGAACTTGTACGAAGTGCCACGTGTCATTTGTTGCGACCTTTGGCCCTGAAAACGCTACTCAACTGACTACAATTCGTCCTCTTTCTGTGACTATTTACGAAATTTGAATCCAATGCTCAAAGAGAAAGTTATGACGATTTTCCCAACGTCACTTGTTTGACATGGAATTCAGGAGCCTCCAAAAACCCTAACTTCCTCAGATCATATCTCCGAAAATATAGCGAACCAAGATCTGAAATTTAGTCATGAGGTTCATCAAGATTTCAGCTCAAATGGGTTTTAATTTCAGCTTCTGAAGCTTCGCAGAAAAAAGTTATAGCGAAAATGCCATGATGACCTGTTTGAAGCCACAAAATCCCTACTAGAGGAGGATATGAGGGTCATTATTTATATGAATGTCTTGAGTTGAGAGGGTCCTCAACAAGTGAATGTTGGAGGGATTTTAGGAGCAATTTTTTTTATTAATTATTGACTATTCAATGACCACAACCAATTATGAGTGCAATGCCACAAACCCATATGGTTTTAGCCCACTAATTGGGGTTACTAACTCCAAACATGAATATCTCTCAAACCATGAAGAATTACTTGGCGTGCCATATATCAACGGAAACATCTCGATGAGTAGAATCCATCTAGAAGATCCTTGACTTAGAATAGAGTAATTTGTCAAGTCAAAATGTCCATGCAATATTGGGGTAACCCCTGGTGCTGCTTGGGTTGACATCAATGACAACCACTGATCAACAAGGTTGACCCATATTCCTGCTCAAGAAGAGCTCTTTAACATGACTTTGATTCTTTGACTTTTCTAGACCTATGGAATGAGAAAGAAACTCATTCGAATAATTTACAAAAATAATATTTCTTTTTCTTGACAAGTGCAAAGATTAAAGTTACATTTACAAATACCAAACCTAGTTACACTTTTCTTCAACAAAAGTGTTCATCTTTGCTCCAACATTGAGTGCTTTCCAGGTGTTACTAGCCCTCCTGAGTCTCTGAAGGTGAAACCATCCTCATCTGGGCCCTGAATCAGCTGTCATCCCTCATAAGGTTCTAAGGACGACTTGGGGGCATGTTGGCCCCAGGTGTATCATCCTGAAGAATCGTCAAATGTAGTGCAAATTGGTAGAACGTCCTGTGTACAAGAGGTTCCTAGGGGTAGGTATGATGTTTTGTTGTTTCTCGGAGACCCAAGACTCTCAATTCTTCACTTGTGGGTGTTAATATACTTCTCTGGGGCCTGGGTACCTATGGGTAAGGTGCCTAGGTCATGGGCTGTTGAACCACCTTACAATAACAATATAAGGTCTAGTGAAAGGAACCAGTCATGAGGGACAATAATCATTATTGCATTGATGTGAACCAAGCTTGAATGTAAAGGGCTATTTAAAAATTTAAATGAGGATTCCCTTCCAAAATTATGGCCTTGAACACGCACTGGTGTTTCCTCACTAGGTAGTAGTGGTTAAAGGATAACCCTAGTAGGTGTTTGTAGCCTCCACCTTTCAATTGATAGGTGTTGGTGAATAATAATGATGATATGGAGGGGAGAAGACTTCATGGCCAAGTGCCATGGTCAAAGGGACTAGCATGATGAGAATCCACAACGTGAGTGTATAGAAGTGAGGAGGGAGCAATCATGGATGCATGAGATAACAGCTTGGCCTTTGTTTTCTACCCCTCTTGTGCGCCTTTCTTTGTATTATTGTTCGTAACTCAAAGGGTTAGAACTTGCTTTGAATGATGTATAGTAGTTGTATTACCCCTTAAGGATGAATCACTTCATTGCTCATCAGAGTTGGGACTTGCAAGGATTCCTTATCGTGATATAATAGAGCAACATGTGTTCAGGAACCAGGTGATGCCATAATAAATGAGGTAGAGCTCATGCTAGGCTTTTGCCCACGTGCTAATGTGTATGTTTTGGCCATCTTTTGCGTTTTGATATTTTTTTATTTTAATTTGGGGCCATGATATGCTTTTTTCTTTTCCTTTAGCCGCATCAACCTCCAAGGGAAAAGTTTCAGTTCCTACCCAGGTATGAGGATGTATGGGTGTCAAATCCTAGAGAATCAATGGTTAGTTGAACCCAAAAAATGGAAGTGTAATATGGGCTTGTAATGTAAGATGGAAAGTGGTAAGTATGGAATAAGGATAGATGGAACAATGCTATCTCAATCAAGGCTTCCCGAGTAGTACCCCCTATAGCCATCGGTCCATTAGGGGAGGTCCCACTCGACTAGGATCGAAGATTAACCCCCAATTTAAGGCGAGGGAACAAGATCAGAGTTAAAACCCCTCTTTCTTCTAGGTCACCCCATAATCCATATCAGATACCCAAATACAAACAAACATAAGCACCCAATTGCAAAATGAATAAAGTACCTTTTAATTGGAAGCCCACCTTCATCCATGTGATCTTCTTGGATGGGTTGAGAAGTATATGACTGATGCAGGTGGCTGACATAAAATGGCATGTCATCAGCTAGTGGTGGCTGTCACACTGCATGGCTAGTCGGATGAATGCAAAGATTGGGAGAAAAATCTTCTCCTATAGGGTCACCCATTTTTGGTGGGTAATAGTCCAGATCTATACAAAGAGTCTGACCTCCAAGGTAGTGAGGACATCAACCACTCCATGGAATCCATTCTTTGAAAAAAAAAAAAAAAAGGAATCTGATTCTGAACCTCGGAGCTGCTCCTCTATTTTTCCTCTCATTCTATAGATATATATATTATACAGTACTTCAGAAAAAAGTTAAAACCATAAAATTTGCAAGGGGAAAATGACATGCAGTGTCTAGCATATATTCATTGGGTTGAGAAATTTTCTCCAGGTTAGACTTTACAGTCTACCCTGCAAAACCGCATGTAAAAATACGTTCAAATTGTCCAAAAATGTTCATAAAATGTCAGCACTGGATCTGCTGTTTTGTAAAACGGTGGTATAAGAGCATCGGAGTTTTCAAATTTAATCCCCGTTTAAACAAATTACCGAGCAGCCTCGAGTTGGTAAACGATATAATCTGTCAATTGGAATATTGCACATTCATATGTATTTTTTTATACGAATTTACTTACATTGCTAACAATTATCCACTGCTTTTAAGGACTATGATAGCACATCAAAATTTTCCATTGATAAAGATCGGATTAGTCAGTTACTACCCGCATCGTGTCAAGACAGAATTGTGCGGGTGTACTCAAAGAAACCAGAACTGGTATGTGAAAGAAGATTTTAGTAGGTAATTGACAGATTTTCTTATAGCATTCAGTTTTGGGGAGATTTTTTAAGTGTTTGCTGTTCCCCTAATTTCAGGTTGGTGCTATTTCTGAAGCCTTTGAGAACTTCCAGCTGAAGACATATGGTGTGAAAACTCAAGTACATGGGACACCTGCAAGAAAAAAACATAGAAGGTATTCTAAATTATAATTCTATCCGCAAGCATCAAGTCCAGTGGGATTCGATTTTTACCACGCATATGGAAATAGCAGCATTTGCATTTTACTTTTGAATTTATCATTGATCGTGTGGTTTGCCTAAGGTTTGATTTACCATGTTCTTAATGTCTCACAGCTTGAATAGACAGACGTAGATTTGTTTCTCCTGAAATGATTAAGCTATGCTGGATCATTTTTTGCTTGTTCGATTTCTTCAGAGCCAAAAGCCTTCTATAGCCATTGTCAACTAAACAATGGTTGCAAGTTTCATTTCGAGAGCATGCTAGCTGTGTTCCTCTTCCCCTTCAAGAAAACAAAACTGGTGACAAAATTTGGTGAAACTTGCAAAATGTGCTCATTGTTTAGTTACAAGCTTTGATCTTTTTGACAAGCCTATGTTTGGCAATGTAATATATACTTTTAAATGGGTTCTCGCTGTTGTCTCCCATTCATAAATATTGATGTTGATGCTTTGTCGATGCCAATCCTTCTTTTAAATGACTGGGTTTTCGTAATATTGTTGTATTTATTAAACTTTTGCCCATTCACTTGTCATTCGAGTTGTGTTATGTTAATCTTTCCTAGAGGTTACCCATTAAATCTTCATCATCTATTTAAAATACTTTGGAAAAAATATTTTGGTTCTAAAACATTTATCCAAATTGGAAAAGATTTCAATATTCATCTTTAGTTTTTTACTATTGCACATGTTAGGCACAAATGTTGAAGATTTTGCTCAAAGTAGTATCATCCATCTTAAACCAAATCACTAACAAATATTAATACAAGATATTAAGTTTCTTCAAAGCACCATGCACATATTCATTGCCTCCTCTAGATATTAGATTTAAACAATAATACACATGGTTATTAATTATTATGAGAATATGTGATATTAGATTTAAACAATAATACACATAGTTATCAATTATTAAGTTTCTTCAAACCACTAACAAATATTAATACAAGATATTAAGTTTCTTCAAAGCACCATGCACATATTCATTGCTTCCTCTAGATATTAGATTTAAACAATAATACACATGGTTATTAATTATTACGAGAATATGTGATATTAGATTTAAGCAATAATACACATGGTTATCAATTATTATGAGAATATGTGATATCAATTATTGTGAGAATGTTATTTTCTTTAACAAGGATAGAACTTGAAAATAAACATTTGGTAATTTGCCCACTTTTTTCTTTTCTTTTCTTTTTAAATCATAAATTTATGTCTAATATGAATGTTGAATTCCATATTAAAGTAATTTTCCTTTTTTAACCCTTTCTATTCTTTTCAAACACGTGGTTAACAAGAGAGTGTTGGAACCATTTTAGGTTTACTTATTTCATTGTTTGTGTAGCTAGTTTTTCTAACTCTTAATATTTTGCATAATAAACTAATTATATTGTCACTTTTCATTCACTATATTGTCAATTCTAAGTGAATTAGACATGTTATCAATAATTTCTATTTTATTTCAATTCATTACTTCTTTTTATTATACCTCACCATTACCCTTTTGTTATTGGTCATAGCCAAAACTCAATTCTATGTTTTTTCTTATATTATAAAACAAAATTCAAAAACAAACAAAGTGATCAATAAATTATCTTATTATAAGAAAAGTTACTACAAAATAAGAATAAGTTAAAAAAATTGCCGTCCTAACTTGAATATCAAATGTGTGACTTCACTATTTTTATTTATTTATTGTAATTGATTATTGCTTTTTAAGTCATCAATTGATATTAATCAAATTTTTTATTTTTTTTAATGGGTGGGAAGGGTGGATTTGTATTATAAAACAAAATTTAGAATTGTACAACTTGAATAATAAATTATCTTATTATAGATAAAGTTACAACAAGGAGAAATTAAGCTTTAGCAAAAACATTTTTATCATATTAAGTTTATATGTCAGGGAAACACTCATATGAAATGTGTAGAACCACACTCGTACGTTTTCAAGTATGATTCTACATATTTCATATGGTTGTTTTCATTAATGTATCTTCCTTTCAAAATTTCGTAGAGAATTCATATTCCAAGGCCCCTCATTGTTTCCTTAGGCAAATCATATGATAATTTAGAGTCGATTTCATTAAATCACTCCATTAATTACCCTTATCAAAGTATTAAAAAAATTATATGTTTAACCAATTCACCTTGGTATTTTAACCAATTCACCTTGGTATTTTAACCAATTCACTTAGATGTTTTAGTAAAATCCTCTTAATAATTGTAAGTTAGAACACTTCTATATCCATTGATCAATTCTTCCAATATATTCAACAATCCACTTTTGATTTTTTGTCACTTGGGTTTATATTAATTGGTTGGGAGGAACGATTTATATCCTACCCACCCAGGTTCAATTCCCACAAGTGACAAGTTGAGCTCATATTGAGTATATTGTTGTATGACTTCGAGCCTTGTCATTGATTGGTTATGTGCCTTGAGGATTTTGAATTTTCCTCTTTGCATGGTTTGCATACATCTAGACCCAAACTTTGAAATAGAAGCAACGACATCTTAAATCCTTGTTATCACCAAGGCCTTCTATGGATCTCAGCCAAAAGCTTGCTTGTTTGTGTTTTGTGAAGAAATTATAAGTTGTGAAAATGAAAATTACAACATTTTCTTCTAAGGGTGAGGACCTTCTCTTTCTTAACAAGGATCTAATTAGTAAATTTATGGGGTAGTGGTCAAGTTACCTAATCCAAATTTATGAAGGGAATGAAATGAATGTATATTTATAACCAAAACACAAATATACTCGGAAACTTGACTTTTATTAATAAATGGAAAATATTGACTCTACAAAAATGAAGAATGTAAACAAAATAGCTCGAATGGTGGTAGCTTATCTTTGAGAAGAAATGTGATGGTTACGTGTATATACTAGAGTGAGTTATAATGAGGTTGAAATGCCCTTTTTAACACTAGAAGCAATTAGAAACCCCGAAATATCCAAAAACCTAACTCGGGGAGGTGAAACACCAAAAGGCTTATGGGCCCACTAGAGTTAGTTGGTACATCAACTTCTCATGGTCATAACTTTTGCATAAAATATTTGTTTGACATGCTTAGTAGTCTATTGGAAAGGTCTAGCCAAGAATTACACATTTAAAATTGATCTACGCTTTCCCTATAACTACAACTTAGCTCCCTTCCATGTCAAAAGACCATCATTTAGGGCCTCAAAACGACCCCGAAAGTTTAGGACCGGAAAAACTGTAGAAAAACTACCAAGATGGAGAATTGTGCTGAGATAGAGGAGTAGGTGGATAGCCACCAATATCCACTTGGATCATTATTGAGCACAAGAACTATGGTTAGAAGAGAATTGGCTCTCGCTAATGAAATGGTCCTTAATAATTTCTTCTTTTATGGATGGGGATAATTTCATTCATGTTCTAGATAATAGAGTTCACAAAGACTTGATCTTTAGTAATAGACCCTACAATCTTGTCCCCAAGGGATTTATTTGAATTGATGGATATTTAACTTCAACCTTGTGGAGGACATCCCAAAATTAGTCCTGGTGTGGCTTCGTCTCCCACATCCTCTATTGATATTTTGGGATCGTTAGACCTTCTATGGAATTGGTAAGAGTGTAAGAAGGTTTTTAGATAGAATCATCCAAACGAGTTGTTAGTGATCATGTGTGTGAAAATGTACTAGATACCTACAAAAGGGAATACAAGAATCTATTCAACTATATGTAGATGGTTGATGTCACATTTAGGAGTTGAACTATTAGAAACTTTCATTCAAGTGAAACATTCATCATGGATATAGTCACTTTTAGGGTCAACACCCCTAGTCTCACTTGATGAACAATGAATGCAAATGGGAATAAAAAGGTAGTACAATTAGTGAATATCTTCTTCCACCAAATCTAGAGATCTAGTGTTTCCCCCATAGAGAAATTGATTCAATGTATTTAAAAAAACCAAGAAAAAATGAAGAAATGGTTACCCATGAAAATCACATTAAGATGGGTGAGTGCAAGGATGAGGATTTGGAGAAGGAAGATTATGAGTCTGATGAATGAAGAGATAGAAGAAAGGTTGGATGTCTTCCTTACCAAAGGGACATGAAAGATATATTCCTAAACCTATTGATATGTGGGCGATATTAAATAATCTCTGGACTTACCACCATTTTTAAGAGACAATAAAACTATAAAAGAAGCTCAAGAGAGAAAAGGCCAATGATACAAAGAATTGGACTCACAATGTTCACTTTCCAATTTGGTTATTCTCTGCCAAGCACATCTAATATATAGGTATATTTTTCTATTATATCCTTTTAGGTAGGTAGTTTGTTAAATAGTGTACAAAGCATTGTCTTAGTGAGAGCAAGAAACTTATGGAGAGAGATTTCTACCTTCCACCTTGTTATGTTTTAAGAATGGAAAGTCAAGAATTTTTGAGATACTTTCTCTCCTTTTTTTTATTGTTTTGGAATATATGGGTATTACCCAACCATGTCTTTCTATTTTTATTTTTATTTTTTTTTCCATGGTTTTCATCAATGACATGAATTTCACTAGTAGATTTTGTTAAGGGGAATTTTTGGCTAAGCCTTTGTGACTAGGAAGGATCTAATTTGTTAAGTCAACTAGGAATTCATTTGGCCCCATTAGCATGAAACAAATCCTTGTGGAGTAAAATTGGCACATGAAGCAAAAGCATGTCACAATTGGGAATCAAACCTACATGGGGATGATAACAACAACTCACTTTAACCATCTAAGCTAGATCCCATAGGAAAACAAATATAACCATTACCATTATAAAATAAAAAATAAAAAATGTGCATTAGTAATTGTCATATCATATTGTCTACTACTATGAACATTTAAAAGTATCAAATAAATTAGGTTTGTTATTAATTGCCACATTATATTGTCTATTGCTATGTTCATTATAAAAAATTATATATAGACCAAGTACATAAGTATGCGTGATGGTATACAAAACAAAACAAAAAAAAGTTTCGATATGGAAAATGAAACCTAACAAGCTTTGGAAACTAGCGAAAAGAAAAACTAGAAATCACACTATGTATACAAGTATGAACTTCATTGTCATATTGATATAACCATAGTAGGAATTCGAGCATTTGTTGAATTTTTAGCATGCTAGTTATTAATTGAAACATTGTAAGTAGTTGGTGCTTGGTTGTTGGTTGTCTTTTCTTCTCCTTCATATTTTGTGAGCAACAATGATCTAGAAAGAGAATTAGAAATCAACTAAACCCATGGATAGAGGAACTGCACTGGAAATAATCTCAGCTTAGAAGACTTGTTTCAGTATGGGCATGTGAAATGTACTGACATCATTGGTGCACATCAGGAAGTTTAGTGGTGTTATAGACATGCTCATATCCAGGGGCACACTTGTGGTCTTTGGCGCAACTGCACATTGCACATTAATATGGTGCATGAGTCTCTAGTGCAACAAAGAATAATGTTCATTCTATTGTGAGGTGCATCAAAGTGATGTGGATGAACAAATCAATGAATAATTATGAGTGGAAACTCAAATATTATAATATATTTCCACATCTTCTCTATTTGTTTTTTCCACTTATATAATAGTGTATTGCTAAGATATGAACAACCAAGGTGTGAGACACTTTGTATTCTCTTGAATTGTATAATTTATGCCTTGTTTTCTTATTTCAATGAGGTTTATGTAGTTGGTGTTACTGATAGTTCGGTGATACATGGTTATTCATATTAAACTTCATGTTGTAGGTACTTATTTATAAAATGAAATTTTAAAGTTGATATTTTACTCAAATCTTGGTGCTAATCGGCATGCTATCATTTGAATTTAATTTATGTTTGATTTGAGTTAGCTTTCATTAGATTGTCTTGGTATGATGAGTATACTATGTATTTAAGGTAAATACATTTTCCCTTTATTTTTTGGATGTGTTGATTGCTAAATGCGCAAATTTGGATCAAATTGGTATTAAAGCATCATTTTACACATGGTGTTTGAATCTCCGCACAATTTATCGTCAGGACTCTTTAAGAGATAATGAAATGGAAAACGAAATTGCAAATCCACATTGAATTATTCAAGGTTGAAGTTGTCACCCTTAACTCAAAGTTTAAGTCCATGGATGGTCAATTTATGGCTATCACCCCTCTATTGTGGAATTTCTGACAACCTTTGTGTTGAGGGGGCTATATTCGACCTAAAAACATTGATAAAACCCGAGGAATAGGCCAAATGGACTCTTCCTTGTTGGTCTAGTATGAACCTCCATAAACGAAAGTTTGGCTACTTATTCGATGGGATTTAGTGACTAAATTTTTCTTATTTGTAGTAAGGTTTTTCTTATTATTATTTTTTAATTTATTAGCATGCAAAGAAAGCAAACAAAAGAGCCATGATCGAGAACAACTCATTACAACACAATACAACACACTTCCATTAATTGAAACAAGGAAACAAATATATAGAATAGTTTAGCTAGAAGATAACTAACTAGATGAACCATGAAAAAAAGAAATGTTTAATGAAAGTGAGAATTTAAGTTACAACATGATACACAAAGAATTGATTCTAAATTAATAAATTCTTATTGAATCATTCAAGAAATTTAGGCATGCAATAGAAGAATAATCACAATCACACACACAATCTTACTAGAGGTATCAGAGATACTACACTTTAAGCAGAACAATCCATGACACAATGATTTCACTCTAAGATCTAGTAAAATTACAACTTCAAAATAGCTTTTAATTTAACTTCAAAAATAATTTTTCAGTTACATTTCAAAAAGAACAATATGTCCTCCAAAAGCCCCACTCTTGAGGGAGAAACTTATATTTATTGATATTACAATTTACCTAAAATATCATATCCATCAAGGTTGAAGTTGTCACCCTTAACTCAAAGTTTAAGTCTATGGATGGTCAATTGATGTCTATCACCCCTCTATTGTGGAATTTCTAACAACCTTTGTGTTGAGGGGGCTAGATTTGACCTAAAAATATGGATAAAACCCAATGAATAGGCCAAATTGACTCTTCCTTGTTGGTCTAGTATGAACCTCCATAAACGAAAGTTCAGCTACTTATTCGATGGGCTTTAGTGACTAATTTTTTCTTATCTGTAGTAAGTTTTTTTTTTTTTTTTTACCATGCAAAGAAAGAACTACTTATTCTAACAACATAGCCATGATCAAGAGAAACACATTACAACACAATACAACACACTTCCATTAATTGAGACAAGGAAACAAATCCATAGAACAATTTAGCTAGAAGATAACTAACTAGATCAACTATGAAGAAAAGAAATGTTTAACGAAAGTGAGAATTTAAGTTACAACATGATACACAAAGGATTGATTCTAAATTAATAAATGCTTATTGAACCATTCAAGCAATTTAGGCATGCAATAGAAGAATAATCACAATCACACACACAATCTTACTAGAGATATCAGAGATACTACACTTTAAGCAGAACAATCCATGACACAATGATTTCACTCTAAGATCTTGTAAAATTACAACTTCAAAATAGCTCTTGAATTAACTTCAAAAATAACTTTTTAGATACATTTCAAAAAGAACAATATGTCCTCCAAAAGCCCCACTCTTGAGGGAGAAACTTCTATTTATTGATATTACAATTTACCCAAAATATCATATCCATCAAAAAATTAACCTTGGAAAGAATCGTCAATAGTTCAAGTCAAGATGATTCACATGACTTTGGTGTGATGGAACTTGCATGTCCACTATCACAGGTGATCCATTGAGCAAACAAATCCTCACATTTATGATTGTAAGGGAACTTGTGTTGATCCGTTAGAGTAATAAGGTTCTCCTTACTTTCTCTATAGCACCAAGTATATTTTTCTATTTTGGGCAATAGCTACTCAAGTCAATCGATGTCTTTAATTGAATTGATTGCAAACTTTTGACTCTAGATGCCCATCTTTCCCAAAATAATTTACAACTTCTATTAGTCTTCTTACTCTTTGATTTCGGTCCTTTGTCACCATTGGGAGTAGACATTGGCTAAGAGGGTTTGGGACCCTTGTTTTGCTTGTTATGAGTATGTTGCTTCTTTGAACGCTTGGTTTTATCTTTCTATTGGGCCACTAAGCCTTGTTAGATGTACCTGTAGTGTTAATCACTCCAAATGCAAGAAATTGTTTGTATTCATAATCAAAGAGTCACAAAAAGATTCTAGAGTAGGATCTTGATATGCAATCCTTAGAGCTTCTCTAGGCATAAAATGTAGATATAAAAACAAAATATGCAAAACCAAGCTTGGAAATAATAATATATATATATATATATATATATATATATATATATATATATATATATATATATATATATATATATAGCAATGATCCTTTATATCGAATTTACAATCTTTAAGTATATGTCTAAGTGTTTTGAACTTGGATAAGTGATCTTCGATGCAATTGAAATCATTAGGACTTAAAGCCATGATACAATTTTCAAGTTGATAAGATATAATCACATTAGGTTCACCAGATATATTCTTCAACTTTTTCGAGGCTTCATCTGGGTAATATATTCCTTGAATATTGAATCATAAATCAAGAGAAATGGACATACTTTTCCATTCTTGTTATTCCATTTGTCTTTCTTATCAACATCAATGGCGACTTTTTCTTTCTTGAAGTAATCGAGTACAACCCTTTACTTCTTAGTACATCCTCCATGTGGGATTTCCATGAGAAGTAGTGGGCATCGGTATGCAAAAGTCTACTTGAAGTGGTCATATTAAAATATGTAAATAGTATGGATTTAAATGTTGAAATTGACTATCTAGATGAAAAACTCTTAAAAAACTAGGTTATCTAAAATAGAGCATTGAAAATGGATTTCATATATGAAAGTTAAGCCATTTTTAAAGAAGGGCCATCAATATTGACAAAGACACACATAGCATGTATAAGTTAGTCCACATGGTGGTGGTAGATGTTGTCGAGAAAAATAAAATTATTTTTCCTCACTAGCTTTGCTTATAGGCTCACTTTTATAAATAAATTATTTTAGGAAGTGGCCCACCTTGATAAAATAAGTGAAAATCACTTTTACAATGAAGTTACTTTATAGATGAGAGTTGCATGCAAAAAAAATCAACTTCTGTTATGAAACTAGCTCACAAAAAGATAGAAAAGATAGATCAACGCCTTAGAAATAAGCCTCTTCGAGGGGGCAACCTCCTTTACATTACACAAATGAACAATTCTTAGACGATTCAAATGACAAAACCTTCTTTCTATATATAGGAGTCTAAGGGGTCATAATATAACCAAAACCGACCTAACAATAATAATATAAAGGCACAAAATTAACAATAGTGAGATTCTATGGGGCACAATAATAACAATATGGGGAATATAGGGGCACAACAATAACAATAAGGGATACAATGACAATAGTAATGGGGAATCACTAGTATTATAGGGACCTAACATGCCCCTCTCCTTCAAAAAAGTGTTGTCCTCAACGCTTGAGTAGTTCTGGATGCTTCTGTATAAAATTCTCATCCTCCCATGTCGAATCTTCAACGGGTAAGTTCTTCCACTTGATGAGATACTCTGAAATTGATCGATTTCATAGCTTTCAAGTTCTTGTTTCTTTTATTGCTTTAGGTTCCGATATGATTTTTCCTTCCTTATCAAGTTCTGGCAATATTGTTTGAATTAGAAGCTTGTCACCTATAACCTTCTTTAAGCATGAAACATGGAAAACTGAGTGCACTCGGGAAGCTGCAGGAAGCTCCAATTTGTATGCCATAGTACCTATCTTTTGCAACACGTTGTGCGGACCATAATACTTTGGTGATAATTTATTATCCTTCTTAGCTTGCTTGAGGGACATTTTTTTATATGGTTGTAGCCGTAGGAATACCCAATCACCTACAACAAAACTTCTTTCGTTACGATGTTGATTTGTTTGCTGTTTCATTCTATTCTGCGCCAAGGTGAGGTTATCCTTTAAGAGTTGGAGAACTTGTTGTTGATGCTCGATGTGATCTTCCACTACTTGAACTTTAGAATTTTCTCTCAAATATGATGTGATGGATGGTGGATGATATCCATAAAATGCCATAAATGGGGTCATTTTTGTTGCAGTATGGAAGGAAGTGTTATACCACCATTCAGCCAGAGGCAACCATTTGACCCATTGTGTTTGTTTATTAGATACAAAGCAACGAAGATATCCTTCCAAACATTTGTTTACTATCTCATTTTTCCCATCAGATTGAGGATGATAAGATGAGCTATGAGCTCACTGAGTACCAAGACAAGAAAATAATTCTATCCAAAATTTCTAGTGAAAATGGGATCTTTGTCGCTTACGATAATCTTTGGGTTTCCATGTAGCTTTTGAATTGTTTCCATAAATACAGTAGAAACTGTACTCGCTTTAAATGGATGAGAAAATGCACAAAAGTGTGCATAATTGGTAAGTCTGTCAACTACCACCATGATAACACTCTTTCCTTCGGACTTGGGTAAATCTGTGATAAAATCAATTGAAACCTCATCCAAACGTTGGCTTGGAATGGATATAGGTTGTAATAGTCCTGGGGTCTTAATTGTTTCAACTTTATTTTGTTGGAAAACCAAACATTCTGATGAGCCTCATCATTGGGTAATTATATGGGCCTTAATTCACCTCCTAGCTTAGTCAAACCAACTATTCTCACAACTTATTGCATACTTTTGATTATATTTTGTTTATGAGATGAGTTAGAGTAGGATATTTTGCATTGTGGTTTAATGTGCATTTAACACAAGATTAAAGGATAAAATCAAGGAATTTTGGCAAAAGACCTTGGTCAAAACTCGAATGGGACAAGGGAGAGGAATTATAGGAGGTAAATCCTCCTCATTTACTACCCCTCCATTCGAATATTCCTCCATCAACTCGGAGTGCAAATAGCCAAATCATGAGGACTAGAAGGCAGCCGAGCAAGTGAAAGTCAAAGCACCAGTTTATCTCGAGTTTGGGAGCCGAGCCTCCCTAATTTTAAGGAAGTCATTGGAGACTTCAGTCGTATAAGTAGAGAGGCCTAGGAACTCAGTAGGATGGGGACTTTTGATTGTAAAACTTTACTTTATTTTCGAGTTGCAAGACTTGTGACAATTTTGGATGTAATCCATTGTTTTGATAATAAGAATGAGTTTTGTTTTGAGCCAGCATCGAGTTAACTCAGAGGGCTGAACCTATTGGGTTAGGGCCCAACCCTAGCAGCTAAGTATCCTCTTTATTGTACATATATGCTAGCGTAGATTCATGGTTTAATCATTCATTTGCTTAAGTAGCTGCATTTCCATTACAGTAGTGTAGCGTAGATTAGTTGTGTTTTAGTTTGCTTCCATTTGTGCCTTCTTTCAATTAGCAGGTTAGCCAGGAGTTCTTGCATGAAGTTTGTTGTCTTGATTCAGTATGAGGTTCATTTCATTGTCGTCTTTTTCCATCACTTTTTGCTCATATGCTCATTTCCTTCAGCACGAAATGCTTAAGCGGAAGCTAATAAAACACGTCTTGATCATATTATACCCGTAGATTTCCTTACTATCCAATCCACAACAAACCTGACCAATCACCATCCGATTCATTTCAATGCTTGACTTTATGTGCTCCAAATCTCCATCGTTGATCTGTCTAGCTTGATCCAACAGCTATCGTGAATTCTTCCACCTACTTTATGCGCTCCAAATCTCCAACGTCGATTTGTCACACCCTCGATCCAACGGCTATCGCGTCACTCAATCACCAACTAGCTTGGCCGATCTCCACCGTTGATTAATCCCGCATGATCCAATGGATATTGTGCAATCTCGCGTGAATTCTTGCATGGCCGATATCTGCCCGAGAGCACGCGTGAAAAGTGGTTTTCCTGTGCTACGTGTCACTCACTTAAGCTAATCATGTGAAAATTAGAAATATAGCTTACAGCTTTGAGTGTGCGCAAGACACTACTTACCACCTACGAAACCCGCTCCATCATTCCACACGTTTTTTACCCTTCTGTTGCCATGTGACTTGATGTGATCCATCCATCTATTCACTTCATCGCCGCGATAAGATCTCCGCCATTCATCTCCCGTTAATCCTGTTCGTCCATCTTTTGACTTAACCTCCTGCGGTAAGATCTTTGTCACTCATCTTTCGTTAATCATGTTCGTTGATCGTTCCATCCATCTAATCACTTAATCCCTGTGATAAGATCTATGTCGCTCATCTTCCGTTTATCCTATTCATCCATCTATTCACTTAATCTCCTGCAATATGATCTCTGTCGCTCGTCTTCCGTTTATACTGTTCGTTGATCCGACTGATCCAATGGTTCTTGTGCACTACTGCTTCGTTATGTCCTCCTTTCACTGATTTCGATCTTCGTTTGCTCTTTCGCTTGACTCCTTGCTTTTACCAAAAAAACCAAAAACACGAAAACAAATTTAATTTAGTTTCCTTTGCTTACACATTAGCTTGGTTCGATGCTCTTTACTTATGTAACTTAGATAGCAGCATTAGGTTAGTGTTGATTTAGCAATTTTGCTTAGCATAGCTGTTTAAATGGTTAATTAGGATATGGTGTGATTTGGCATTACATGTTGTTTTCTTCATTACTGTAGTAGAGTAGCTCTCTTAGAATAGATTTTCTCTTCTTCCATCAAAGAATCAAGCTTCTTCTGACTCTATAGAAGTCTGACTTAGAACCCCTGGGATCTCTCGCCAGATGAGAAGTGACAACAGGCAGGACCTTCACTTCTACTTAAGCATACAACACTGTCACCTCCAAGTTTGTATGAACCTTGGGTTGATAAGTAAAGTTGGTAGCCCAAGAGTTGCAGCATCCTTAATGCAATACTGGCGCTCATCACATTCTGCCACAAACTGTTGAATATCTGATTTAAGGCCATCCCAAAAAAAATCCTTCTTAACCCTGTGGTAGTTTTTAAGAAATCAAGAGTGCCCTCCTAAGGGAGAGGTGTGCAATTCTCTAAGAAACTTTTTTTTGAGTTGGGAATTCTTACATAGGTATAACCGATCCTTGTACCATAACGAATCATTTTTCCAGCTAAATGTATCAGATGCACTTGGATCTTGTTGTATCTTTTGAATGAGTGCCCACACTTCCTCGTCATTCTTGCATTCATCCCTTGCTTTGTTTATCCAATCTAGTTGGATAATAGAAATGGCGCAAAGAAATTCTTCCACATCCTCATCCTTTCTTGAGAGTGAACCTACCACAACATTTTGCTTCCCCTTTTGTAGATGATTTCAAAGTCATAACCCAACATCTTTGTGACCCATTTTTGCTACTCTTCTGAAGATAATATTTGTTCTAAAAAGTATTTAAGACTATCATGATCTGTTTTTACCTTGAAGTGTCTTCCCATTAGGTAGGGTTGCCATTTCTTAAGTGCATGTAGAATTGCTAACATTTCCTTCTCATAAATAGCTTTGTGTAAATACTTTCCTTTGATTGGATGACTTTCGAAAGCAATGGGTCTTTCTTCTTGCATTAAAACAACACCAATTCCATTTCCTGAGGCATCACATTCCACAATAAAGGTTTTTGTGAAGTCCGGTGTAGCTAGGACTAGTGCTTGGCACATTGCCTCTTTAAGATGTTCAAAGGCCTTGTTGCTCCTGGAGTCCATGAAAATGCATCTTTCTTTAATAATGTTGTTAGAGGTGCTGCTATTCTCCCATAATTCTTAATAAACTTGCAATAACACCCTGTCAACCCGAGAAATCCTCGTAGATTCTTTATGGATGTGGGGATTTTCCATTCCTTAATGGTTTTAATTTTGCTAGGGTCTACCTTAACACCTTCATGAGATACAATATGACCCAAATATTCCACCTCTTGTACTCTAAAGAAACATTTGGAGATTTTTGCATATAATTGTTTCTCCTCCAATAGTTTGAGCACCATGTCAACATGTTGGACATGATCCTTCCAAGACTTGTTGTAGATTAGTATATCATCAAAAAATACTAACACAAATTTTCTAAGGAAGGGTTTGAAAATTTAATTCATCAAACCTTGAAATGTAGAAGGTGAATTAGTAAGGCCAAAAGGCATGACCAAAAATTCATAATGACCCTCATGAGTTCTAAATGCTGTTTTTGAAATGTCTTCAGTCTTCATTCTAATTTGATGATATCCTGAATGAAGATCCAACTTGGTGAAGTAAATTGATCCATGCAATTCATCCAATAATTCATCAATGGCAGGAACGGGAAATTTATCTTTAATAGTGAGCTTGTTGATCTCCCTATAATCTGGACACATGCGCCATGATCCATCCTTCTTGTGAACCAATACTACTGGAGCAGAGAAAGAAATTTGACTAGGTTGAATTATACCAGCCTCTAGCATTTCTGCAACCATACGTTCAATTTCACTCTTTTGGACATAGGGATATCCATAAGGCCTGATGTTTGGAGGAACACTTCCTAGAATCAAATTAATAGCATGATCATGATCACGAATAGGTGGGAGGCCTTTGAGAGTCTCAAATACCTTGGAATAATTGTCCAAGACTTTTTGGAGATCGGGAGAAATGAATGATTTCGATGTGGGAACCTCTAGTGAACATAATTATGAAATTATGCCTCATTGTTCTTTCTTTAGAAGCTTTGTCATTCCGTTAGAGTTGATTATCTTTCTCGGTTTCCCTGCGATACCCCTTAATTCAATTTCCTTTCCTTCTAAAGAGAATTTCATGAAAAGTTCTTGAAAATTAAAAGCTATTATACCCAATGATTGTAGCCATTGGACTCCTAATACAACATCAACACCACCCATTGGAATGGAAAGCATTGGGCTATTCAATACATATTCTCCCATGGATAGCTTGATATTATGGCACTTTCTTGAGCAATTTATGGTTCCTCCACTTGCAACCATGACTTGACACTCTGGTGCTGGATATGGGAAGCAATTCAATTCCTTGGCTATCTTACAATGAATAAAATTATGGGTACTTCCGGAATCAATCAATACTATTACCTTTTTCTTCTTGATATGCCCTTCTATCTTGATAGTTTGAGAAGTGGTAATTCCAACCAATGCATTGCAAGATATGGTCAGATTCGTTTCTTCTTTTTCTAGGGTTTGTTCTTGGTGTATATCCTCTTTTTTTGATCTTTCTTGTTCCTTTTCTTCCTCCTCTTCACAACCTATGTAAAATTATTTCTTCTCGGCACACTTATGACCTTTAGTGTATTTTCTATCATAACTGTAACAAAGCCCTTTTGCTCTTTTTTCTTCCAATTGTTGTGGTGTCAACCTTGTAGGTTGTGGATGGCTAGGGGTAGCAACACTTCCATCTTTATGATTGTGAGTGGTAGGCTTCCTTGTTGCCATAATTTTTTTTTTCATTTTTCTTGCCAACCTGAATGCCTTCTCCAATGAATCCAGTTCCCAAAGGCGAACCTCATGTTGGATGTTATATTTTAAAGTCCCTATGAATACATCAATCCTATGCTCCTTTGGAATACCTTTTACCCTTATATTCAATTTTTGGAAGTCCTCAATGTGCTCCATCATTGAACCCTTTTGTTTGAGATTTATCAATTGGCTAAAAAAAGTGTTGCTTTTTGTATCCTCATAATATGCTATCATTTCATCCGTAAAAATAGCCCAAGTGACAATTTGTTTATGAGAGAAAATCCATCGATACCATACAAACTGATTTGGTTCCAAATATAAAGTTACAATGTGTACCTTTTGTGTGTTTTGCACATTATGGAGATCGAAAAATTGCTCCATCTGTAGTATCCATGTTCCGGGATCCTTGCCATAAAACTTCCTCATATCGATCTTTGGAACATGGTGGTTCTTCGATCCAACGTTAGATTCTATGAAATCATGATTAACATTTATTTTGTTCTCATCATGAGTTTCCTTTACTACCCTTTAGCCATTAGTAAGCATTTCTTGTAGAAACTTTGTCAATTTTGTCTTCAAATCTTTCATGCCTTTCTTTAAATCATCCATCTTAGCTTTCACGTCATCCATATGAGCTTCCACGCCGTCCATCTTAGCTTCCATGTCATTCATCTTAGCTTCTACGCCTTTCTTTAAACAATCCATCTTAGCTTTTGTTACTTTTTGTGCGAATGAAATTTGTTGCACTTGGTCTCGTAATTTTGATATATCATGTTGCATTTCTTCCTTTCTTCATGAGTCATGCTAGAGCTTTCAGGTTGCTTACTAGGTGTTTCCATTTTCTTTCTTCGGGGCATCAATTATCGATAATAATGCTTCACTTTGTCCTTTGAAGTCCTTCAAACTAATTTTTCAAACCAAGCTTACGCAAAAATTTAAAAAAAAACTACACACCTTTTTTCACTTTGTAGGAGCTTGATATTGAATTTGATGTATCTCTATAATTTTGGATCTCCAAGGTCTAAAATTTCTTCCTACGGTAACCCTCTAAGTAATATTTATAACCCCGCAAATCTGATCAAGATTAGATTCTCCAATGAAGAGTTATGCCAAATCTCCCACGATGACCTGAGTATAGACTAGTTCAGTAGAGTGAACTTGTACGACATTCCGCGGGTCACTATTTCAACCTTAGGTTCTAAAAATGATACCCTAAAAACTACAGTCCATCTTCATTCTATAAATTCTTACAAAAATTCAATCTGATGCTCAAAGCGAAAGTTATGACGATTTTCCCAAGGTCACATGTTTGGAATGTAATTCGGGGGTTTGCAAAAACCCTAACTTCCTCAGATTATATCTCCAAAAATATAGCGAGACAAGATCTGAAATTCGGATCTGAGGTTCAGATTAATTCTGTCTCAAATGGGTTTTGTTTTTAGCTTTTGAAACTTTGTAGTGAAAACGTTATAGCAAAAATAGCACGATGACCTGTTTGGAGCAGCGAAACCCTAGAATCCAAAGCTATGATACCAAATGTTATGAAACCACCTCACAACAAGATAGAAAAGATAAATCAACGCCTTAGAAATAAGCCTCTTCGAGGGGGAAACCTCCTTTAAATTACACAAATGAATAATTCTTAGATGATTTAAATGACAAAACCTCCTTTCTATATATATGAGTCTAAGGGGTCACAATATAACCAACGCTGCCCTAACAATAATAATATAAAAGCACAAAAATAACAATAGTGGGATTCTATGGGGCACAATAATAACAATATGGGGACAATAGGGGCACATCAATAACAATAAGGGATACAACGACAATAGTAATGGGGGAATCGCTAGTATTATAGGGACCTAACAACTTCAAAAAAATTATTACAATTATTTTAAAATAATTCACTTTTATAATAAATAAAAGTGAATACACTTTACACTAAAGTTATGAAATAACTTAAATCTGCATAGACATTTTCAAAAAGTAACTTAAAAAAAGAGATTTGAACTGAAAGTCTCTTAATAAATAAAGTATTTTTTAACCAAGTAAGTGAGTGCAAAACATGTAAAAATAAGAATGAAGGAGGATTGGATTGTTGTTGTTGTTGTTGATGATGCCTCACTTTGAAGTTTGTGGTTACCAAAAAAAAATCTCATCCAAAAATAAACATTAGTTTGAAAAAAATGTCTAAAACTTAACAAAAATGGGATTAGATATTAGTTAGCTTATTCAAAAAATGCAAGTTTTGTCTCTGCTTCTAATTTGCCCAGAATGCATAGATTACACAACAAAGAGCATAAACAGGAAAAAAACATCTTTTTTCTATATTTTTGATTTGTTAATGTTGCATAGAGAATAGGAAAAAAAACACACGTAGAGAGAAAATAGTAGCAAACTATAAATAAAATTAGAAAAAAAAATATGAAGTCTATAAAAGAAATTTAAATAAAAGGTGTATTGAGGCTGTATACCTCCAAATCTGACAATAAAATTCATATTTTGGGAAAATTGATGCCTTTTCAAATGAAATGAAAGGCATTCTTAATTGAAAAAATAAATTCAGATGCAATGGAACAATTTGTTTAGTCCAAAAATGTATGGAAATATAGGATCATGGAAATGAAACAACAATGGCCCAAGATCTCAATTAACAAAGGGAGAAACTATTCAAATGAGCTCTAATACCATGTTCAAGAAAATAACCCATTCTATATGTTTTGGCTCCTAGAGACAACCTCTAGGTTGAAAGGAGACCAGTTCCTAGGACATCTTGATGAGTGCTTCAAGGATCTGTTGATATTTTCTATTACACTCAGTATTTAACATATTTGAGATGAAATTGATTCAGAACCTTCCTTAAGAGGAGAAATATAAAGTCGAATTCCAAATATAACTCACAAAAGCATTAATATCTGGCTCTAGCAGGCAACATCATATGCACATGCAATTTTATAGGTCATTTGTAGTATATTGGACAGAGGAATAAAAGAAGAAAGAAAACCAACACGTCAGGATTAAACTTTAAGAATCATGTTCATTGAAGTTCAACATGAAACATATGAGAAGGATGTTTAACTGAAGTGCTAAGATACATGGAGCACATTTTAAGGATAACAATTCATATCAGTTATAGGCATCTTTAATCAACATTAGACCTAGATGAATCCATAAATATATGAACACATATCCAACAACTGCTATTACATGTAATCTATGAAGAAGAGTGCAAACATATGGAACAAACACAAGAAGGAATACATACTGAACATTCATAAGAGCTAGAAATGCCAAAAAAAATTATTAATCTTCCATAGAGCATACATTTCATTGATAACTTGCAGAGCTTCTCTCTCTTGGGAAACCAAAATTTTGAACCCTTGGTTTTGTATCATAAATGGTTTTTATAGGGCCTTAGAGGGAGAGCCCATTACAAGATATTTTTTCTTGATTTGGTCATGAATCATCATAACAAAATATCATCGTTCTTAGTGACACAGCTGTACAAACTGGATTCTAACTAACTGACATTGTTTCTTCTAAAATAAAATATTTACATAAAAAAAAAATCAAAATGTCACGATCGACACGATGAACAATATCCTTATTCATGATAAACATGTTTTGGAAGTAGCATCGCTTGATTGATGCTCTGGAGCACAAGAGGATTGAAAAATTGTTCACACCTCTGCCATAGTGTCGGAGCTGATAGAGGAGTGTGAAAGAATCAATGATATGTGATATTTAGATTCATGATCCCTGTATAGTCCATCCTAGGGCAGAACAAGTACTTTACCAACCCTAATAGAAGAAACTCCTTTATGAGATAGTTAACCATTGTTTTACCTTTAAGAGTGGTAATCTTCTCACAAGAGGAATCCACCATTCTCTTGGCCTCCACTAGCATTTGATTGTATTGTGTCCATGGATTATCATTCCCAAAATATCCTAGCAGCTAGGTAGCCCTACCCGACTCTCTCATCAAACTTAGCATGGAAAGCAACCACATATTTCTGTACCACCCCTAGGAATTCCTCATCTTTCACTCTGGCCTCCTCCTTTTGGACAACTTTAGAGATATCCATGATAGCAGACACTTTATCCACTACATCTATTGGCCTCAACTCACTGAGTGACCTTTCATTTACAAACTAAATGAACTTCTTGGCAATCTGGGAGTTCTTTTCCCCATCTTCTTTGGCATCTAGGATGAAAAACTCATAATTCTTGATCAAAATCTTCTGTTCATCCATCAGAGTTATGTACTCCCAATTTCTTTTCATTTTTGCTATGATTTCATCCTAGACAAGTTGCTTGGCCTGTAGGAGAGACATGTTTCCTTTCATCTTTCCTTTTAGCTTATCAATCTCCTGGTTTTCTGCATGTAGGTTCTTACCAATCAGGTTTGCATTGGTCCTGGCTGTCTCAAGTTGTTTTTCTTTCTGTGCTAGGTTTCTCTGGGCAGTGTCCAAATCCTTTTGCACTTTCTTAAGCTCCCCTTCCGAAAGATGGAGTTCGGTGAGGGTCTTGGTGAGCTTCTCTATGGGATTTTGGGGGTTTTCAGGCACAAGCATTGCACAAATGTGCATGTCTATCCTCAGCTAAAGTTCCGCTACCTGCTTCTTGAGGGCTACTATCTCATTGTTTCTTTCTATCATTTATTTGGCCATGATTTCTTTCTCTTCTTCCACCTATGCAAGTTCCTTAGATTGCACATGCTCACTACTTGACATCTTCAATTTGTGCCTTAGCTCCTGTACTTCTGCTTGTGAACTTTGGAGAAGGGCTTCAAATGCAACTTTGTCTTCTGGATTTACCCCCAACTTCACAATCAACTCTTTGAAGCTCTCATTCTGCATGTGTAGAGCTCTAGAGTTAGCTCTCTCCTGTTTTAACCTTGTTGTTGCCTTCTCTAGCAACTTCTCATCCTTGCTGATGGTCATTGCATTTCTATTGAGCTCACTGTACATCATCTCCCCCATTTGCCTATGAAAGTTGATCTTATCTAGGAGAGGGATGTTTTTCAAGTCTAATGAAACATCTAGGGCCTTGTAATTGAGAGCCTGAAGGCAATGACTGTACTAGTGGGTGTTGCAGTGAGAACTATAGGAGGGGAAACACCATGAATGATCTAATAGGTAATGGCCATATAGGAGGATATAAATTGGGAATAACCCTCATCATCTGGCCTCTTCCTAACAACAACATTCTAGTCGAAAACAAACTTCCTTTATTTTTTGGAAGCCACCAAACTAAGACCCAGGCACTCGAACGCATCCACATGAGTGTATAAAAACAAGAAGAACAATAATGAATAATATTTGAGCTAGGAGGTGGTGGGGAAATAGTGTTGTTGGAATCTTATGGCCTCAACTAGGTATGTAGGGATGTCGAACAAATGGCCAAGTTGCATCATTTTCCTCAGAAACCATAGAGAGGCTTTAGTAGCTATATTGGCATTGTCATCCCCAAACAGATGAAAAATTAGGGATAGGATGGGCTGAATAGGATATACAAAGAGGGTTATAGGGAAGCTGTTAGCAATAGCTAGAGACTGTAGGCCAAGGGACATGACCATTTGCAGAAAGGATTATTGCTTATCAGCTGGAAGGGTGGTGTAATGGTAGACCAATGTGGTTTCTGTAAACTGCTGAGGTTCAGGGGAGCTTGGGTAAGTTAGGGCTTTTTGAATTATCTTTGGGGTCAACTCAAGGATTTTGATCTTGGTTGAAGAGACAAAATAGTTCTTCTGGTCTATGTAAGTTGTTGTTAACCAAGAGAGAAACTCATGGAAATGGTGTACTAAGGGTACAATTTGGTAGTACATGCCTAAGTCAACCACCCAAAATGGGTCTTCTCCTCTGACGTGGTTACCATACAAGTTGAATCGAATGTCTGTGAGGTGGTAGGCACTAGAGGGGTCAACAATTTGTGCCTTTATGTCCATGATATGCTCGACACTGGAGGAGGGTTTAACCTCATGGGATTTAGAGGGCTTAGGGGTTGCCTTCTTCATGTTCCAATGAATATTCAAATAAATTACAGGTGAAAGGGACTGACCGGTTACCTGGTTGTCCTGGAGATAGCTGAAAATGACATTGGAAGGAGTTTCCAGACCAGCTGAGTGATCAAACAACGTTTATATAACATACGAAATGTGGGAGGCGTTTGCACTAGGAAACAATACAAAATTTTGAAAAAATTGAGACGGGAAGGGTTTTCATAGGCAGAGAGAGGACGTCAGTCGCCAGATGTGGGATGGCGTAAAGGGAGGACGCGTGGTAGAAGAGGATTGGGTGGTGACATGTGACAAGTGGACGGGAGTGGGAAGGGGGCAGAGATGTTACCATTAAAATTTTTGAATTCCTCACTTGCTTGAATTGGCATCGACGGGCTAATCAACCTAGTGGGTGGTCCTCACCACCCTCCGACGGGTAGGAGAGTGGGAGGACGGACCCATTGGTTACCCTATGGAATCAGTTTGGGCCATTGGATCGATGAGCCCACCAAGTTGACTTGTCAAATCCAGGGGGTAATGTTGGCCTATCACCTACACAAATTAACCCCCCCCCACGATGTCGGGGGTCGATCGGGTGGAGATGGATGGTGATCTGCCCCTAACCTGCTCAAACTTTAACCGAAAGGGAGTGCTTGCTCAAAATTCCTCCTTTAACCTATTGTTCTTGACTAGTAGGGCCTCCATGGGTGTGGGTTTTAACCTTATATACTTCTGCCATGGCGCTAGGGCTTGATAGTTGCCCCCATAACTGATTTAATTAATTTTTTAGTTAGGAGTCTTGAATTTGTCTTCTTAGACTTTTTTCATAAGTGATGAAGGGAAACAACACCATATAGGACAAACACCTTCAGTAATCATTCACATAACTATATCAAAGATCATAATGCCATTTTTTTGTGTGGTTAACACCCTCTAAAAGGGAAGCAATCCAGAGCCCCAACGAACATCACCACTTGGGGCAATTTTATTAATGCAAAATATTTTTTTTTACATAAGAGAGTTCTCGCAATCAATCATAAAAAAGGAACCTCATGCTCTTTAGACATAGATTATAGAACAATCAAGTATTAATCCATGGATCGATAGTTATTAGTATCAAAGAAAATATGAGTCATCAAATCACTCAATGTCTAGAACATATTATGACCATTATAATGCAAATAATGCATACTAAAGAAACACACTTTTACCTAATATTCAAATTAGACCAAGTTGAACTTAAATAACCCTTATCTATGCAGAACACTTACAGTGGATTGCAACCTACATGGTTCGTTGCATATTATGTGCCATGGAATCATGCACTTCAGATATTTTTGTTTGGAATCATGTGGAAATATGTGGATTTGGTTCCACTAATTTTGGAAAAGGACATTTTTTTTTTAACTATAATAGTTATATTAATTATTTAAAACTGGTTGGGTCGAAACCAAAACAACCATCAATACAATATTCGTGATTCCTTTTAGTTGTAACTCTCCTTTTCCTTACATAGATGTAGATTTACTCTAGATTACGAGATCGGGTTCCATGTTGGTTCTTCATCATTCTTGCTTAAGGTTCCTTGTGGCAGGAGGCATGCCAGGCTTTCTTTTGTGTCTGCTTCCTTATTTGAGCCATGTAGAATATGGAAAAGGAGATAGCAAGAGAAGTCTTGGAGCACATATCTTAGCCTTTGAAGTGCCTTGTTGAGCGTTGGATTGCTAAAGTGGTCCTCCGAATTTAATATCTTTATCAAAATTTATGAGTCCCCGAAGACTTGTATTTCCTTAATGCCTTTTTCATGTGCTATTTGACAGGCTTTTAGCAACCCAAGAATTTTTGCTTGGTTATTGGTTCTCTATCCAAGTCCCCAGTTGAAGCTATCTTCGCGAATACCCTCCGAGGAGTAGATCACTCCGCCTGCTCCTGCTGTCCCTGGATTACCTTTAGAGGCACCATGAAAAAAGATTGTTGTTTTACCCTGTTTCCTCCACCAAGCTTGAAAATCTGCATCCGTTTCTCGTAGTCTCCATACAAGAGGTTTACTGGGGCAAGTGGTGTTGTTTATCCTGTCTCAAAATATATAAGTTCCCATCCATTTTTTTTCTTCCAGGAGAAGCATGTTATCATTCTTAAGGGGACGATTGGCCACAGTCTCAAGGAGTAATGCTTTTGCTTTTGATGCCACCTTCAAAGGGGAGTTCAGAATGCTGTTGAAGATCTGGTCATTTCTGGTGAGCCATATTTTCCAGCAGACATATTTAGGTACTACTTTCTAGATTCTATTCCATGTTGTCTTTCTTTGGGTCATGTGGGGATAACACATTCTCCAGGTGATAAAAAGGTTAGATACTTTGATTTGAGAAGGGGTCGAGACATTGAGGCCTTGAAGGATGCAGTCCTAGACTTCTTGAGCAAAAGAGCAGTCCACAAACACATGTTCCATGGTTTCCTAGGCTTTGCAGTAGAGAGAACACTGATGCGACCCGTGAATACCTCTTTTGGTCAGATTGTTGCCAGTTAGCACTTTCCCATGCACTAATACCTAGGTGAAGAAATTTATTTTAGGGAGACCGAGAGGTTCCTAGACTTTTTTCCACATAGATGCAGTATGGATCGAAGCTTGCTGTGGTTGAAGAGAGGCAAATCCATGCCTTGCATTGTAGATTCCAGTCTTTCCCTGTCCCCATTTGTTCGTCAAATGCATGTGAATCGGTGCCAGTCCCATTAACACTTCTTCCAGGAGGGTCTTTTGACTGCGCATTTGATCTGGAACTCGAGGGATTTCCAAAGTTCGCCATTTTCCAGAGTCGTCCCATGTCGAGATATCTGCCAGGGTGAGGAATCCTTGTTGAATGAGCTAGTTCCTGATTTCTTTGATTGCTTCATTTTTGCTCAAAATCGACTATCCCATTATGTTGTCTTGCTAGAGCATCGTGTTTTTTCCATTGCCAGGAATGTGATACAAGTGTTTTTGGAAGAAATCTATCCCACGACGACATAGATGCCATATCAACATCCCTTTGATGTTGTTATCTATCTATATGTTCCTTAGCGATGAGCCTTTTAGATATTTTTTCCTTATGACCTGACTGACAGGGTGTTTGTTGTTTGAGAAGAGGGTCCAAAGTATTTTACCTCCAAGAGCCAAATTGGCAAGGCCTGGGTCTCTTATTTGCAGGCCTCCTTCAGAGATGGGGCGTTTAACTGTATCCCAATTCACTAGATGGAATTTTCTTTGGTTTCCTCTTCCTCCTCTCCACAGAAAATCCCTGATAAGTCTGGAGATCTGTTCCGTGATCTTCTTTGGAGCCAGAAGAAAGGAAGCCTGATAAATAGGGAGGGAGGACAATACATATTTTATAAGGATGAGTTTTCCAGCATTGGTGAGCCATTGACCTACCCAAGCTGTAATCTTGGACTTAATTTTGCTTATTACCTCTTTCCATAGCGAAAATTTGTTAGGGCCCAGGGTTATTGGTAACCCAAGATATTTGATTTTATCCTAAGAAGAAAATCCCAAAAAGCCTAAGGAGAGGGCTATTCTCTGAATTGCTTGTTGATCCACATTCCACCCATATATTTCACTTTTCCTTTTATTTATAAGAGCTCCTGATATGCTGTATACTTTTTGAAGAATTCCACTGTAAACTTTGGCTATCTTGATGGAGGCTCCGCCCAAAAGAAAAGTGTCATCTGCAAATAGTGCATGATTGAGAGGCTCTAGCCCTTTTGTAAACCTAACTCTTGGAGCTGTCCCCGCTTTCTTTTCAGCTATCAGTTTTCTACTTAGCGAGTCTTCCATTAGAATGAACAAGAAAGGGGAGAGGGGGCAGCCTTGCCTTATTCCCCTCGAGGCTTGGAAATAGTTTGCTGGCCTTCCATTAACTAAAGGAGCTATCCATGGCTTTTCAGTACAAGCTTTAATCAAATTGACAAAGTTAGAACTGAAATCAAAGGAAAGGAGGACTTTGTACAAGAAAGAAAGATTTACCCGGTCGAATGTGTTTGCCATGTCTAACTTTATGAGCATACCTTACTTCTGCCAAAGATAGCTGGCATGTATGACTTCTTGTACCTATATTACATTGTCCAATATATGTCTCCCTTTGAAAAAGCCACCTTGGGTGGGAGAAATGAGTTTCCCAAGCAGTGGCTTGATTTTGTTTGCCAGCAGTTTTGTTAGGATTTTGTATGATGCATTGCAGAGCGAGATTGGCCTAAACCTATCAAAAGTGCCCAGATTCACTTCTTTTGGAATTAATGCAAGGAAGGTAGAGTTAGTGCTGCCTCCCACTTTGGCTTTTTGATGAAAATATTTAATCATCCTCATAAGATCAATTTTTATTATTTCCCAGCAGATTCTGTAAAAAAGAATTGAGAATCTGTCAGGTCCTGGTGCCTTGTCTGGTTCCATGGACCATATTAATTTACAGATTTCTTCCTTGGATAAAGGTTTCATAAGACTGGTGTTGTCCTCCTTGCTTACCAAAGATGGAACGTGGCAGAGAAATTCAGAGGTGACTTCTTCACTCCCGTTCCCTTCCTCTTTATACAGATTCTGGAAATGATCTTCTGTTGCCTTTTTTAGTTTTTCTTGTCCTTTGAGCACAGTCCCATCTAAGCAAGTGATTTCAAAGATATGGTTTCGAGATAGCCGAGCTCTATATTGCCTATGGAAGAAAGAGGTATTTCGATCTCCAGCTTTAAGCCACAGGATATGAGACTTGAGCCTCCAAGTCTCTTCTTCATGGCGGAAAGCGCGAAATGATTTGATTTGGGTAGCTTGTTCTTTTTCTAAATCTAAAGCAGAGATCTCCTTACTTTCCAAATCCATTTGTAAATATGATAAAAACTGAATTGTATCCTTTCTATTGCTGGTAGGAGAATTTAAGGGTTCTTTAATCCATTTTTTTAGGGCTCTCTTGGTTATTTTTAGTTTTTTCTCCCACACGAAGCTGGGAGATCTTGTCACAGGTATGGACCATGCCTCCAAAATAGTTTCCATGAACCCTTCTTTCCTTGACCAAAGCAGGTTGAATCTAAAGTGGATAGGGCCCAAATTTTCTTCCTCTTCCAGCTGTAAGAGAATAGGTTTGTGATCTGAGGCCAGCTTTGGGAGAATTTTCGAGGAGATTAGTCTTTTTCCTAGCAACAAAGAGCTCTGCGCTAGGAAGCGATCTAGGCGAGCAGAGATGTGTTATGCCCCAGCTCTATTGTTTGTCCAGGTGTAAAGACCTTTCTTCGATTTGAAGTCCAGAATATCCTAATGAAGTATCAACTCCTCTACTAATGGAAGCATTTGGTCCCTGCGACTATTTCCACCTCTCTTTTCTTTTGGATCAATGACAAGGTTGAGATCTCCAGCCACTAATGAGCCCTAGAAATGGGTAATTATATGGGCTCATTTTTCCTCTTAATTCGACTTAATCCACCATTCTCATTAGTTTATTGCATGTTTTTGAATATATTTATGCTAATAGAGTGAATTGGGTTAGTCATTTTGCCATGTAGTCTAATGTGTGCTTTATGCAGATTTTTGGTCAATTTTGAGACAAAATCAAAGGTTTAATGAGCATTTGGCAGCCAAATTCGAGGAAGAACAAGGGAGAGGATTTGTAGGAGGGTGTCCCCTTCATTTATGAACCCTTACCTTGAATTCTCCATCAGAAACTCGGAGCACAAGCAACCACATTAGTGCATCCAAGGGGCAGCCGAGCAAGTAAAGAAGGATTGTTGTTTATCTGCAGTTTTGGGAAGCTGAGCTCCTTGATTTTAGGAGAGCTATTGGAGACTCCATTTGTATAAATAAGGGGGCTTAGGGCATCAGTTTAGTTAGTGGGATTTTAGCCAGTTCTTAGTATATTTTCGCATTTTTGTGTAGCATTGTACTCAACTCATTTTTGAGCTCTTTTTGAAGACA
This sequence comes from Pinus tabuliformis, assembly GCA_031772625.1. Taxonomy (NCBI): domain Eukaryota; kingdom Viridiplantae; phylum Streptophyta; class Pinopsida; order Pinales; family Pinaceae; genus Pinus; species Pinus tabuliformis. Next base: position 510,764,347 of record CM062813.1, read on the forward strand.
GTTTTGTGATGTAACTGCTATGTTTTGATAAATGAAGATGAACCAAGTTTTGAACCAGCACTGATCTTTTCTAGAGGGCTGAAGCTCTTGGGTTAGGGACCAACCCAAGCTACACAACGCCTCCTTTATGTACTTATATTTTTTGTTTCCATTAATGAGTTAATTTCTATTGCATATACTCATTTTTTCTTCATTAGATTAGGTTGCTTTTGATGGTTAGAATAGTTGTTTTTGTTTCAAGTTGCTTAAGTAAGTTGTTGCAGTGATAGAAAAATATCCAAAAAGGTCAACAATAGGTCTTGATCTCCTCTCTCCCTCCTTGGGACTATGATTTGAGGTCAAGGCACTACTGCTGCCACCAAAAACACAGTTTTTGCTCTTCCAATGCAACTGCTAGTGTGATATTTCGAGTTGGAGAAGTTGATATTAGTTTGGATTCACATGCTTAGATCGTTTCCTGTTCATTTATCATGGTTTTCTCGCATGCCTCTCTATTCATAAGATATTGTTCAACATTTCTATGGTTTTAGGTTAGAAATTAGGTTAAGCTAAACAAAACTCTGTGTTTTAGTTCTTTCTTTGGTCAGTTTTGATAAGTGAATGTGCATATCTCTTGTAGGACATCTCAGCTCACCATCCCTCCATAACATAGCTAGCACTAGCTCACTTCTGCTAGATTTTTTAGCTCATTCACAACATTTCGCCAATCTGCCCTAATTTCTGTGTTTTTCCATAAAGTTGCTTTCTTGTCATTTGAACAAATCCAACCATCATTTTCTTCTCTGATCTTCCTTAACAAGTTCTAGACCCCTCAACACCTTCATCCAGCCTTAATTTCCATTTTCCCACCATTTTTCCACCTTCAAACCTCCAAAAACCACTTTCGGCCTCCTCCTGTAGAACCTCCTGTAGATCCCCTGCAGCCTCCTGTAGAATTTCCTGTGAGTGATTTTTCGAAGTCTGATCATAATGGAAGTCTTCAGAAGGGTACTAGGGGCTTTGTTGGGACTCAGAAATGTCATATTTTCATCCACCTTTTTCTTCACTATTCCTTACATTTCATCATCCCATTAACCTTTTATCATATCATTTTCATACATACATTTGGGTTTCACCTTCTTATTTTCCATTTTATTCATTTTTGTATTATAAGTGAATTTATGATTAATTATTAGAAAATGTACATATTTTTATATATATCTCAAGAATATGTGAGTTTTGTGATGTGTAGGAAATATGTGAAGAATTAATATCTCCTCCACCATATCAAGGAGATAATTATGCAAGCCTTTTTCTAAGGAGAAAATCATGGATGCATATCTTATCCTAAGGAGAAAATCATGGAGACATATCTTATCCAATTCCTAAGGAGATAATTAGGAGAAAAGCATGGAGGATTTGGTTGGCATATCTTATCCAAGATATGTGAGAGATTTGTGGGATCATGTTTGAGAGATTTGTGGGATCATATCTTGTAATAACGGGAAACTAGTTGAGAGTGCTTGAGAGAATATTGGATATGTAATTATGGAAAGGTTATCTTCCTCATGTATATAAGAGAGTGCTCTCTCTTCATTGGGATGGTGAATAAGGAATAATAGAGAATGGAGATTAACTTTGATTCTTTTATTGTTATGATTTGTAATTTAGTTATTGTAATATAATTTAACATAGTTTTATTGTTGTGAGCTCACATATGTTGTTGCCTTTCACTTCTTCACATGCTGTATTGCTTTTCTTTTATGCAACTTCCTGCTTTCATAGTTAATGTTTCAATGCCTTCTTAGATTAATTTGATTTCAGTAATTTAGATTAGATTAGATTAGATTAGTTCCACTTCAGCCCTGCATATATATTGCATGTGTCTCGTAAGTCTACGGACCTCGGATTGACAAATTAAATAGTTGGGTAAGTACTACAACGGAATTAAATGAACATAGTTTCACCCAACAGGCTTCTTAGGACCCCTCCACACCTTCCTCACCTTCTGCAAAATCAAACTCCATCTTCCTTTGCCACCAAACCTCTGCATAGTCACAACTAGTTAAAATCACAAGCATAATAATTCCACATAAAAATGCTCAAAAGTACAAAAAGATGATTTCTTCACATTTCTTTTCAGAAGTAGCTTGAATAAATGCAATTTACATTTTCAGTAGTCAATAACACTCACTTCATTAGTTTCCATCTCTTTTCTTGCAAAAATAGGGTTAGTGGGTAAACTAGGGTTTGTGTTTCATTTCAGTTTTCCTTCTCTTTTTGCAAGTAGAATAGCCCTTGTAGGGTTAGATTTATTCCATCACAGTAAAATCTTCTTCTAAAAACTCATAGAAGCTGGCTTAAGCTCCTAGCGAACTTGCGCCAGCTGATCAAGTGACAGCCTGCAGTAAGAGCTAGTACTTGTGCATACAAACACCGTCGCTTCCAAGTTTGTTACAAACTACCGGGTTGATAAAAGTAAAGAAGGAAGCCCCAGGAGTTGCAACATTATTGCTGCAATACTAGAGCCCACCAGCCACTATTATATTATGAGGGGAGTAAATTTCTAAGAAATCAGACAAGGTCTGCCAGCATTCTTTCTTCTCTGTAAGGTGGACTGGAACATAAAGGTTGAAGAGCGAGATGGAGACCTTACTAGAGAGGTGCCGAAGTTTGGTGAATATCCAATGTTGGGTCTCAAAGGAGCTTTCTAGTTGATACTTTTCCTCCAACCACAAAGTTTCTAGGCCACCAAAGGTACCCCTTGCACTAATGGACTTTCCTGCATTTTGCCCCATTTTAATTTGTTGATCTCAAGAAGGGTTTCCCCTTCAACCTTAGTCTCTTGGAGCATGAGGATCTCAAGAGTTTCTATTTTCAGAAGATCTTTGGCTGCTTTAGCTTTTGAAGGGTTCCCCAAGCCTATACAATTTCAAGAGACTAGTTTCATTATTTAACAGAATTGGAGTGAGTTGATCCCTCCTTAGAGGGCCTTGTTCCGGTGTTTCTCCTAATAGACATTTCAATGGTGGATTGGTTGCCTTTCATTTTTTGCCTCTTTGCCTCTTCTTCCCTGGCTTCCTTATGAGATTTCCTTCCAACTCTTTTATAGGGTGTCTCGAATGTCTCCTTTTCCGATGACCCAGAGGTTTCCGGGGGTTTTTTCCTTGTCATTTATGCATATGTGGGTAAGGAGGAGGTTCCTGCTGGGGAGTCAAGTTGGGTTACTTCTATGTTATTATTTTATGCTTCAAATGAGGGGACTTGTCATTCAATCTCCTCTGTCTCTGTTTTTGGAATTTTGATTAAAGTGTTGAGGGTTTCGAATGGGTTTATTGAGGCCGTTGTCTTTGGCTGTTCTCCTCTTCCTTCTATTTGAACCATTACTGTTAAGGGGGTTCCAGACTCTAGTGGTAACTCTTTCCCTTTATTCCTGCTACTCACCTTGGCCTAGACTGTTTTCTGCACCTAGATCCATTTTTCTCCTTTCGACTTCTCTAGATCTTCCTTCTCCTTTTTTTTTGCAGTATCTTGCTAAATGCCCATATTCATGGAAATTTCTGCATTTTAATGGTAGCTGCTCATAGTCTAACTCTTGGATATAATACCAGTCTACTATTGTTAACTTTATGGCTTCAGGTAACCCTATTTCCAAGTTGAATTCAACGCATATTCTTGCACATGAATACTGATCCATTCTCTCTGCTCTGTCTATGTATTTTCTCAGGGTGTTACCAATCGTTTCTAGTGACTTCGGGTTCCAGCAGTGTAGTGGAAGATGAAGGAGGTGTACCCACACCGGAACTGCTGATGGCACATCTTGTGTTAGATCGAAGTCTAGTGACCATGAGTTTAGATATAGACCCTGAGGTCCCATGAAATATGGTCCATTCCTAAAGATGAGATTTTTGTCTTCTACTGAATAAAAAACAAAGACAAAAAATCCCTTACCAACCAAGAAGCTTCCGATGCCTTCCTTTACTAATGGTCGCCAGTTCCTCTGTACCCACGCCTCGACAGCCTTGGGGGAAGGCCATAGCCCTGTAAATTGACCAATGAGCACTCTTTTAGCTAAGTTCAAAGTAGATCTGCAAGAATCTTCAACGGGCAGGGCGACTGTGGGGATGCTATCGAGTTTCTTTACAAACTTTCGTTGAGTTTCCCTTGCTGGGCATTTACTACTATCGTCGATCAGCTTCCTGAATGCAAGGATCTCTAGTGCAGGAGGCGAAAGAGGAGGGGCTTCAGGGCCCCTCCCAGGGCCATGGCGTTGGAGGGAGTATTATACCAGGGGTCGCTGCTGCGTGCGCGAATCGTCTCCAGCCCGCTCTCAAAATTTCCCAGATTGCCAAAGTGAATGAAAAAGGACATTTTCGATAGTCCACGAATGATCATAAATGCAAGCATATAACCACATTTAAGCATATAACCATATATAGTCCATGAATGGTTGTATATATGCAATAGGGACAAAAGTGATGTCCATTTTGGAAAAAAAATTAAAAATATGTTATCCCAAGACCGAAAGATAACTATTGTTAAAATATCTTGATAATCATTTATTCTAAAGCATGTTCATATACAATTCTCCTTAATAAATATTCTTCTAAAATTGCATAAAAGAAGACTTCCTTCTTCTATGAGGCAAGGAAAAGCAAATGAGTGATAAAGGATTGAGAAATCATATGATTTTATTTATAGATTATTGTGTTTATCAAAAGATATTTGCAGAAATATCAGTGTGCAATTTCTATGTGTGTTTGAGTTATGTTGAGAAGTGTAGCAAGAAAGGCTTAATTTGGCTTAGCCTTGGTCAAATTGAGAAAATTCAAAATTTCCACATCAACAGACAACTCGGAGGCAATTAATTGAGGTAACATGGCTCTTTTCACTCAGTTACCTCAGTAAATTCAATTTAGAGGGCTTGGAGTTTAGTTATGCACGCGTGATTGCTAATTTATAGCAATCCAGTTCAGTGATTTCCAGCTGTACTCAGTTAAACTATTTCTAATGGTTAATAGAACTAACTGGAGGTTAGTTGTGCAGTGGGAAAACATACTAACTTAGAGATCGTTCGGTTAACTAATCAATCAACCAAAACTAGATCATGCATGCAAGGAATTCAAATTACTTAGTTGTGGTGGAGATTCCAAGGCAGTGTAACATCAGTTGTAAACTAGCGTTGAGTGTACAAGTGTTGCATGCAATTAGTGATCAATCCTTGGGAATTGCACAATAATTTTGGAGGAAATTCCTAAAGAATAGGGGTTAATTTCCTCAGTATTTGTGCATGGAAATAGGGTCCTTGGTGAGAAAATATTTGGTTAAGTGTTGGCTAAAGCATGTTCATTGAGCAAGAGAACATTTATTCTTTTGCAGGTTGATCTCAGAGTTGGATCTAGCAATTGTAATAGTTTCTCAATTCATTGATTAATACAAACAGGCTCAAGGGGTTTTTCCCAGTTGGGTTCCCCTAGAAATCACTCTTTATTTGTGGATTTTCTTATTGCATGGCTATGCATGTTATTCTAATTTTATATTTCATTCCACAAATTAGTAGAGTAGAATTGTGTCTCTTGATTTTAGAATAAATTTCTTGAGCAATTGCAATTCTATCAAATTTTTACATGGCATCAGAGCAGGATTCATGTTATAACAAGAAGTTCAAAGTTGTTCCTCACGAGGTTTGAATTTGCAACTTTAGTGTAGTATAATTTTCTTAGAGTTGGGATAATGGTCTTCATTGGATTGATATTAGAGTATGCCTTGGAAGGCAACTCAAATTTCATTTCCTGGGAATAGCGCATGGAGGTAGTGGTCGATGATAATGGATTATTGGATTATGTCAAGACAAGCATTTTGAAATCGGGATTAGCTAATGCCCAAAACCTAGCTCAATGGAAGAAAGATGTAGCCAAGGTGAGGAGAATAATCCCGGAGGGAGTGAGAGACCACATTGTCTCAAATATCCATGGCAAAGAGACACCATTTTCCATGTGGAAGGCACTGATTGAGCTATTAAAAAATAGTAGAGACCATAGAAAATTGTCCCTAAAAGACAAGCTTCAAAACATTAAGATGAAGAAGAATGATATTATTCCGTAGTATCTCACCAAATTTACACAATTTTGGGATGATCTTGGAGGGGTTGGTGTGAATGTTGCAGAAGATGACCTGGTGAGCCTAGCTCTTCTAGGCCTTCCAAAATCCTAGCACAACTACCAGGACTCTGTGAATGGAAGGGAAAAATTACCGAATTGGGAATGCTTATGGTTCGATTTGGTACAAGAAGAAATCAGGCAAAATACCAGAGATGGAGGTTCATCCAAGGGAGAGGATGAAGAGAATTTTGCATTGGTTGGGAAGGGAAAGAAGGGAAAAGGGAAGAAATCTCAAACCAAACCAGATTCCAGCTAAGGGGGAAAGAAGAAAGACTTGTCCAAAATAAAATGCTTCAATTTTCATGAATTTGGGCACTATGCTACAAAGTGTGCGTGCAAAAAGTCTAGAAATAAGAACTCAGGAGCAGTAGTAGGTGAAGTATTGCCTTCATAGTTCGAGTTAGACTTCACCCTGATCACATGCATGATGAGCACTATGATGGGGAGTGTGTGGTACTTGGAATTAGGTGCCTCGTTCCACATGATAGGATGTAGAGATTTTTTCAGTGACCTCAAGTAGAAAGGTCTCCGGATGCATATTTATCTTAGGGATGATAGAAGGTATAGTGCTACCAAGATTGGTACAGTAACCTTTAAGAGGGAGTTAGGATCCCCTCTTCGCCTCAAATATGTCATGTTTGTACCAGGCCTGAAGAAGAAACTCATCTACATAACAATTTTGGAAGATCATGGCTATGATGTTATTTTCAGTAAAGCGAAATACTTTCTAAGACACATAGCTACTGGGTAGGTGAAGCAATCAGGGTTCATGTGAAGAACTTGTACAAACTTGATGTGGAATATTGCACCTCATTAAGTAGTAAGGAAGAGAAAATGCAGGTTCGAGATGTTGGTGAACTCTGGCACAAAAAAACTTGCTCATTTGCACCATGGCGCCCTTAAAATTACGCAAAAAAAACCATTGGACTCCATAAAGGTTCACTTGAGCAACAAGATGTCTGCAAGGTTTTTACCTTGGGAAAATCGAGACGACAAAGCAAATGCAGCCTTGAGAGAGTCCACTTTGATGTTTGTGTACCATTTTCAATAGTCTCCACTACCAGACATAAATACTGTTGGAAATAATACTGAGAGGGGATGGGTGAATCAGTATTATCAAATCAAACACTTTTTCATTTTCATACTCAGATTCATATACGCTACTTCAGTGAAGGGAACCTGCGTGTATACGCAACTGTGTCTAATGCAACTAGCGTATATCCAGTAAACTTATGATTCAGTTAATCCATTAAATGTTGATCTTTAGTTAGTGCATCAGAACTTTTATTAACCATATGAACAGTAAACAGGTGCAGTAAAACATAATAGATCATCACACACATGAACACCATGATGTAAGGTGGAAACCCAATGTGGGTGAAAACCACCTACTGCAAGCCGTCTCTATCTTATTTTAATAAGAAAATTCTTTTTACAATATTTTTGTACTGGTGCAGTCTTATACCAGTACACAGGCTTCTACCTGCAGAAGGCTACAACCTTCTCTCATTCTCCAGCTTCTCCTAGAAGGGAGCTGCAACCCCCTTAGCTCTTGTACTAGCCGATCCTTTTACTAGTACGTAGGTGCCGGCCTACTGAATGCTCCAACCTTCACTCGTTTTCCAGCTGCTACTGGAAGGGAGCTACCACCCCCTTAGCTCTTGTACTAGTTGATGTACTAGTACGTAGGTGCCGACCTACAGAAGGCTACAACCTTCTCTTTTTTCCTCCAGGTACCATGTTTCATAAATTTTCAGACTGGATACTCATGGAACACATCATCATAATCTGAAGGCCACGTTTCATCCAATTTTCATATTGGACCCATCAATATCATTGAAGCACACAATCAATCAACACTAGCATCATCAATCTCTGAATCACCCAATACTGAATCACTGAAACCCAGTCAACAAACTGTAATCACCAGAACACAGAGCAGAACACAGAACTCTGCAACAATGTTCAGATCTAACTGTATCATCAAAAATCATGTATCAGAGTGCATACGCTACTTGGAAGAGCCGAACCAGCGTGTATACGCAACTTCACCAAAGCGAACCAGCGTATATGTCATTAATTACTTACTTATAACTTCGCTGCACTTCCTGACTCCAAACAAACCCAGATCATTACATATACAAGGATAATACGTATGTTAGCAACCAGATCTAGTCCATCAGATCACATAAAGATAAGTCATTATGATCTTGATCCATTATAGATCTCATCCATCAACACTGAAGCTAAAGATAATCAACCAAACTGAATATGCAGAATACTGACACCAGTAAATAGTCATCAAAACTCGTCAACAACCAGAACCACCTGTAACTTCAAACATCATAGTTCATATGGTATACGCTACTTAGATGTATCTAACCTGCGTATGTATGCGCCTTTATCATAGTCAACCAGCGTATACATCTATAAATATTCATTCATGATTTTAAGCTATTCCAAAACATGAGTTATACCCAGATCATAATATTTTCAGAACATTACATGCATCAGTATACAGATCTAAAATAAGCGTGATCAAACCGTATAGAGATGATTCATTCCAAGCCATTAGATCCAAATCTATCCTTAGATCTTGTTCTCCATCAGCCGCTGAGATTCCTCCTTAGCAAAGCATTATGAACCCATAACCTGCATACTAGATCTCATACTTCATCAGATATTCAAGACTTTCTGAATGCCTTTGCCTAATGATCTTCTTCTCCTTTTATAGTCTTAGGCCTTACTCAATACCATGGTCCAAAACCATTTAGAACCAATACTAGGGACCCAATACTTGGGTTCAACACTTCGGACGCAATACCAAGGTCCAAAACCATAGGTCCAAATACCACAAACCCAAAACATAGTTTTCTGACATGTACATGCCTTTCCTTGCGTGAAAGTGCATGTGTATGATATACGTGACTTTGTATATAGTGAAACTACGTGTATACACTACTTCGTATATAGCGAACCTGCGTATATACGTGACTTGGTATATGGTGAACCTGCGTGTGTACACGACTTGGTATATAGTGAACCTGCATATGTACGCGACTTGGTATATAGTGAACCTGCGTATATACTTTTCTTTCTTCATTCTTTGTAGTCTGATCTTTGCTACTGACCTACTGCACTATGATCTGTCATCTGTGTGAGTTGCCATCAAGGACAACACTTGTATCATAATGCCAACAATCTCCCCCTTTAGACTTGATGGCAAAGCTAACTTTCCATACTGAGAACTGTCATCTTAATGAGTTGTCATTGTTCATTACATCTGAATTGATTCCTTTGAGCTGTCCTGCATCCCATGTATTCTGTCACATATGATATCTCTTCTGTAGATTCATCTAGTTATATATAAGTGAGTTGTTCTTCTATAAGGGGTTGCCATCAAGTACAACACATGCATCATAATGCCAACGATCTCCCCCTTTGGACTTGATGGCAACAACCATACCAAGTCACTGACCCCTTTGACATCAAGGGAAAAGGGCGGACTAGGATATTCTCTTCCTTGATATACATTCTGTTGTCCATACCCCCCCTGAGTACCTGCTGAACCCCCTTTGTATATGGCAAGGTGTACCAATATATCCATGCTCTCTCTGAGTACATGCTGAAATCTATGCTTTGCTGAAGTGTGTTGTTCATGCTCCCCCTGACTGTAAGCAAGGTTTGCAAAAATATGTTATACAAAAAGAACATGACTCTATACATCATAAATGACCTTCCTATCACCAAAGACTCATACATACATCCATCTCCCAACCAAGTGGGGATATACCAATATTGACTTATCCACCCAACCAAGTGGGGATACACCAGATACCAATAGTTTATACATGACTGAAATATTACATCATCCTTCCCATGCATAGTGGGGGTACAAATTACATCATATGACCAAAAGGGATTCATCAAATGACTACAATAGATAGAGACAAACTATTACATCATGAGTCTTGGTATGACCTTTACATTGAATGATATATATGACATTTATAACAGAGACCAAATATCTAAACAGGACCATGATAGTCATCAACAACTATCATACACACTGTATGATCTGCTCCATTCTATCAGCAGCCTCTAGACCAGTAACCTGTATATGTCCATTAGTGTAGATAGCATCAACTTGTGACAAGATATGTCTGCATATAGATATCAATTCATCCTCTTGATCTTGAGCATTATAAAATCATTCAATTATATCATATGTGAAATACACCATAACCATCTCATCAACATCAAGATCTGCATGATCTTATATATCATCCATGTATCATCACTCGGGGACATCCCTCATCTTTATCAATCAACATATGTAAGTATCAACCTGTCATCATATGGGTAAGAACTCATCATCATCATGTTTCCAACAATGCAACTTTGAGTAATCATCCATGTATCCAGCATACTGTATATAGCACTATGTATCTTGAGCTCAAGATCTTTTGTCAAGACTTCTTGATATCATCAACAGCAACAATCCTCATCCATGTGAATGCCAAGAACTATAGGAATCCTACATCATAACTGTATTATATGTCGACAGCAGCATATGAGTGACTCATCATCAAGTAATAAAATTGTGTATTTAAGCTTTGTACTTCTCCTTATCCTTATAAAGATCACCATGTAAGCACCATATATGCATCATCAGAGAATCAACTACAAATCTGATCTGAACACCAACTATGTAACCCCAAGAATCATATGAGATTTTATCTTGGAAAACTCATAACCATATCATAGCAAGATGTATCATTTAGCCATATAATCATCATCATCAAGGACTACTAACCATAATGCCAAAAATGTATTATTAAAAGTATATGCTCCCCCTGAACCTATGACATCTTGTTTACTGTCAGATCTGATCGTGCATATATCAGCAAGAAAAATCAAGGCGTCATCATCAACAAGTTAGGATCCAAAAACACTTCTAAACATCTTACAAGTATCAAGACATTTCCACACATCATCAGAAGATTGTAACCATTATCAAACAGAGCAAGTAATGGATTGAATCATATCAGACCCTTTTCCTGAGCCTGTCCCACTGCTTTTCTCAAACTGACATATATGCGACTGTGCACTGTCTAACTCGCGTATATACGCGACTTCTCTTTATGAAACTTGCGTATGAGATTGAGAACACTGAAGTTTTACACTTTTAGCTTCCTCTGAGTCTGTTATGTCTGTACATTGTGCTGTGCCACATATTTTTGACAGTACTTCCTTCTTCTTCCATATCTTCAAGTGTGATGATGTTTTCTCCTTTTGGTATGGTGCCCGTACTTTGTTCCTGCATTCCTTTGCTATATGTCCAAGCTTGTTACATGCATAACATCTTACATGTTTCATATTCCTTATGTAGCAATCAACAGCTTTGTGACCAAACATATTGCAAGAAAAACAATATCCCTTAAAGTACCTGGAACGTGATGATCTTTCTGTGTGATGGTCTTGAACCATTCTACTTCTGCATCTAGCTGCAACATGTCCAAGATTATGACATAAATAACATTCAACATTATTCATCGGAGGAGTAAAAGATTTTCTTTGAAGAATTTCTTTCCTTGGTTGTTGATGGGATTGACCTCTCATCTCCTTGTTGAGTATTTCAGATTGTGCATTAGAGTTCCTTGTCTTATTTTGTGAACTAGATTCACCTTCAACAGATTCATGAAAACCAAGACCAGTTTTGATAGCAGGAGACCTTTGACTACTAAGAATATCATCCAAGATCTTAGTACTATCTTGAAATTGTAAGAGCTTATCCTTTTCTTCTAAGTTATCTTTTAGAATATTTACCTCAACCTGAAGTTGCTCTTCCTTTTCACGATACTGCTTCTTCATGTTTTCTTCCTTCTTCCAACTGATGTCTTAATTCAAGAACTTCGTTTTCTTGTTTTTCAAGAGCTTGGAGTAGTTCTTTATTCTGTTTATTTGATTCTTTAAGATCTTCTTTTAGCGAGAGGATTGTAGCTTCAAGACTTTCATAGTAACTGGATCTTTCTCTGAGTTTCTTGATTGTTGTGATCCTTTCATTTACTTCATTTCTTAATGATGTCACTTCATCCTGCAACTTTTGACATTTTTCCTTGAATAACTTCCTTACCTTGTTTCCTTCCTCTAGTTGAGCTTTTAGTTTGGTAACTTCTTCTTTGGAGATACATTCCCTATTGTGCAATAGATTTTTTTGATCTCTAATTTTGTCTATAAGCCTTTTAAATTCTACCTCTATTTGATATCTTCCATTCTCACCCATAAGAGCAAATTTAGTTGTTTCACTATCACTTTCATCATCTTCAAATGGATGAAGAAATGCATCACCAGAGGATAACAAATTCATACTTGATAGTTCTTTTTCTTGTTCCTCTTCATTCTGAATCTGAAGTGCTTCTTCCACATATTCCCCAATCGATTCTCCCACTATCATAGTACTTCTGAGATGTCTTCTTCTTCTTAGGCGCTTTCTTCTTAAGCTTCTTTCCCATTATTCTACGGATATCATTCAAGCGATCAAGCTTCTACCAAAGGACTTGCTCTGATACCAATTGTTGGAAATAATACTGAGGGGGGGGGGGTGAATCAGTATTATCAAATCAAACACTTTTTCATTTTCATACTCAGATTCATATACGCTACTTCAGTGAAGGGAACCTGCATGTATACGCAACTGTGTCTAATGCAACTAGCGTATATCCAGTAAACTTATGATTCAGTTAATCCGCTAAATGTTGATCTTTAGTTAGTGCATCAAAACTTTTATTAACCATATGAACAGTAAAAAGGTGCAGTAAAACAGAATAGATCATCACACACAGAAGCACACATGAACACCATGATGTAAGGTGGAAACCCAACGTGGGTGAAAACCACCTGCTGCAAGTCATCTCTATCTTCTTTTAATAAGAAACTTCTTTTAACAATATTTCTGTGCTGGTGTAGTCTTATACCAGTACACAGGCTTCTACCTGTAGAAGGCTACAACCTTCTCTCATTCTCCAGCTTCTCCTGAAAGGGAGCTGAAACCCCCTTAGCTCTTGTACTAGCCGATCCTTTTACTAGTATGTAGGTGCCAGCCTACTGAATGCTCCAACCTTCACTCATTTTCAAACTGCTACTGGAAGGGAGCTACCACCCCCTTAGCTCTTGTACTACCTGATGTACTAGTACGTAGGTGCCGAACTACAGAAGGCTGCAACCTTCTCTTTTTTCCTCCAGGTACCACGTTTCATAAATTTTCAGCCTGGATACTCATGGAACACATCATCATAATCTGAAGGCCACGTTTCATCCAATTTTCATACTGGACCCATCAATATCATTGAAGCACACAATCAATCAACACTAGCATCATCAATCTCTGAATCACCCAATGCTGAATCACTGAAACCCAGTCAACAAACTGCAATCACCAGAACATAGAGCAGAACACAGAACTCTGCAACAATGTTCAAATCTAACTGTATCATCAAAAATCATGTATCAGAGTTCATACGCTACTTGGAAGAGCCGAACCAGCGTGTATACGCAACTTCACCAAAGCGAACCAGCGTATATGTCATTAATTACTTACTTATAACTTTGCTGCACTTCCTAACTCCAGACAAACCCATATCATTACATATACAAGGATAATACATATGTTAGCAACCAGATCTAGTCCATCAGATCAAATAAAGATAATTCATTATGATCTTGATCCATTATAGATCTCATCCATCAACACTGAAGCTAATTACAATCAACCAAACTGAATATGCAGAATACTAACACCAGTAAATAGTCATCAGAACTCATCAACAACCAGAAACACCTGTAAATTCAAACATCATAGTTCATATGGTATACACTACTTAGATGTATCTAACTTGCGTATGTACACGCTTTTATCATAGTCAACCAGTGTATACATCTGTAAATATTCATTCATGATTTGCAGCTATTCCAAAAATTGAGTTATACCCAGATCATAATATTTACAGAACATTACATGCGTCAGTATACAGATCTAGAATAAGTGTGATCAAACCGTATAGAGATGATTCATTCCAAGCCATTAGATCCCAATATATCCTTAGATCTTGTTCTCCATCAGCCGCTGAGATTCCTCCTTTGCAAAGCATTATGAACCCATAACCTGCATACTGGATCTCATACTTCATCAGATATTCAAGACTTTCTGAATGCCTTTGCCTAATGATCTTCTTCTCCTTTTATAGTCTTAGGCCTTACTCAATACCATGGTCCAAAACCATTTAGAACCAATACTAGGGACCCAATACCTAGGTTCAACACTTCGAACGCAATACCAAGGTCCAAAACCATAGGTCCAAATACCACGGACCCAAAACTTAGTTTTCCGACATGTACGCGCCCTTCCTTGTGTGAAAGTGCATGTGTACGATATACATGCCTTTGTATATAATGAAACTGCGTGTATACACTACTTGGTATATAGTGAACCTGCGTATATACTTTTCTTTCTTCATTCTTTGTAGTTTGATCTTTGCTACTAACCTGCTGCACTATGATCTGTCATTTGTGTGAGTTTCCATCAAGGACAAAACTTGTATCATAATGCCAACAAATACTATGTTATTTTTATTCATGATTTCTCAAGAAAGTGTTGGATCTTCTTCATGCAGAAGAAGGATGATATATTCTCAAAATTTGTAGAATTCAAGGAACTAGTTGAGAAAGAGACTGACAAGAAGGTGAAGGCTCTCAGGAGCGACAATGGAGGTGAGTATGTTTCGAATGACTTCATGGAATTTTGTGTCAAAGAAGGCGTTCAAAGAGCATTGAAAACTCCCCATAACCCACAACAGAATGGGGTAGTTGAGAGAAAGAACTAGAGCATTGTGGGAGCTACGAGAGCTATACTACATGACTAAGACATGCCACTGCATTTGTGGGAAGAGGCATGTAACACAAAATTCTATTTGCATTACCAGAGTCCTCATCATATTCTTGGTATGATTACATTGGAGGAGGCCTTCATGGGGAGAAAGCCGAATGTGTCTCATTTCATAATTTTTGGAGCCTCTGTTTACTACGATGTCTCCAAAGATTCGAGGAAGAAACTTTAGCTGATAGTAGAGTTGGGAGTTTTTGTGGGTTACACTGAAACTCCACACAATTATCGGGTGTACTTACCTTCCCTCAGAATGACAGTTGTGCAAAGGGATGTAAATTTTGATGAGGAGAAAGAAATGAGATGCTCCCTTGAGAGGGAGTTTCAAATCCCACCAGAAGAGGAGCTTTTAACTCTAAAGGAGGAGCCTTAGGAAGTTGTGGAGCAACCAAAAATGGAGGAGCAGAGAGGAGGTAGAGTGGAGACATCCACTCAAGTAGAACCATCTAGAGAAGGTAGAAAAAGAACCAGGGAAGCTGAAATACTTGTGCAGGATGCGAGGGAGAATGCGAGAGCTCCTTCAAATTTTCACAGGAAAAGGAAGTCACCTGAGAGGTACACTGGCTACATGACTCTAATGACTCAACTTGTAGAGACTAAGCCATCCTCTTTTAAGGAAGTAGTTGAGTAACCAGTTTGGGTTGATGTAATGGCAGAAGAATTCGAATCCATCATAAAGAATCGTGTTTGGGAAGTTCTCCCAAGACTAACATAAAAATCAGTTGTGGGTTCAAAATGGATCTTCAAAGTTAAGCATGCAGTAGATGGAAGAATAGATAAGTATAAGGCCTAGATTTGTGGCCAAAGGATTTTCCCAAGTTGAGGGAATTGACTATGAGGAAATCTTTGCTCATGTAGCAAGGTATTCATCCAATAGATTAATTCTTGCACTGGTTGCGCAGATGGGGTGGAAGATCCACTAGATGGATGTAAAAAAACATTTCTCAATGGTTTTATTGAGGAGGAAGTGTAAATAGAGAAACCAGAAGGTTTTGAGACATTTGATCAGGAGTCTCATGTGTGCAGACTCAGGAAATGATTGTACGGTCTCAAACAAGCACCCCGATCTTGGTACACTTGGATTGATAGTTATCTCACGAGATTGGGCTTCACCAAAACTGAAGCAGATGCGAACCTCTATCATATTTTGGTAGAAGTTAAATTGCTTATCATTGTTTTATATCTTGATGATCTAATATTGACAGGTGATGAGCAACTGGTCAACTCTTGCAACGAGTGTTACAGATCCATTTGGTCACATCAAATCCCAACATTCATATTAGTGTTTTAGGGCTCATCAAACCCTAATTTTAGTTGTTTCATGCCCTAAACATGTCAACCCTTTGAATTCCTCCTTCCCATACAGTTTCATGACTTGAAGACATCCAGAAATTGCCTCTAGAGGGACCAATGTAGGTAAGCCCTTATGAAGGTGTGCTGTAGAGAAGCTAAGTACAATGCCAGGGTGCTTTGCAGAGCGCTTAGGCTTCCTTTCACCTGCTCTGGATGAGAATGAGCGAAATTCACATAGGGTTTGGGGAATATTCTTATCTTGTGGAGTAATCTAGAAGTTTCCCTATCTTATCAACTCCTATGAGCTCGAAAATGGATGAGGAATGAGTTAAGGATCATCCTATCCTCTCATCCCTTCCTCCATGGAACTAATTCTAAGTATGGAAGGCCATTCAATGTCACCATTAATGACAAAACCTCCTTCATCTTCCTATAAATTGACCACTCATCTAAGTGATCAGGGGCTGGATTATGTTGAATTCTAAGGAGATAATGCTGCTATGAGACTTGACTTTGGAGCAAATGATGTGATGCCACAAGCTTGTCTTGATTTTTATGTGATGTGGATGGGATCCAAGCTGGAGGAATGACTTTGAATCAGACACTGATGGTTGTAATTCCTTATTCTATCTAATAAAGTGTTTGAACCTTTTTCCATATGATGTGTTTTTTCGTAATGCTTATATGTATGAATTGCTTTTGATTCCTTTCATTTATATTCAATGGATCATATGCTTTGATCGGTTTTCATATTTTGTTGTGTTGATAGGGTACTTGTCAAGCGGATTAAGTATGGGAAGGAGTGACGAAATCGATACAAGGGAGACGATAGGAAAGCGGAACTACAGGTAGGCGTTCTATCCTCTCTTCTTATCTATTGCTTATAGGGAAAGTCTAAAACACTTTAAACTGTTGTCCTAGGCACAACTAATTGTCTAGTGAATTAGTATTTATTTGTAGATGCTGAATTCTCCAAAACAAGGAGGACCTTGCAAGGGAATTTGAGATGAAAGACATGGGTCTCATGCACTACTTCCTCGGGCTGGAAGTATGGCAAGGTGACAGGGAATTATTTGTGACTTAAGGAAAATATGCCACTGAGATACTACATATATTTCACATGGAGAGTTGTAAACCCATGGAGGTACCTCTAGTGACCAACCGGAGGAAGGAGAATTCCACTTCAGGTGAAGAGGTTGATGATACCATTTACTGACAACTAGTGGGTTCACTGATGTATCTCGTGAACACATGACCATATATGCGTTATGTAGTCAACCAGTTGAGCCAAGTTATGTTTAGGCCAACCAAATTTTAATGGAAGGCAACAAAGCATGTTTTACGATACCTCAGAGGCACCACCCAATATGGATTATGGTACAAAAGGATAAAGGAGGTGAATTTGCTTGGCTTCACAGATCCAGATTGGGCAGGGAGTCCATCCAACCAAAAGAGTACATTAGGTGCAATTTTTAATGTTGGGTTCGAAACAATTTCCTGGTACAGCTAAAGCAGAGGTCTGTGATGTTGAGCTCAGGAGACACTGAATAAATGGCTACAAGTCAAGAAACATGTGAGGCAATCTGGATGAGAAAGATACATGTGGGACTCTTTGGTCAGGAGATGGATCCAATTGTGAGCTATTGTGATAATTAGAGTCACATTAAGCTCTTTCAGAATCCAGTATTTCATGATCAATCCAAGCATATAGATATTCAATATCATCATTTATGAGACTATGTGCAGAGGAGGATAATGTTACTACAATACATTCCAACTGAGGAACAAGATGTTGACATATTTACAAAGGATTTGTCAAGAGGGAAGTTTGAATTCCACAAGTGCAGGATAGGGGTGGTTTATAATCCCTTTCTTGCTAAGAGAGAGTGTTGAGAAGTGTAACAAGAAAGGATCAATTTGGCTTAGCCTCGGTCAAATTGAGAAATTTGAAATTTCCACATCAACGGATAACTTGGAGGCAATTAACTGAGGTGGCATGGCTCTTGTCACTCAGTTAGCTCAGTAAATTCGAGTTAGAGAGCTTGGAGTTTAGTTATGCATGTGTGATTGCTAATTTATAACAATCCAATTCAGTTATTTCCAGTTGTACTTAGTTAAACTAGTTCTAACAATTAATAGAACCAGTTGGAGTTCAGTTGTGTAGTGGGACAATAGTCTAACTCAGAGATCATTCAATTAACTGATCAATCAACTAAAAATAGCTCATGCACGAAAGGAATTCGAATTTCTCAAGTGCAGTGGAGATTCCAAGGCAGTGTAACATCAGTTGTAAACTAGCGTTGAGTGTACAAGTGTTGCATGAAATCAATGATAAATCCTTCTGAATTGTGCAATCATTTTGTAGGAAATTCCTAAATAATAGGGGCTAATTTACTCAGGATTTGCACAAGGAAATAGGGGCCTTGGTGAGCAATTATTTGGCTAAGTTTTGGCCAGATCTTGTTCATTGAGTAGGAGAACAATTATTCTTTTACATGTTAAGCTCAGAGCTGAAGCTAGTAATTGTAATAGTTTCTCAATTCATTGATTAATTCAAACAAACTTGAGGGGTTTTTCCTAGTTGGATTCCCCTAGAAATCACTATGTATTTGTGGTTTTCTTATTGCTTGTCTATGCATGTTGTTCTAAATTGTGTATTTCATTCCGCAGATCAGTAGAGTAGAAATGTGTCTCTTGATTTTAGATTAAATTTCTTGAGCAGTTGCAATTCTATCAAATTTCTACAAGTTAATTAGCTAGTTGTTGTGGCTCCACTAGAACTATGTTATACAAAGGCAAGACCCACTCTGCTCTATTTTAATTCTATAGGATGTATTTTACTTCTGGAGGTCTCATTTATTTTCTGTATATTATAACTTGCAATTATGTTTCTTCTATGTGTTAGATTACTTTACTTTCATTTTAGTTAATTATTTTTTACTTTCAATTTAGTTAATTTTTTTTTTATGTTTAGGGTGTGGTTGTCAGTGATATTTTATTTCTTCATAATTGAACATAGAATTAAATACATGATTTATAATTGATGCAGTCATACTTTTTTTTGATTGAATTTGGAGTTATAAGTTTTAATATTTCAAATATAGAATATTTTTATTACAACTTCATGATAGATAAACTAATGGAAGATATGAAAGTGTATCCTACATATATATTGCATGGTAACTAGCAAGTAAGTCATAATTTTGGGTTGATAAATTAATGACAATATATTTGCTTGATTTTATTATAAATTAGGAAGGGTAATTAAAAATCTTATTAGCTTCAATATAAGCTTATTTTATTATAGCATGAAGACCTATTTTTTGTTCCGAAATTGGTTGTTGTTGGGAAGGTACCTCAAGCCACTCATGTTTACTATATGCCTTGTTGTTTATCCAATATGGTTCAATTTTTACAATTGGAGAAGATGATATTTTAATAATTGTGGGCCAAGAATGGTAGGGATCTCAATCGTGCCTTAGGACATTTGTATCATGCCCCAAGATGAGGAAGGCATTGGATTGATAAATGTGGTGACCAGAGGAGCATTCTTGTAACTAAATATGTGGTTTGGTGTATGGAGGGCTCTACTCCTTCTTGGGATTTGTTGAGGAATGCACTACATAGAGCTTATCACATTGGTAATATTAAGTTGCCATTTCGGTTATGTGATTTTATTTTAGTACAAAAAAAAAAATTAGATTACAAGAACATTTATTTTTCAAGGTATTTGGTCTTTATGGAAGAAGGTACAAGTAATTTAGGTCTAGTGGTAGATGGTTGGCACTTTCATGGGTTGGTATTTGGATGGAGAACTATTTTTAACTAAAAATATGACACTTATAATGTTTACATCCAGGTTTTTAGGTGAATTAGTTAAGAAAAAAGTGGATCTTTCATTGGGGGATTTGCGAGATGCAGTTCCATGTACTTGGAGTGATTGGTGAACTTTAGTACATGAGTATGCTCTATCTTCTGTATATCATCCCATGATCATGAAGTTATTAATTCTCATTCCTTAAGAGAATTTATTTAAGATTAATATTAATGTGTTAGGTCCCATTTGGCATGAGTATAAGTGTATTTTTTGTTACTTGTTGTTTTTAAATGACTCACATAAGTCACACTCCATTTTGCCTTAACATCATGATCTTGGCCCTATACTTAATGCTTGATGGGTCTGTTTTGATGCTTTAGGATGATGGATTCAAAGGTTGTACATTTTATACTCCAAATATGTAAATATTATTTAAAAAATTAATAGAAAGGTCCAAGGTTTGCTATTGAAGAGAATGTAGGAGGTTGTAGTCCATTAAAGGAGAAGTGGAAGGGGATGCCAAGGGGATGAAAAAAATTAAGTTTCTTATGTCTCTTCACCTTAATATTTTAACCATGAGACTTATTAAAAACTTCAACAACCATTTATTGAATTCAAATAGTGTTTGACGAGGAAGTCACCTTTCTATAATTAGGAGAGCATGGGGGTTGAGTACAAGTAATGAGGAGTTTATGAGAGTCAATCCTCATAGGAATATGAACCATATATTTTCCCATGCATCCCCTTCATGAAATTTTGAATTGACCAATCTAGGGCTAATTCTATTCTATTTATGTTTTCATCATTAATTCATGCATTCCCATGCTATGTTAGAGAGCATTTTCCTTCTTCCAGAGAAACTAGTCAAACTTGTATCCATACTCATGCAGTTATGAATCCTAGAGTTGCTTCCTTATGTTGAGCACTATTATAAGAATTTGTAGATGAATAGATAGGGGAAATGAAGTGAATAAAATTGAACTAAGAAGAGATGTGGAAGGATATAGAGGAGAATTAACATTAGGTTGACAAGAACACATTCCCTATAGAATATTATTCATTAAGTTCTCAAGAGCCAAGATATGAATCTATTAGGTTGATCCTAAAGGTAATTGACACATTGGATTGTTTTTGTACACACTAAAAGCACTAAATAGGGAGGATGTTTTCTTAATAGATTATTCAACAAAGAAAGGAAATGCCTTCTAGTATGCCTAAGTGATTATTTAGTAGAGAAAGGGTATATTCTTTGTATTGTGTGGGGTAATTAATGGTTGGGTGGTTGGAAGGTTCCCTAGAGAGTTTTGTGATAAATAATTTGTCTAGGACTAAGAAAAATTGGGTTAGGAGAGTGAACTAAGTGTCCTTAGCCTATATTCTTCACTATATTGACCTCATAACCTAGATTGGGAGTGGCACCCATAAATGAATTCCTAGAATTTGGTGGAAATTTTCTCACCAGTATTTAGTTTCCTTTGACCATCTCGTTCAAAGATTAGCATTTGATATATGTTATGAAATTCTATATAATTTCTCAAGATAGTTTTCATTTTCAAATATAAGTTTTACCAATGAAAAATAAAAATTCTCTACATATCATCTATTTGCACTTGTATTATGTGATGATAGGTGATGGCCATGGAGCCCATCCTTAGAGGTAGTTTCTACCCCCTCTAGATCCATAATGACACACCTTTTGTGCATTGTTCTTTTCCCTCAAAAAGATGAAAAAATCCCATCCATTATGATTTATTAATAATATTTTTAATATCCTAGAAGTTCCCCTTCCTTCCTCCTCATCTTAGCACTTGGATTTGACTCCATTGGAACATGGATTCATTGGATAGTGTGTAGGAATATGGAAATCCCTTAGTCTCATGGCAGGTTGGGTCTGAAAATTTTATTAGTATTAATCCAAGTTAAACTCACTATAAGATTATTATCTAAGCCAAGGAGGATAGGGGTCTCATTTTTAGAATTGGAGCATCTTTTTCTAACACCAAAGAAATGCATCCAAACTAATGTATCCCAAATTTCAATACTAAGATTGATGTTCCCTTTTTTATTCCAATTTGGGTTTGACTATTGAACTTACCTCCACATTTCTAAAATAACAACACAATATGTACCATTGGAGTCACATTAGGCCATTATAATGATAATTTTTAGACTAAGTGTGAAATTTTTACATTTGCAAGTATATGTTTAGAGATTAATCTCAAAAAGGGGCTTCCTCAAGAAATCCTCCTAACCTTGGATAATTGTAAACATATCCAACCCATGGATTATGAGTATGTTCCATTCAAATGAAATATCTATCACAATATGGGAATTTCACTAAGGAATACAAAAATTCACTTAGATGACTCATCTAGCCCCTGAAATAGAAGAACAATGGCCAACAATTAAGAAAAAAAATTAGCAATAAACAATCAGATTCCTCATGAAACCCTTGATCTATTCCCCCAAAATCATTCCTCTTGACACCCTTAGTCCCTCACCTTCAATTAGACTTGTGGGTGTTGTGTCTTAACCTTAGGAAGTAGTGCCTTAGACATCCTACCCTCCAACTCAATCCCAATAGTCTCTAGATCGATCAAAGGGAGGTATTTCAAGCACTCAATGAAATAGGTATGAAGTCTCAACTCAAGACAATCCAATTCATTTTTTTTGAAATAATGACTACTTTTAATCCCCTTAACATTTCCCTCCAATGATTTCATTTAAATCCAATCAAACTTATATTTTTGAGCTTCCAAATATGTCATCACCCACTATGAATGAGGAACCTTTTTAGGAAGATTGAAAGAAATAGATAGCATCCCCCCCTGAAAAAACCCTTTAGGTATTCTAACTTTGAAAAATTATCAATAGTAGTTAGGGTGGGATGAAAATGAAGAATAAGAGGTGGAATAAATGCATCCTAGGAAAGATAGAAGACAACTAGTGAAAGAAAAGAGGGAAGAGTTATATAATAAAGAAAAAATTCTTGATGCCCAGACAATTATAGAGATATCTTTAGGAATTGGTTCTAAAGGCTTGTAAAATGTTGGAGGTGCTATCTCATTGCATGTTAACAGATAAAACCTCATAGTGAAATAATGAATATTATCTCTTTTAATTGTAGAGCCATGGATGATAGGTGAAAAGAAGAATCAATAAGAGATTTGAAAGAATTGGGAAACCCATTATCCTTCTTTTCTATGATATGAAACTAGAGGCTTCAAAGGCGTTAAAAGTAAGCAAGCTTCAATGTAAAAAGTGTGATGGGATATATATTGATTTAACGGGAGATTCTAGTATCTATGCACTCAATGAAACATCCCTCTTATTCTCTTAAATTTCTCATTCGAAACCCAACATTAGATCCTAACAAGTTTCATCCATTAGTAGTCAGTGTAAAGGGTCAACATTTTTAATGTCTACATTCCACAAGATATCGAGAGAAAAAAAATACTATTGGACTACTTTTCTATCCTTAAAATACACTACATACTCTCAAAATTACATCATTATTGGTGATTTCAAGTTGAATTTAAATAGCAAGGAAAGATGAGGTGGAAACATAGTTCAAGATCCATTCCAAGAAAAAATGTGACATCAAACCCAACAAAGGTAAGTATACATAGTCAAATAGGAGACTCAATGCATGTCATACTAAAGCTATATTTGATCAATTTCTTGTGCACAATGAGTTTCTTCTTGAGGAAAACATTATCTCCTCAAGAATCATTCTCTTCACCACCTCTATTCATAAACTAATCACTTTGTAGTTTCAAGAGTCCCAAAACTTTGGTCCTATCCTTTTTAAGTTTAAACCCCTTTGGCTCTAAAACCACAAAGTGATAGAAATAATAAAAATCAAACGGTAAAAATGGATTGTTGGATCCTCAATTTATATCTAGGAACAAAAACTGAAAAATGTAAAAGAAACTCTCAAGGATTGTGATAAAAACTCCTTCAACCCTCGAAAAATTAAAAAGCCATATTTAAAATCCTAGTTGGAGAACATGCAACATGAATGGAGGATGAAGGCATAGATAGTGATCTTTAGAAAACTGAAAGCTTGTTATCTCAACAATTTCACAAAGCACTTAAAATAGAATATGAACCGGAGGATCAAATTTCATGGTCTATGTTTAAAATTTGGGATATAAACACTTCTTTCTTTTATAGGAAAATAAAGGTCAAAATGTTAAAAAAAATTGCCAAATTAATAGAGACGGAAAAAGGTATGCAACTTAGTTCTCTAGAGGAAATAAAGGAGGAAGGAAAGAAGCATTGAATGCTTGTATACGAAACAAGAAGGGGGTAAATCTAGTTGTTACAACCTTAATGCTAGAATAGACCCCTTCAATCATATTTCATGAAGAAAATGACAATCTAATGAAGAAAATGAAGAATCTAAAATAATCAATTCTATCTTATGTTTGACCCTTGACAAATCTCTTGGCCCCAACAAATTCTCTAACCATTTTTCTAGACCAACAAATTCTCTAACCATTTTTCTAGAGCTTGCTAGCAGATAATAAATTTTGAACTAAATTGATGCTAAGATATGTCCAAAAGTATTTTAGACTTTGTTGTAATACAAACTATTCATTTGTATACCTCATCCGTAAATAATATAACCCTTCTTCTTTTGCCATATTTTGATCATAGTATCTCTATGCAATTCTTCCCATGAGATTTTTGATGAAGATAATAGCAAACAGGTTAAAAAATGCCTTACCAAAGATAATTTCTAATAATTAGGGAGTACTCATGCAAAAGTGCTAGATTAAAAACAACATAACCAGGGTGCATGAATCATCAATTCAATTCAAGAAAACAAGAATAAACAAAAGTTTAATTTTTTTTACATGGCCAAAGCATTCTGTAGGGAAAGACATTATTTTCTATTTGACATCTTATTTAAGATTGGTTTATGTTCTTCTTTTATAAAATTGATCCCTCCCTACATAAATAGTCCATGGATAGCTCCATTGATCAATGATAGGTTCACCTCCTTCTTCAGGGGAAGTAGTGGACTAAGGAAAGGTTTCCCACCCTATCCTCTCTTATACATTATCATGGTTGACTCCTTGAGTAGGAAATTAGATGAAGAAAGGCTATCAAGAAGTTTACCAAGTGTCATTTTGGTCAGAGAGGTCAAAATCCTAAGTCACTCCTCATTCATGGATTACACTCTTCTATTGGGGGGGACGATTCCACCATTATTTTACATGACCATATTGGATCATCACATTACTTATCATTGATATTGATTCTTTTAGAATGGAAAAATTGGAGGAATTAACATACAAGACCAATTTTACCGGTAGGTCCTAGTTTGGAAAATTGGGGTTTAAAACCCTCAGAGTTAGTTTCAAGAATTTAATGAAGTTTATAGGGGTATAAAAACTCTTTCTTGTGCATGACCACCTAGTGTTGTTCTACAATTAGATTCCTTTTTATCAGTGCAAGAAATACCTCAAACGAAGTCTGTATGAAAAATCTATGCCATCCAAATTTTGACCTTCCTGTTTTGTCCACCATGATTCGAAGGGATGCCACATGAACCAAATTACTCATGGAAAATGGGATTTACATGTGACCATGATGAATAATACTCTTTAAGATTCAAATTTTAACTCATATTGAGGGTTGAATAAGTCAAATTTAACCCCTAATTAGCCATCAGGCTATTATAACTAAGCCACTAGGAAGAAAAGGGGTTTGATTCTATTCTAGTGCATTTTGTTCCATAATAGAGTAGATTAGTTGAAAGTGGATAGAGAGGACTTGTTTTTTTCATAATCCCACAAGACACATGTCTCACTCCTTTATATTTGTGGTGGGCTCTAGTATTGCAGCAATGATGTTGCAACTCTTGGGGCTTCCTTCTTTACTTTTATCAACTCGGTAGTTCGTAACAAACTTGGAAGCGACGGTGCTGTATGCACAAGTACTAGCTCTTACTGCAGGCTGTCACTTGTTCAGCTGGCGCAAGTTTGCTAGGAGCTTAAGCCAACTTCTATGATTTCTTAGAAGAAGCTTTTACTATTATGGAAGAAAGCTAACTCTACAGGGGCTATTCTGCTTGCAGAAAGAGAGGGAAACCTGAAATTAAATGCAAACCCTAGCAAACCCTAGTTTACCCAATAACCCTATTTTTGCAAGAAAAGAGATGGAAACTAATGAAGTGAGTTCCATTGACTACTGAAAAGGTAAATTGCATTTAATCAAGCTACTTCTGAAAAGAAATGTGAAGAAATCATCTTTTTGTACTTTTGAGTATTTTTATGTGGAATTATTATGCTTGTGATTTTAACTGGTTGTGACTGTGGAGAGGTTTGGTGGCAAAGGAAGATGGAGTTGGATTTTGCAGCAGGTGAGGAAGGTGTGGAGGGGTCCTAATAAGCCCTAGTACCCTTCTGAAGACTTCCATTGCGATCAGACTTCAAAAAATCACTCACAGGAAATTCTACAGGAGGCTGTAGGGGATCTACAGGAGGTTCTACAGGAGGACCTACAAGGGGAGGCCGAAAGTGGTTTTTGGAGGTTTGAAGGTGGAAAAATGATGGGAAAGGGGAAATGAAGGCTAGATGCAGGTTTTGAGGTGTCTAGAACTTGTCAAATAAGATTAGGGACGGAGGAGATGGTTGTTCAAACGGCAAGAAAGAAACTCTATGGAGAAAACGCAGAAATTAGGGCAGATTGGCGAAATGTTGCGAATGAGTTGGGAAATCTAGGAGAAGAGAGCTGGTGCTGGTTATGTTATGGAGGGATGGTGAGCTGAGATGTCCTACAAGAGATCTGCACATTCACTTATCAAAACTGACCAAAGAAAGAACTAAAAACACAGTTTTGTCTAGCTTAACCTAATTCCTGACCTAAAAACAGAAAATGTTGATCAGTAACCTATGAACAAAAAAGCATGCGAGAAAAATATGGTAAATGAACAGGAAATGATCTAAGCATGTGAATCTAAGCTACTATCAACTTTTCCAAATCAAGTTATCACACTAGCAGTTGCATGAAAGAGCAAAAACTGTGTTTTTGGTGGCAGCAGTAGTGCCTTGACCTCAGATCATAGTCCCAAGAAGGGAGAAAGGAGATTAGGGCTTGCCATGACCTTTTTGAATCTTATTTTTTCACTATAGCAACCTACTTGCACAACTGATACAAAAACAACTATGCTAATCATCAAAAGCAACCTAATTTAACAAAGCAAGATGAACCTAAACAACAGAAATTATCTCATGAATGAAAGAAAAAACATATAAATACACAAAAGAGGTGCTGGGTAGCTTGGGTTGGGCCCTAACCCAAGAGCTTCAACCCTATGAAAGAGATCAGTGCTGGCTCAAAAATTGTTTCATCTTCATTTATAAAAAAATAGCAGTTACATCACATGAACTGTCTTCAAAAAGAACTCGAAAATGAGCTGAACACAATGTTGCACAAAAGTGAAAAAATATACTAACAAATGGCTAACCTACTGAGGCTCGAAGCCTTCTTATTTATACAAATGGGGACTCCCAATAGTCCTCTTAAAATCAAGGAACTCGGCTTCCTAGAACTGAAGATAAACAACAATCCTACTTGAATTGCTCGGCTGCCCCTTGGAATCATCAATGTGGGCCTTTGTGCTCCGAGTTGCTGATGGAGGATTCGAGGAAAGGGGTCATTAATGAAGGAAACACCCTCCCTACAAGTCCTCTTCCTTGTTTCCTCGAGTTTGGCTGTCATTTGCTCATAAATTCCTTTTCCTTGTCCAAAATTGTCCAAAAAATCTACAATAAACACTCATTAGACTACATGGAAAAGTGACTAACCCAATTCACTCTATTGACATAAATATATTCAAAAACATGCACAAAACTACTAAGAATGGTGGATTAAATCGAAATAAGAGGCAGAATGAGCCCATATAGTTACCCATTTTTGGGGCTCATCATTACCCGCTGTTGAATGGGTTGCTCATCCTCTGAGCAACTAATCTAACTCTTCATATTTAATGGCTCTGACAGATTCCCTGACATCCCAAGCCTCTGATGTGATGTCTTCCTCTTTGTCATGGAAACCTGCTTTCCTATCCACTTCCTCCCATTGTTTCTGTTCTTCCTCCTCCTTAACTCCTTCCAACAGTCCTAGCAGTAGTGGAGGACTGAATTTAAGACCAATCCAGTTGGCTTTCAAGTTTTGCATTGAGTTCTTATATAGGGGCACTCTCCTCATGGCTTCCCTCATTCTGTTTGGGGAGTGATACTCCCTGATCCTTAGGCTATGTGGCAATGTATTCCACCTTCTCATGCAGGCATGAAGGCAGTCATCGCCAAACAATCTCTCCATATCTTCGAAATGAGCAATAGCATGTGCTTGCTTGTCAACATAGTCAGGAAGAACTTGAGGATTGGCTACAAGGTGTTGGTGGGCATAGATGAGAGCCAAGGGTTCTGTTGGTTCTGCCCTTATCATCAGGGGCTCACTTAGCTCTTTTGCCATTATTTTCTGAATTTCCACTGCTCTCTTTTCTTCATGGCTCAACCAAGAAGCCATAGCCATGAGCTGTAAGTCTCCCAATGTAGCATTTGGATCCCATAAATTCATGTCAGGAAGTGCCATGTTGTGTAGGTAAAATTCTTCTAGCTTTGCTTTATCCTCGGCTGAACTATGATCACATAAATGCATAAATTGGCCATAATCTTGAAATGGTATTGTGCCCCTCTGGGCCAGTGTCTTAATCTGGAATTGGAGCCACTGATCTTTGAGATACAGTGCATATGATCTAGCTGGTTGTCTACACTGCAAGGCCTCCATTGCCTAGCCATCCATGTAGGCTAACTGGGCTTCCTTTTCCTATAGCTGCCTTTTCAAAATCAACAATTCAGTTTCTACCTAGGATTCTTTTTCTTGCTGCTGTTTTATCAGTGTCTCACTATCTGTCTGTGGTTCTTCTTCTTGTTGCTATTTCTCTGTTGCCTCACTATCTGCCTGGGGTCCCTCTTTTTTGTTGTTGTCCTTCCAATATTGATATCTTATTCCCTCCTTGAGGTTCCCTTTCTTGTAGCTTCTTTTTCAACAATTCATTTTCCTCCTGCAGTTGAGCTCTTCTGATGCTCTCTGTGTGCCTTACCATGCTCAATTCTCTGCTCATCTCTTTCAACTTGTTTTCCATGTGCCCTATATCTTTGACCCCTTTAGATTTTGCAATATACATCCAGGTGTGGGTCTTGACTCTTTCCTTTTCTAGTTCGAAGAAAAGAGGCACTGCGAATTTTTGTGGGATGATCTTCCCACCTTCTAGAAGGTTGTAGTAGGAGCCTAAGTTAGGCTGAGGGCCTGGCTTTGGTATCTCTTTTGCCTTACCTTCATCTTGGGACTGTTCTTCTGCCTTCTTTTCCAGTTTTTCAGTTTCTTTGAGCTTGGCCAGTGTCTCCTGTAGAGAGGTTTGTGCCTCCTGTAGGACTGATTTAGAGTCCATTAATTTGATCCTTTCCTTCCAGGTGGAGGTATTAGGACTCCCTCTCTTGTTAGTGATAGAGATTTTGGAGGGAGATTCCTCCCTTGTTACAATAGGTGCATCCTTAATGATAATGGGTTCTTTTGAAGGTGGCTGGGGCTTGCACACCTTAATTCTGGTGCTCCTTCGGGCTTTGAAATACATAGATGTCAATCTTTTTCTTCCCCTTTTTCTTAGCTAGAGTGCTAAGTGCAGCAAGGACAGCTGCTGCTTCCCTTGCTAGTGTCTCAAGAGACAATTCTTCTTGCTATTTTTCTTCTTCATCCTCTACAATTTTTCTTATGTCTGTTGTTTCTGTTTTTGTTTCTGCTGTCTCTGGTGGTGTTTTCTCTTTTTCTTGCTGAGTTTCTGCCTTTCCTGTGGCAGTCTTTTTCTGAGCTTTCTTGGGCTTCTTCTTCTCAGCTTTTGTCCTCTTCCTCTTCTCTGCTTTTGATGCTATTTTCTTCTCTGCTTTAAGTTCAACTGTGGTTGTGTCATGTTTCTCCTCTTCTCTCTGTTTTTCCTTTTTTTTTTTTTCTTTCTTATAATTGAATATTTTGTGAATCCTCATGGAGTTCCTTCTCAAGTTCCTCTTTTTGCTCCTCCTCTTCATTGCCAGATGGGCTAAGGTCATCAGTGAGAGTTTTTATGTCATCTTCTCTAGACATATTCCTGAAAATTTCTCAGGCTATAGGGATGGTGTATGTGTGGAGGGCATCCTCTACCAGCAATTTGATGATCCATGGTGGGCTAGTTGGTCTGGAACCCCCGCATTCAACTTGGTGCCACACTCTATAAAATATTGGAGGAGGAAATATGGGAGACTGAGTTTTCTAGATGCAGGTAGGTCCATTCCATATCTTAGTTCATGCAATAATCTGAAATGATAACCATAGACTATATTGTATCTCCCTTTGCAGGAGATATATTTCATGATCTGGTAGCCGACCTCACCCCATGGATGAGGTATACTTGTCCTTCTGACCCCATTCTTATCTTCTACAGGATGTTCATCAGGCTGGAAAAAATGTCTTTTTAGAAACCTGTCCTAGTGGTTTTTCTTCTTTGCTCCAGGGGAGCTCAAGTGGAAGACCTGTAATTCTGCTGATGAATTCTGGTGTAAGCTCTATGGTCAGACCCCTGAAACTAACTGTAGCATGGGTTTTTGAATGGGGTCTTAAAGACATTAATAATTCCACTGTCACCTCCTCATCATATCCATGAATTCTCTCAAAGAAAGGCATCTAGTTTGCCCTGGTGAAGAGGGCTACCACTTTTGGGTGTTCATGTAATTTAGTGGAATTGAGAGGCTCTTTTCTCATGAAACCTCCTGTCATGATGTTTAGTGACTGCTGGAAATTCTCAGGTGAGGAGGAAGGCAACAAATTTCAAGACCGAAAACAGAGGAACAACTAAGGCTTGTCTTTCTGGAACCAAAGAGGGAATTTTTCATGTTTCTCTTTTTTCACAACAACAATTTGCAATTTTCCCTCCCTTCAAACCCTGTTCTCAACTTGAATTTACTTCTCGGGTTTTTTCTTTTTTAAGGGAATCAATATTTTGACAAAACAGACGGTATATAAAACAATGTTTTTCCTTTCTCACAAGATAAACAGACTTCCCAAATGCAAGTTCACTTTTTTATAGGCTTGATTTCTATGGTTGCATCCCTTCTTTATAGGAAAATACGTGGAAGAAAAAGACAGAGTTTTAGTGCAGAGAGTAAAATGGAGAGACTGTAAATAATTCAGAAAAAACAGGCAAACTTTTGTGTTCACTTTCCCTTCCTTTTTCAACCCAGTACTTTGCTTCTAATCCCACCACCTTGTGTAGATATATCACATGCAGAGTGGGTTTCTGAGCCTACCTCTTTTCGAGCTTGAATTTGGCAAAAATTTCGAATTTTCCCTCTGCAGAGCTGCTCTCTGGCCTTCCTGTAGAAAGGCTCTTGTAGACTGTGTTTCCGCTCCTGTAGAATGTGATAATGCTCTTGTAGAGCCCGATAAGTGGGAGGGTTTTGAAAACTGGCAGAGAGCGACCGTTTTGATGTTCTGAAGGTGGTAGGTGAGTTGTTGCAGCTGAGAACTCGTCGATGCCAATGAAAAAAAGGGTGGCGAAGGCTTCTACCATAGTGTACTTAAGCTGATGGCATGATCTGCAATGACGAGGTGAGGTGGCAGGAAGGGTACGTTATCCCCATATGGACCGTTGGTCCCTACTCCAGTGCCTTTGTGGTATTTTATGTCGCCTTCCAGCTATTACTTCCATCATTCCCATTATACGCCACCACCACTACCGGTTCTGAGTTTTTCTTCCCGAGTTGACAGACCACACGTGTTGATTGCACCTTCTGAACTGCTGTTTGAATTGGACGAGGCTTGTTTGAGCTAAACGAGGGTGGCTAGCTAACTAGACACCGATTTCGCTTAATCGTGACCATCTCAATGGTTTATGTAGTTCCTAAATAATATTCATGTAACAGAGAAACAGGTTTAGCCACTTACCTGTTAGTCGTTATCGTGCTCTGCATGCTCAGACTTGGCACTTTATTTGTTTTCATTGTTGTTGTTGTTGGTGCTCGTGGCCTCTGAACTGGTGGCTTGGATACCTTATGCTGGTGATTTTCGATCAGGAACTACTCCTTGCACGTTGCATACATCTTGCTACATTGACCCTGCCTCTGGAGCTTGTTTTTTTTAAAGGGATCAGCTGTTACAGGAATCCTATAGGATTTCATGTAGTTTCTTCTCCCTCTAAAACTTCTGGCTGATGCTTAAGCAGGGACTGAAAAGATAGCTGAAGAAGGTTCTAAAGGAAAGGAATAATAGCTGGAGTGCATCAGGTAAGAAACAAGTGAAGAATGCTGCTGTTTTATTCATCATTTAAAAAAAAAACAAAAGAAACAGAATTTTTGTGTTTTCTGTGCAGGGAAGAAAGAAGCGAATGGAAATGTGGGTGTGCAGGGATGGAATGGAGAATTAGGAAGATGAATGGTGGTAGGGAGGTCCACAGCCTTCTGAACAAATTTCTAGCCCTCAGATTCTTCTCTAAACTTGATTTTGAGCCCTCTATGGTTTCTATAGGAGCCTCCTGTAGAATGCACAGAGTTTCCTGTAGGATGAAAAATTTTCAGAAAAGTGAGACCAAGGTCTGGGAAAAGAAAATGGTGATGGAGGAATGAGCTATCAAGGGTGTATGCAACCTGGCCATGTCCTTTTTTCCTCTGTGACTCTCGTGCAATCTGCAATGCATTCAAAAGAAGTTAGTTTTTTCTGTTTTTTTCTTTTTTCTCTGTTTTTTTTCTTTTCCATCTTTTCTTTTTTCCTTTTTTTTATGAGATAGCTGGGGCGCCTCTAGGAGGTTTTCACCCTCACTGCCTGCCCTGGGCGCCTCCAAGAGGTTTTCACCTAGGGATCTTTTATTTTTTTATTTTTTTTCTGTGTTTTTTTTTTAGGGTGTGGGTGGAGTGGAAGCAGAGACCTGCTCCACTACCACCACTGTTTTACTTAGATTCTCAATGAATTCCTGCTTGGAGAGGGGCTTCCTGTAGAGCTTCAACCTATGCCCATTGACGAGCATGGAGATGGCCTCTTTGTCGATGGTCCGGATCAGAACTGAACCATTGTCATTGCATTTTTTTACTGTGTATGGTCCCAGCCATCTTGTCCTCAGTTTGCCCTTGAAAACTTTATATTTTGAATCATACAGCAGTACCCAATCTCCTTCCTGGAATTTCTTTTCTTTGAGGTGTTTGTCATGCCATATTTTTCTTTGAAGTTGGACTACCTCTGAGTGGAGAAGGGCATGCAATCTCTGTTCATCCAATCCATTTAGCTGAAGTAACCTTTCCTTTTGTGCATGGCTGAGATCTAGGTCCAGTTGAGCTGCCATCCTTAATGTGTTATATTCAAATTCTATTAACAGTAGAGCCTTCTTCCCATAGACCAGCTCATAGGGTGTGAACCCTGTGGTGGTGTTATAGGCCCAGGTGGCCTCAACCAATCGATCTGCCCAATATTTTCTCCTGCTGCTCACTACCTTAGTCAAAATCCCTTCCAAATCTCTGTTAGTGACTTCCACCTGTCCATTTGCTTGCGGATGATAAGGGGTGGAAGTTCTGTGCTTAATATTGTGATGTGTGAGCAGGTCTTCAATCAGATTGGAGGTAAACTGGCTCCCTTGATCTGTGACTAATTCTCTTGGATAGCCAAACTCATAGAAGATGTTTTCTCTCAAAAACTCAGCTACTTTTTCTTCCGTTTCTGCCTTGATCGCCTTTGTTTCTGCCCATTTTGTCAGATAATCAGTACAAACAATGATGTAATATTTCTGTTTTGAAGGAGGATTGATAGGACCCACAAAGTCCATGCCCCACTTCTCAAATGGTTCGAAAGTCACTTGAGGTTGCAGGGGCATCTCATCCCTTGGAGTAGGTTTCCCCATCCTTTGACATCAATTGCATTGGTTGATATATCTCCTGGCATCTTGATGAAGAGTGGGCCAATAGTAACCTACTTGTAGAATTTTGAAGGCAGTCCTCTTTGCTGCAAAATGGCCCCCACAAGGCCCATCATGACAAGTTAGGAGGATGTCAAAAACTTCCTCCTCCTTGACACATCGCCTCAAAATTTGATCTGGGCCAAGTTTAAAAAGATTGCCCCCAATCTAGGTGAATGGGGCAATTTTCCTCACAATTTTGCTCTTCCCTTTTGAAGACAGATATGGCAGAAACTGTGCTAAATCCAAGTAATTTGCTATATCAACAAACCATGGAGAGAGTACTGAAATAGAAAATAGGTGTTCATCTGGCATTTGATCATCTACCATTCCTTCTTCACCTACAGGCAGATCTAGTCTGGACAGAAAATCAACAACAACATTTTCCTTACTCGGTTTATCAACAATGGTCAAATCAAATTGCTGCAATAAAAGTAACCATCTAATAATATGAGCATTTACATCCAGTTTATTCATCAAATACCTAATTGCAGCATGATCAGTGTGTACGAATGTTTGATAGTCGGTGATGTAGTGTCTGAACTTATTTAGGGAATGGACTACAACTAGGAGCTCCTTTTCGGTTATAGTGTAGTTTAATTTTTCCTTGGACAAGTTTTTACTGACAAAATATATGGCATAAGGCAGCTTCTCATCAACTTGCCCTAAGGCTGCTCCTATTTCTTTGTTCGAGGCATCTGTATGAATGTGGAAAGGTAGGGCCCAGTTTGGACCTCTCAAAATTGGGGCAGTTACCAGTTTACCTTTCAAGGTATCCAGAGCCTCTTGACAGTTGTCAGTCCATATGAAATCAACATCTTTTCTCAAAAGACCAAACAATGGAGAGGCTAGCTTACTAAAATCCTTAATGAATCTTTTATAATACCTTGCTAAGCCTAGGAAACTCCAAACATCTCTTACCTTTTGAGGAGGTGGGACCCTTTGGATGATTGCAATTTTATTGGGATCCACCTGTAATCCTTGCTGAGAAATTGTATGACTAGCACGATCCCTTCAGTCATTAGGAATTCGCATTTCTTAGGACTGAGGGACAGGTTCATTTCAATACATTTGGCTAAAACTTTTCCCAGGTTAGTCAAAGCTTCCTAGAAGTTAGATCCATAAGAGGTAAAGTTATCCATATAGATTTCCACTGAGTCATGAACCAGTTAAGCAAATATGCTCAGTACTGCTCTCTGGAAAGTGGCGAGATAATTTCACAACCCAAAAGGAAGGACTCGGTATGCAAAAGTACCCCAAGGACAAGTGAAAGTGGTCTTATCTTGGTCTTCTGGGCTGATTTGGATCTGGTTGTACCCGCTAAACCCATCTAGGAAGGAGAAGAAATTCTTCCCTGCCAGACCATCTAACACTTGATCTATGAAAGGCAAAGGGAAATGGTCCTTCTTGGTGGCCTTTTTTAGTTCTCGATAATCTACATAGATTCTCCACTTCCCTTTTTTCTTTGGCACTGGCACCAAAGGAGAGACCCATTCGCTGTCAGAAATGGGGTAGATGAATCCTGTATCCAACAACTTTTGTAGTTCTTCTTTGAAAATGTCCTTAAGGGCTGGATTCATCCTCATTTGAGGCTGCCTGATTGGTTTACAATCTTCTTTAATGTAAATGTGATGAGTACAGACTAAAGGGTGGACTCCCTTCATCTCCTTATAGCTTCAAGCAAAAGCATCCAAGTGGTTTTTCAATAAGCTACACAGTTCTTTTTCCCGAGAGGTGGATAGGGATGAGTTAATCTTCAAGGTTCTTTCTAGGCCGAATTCCACATTCTTAACTCGGAGAGAGGTCGGATCAACCACACAGAGATCAACTAAAGGATTGGCTTGGGTTTCTTCCACCAGCTCTTCTAATGGCAACACACTAGGGGGTGGATTTTGAATCAAGTTTTCAATAAGATCATCCTCGGTTTGTGGACCCCCCATGGTAGCTTCTACTGTACACAATGGTGTAGAATAGACTTCATCCTCATATTCCTCCTCCAACCAGAGAGGTAAATCATGTTCTCGCAGAGGTTGGGCAGGAGGATATAGGATTAGCTTTTTGGACATATGCCCATTCTTGATTGTCATGTTCCCAGCTCGACAATTGATGTAGGCATCTGCAGTAACCAAGCAAGGTCTTCCCAGGATGAGAGGATACGTAGTGAGCTTTGCCTTTGGCTGGAGAACCAAGAAATTAGCAGGGTACTCCCAGGAATCAATAGAGACCATTACATCTTCCACAATCCCCTCAGGGGTCACAGTGGAGCGGTCTACTAATTGCAGTACTGTTGTGGTCTTTCTCAGGGAACCCTGAAGGTTGAGCTTGAGCATAGTGTCCTTGGTCATCACATTAATGGCAGCCCCTAGATCAATCAGGGTATGGGGGATTACGGTGCCATTGATGTGGACAACGACTATAGGACTCCTAGGGTCTAAATATTTCGGACAGATTACCTGCCCCAACATTAGGTCGGACAGTTGTCCTATGACATTGATAGTTGGAGCATCTCTCCTGGCCGACCTGGGTGCCTAAATCATTTCTCCTTGATCAACTTCTTGTAGATAGGTACATCTTTAGGGCTTGGAGAAGTGGTATTTTACACATAACTATTTCAGTTCTCCCAGAAGTTCGGTTTCTTCTGAGGTTAGTTGTGTGGTTCCAGTTAGTCTCTCAGGAAAGGGTGGAATGGATTTTGGTTCACTTTCCTGTTTTTCTTCCTCTCCCTCCTTAGGAGGAGGTTGGCTATCTGGGAGAACCTTCCCATATCGTAGGTTAATATCTTGAATCTCCACTGCATAGGTCGGGCATGATGTTTCTCCAGTATATACCTGCTGGGCCTGCCTGTTATTGGGGTTCAGGTTCGGTTGAGCAGGTATTTGGGGTTGCCTTGGTGGAGCAGGAGGCAATGGTTGAGGTTGAGCAGGTGGTGGAGGCAAAAGAGCGGGAGGAGAGTTGTACTGGGGCCTCCACCCCTGATGAGGTGCATTCCACTGAGGTTGTGGCTGAGCATAAGAGTGAAACGAATGAGAAACTGGAGGAGCATGGTATTGAGATGGATACGACCAAGGAGGGGGTGTGGACCAGGAAGGATGAGTAGGGGGACCCCAAGAAGGCATGGAAGTGGCTTGATTGGAGTTGTAATAGGTCTGGGATGTCTGTTGCATTCCCTGCTGGTAAGTTTTGGGTCCATGAGGCCTCCTTTGGTTCATGAAATAGAGTGGTTCAGTGGCTCCTTCGGCCCCTGTTACACTAAAAAATGTCACCATGACTATTTACAGTTAGTATGGCTCTATCAACAGTCATGCTATCCTCTTAGGCAAGTCTTATGCCTCTGCTCTCCATGTCAAACTCCAAAAAGAGAGAAAGTCTTTATAAATGTATTTATCTCTGGGTACGCAGGTTCTCTCAACCTTACCTGCGGGTACGCACCCAATGTTCACAAAAGCTACGTACTTGTACGCTCTGTATGTAAAGGGGCAGGTGCGTCCCCCTGTAAAGGTCAAAATGCGCAAGTTTCATCTTTAAAAAGTTACTTGTGGTCATTTCTAGAGCATTCTAGAAGGTTGTTCGACGTGTATTGAGCGCCTCCAGATGGTTCATGTACCCCTACCAAAGAGGAACTTATCCCATCAATGAGGGAGCTATCCCATCCAAAGAGGGGATTATCCCATTGATGGTGGACCTGAATAACTTCCTCTAGACCACTATAAATACAGGCATTGGGCCAGAAGGAGGGGAGGTTGGAAGCTAAACATTTCTAAGGGTAGATGCTGCTGGAATTAAGACTCCCATTTAGAAGCTTGTGAGGAGAGATTGCCATCTTTGCTTGTTTTATTTGGAAGTGGGTGAGCTCTGTCAAAGTAAAGGAGAACTCTTGATGGACCCTGGGAGGGACTTGCACAACACCAAGGCTCAGGTTGTAATTGTTCCTTTTGTTTCCTATTAATGCAAATGAGTCCATTCTTCTCAATAACTTGTTATTTATGAGTTGTTTCATGTACTCCTTGGTCTATGTGTTAAATATGTTTTATTCTATGAGATTATCAAGTGCTATTTAATCGTTTGATTGTTAGTGGATGCAGGTTTCAAAGTGAAGGAGGAGCTCATCCGGATCAGCGGAGCTGGACTGCTACAACAGCGTTGGATTACAGGTAGGATCTAAACACTTGATTTCTTATATAGTAAATGCATGTTTAGAGAAGGATTGCTCTTGTTTGTCTTGTTTGTCACTAGAGAGTCTTAGGCTCCTAGGGAGGTTGGTTGTGTCCGCACTATCGACTCTTTCCGCCTGACAAAATGGCGACTCCACTGGGGAAACCATTGATGTGAAAGTCTTTTCCTTTGTATGCAACTTTGATCTGAGAAAAGTCATTTATTTTCTGGTTTTTGGCTCTGTGACTTTGTTTTTGGGTGGGTTAGCTTAGGGTTAGATTCAATTTATTTTTTCTTGAATTTTCCAGTAGGACGCACCCTCTGAGTATTGCACAGTGCGTACCTGTACGCACTGTCGCTGTGTGCACAGAGCGGGCCCGCACCTGTCTTAACGGGTTGCCTGCGTCCCCTGCTAAAATTTAAGAAAATTCCATTTTTTACATTTTTTCTCTTAGATTTTGCTTTTTCTTAGTTTTTACTGCCCAGATCCATTAGTCTCTTGTCAAAGATCTTCACCTGAACTTGTTTCGATAGCATTGAGTGTTTTAGTAGATTTCATAGAAGTTTAAGCCCTAGGGTTTGATTTTTTGAGTAGGTCTTGTAGTGACTTTGGCGGTAGAAGTTGTCAAGCCTTAGATCTCTCTGGTTTTGTCAGCATTCTTAGAAGTCAGACCTGTCATAAAGTCTACCTGTGAGAGCAACTTACCTTTGAGTGGTCTCTTTGGCAAATTTCGAAGTGCTTGTTGATTAAGTATTGAATTCCATTTTACAAAAAGAACAAAAATATTTGAGTTTTGTTTTGACTGGTCTTTTGATTCTGCATTAGCTGGTCCTTGACTTGATTTTGGTCAAGTAAAACAACCTAGAATCATCCTTGTAGGCTTTTGCCTCGTTAGGTTTGCTTAGAGTAAATTTCTTTTTGATTTGCTTGTGAGTCAAGTTTTCATAGATTTTATAGCTTTTGAGATTGATTTTTGTTAAAATAGATTTATATGCTTTATTAAATAAGAGAAAATACAAAAACATCTCCTTTGAAAAGTTTTGTTTTAAGTAGCTTTGAAGAGTTTTGAAAGAAAAAGAGTTTTTCGTGCACGTAAGGAGTGGTCATGTTTGTATGCTTGGAAAGATAAAGAGAATTGTTTCTTTGATTGTCTTTACTAAGAAAGTTGTTTTCTATAAAATTTGCATTTCTCAACTCTCTTAGTTAGGAATTTCATTGAAAGAGAAAAGTAGCGTAAATCATCCTAGGTGCATTTTTGTAGTGGTTTGAGTCGAGTCTACACACCATTGGTTTCACTTCCGCTACCTTTTGTCTTTAAGAAAAACCATAAAATTAACGCTTAAAGTAAAATCAACGTAGTAACTTTTATTTACTAGGGCTCTGAAACACCAATTTAGATCAGGCTAGTGTCTTGGAGTAGGAGAGTAATTAACTCTCCAAGACAACAAAACCAAACAAGTAGCTTATCTTGTGATAGAATAAATCCAATTGTCTCATTTGTACTCTGGGAAATCTCCTCTTAAAGGAGAAGCACGAGCTCGTGTCCGAACCAGTGAGGGGATCAATCCTCCCTCGTTGGGAACGACGCCAGACACACACGTATTACAAACGGTAAACCTCGGATTAACCATTGTCGAGGAGCCAGGGGTCACTTGTCGGTAAACCTTGGATTATTGTCAAGGAACCGGCAAGGGGATTGAGCTTGATACTCTGCCCTTGCATGCTGTCGGAGTGTAGACTGTTCCCCCAGGTGCATTTGTTGCGGTTGGTAACCTTAGTGACCATTATCTTTAGGATTCTACCGAGGTGACGGTGGAGGGAAGATCCCACTGTACCTGGAGCAGACGTCGGCTAGACTCACTTGGATTTTCCGGGGGGTTCACTTCACTCGAGACGGTTAAAGTG
This sequence comes from Pinus tabuliformis, assembly GCA_031772625.1. Taxonomy (NCBI): domain Eukaryota; kingdom Viridiplantae; phylum Streptophyta; class Pinopsida; order Pinales; family Pinaceae; genus Pinus; species Pinus tabuliformis. Next base: position 510,804,580 of record CM062813.1, read on the forward strand.
GAGGAACTTGTGCCGGTCTATTCATTAAGCAGGTTGCCGGGGCAACTGTTCCACCCGCCACTTCTGTACTGAATCCGGCGATGTTGGGTTTCATCTCCAACTAGCATTTTCGGTCTGGAAGGCTACTGTTTGTGCTTGGTTTGACGCCCTAGATTCTTTAGGCGTGTGATTCAAATTTGTTTTGTTCTTTAGAGACTTTAGGTGGTTTTGATTTGAGATTTTACTTTGTTTTCGTGTGTAGTAGTTAAAAGTTTTTAGCTGTGGCGGAATTACCGAGACAGTCCCGTAGACTTCGGGGCCAGTCTCCTGAAGTTGTTTCTGTGGCCGAATTGTTGAGAAGATCCCGTAGACTTAGGGGTGAACCTCCTCGAGACGACCCCAGTAATCTAGAAGGTTTGAAGGTCCTTGTAACTCCTCCTAGTGGCAGTAGAGTAGGTTCACCTGAAGAAGGAGAATCTTCCTTGGTAGTCCATTCAGATTACCAAGGTCTAGAGACAGGTTATAATCCCGAAGCTGTTACAGTTTCTGAGATTGTTGGTAGTTTTTCGTCTGCTAGTGATACAGGCGAAGAACCTGAAATATCTGAACCTGTTACTTCGACTTCTAGTGTTCCAGATTCACCAAGAATAGAACGAGTTATCACCGAAAATCTTCCTACTGGTCTGATTGCTATCGAAGAACTTGCTCCAGAGGAAGAAATAGGCGTCTCTAACCTTGAGGATCAACTTACTATTGAGCTCAGGGAGCGTGAATCTATCTTTTACAGTCCTCCTAGAAGTACTACTTGGTACCTTTCGTTAACCAATTATTTAGACAACTCAGGGGTAGGTTTTTCTACACCTCGTACTCCTTTTCCACCTAGAGGTATTTATACTCCTGTAAATATGTCTGGTCAGTCGTCCGTGTTTACTCAAACTCCTGAATCTTTCTTACACGGCGGTCCTTCTGTTCCCACCGGGTATCAATCACTTTCTGGTACCTTTGCGGGGGCATCTCCTCAACCCGTTGATCATGGGTTATTAGCTGGAAACAATGGTAATATACCATTGGGTGTAGGAGACATTTACATGATGTCAGGTTCAGTTCCCGTTTCCCAACCTCAAGGTGGCCAATTACCGCCTGGGGGGCAGCCTCAGTTAACGCCTGGGGGGCAACCTCAAGGTACACAAATTGTGTCTGGGGGGCAACCTCAAGGTCAGTATGTACCTATGGTGCAATACATGCCTCAAGGTCAACCCCAGCCTCAATATGTACCCCAGGGTCAACCTCAGTATCAATATTTACCTCAAGGGTATCAACCTCAAGGGTATCAACCCCAAGGGTATCAACCCCAAGGGTATCAACCTCAAGGGTATCAACCTCAAGGTCAAGGTCAACCCCAGTATCCGTATTTACCTCAAGGTTATCAACCTCAAGGTCAATACTCGAGTCAAGGTTATCAACCACCTCAAGGTCAGTCATATGTTCAAGGTATGGGAACTGCACCTTTCAATTATCAATCCTATCCTCAATCCGGTTATGGATCTCAGTATCCTCAACCTGTTACGGGTCAATACCCCGGAATGTTAGTGTGGGATCCATCACAGGGTCAACAGGTGTTGCAGCCAAGTATACAGTTGGTACCTCAAGCTGGACAACCCGTAGTTTCTGGTCCACCCCAGCAACCGCAACCTGTCCAGTCAAATGTTCAAACTTCTGTAACTTCGGTAGTTACTCAGCCGCCAATTGCACCTAGTACTCCATCTCAAACGGCTGCTGCAACTACCGCTACATCTGCCGCACTTACTTCTGGAGTATCGACAGCTCCAGTTTCTACTGTCTCTGTAACCACTCCTCAGACATCTTTACCGTTGTCTGGATCTACGATTCAAACCACGGTCCAGATGCCTACAGGTCAGCCTGGTATAAGTACGGTTGTCACTACTCAACCTCAATTTGTTCAACAACCGTACCAGGGACAGTACCAACATGGGCAAGCTGTCCAACAGCCGGTTTACCAGTATCAACCGTATCCTGGGTACACTTATCAACAACCTCAACAACCCCAGTACGGTCCGGTTAATCCTGGTTTTCCAGGAGGATATAATATCCCTAATGCGACTCCTGTTCCTAGTTATCCTGGATATCCTCCTCCTGGGACTGGTCTTGTGACCCAGAGTTTTAGAGATCCTAACCGGCAGTTACCGTTTATCGCAACTTTGGATTTACCAGACTTGACGCGCCTAACGAACGATCCAATTCAATATCTTCAGTTCTGGCCGCCAATGCCAAATAAGTTGCCCAGTGATATACCCAAGTTCGAAGGTAAGTCTGGAGAGGATCCGTCCAATCATGTGATGACTTACCACCTCTGGTGTGCTTCAAATTCTATCTCGGATGATTCGATCCGCTTACGTCTTTTCCAGCGTACACTCATTGGTCTCGCGGCCAAGTGGTACATTGAGTTACCACGGGCCTCTTTTTACAATTTCAGCCAGTTAGCTACCTCGTTCTTAACTCATTTTCAGTTGCCGGTCAGATACGATAACGGCACGGAGTTATTAACTTCACTAAAACAATCAACGTCCACGTATATTTCTGATCACATTCATGAGTGGAGACGTCGAAGAAGGTTAGTGAAAGTTTTTATCCCGGACCAAATCTTAGCTGAATGGTTTGTTAAATCATTATTACCGAAGATTACTGAAGATGTAGCTAAGGCCGGAGTAGTTACTGAGGAGCAAGTCATTGCTCAGGCGCAATACCTTGACTTAGTTTATACTCAGTCGGGTACGTTACACGAGAAGATTCCAGATCTTCCAAAATCGAATCAAATCGCTGCTGCTCCTTCGGGATCTCATGCCGCTGATGGTATGATTGGTATCGTGAATACAAAGAGCAAGAAGAAATCTTCCAAGACTTCTACTACTCCTATAATCACTTTGCCTGATTCCCCGACAGGAGAGTCTTCTCCTGAACTTTCCGCCGATATTCACGCTGTAGAGTCATCTACGGCCAAATCAAAAAACGGTGGAAAGAAGAAAGGAAAGAAGAAGGCTAAAGCAGACAAGGCTCCGAAGGAGAAAACGGAAAAGTCGGAAACCAATGACGAAAAGCGCAAACCTCGATATCCTTGTCTTATTTGTGAAGAGGATCATTTTGAGAGATTGCCCTCATCGGGCCGAGGTTGTGAAAATAGTCAAAGGTTCTCCCACTCCTGCTGTGTTAAAAGATCCATTTCCAAAGCAGGAGAGTAAGATGATAGGTTCTTCCTCGACTGCCAGTGAAGAACCCATTTTGATGATGTCTCATGTGAGGATTGCGACTCGATCGCAAGATTATGGTAGTAAGAATCCTGTTGATGGTAAAGAAGCAGAATCTTCTCATTCTAATCCATCAACCTCAGCTCCTGGTTCCGATCCACTACAGATCGAAAAACCTAACCCGGACTTAGTAATCAAACCGCCCGCCAAGGGTGTACTTCGAAGGTCTGCTTTCAATCCACATGCGAGAGCAGCCCAGAATTACAACATTGTTGAGGACTTAGCTGTTTCACCCTCAGCAATGTCGGCTTTAGAAGTGCTGCAATCATGCCCAGCACAACGAAAATTACTTTTGTCGGCTATCGGAGCTGTTGATGTTCAGGACCCGAATCTGATAATCTTCGATCTAGAAAATAGTACACCGCGTCTACCCCATCAAATGGCTTTCCAAATTCCAGTGATAGTCAAAAACAGGCCTATTCATCGGACTGTGATTGATGAGGGAGCTTCTACGTGTATTATGTCGATTCAATGTTGGAGATCGCTTGGTTCTCCTTCGTTGAACCAATCCCCGACCATCCTTAAGGCCTTTGATGGCCGTGGGTTCCGTCCGTTTGGTATTCTACAGGAATTGCCTATAGGGGTAGAAGGTAAAAACGTTAGTCTGGATGTGGAGGTGGTTGATGCCCCTCTAGACTACAACCTTCTTTTGGGTCGAAGTTGGTCATATGCTATGACAGCGGTCGTTTCATCGGTCTTCAGAGTAATTAAGTTTCCACATAACGGTAAGATCGTGACGATTGATCAGCTGACATACTTTTCATCCGACCCAGCCTCTTCAGAGAGTATCCAGCATGTCGGTAAGACGACAATCCCTTATAGGGACGTTGGCGTAGGTTTAGTTAAAGATTCCGGTTTACTGGGAACTTTTCCTTTCCCTCCAATCAACGCAGACCCTTCATTTGCATCAATTCATATGATTACATCAGACAACATTATTTATGATGATCCTTGGATTGTCCCATCTGAATCTGAGATAGACTCATTCGGTGATGCTATGCCTTTGAGTCCATATGAAATTGCTTATGAAGCTGTCATGTCTTTTACCGACTCGCGTTCAACCCAAATCGACCAAATGAATGTGGTCAGTGAAGAATCACTTTTCACATCAACCTTAGAACGGATAGCGTTTCCCGAAGTCGTGTCATCTGACGAACAACTTCGCGAAATCCTAAGTGTAGACGATCTACCATGGGAAGATCTCCATCACAGATCTTCGTTTTTACCTAAGGATGATGCCTTTGAAAATGATTTTTCATCTATCTTTACCGCTGAATATGTCAAAGACGCTCAGAATCCAACGAAACATTCTGATTCAGAGTTGAATTTAGGGAATATTTCTCGCACTATTCCCATTGATATTTCAGTGAAGCCCGGAATTGAGGAAAACATTCATATAGGTGCCTCATGTACAGAAGATGAAATCCAAACTTACAAGGCCCTATTCCAAGAATTCCGCGATGTGTTTGCCTGGTCTTACGAGGAAATGCCGGGAATCGACCCTGCCATTGTTGTTCATGAAATAAAGACCTACCCGGATGCTAAACCCGTCCGGCAACGGTTGCGTCAGATTCACCCTCAGAAAGCGGCTGCGATTAAAGCAGAAGTCGAGAAGCTGTTGAAAGCAGGTTTCATTTATCCAATCCCGTTAACGGATTGGGTATCGAATATTGTTCCGGTCAACAAGAAACAAGGAACAATAAGAATCTGTATCGACTATAGGGATATAAATCGAGCTTGTCCAAAAGACAACTATCCTACGCCTTATATCGATCAAATTATTGATGATTGTGCCGGAAGTGAAATGTTTTCCTTCATGGATGGTTTTTCGGGCTATAATCAAATCAATATTCTACCTGCCGACCAACCAAAAACGGCATTCATTTGTCCATGGGGGACATTTGCTTATTGCAAATTACCTTTTGGACTTAAGAATGCCGGGGCCACTTTTCAACGGGCGATGTCTTACGCATTTCATGACATCAAGCACATTGTGCAACCGTACCTCGATGATTTGCCTGCTCATTCTTTACATCGAGCTGATCACCTTGTCCACTTACGAGCAATCTTTATGAGGTGTAGGCATTATCGAATTCGGTTGAATCCCCACAAGTGTGTATTCTGTATAGAGACGGGTCGATTGCTGGGATTTGTTGTTTCAAAAGCCGGCATTCGCGTCGATCCCTCGAAGGTCGAAGCTATCATCAAATTGCCTCCTCCTTCGAGTTTGCGCCAACTCCAAAGTTTGCAAGGGAAAGCGAACTTTTTACGCCGATTCATTCCAAACTACGCCGAGGTCACTAAAGGTTTTACACGGTTGTTGAAACAGAACGCTCAATTCTTTTGGGATGAGATTGCCCAACAATCTTTTGATGCACTTAAACACGCGTTGACCCATGCACCGTTGTTGCATCCTCCCAACTACAACCAGGACTACTTCTTATACCTCGCAGCTTCGCATTCCACTATTGGAATGGTGTTAGTTCAAGAAGATGAATTCGGAGCGGAACATGTGATATATTATCTTAGTAGGACATTAAACCCCACTGAGCTAAAATATTCGCATGTGGAGAAATTGGCCCTGGCAGCCGTTCAAGCTGTCCAGCGTTTTCGTCACTACATTCTTCTCCGTAAAACTACAGTTATTTCGGATTGCAACCCTATGATTTATATTTTGACAAAACAACTGCTAGGGGGCAAGTACTCTAAATGGATCGTTATCCTGCAAGAGTTCGACTTGGAGTTTGAAAGTCCAAGTCTAAGAAATCCTTAGTTTTTGCGGAATTGATGTGTGATTTCCCGCATGCTGACACAGAAACTGTGGCAGAGGAGTCCATTGCGGACGAATCTTTGTTTCTTATCAGTACTTTAGATCCGTGGTACGGGGATATAATCATCTATCTCCAAACCCAAACCTTTCGGCCTGAAGCTTCAAAGTCGGAACGTCGAAAAATTCGGTTTCAATCCCAGCAATACAAAATTATTGGAGATACACTTTATCGCCGGGGGGCAGACTTAGTTTTTCGACGTTGTTTAACTCACGAAGAGGCTGAGAGGGTTTTGAATGATTGTCACTCTGGAGCATGTGGCGGTCATATGTCTGGGTATGCCACAGCTCAGAAGGTGTTGCGCGCTGGCTATTTCTGGCCGTCCATGTTTAAAGATTGTATCATTGCAGTCCGGAAATGCCACAACTGTCAAGTGTTTGATCGCAAGATGCGCGCACCACCTGCTCCTCTCCACCCTATAATTGCCGTTGGTCCATTCGCCAAATGGGGTATCGATTTTATTACTTGTAACCCTCACTCGGCCGGGGGGCATGCGTATATCATCCTCGCGGTTGATTATTTTACTAAATGGGCCGAGGCGATGCCTACATTCGACGCAAGCGGCAAAACAGCTGCAGTTTTCGTATTCAATCATATTATAACTAGGTTTGGTGTCCCACAAGCAATCATCACTGACCATGGGAGCCATTTTCGAAACATCATGATGACTGAGCTTACAAGCCAGCTTGGTTTGCGCCACGATAGCTCTACTCCTTATTATCCGCAAGCCAACGGTTTGGTTGAGTCTATCAACAAAGTTCTGGTTATCATGATCCGACGAACCATTGGTATTCATCGGTCGAATTGGCACAACATGTTATTTTCAGCGCTATGGGCATACCGAACCTCAGTGAAAACTTCAACAGGGTTCACTCCTTTCCAGCTAGTTTATGGCTTGGAAGCTGTGTTACCCATTGAATGCGAAATCCCATCACTTCAAATGGCTGTCGAATTACTCCCAGCTACTTCCGAAGAGGAGAAACGTTTATTATACTTAGCTCAATTAGATGAGACTCGACGTGACGCTGCATTGGCAATCGAGACTCACGCAAAGCGAATGAAAGCTCAGTATGATAGAAATGTGACCCCTCGAAGTTTTTCGGAGGGAGACCTAGTGCTATTATATGATCAAGCTAACGATAAGCTAGGTGCTGGAAAATTCGTTCCTATGTGGCATGGACCCTACATTGTAAAGCGAAAGCTAGCAAAAGGGGCTTATGAGCTGGTAGATTTTGATGGGGACTCTTTGGGTAAACCCAGAAATGGACTTTACCTAAAGAGGTATTATGCTTAAATGGTGGGTATGGAGAATTTTTAGTTAGGTTAGGTTTTCTTTCTAGCTAGTATGTTTGTTAGTTTAGATAGTGTGCTTAGTTTAGAGAGTGTGTTTTTCGTCGTTATTCTGGCTTATCTTGGTTTTACTCTTGATATTGCAGATGTCGACGCCTCTCCAAACATACATTGGATTTGCTGATGGTGCTTGTCGTAGTACACGGAATATCTCTTCCGCAGCTTGGGTTATCTATTCGCCCTCTGACGAGTTAGTTTCTATGCATGGGGTAAGCCTCGGTCAAACGACGAACAACATTGCAGAATACAGTGCAGTGGTTGAATTATTGTCTGAATCTATTTCATTTGGAATTCGACGTTTGATAGTGAGGTTAGATTCTGAACTCGTTGTATTACAGCTTAATAGAGTATATGCCATTAGAAATCCTGTGTTATTAAGGTTGTTTTTGAGAGTGCGTCTCTTGGAACGTGAATTTGATTACATTGAATATCAGCATATTCCAAGGTCTTTAAATACATTAGCAGATGCAATTGCTTCTCGAATGTTGGACAGACATTTACGATAATCATGCAAGTAAATTTAAAAACATTTCATCACATATGTTAAACAAAATAAGCCGGTAATAATGATATATATATAGATAGGAGTGTGTCAAAAAATATACATCGTCTTCGATCATAGGTTGAAAAACACCTTATGATCGGCAAAAATGATAAGTACAAAAAACCAAAAATGTCATATGTGTCTACAAAAGTGACTAGCCAATCACTGGTGGTGCTCTCTATACGAGACCACTGCCCGCGCTACCCTACACAAGAACCTCCTAAAAGGTCCTGGGACTGCGACCACATAGCGCTGAAGTCGAATGGGAATGTCATCTATGGTGGTCTCTGGTATATCCGCCGTCAGACGCTCTAGATCCTGTTCCAGCTCGGCTAAGGTCTCTGCGGCCGCATCCTGTGGGGCTGGTGCTGGTACAGCTGGTACTCTCCTCTCAAAAGCCCGGAGGTTGGCTGGACGCCGTGGACCTACATCTGCATTTTGAAAATTTTTACTGTCAGTTTTGAGACGATATATATAAAAAAAAAAAAAAAAAAAATAGATAAATTTAAAACTTGTGAAAAATAAAGTACCTCTGTCGTCCCATTGTTCTCCCTGTGGAAGAACCATGTCCGGATCACCTCGAAAATCTACTCCGGCATACGGAAAGTCCTGGATCGCAAAAACCTGGTCCTCTAACCAGTGAAAATAACCAGCAGGGAATCGAACAACTGCCGCGCCCTCGTCAGGATGCCGGGCCATCACCGTAACCCATCGTATCAGCTTTGGCTCCCGAGGACCCAAGATATCAACAGTGAGATGCTGAGGGATCAGCATCGGAACTCTCTCTAAGGCAAAGCTCACAACTAGAGGCCCATATCCAAAGGTCTTCAGTTGTCCGTTCTTTGCCCTAGTCAGTTGGCCCTTCATGTTGGCCGACACAGCATCGCACCAGTTGAAGATGGTGCCTCGAAAACAGTCAATCGCCATCCGCATTTGGGACCCGGTGGCAACATGTAGAGCGGCTGCGCCGCAAATTCTGGTAACCGTGAAAGCTATAACCATGAGTTCACGCCGAGAGATGTATTTGATTTCTATGCCTTTCGCATGGTTTTGATTGGGTATGCACCAATCTGCCCGGAGACTAGCAAGGGATTGGCCACCTGGCCTAGTCCTGGCTAGATTGAGTTGCTCGCCCCTATTTGGCAAGCCAGTGAGAAAGTATATGTCAGAGGGCTCTATCTCGAGCTGGTGCCCTCCAATGTAAAAGCATTGCTCATGAATGTTCCATCTCTCAACCAGCCACTCCAAGAATCTCACCTGAGCCCTCATGCCAGGTATGGCCCAGTATTTATATAGTCCGCATGCTTTTAGGGCATCAATGGAAGGTTGGTGACCAATTGCGGCTAAATCAACATCCTCGTGCTCTCTTTCTCTCCAATCCAACATGGTGAGTGCCCTATACACCAAGAAATAAAGGTTAGAATTAATTTGGGAAAATTTAAATGGTTATTTTTGGGGTTTGGGGTTTCAAATTCCGCCCTTCGCGGGGTACGCACCCCGCGTTTAGGACACAGAGCGCCGGTACGCAGCTGGCCTGAAGGTGGGTTGCGTACCCCGACCTTTTTCCTGTGTAGGAAAAGGTCGGGGGACGCAGGTCACCTGCGTACCCCGCAGAGTGGTTTTTAAAACCTAAAACCCCCCAAAAAACCAAAACTAAAACCTAAAACAAAATTTTAATCGGATGAAATTGAAGAGGAGGATGTTGTGAAATACCTGGAAGAGACGGCGTTCGATTCTGACGGTCGGATTCTCCGCAATGACCACGGGAAGTTTCTTGCCAAAAGCCCTTTTCTCAACCTCAACAGTAAAATGGTAAAAATGACATGGTAAAAAGTCTTTTTATAGGTTTTTTGGATGAATGAATGCTAGGTTTGTTTATTTTTCACCATGGAAGGATATTTTTCAATGTATTTTTGCCTATCTTAAACAGGTATGAGTAATGTGTCGTTTTTGTGCAGGACAAAGGGATTTAGAGGGAAAATTGTCATTTTTCACGAACCAAAATATCAGAGTCATCTTTTAAGCCCTTTTCTGACTCCTAAAATATGAAAAGATTGCCGAGCGTTTCTTTTACACTCGTTAAAACGGAATTAAAAGACGGTCCCCTTATAGCCCTTTTCTGACCGTAAAAACAGGAAAAGGTTGCCGGGTTTTTGTCGTTTCAAACTCGATACTGGAAATAAAACGACGTGTCCTTGATCGCTTTTTACTTTTCAGGTCAGTGGCACTAATTATGAAAGTACTCCTTGGTCGCAAGATCAAGCGGTTCCCCCAGGTATTATTTTATACTTTTTCGGGCTTGAGGGACACAAATTTACGAAAAAGTTCAACCTGGAGTCTTCTTAAGTTTTTCAGACTCTCTAAAATTGAAAAACACCGAGTTTCTCCTATACTGGGCTCGTTAAAAATTTTACAGTAAAGGACCTGTTCAATTACAAACAGGAACGAACCACTCCTTCCTAGGGTTCGAATCAAAACTAGGTTGGACTCATCCGAAGGATGAGCTTATAATCAAGCATATGTTATCCTCCTCAAGCTTGTTAAAAATAAAGAGGTACTTGCCAGAAATGGTGGGGGAAAAGAGAGAAGAATGAGCCTATTTGTTATCTTTTGTCTCAGAAGAAACTTTATTACCACTCTTGGACACGACACTTTTCATTCACCTGGGTTGGGAAATCCTTTACCTCACAGTTGATCAAACCACTTTGAAAGCCTTCAGTCGGGTTTCGGGGATTAACTTTGAGTCGTTTATCACCAAACCATCTGTTGTGTCGTTATGTGTTCAAGAGGTCTGCAAGCAAAACTTTCATCTGCAAAATACTTGTCATCCATTTGACCATCCCTGAGTCAGTCCTTACAGCAACATTTCTTCAACTTGAACAAATGATTTCGTGTTGTGGGCTTGCCTGCAACGGGTCACTTTCTATCGACATCAGCACATTATCTAGAGAGATGAATTAGAAATCGTCAGTGCCTTGAAGTCTGCATGCATCAATGGCAGGTTTCTCGCCTTTGACGTCAGTTTACATCATTGACTCTCGATCGAAGGATTCCGTGAAATGTTCGACATCAACTCTTTCATTCACATCTCATGGATTGTACTGGGTACTTTGAGAACCATTGACATTACTGGTGGTCTCTCTCACACTTGTTAACAGTTTACATCATCGACTGGTAATCAAGTGGTTTCTACCATGTTCGACATCAACTCATTTATTCGCATGGCTAGAATCGTACCAATTCGGGAAGTAGAAATAAAGACCCTAGATCTAGTTTCCACCATCCAGGATGCGAGGAGTTTTGTATTCATTATCTAAGTAGACTAATCATAAACATATGGCTGCGCCCATACTGTGTCTACAAAAGTCTATGATTATGATGTACTGCAAGATCATTCCTATATCAGAGTAGTTAGTCTGTTAGTTAAAGTTTTGATCTGAGTATGGGAATGCCTACCTCAGTGATGATATAATCTTATACATGTATTTTGTGTTGAAAATTGCAGGTTCTGACCAGGCTCTCCACGAGATAATCCTTGAAATGATAAAGCGCTTCACCCTTCCTAGATAATACAAAACCCTAATCTATTACAGGCTTCGCACTTTAGGGGGCAATCTGTTACACTAAAAAATGTCACCATGACTATTTACAGTTAGTATGGCTCTATCAACAGTCATGCTATCCTCTTAGGCAAGTCTTATGCCTCTGCTCTCCATGTCAAACTCCAAAAAGAGAGAAAGTCTTTATAAATGTATTTATCTCTGGGTACGCAGGTTCTCTCAACCTTACCTGCGGGTACGCACCCAATGTTCACAAAAGCTGCGTACTTGTACGCTCTGTATGTAAAGGGGCAGGTGCGTCCCCCTGTAAAGGTCAAAATGCGCAAGTTTCATCTTTAAAAAGTTACTTGTGGTCATTTCTAGAGCATTCTAGAAGGTTGTTCGACGTGTATTGAGCGCCTCCAGATGGTTCATGTACCCCTACCAAAGAGGAACTTATCCCATCAATGAGGGAGCTATCCCATCCAAAGAGGAGATTATCCCATTGATGGTGGACCTGAATAACTTCCTCTAGACCACTATAAATACAGGCATTGGGCCAGAAGGAGGGGAGGTTGGAAGCTAAACATTTCTAAGGGTAGATGCTGCTGGAATTAGGACTCCCATTTAGAAGCTTGTGAGGAGAGATTGCCATCTTTGCTTGTTTTATTTGGAAGTGGGTGAGCTTTGTCAAAGTAAAGGAGAACTCTTGATGGACCCTGGGAGGGACTTGCACAACACCAAGGCTCAGGTTGTAATTGTTCCTTTTGTTTTCTATTAATGCAAATGAGTCCATTCTTCTCAATAACTTGTTATTTATGAGTTGTTTCATGTACTCCTTGGTCTATGTGTTAAATATGTTTTATTCTATGAGATTATCAAATGCTATTTAATCGTTTGATTGTTAGTGGATGCAGGTTTCAAAGTGAAGGAGGAGCTCATCCGGATCAGCGGAGCTGGACTACTACAACAGCGTTGGATTACAGGTAGGATCTAAACACTTGATTTCTTATATAGTAAATGCATGTTTAGAGAAGGATTGCTCTTGTTTGTCTTGTTTGTCACTAGAGAGTCTTAGGCTCCTAGGGAGGTTGGTTGTGTCCGCACTATCGACTCTTTCCGCCTGACAGCCCCCTGATATGCAGCTTTAATTCCGGGCAAGGAAGGGCACTGATTCGTAGGATGGTCTTCTTCACAGACTAAACACACTTCTATAGAGTGCAATGGACATTCGTTCCTAGGATGCTTTCTAGTGCACCTGGGACAAAAGATGGCCAAAGCCCTCTCAGCTTCCTCTTGTTTCCTTTTGATATGCAAGGTATCCATTTTCATGGCAAGAGTCTGCCTCATCTCGCTCTTGAAATCTTCCAGCCAATTCTCAAGTTCGTTTCTAAGGGATGAACTGGATGAGGATGTACTGGCTAAAGGTTGACTTCCCCTACCTCTCTTTCTGGCTGCCCTAGAATGGTTTCTAAACACAGTCTTTATGTCATCATAAGGTAGTTGGTAGATGTCTCCCCTAGCTAGCATATGGAGGGTATCTAGAAGGTCTTCAGGGACTCCTCTGAGTAGGACCAACTTCAGAGATTCGGGGTCAAGTGTGCACCTGGCCCTTTTATAACTGAGCTGAAACCTCTCTTCATAGTCTTCTAAAGATTCATCACTTCCCATGGTCATTCGGAAGATTTCTTCCTTGGTATCCTTTGACCTACAGTAGTCCTGGTATTTGTTGTTAAAGGCTTGCTGCATCTGAGCCCAAGTTGTGATATTGTTTCCAGGTAACCCCATGAACCAGCGCAATGCTGCATCCTTGAGGGTAGAAAGAAACAGTTTCAACTTCTGCTCATCTTCTGCATAGTCATAGGTTCGACAGAGAACAACAAATTCAAACAAGAAGGTATCAGGATCTTCGGTAGTCAGTCCATGGAAGTGAGGTAAGGCTGAAGGACTTATGTTTTTCATTTTTGTGTCCCTGTTGGTCTCCCAGATGGGAAAGGCACCCTCTATTCTTTCCCCATTTCCTCTAACGTTTCTGTTTTCAGCCATGGTCTGAGGAGGAATGGTTTCTTGCTCTTCTTCTGTTATAGGATCTTCGTATATCTCTGGAGGTTTACCTATAGGTTCTTCTGGATCACTGCCACCAAAGAAGAGAGAAGGGTGAAATAGTGATTTTGTGGGGGTGTTGGGTAGGAATTTTCCTGAATTGTCTCTGTTCCTATGAGGTAGGAAAGGAAATCTCTTTCTGGGTGATTTTTGTTTTTTTTTCTCTGCTTGTACCTGCAAAAACTGAAATGTATTGAAAAACAAATTGCAACTAATTGAGATGAATTTTGCTGAAATGAAATTGCGGAATTGAAGTGAAAGCAAGAGAATGACTAATCTACTTTGCTGAAATGGAAATTGTAGAATTGAAATGAAAGCAGGAAACGACTAATCTACTCTTGCTGAAATGGAAATTGCAGAATTGAAATGAAAGCAAGAAATGCCTAATCTATGCTTGCTGAAATGAAATTGTAGAATTGAAATGAAAGCAGGAAATGCCTAATCTACTTTTGCAGAATTGAAATGAAACAACTACTCTACTTTTGATGAAATAAACTACTTAGCAGAATGTTGCAGTAGAAAATAGAAGAAAAGAAGTAATCACAAAGTACTTTGACGCTTCCCCGGCAATGACGCCAAAAAGAATGGTGGGCTCCAGTATTGCAGCAATGATGCTGCAACTCCTAGGGCTTCCTTCTTTAATTTTATCGACCCGGTAGTTCGTAACAAACTTGGAAGCGACGATGCTGTATGCACAAGTACTAGCTCTTACTGCAGGCTGTCACTTGTTCAGTTGGCGCAAGTTTGCTAGGAGCTTAAGCCAAATTCTATGAGTTCTAAAAAGAAGATTTTACTGTGATGGAAGAAATCTAACTCTACAGGGGCTATTCTACTTGCAGAAAGAGAAGGAAACCTGAAATGAATCGCAAACCCTGGCAAACCCTAGTTTACCCACTGACCTTACTTTTGCAAGAAAAGAGATGGAAACTAATGAAGTGAGTGCCATTGACTACTGAAAAGGTAAATTTCATTTATTCAAGCTACTTCTGAAAAAAAATGTGAAGAAATCATATTTTTGTACTTTTGAGTATTTTTATGTGGAATTATTATGCTTGTGATTTTAACTGGTTGTGACTGTGCAGAGGTTTGGTGGCAAAGGAAGATGGAGTTGGATTTTTCAGTAGGTGAGGAAGGTGTGTAGGGGTCCTAAGAAGCCCCTAGTACCCTTTTGAAGACTTCCATTGCGATCAGACTTCGAAAAATCACTCACATGAAATTCTACAGGAGGCTGCAGGGGATCTATAGGAGGTTCTACAGGAGGAGGCTGAAAGTGGTTTTTGGAGGTTTGAAGGTGGAAAAATGATGGGAAAGGGGAAATGAAGGCTGGATGTAGGTGTTGAGGTGTCTAGAACTTGTCAAGGAATATCAGGGACTGAGGAGATGGTTGGATTTGTTCAAATGGCAAGAAAGCAACTCTATGGAGAAAACATAGAAATTAGGGAAGATTAGCGAAATTTTGTGAATGAGTTGGGAAATATAGGAGAAGAGAGTTGGTGTTGGCTGTGTTATGGAGGGATGGTGAGTTGAGATGTACTACAAGAGATATGCACATTCACTTATCCAAACTGACCAAAAAAAGAACTAAAAACAGAGTTTTGTCTAGCTTAACCAAATTCCTAACCTAAAAACATAAAATGTTGATTAGTAACCTATGAACTAGAAAATAATGCGAGAAAACTATGGTAAATGAATAGGAAATGATCTAAGCATGTGAATCTAAGCTACTATCAACTTTTCCAAATCAAGTTATCACACTAACAGTTGCATGAAAGAGCAAAAACTATGTTTTTGGTGGCAACAGTAGTGCCTTGACCTCAGATCATAGTCCCAAGAAGGGAGAAAGGAGATCAGGGCCTGCTGTGGCCTTTTTGAATCTTATTTTGTCACTATAGCAACCTACTTGCACAACTGATACAAAAACAACTATGCTAATCATCAAAAGCAACCTAATTTAACAAAGCAAGATGAACCTAAACAACAGAAATTATCTCATGAATGAAAGAAAAAACATATAAATACACAAAGGAGGTGCTGGGAAACTTGGGTTGGGCCCTAACCCAAGAGCTTCATCCCTCTGAAAGAGATCAGTGTTGGCTCAAAAACTGTTTCATCTTCATTTATCAAAAAATAGCAGTTACATTACATAAACTGTCTTAAAAAAGAACTCGAAAATGAGCTGAACACAATGTTGCACAAAAGTGCGAAAATATACTAACAACTGGCTAACCTACTGAGGCTCAAAGCCTTCTTATTTATACAAATGGGGACTCCCAACAGTCCTCCTAAAATCAAGGAACTCGGCTTCCTAGAACTGAAGATAAACAACAGTCCTACTTGACTTGCTTGGCTGCCCCTTGGAATCGTCAATGTGGGCCTTTGTGCTCTGAGTTGTTGACGAAGGATTCGAGGAAAGGGTTCATTAATGAAGGAGACACCCTCCCTACAAGTCCTCTTCCCTGTTTCCTCGAGTTTGGCTGTCATTTTCTCATAAATTCCTTGTCCTTGTCCAAAATTATCCAAAAAATATGCAATAAACACTCGTTAGACTACATGGCAAAGTGACTAACCCAATTCACTCTATTGACATAAATATATTCAAAAACATGCACAAAACTAATGAGAATGGTGGATTAAATTGAAATAAGAGGTAGAATGAGCCCATATAGTTACCCATTTCTGGGGCTCATTAATTTGCACCATTTCTATTCAGAGAAAGAGAGAGCATAGTAGTCTCACTTTCTAGCTAGTTTTTCTCTGAAAAGGGTTTCCTAGGTCATACCTCATGTTATTATGGTTTTTTTAGTGATTTTTATACTCATTCTCTATTTTCCACATTTTATATATCGCATGCATAAGTAGAAACAATAATTTAATAAACCCAGAAAGTTTAAGGAAAATTAGTGCTCACAGTATAGGTTTTCAAATTTTATTAAATCTTTATCAGATTTGTTGTGATGAATTGTACAGTGAAACATTCATTTTTAGTTTACAAATCATATTGGTATCAAAGAAATTTTATTTTGTTATATCATGGGGAGTTGTAGGGGATCAAAATTGGTTAAGAAGAAAGGCATAAAACCCTAGCCATGGTTGATGAATATGTTAATAACCCTCAAGATTTGGCATAGGAGATATTCACAAGGTTAGAAGAGTAGGTTGTAGATATCAGTCATAATATGAATCTCCTTATGGAGGATCTAACAAAAATATTGGAATCATAGAAGACACATGTTTCGACTTAGAGATTAGATCGAAGGAAAATTTGGGGGATTCAGAAGAACCAAAGGAGGATTCTAAGAGAAACTCCCTGAAAAAGAAAACCTAGTTTGAGTTCCATTAATCATTCACAATCCTTGTTTAAAATGGAAGCAAAGGAAAAATTAAGCCATATAAATGTGATATTAATTCTTTGAAATTAAATCATTGGTTGTAGCAACTAGAGGTTTATTTTAATGTCCATGACATAAAGGAGGAACTGAAATTTTTTGTTTTCCCATTTGAAACTAGAAGACCATGCCTTGACCTGATGAGAAAGCTACATGGAAACCTTGAGGACAAAGGGGGATCCTCAAATTACTAAGTGGTTGGATTTAAAAATTATCATAAAGTCACAATCACACGCTATATTTTATGTGGAGGACCAGTGGATCTGATGACATTACTTTAGGTAGAGACAAGGGAAGAGTGTACATGAGTACATTACAAAATTCAGGGAGATGGAAATAATGATGGCTATCTATCCCAGTAACATATATGTACTTCTTAAGTATTTGGGAGGACCAAATATCCATTTTATGGAAGCAAGTGATATTATTCAAACCCATAATATTGGATGAGGCTTGTGTACAGGTACAATATCTGCAAATCATAAGCTAGAAGAAAGGGGAATAAAGTGGTTCAAAGTAGAAAGAACATCAGGAAACTTCCAACAAGGGAAGAAGAAATGGAAAGGAGGGAAGAAAAAAAATAATACAACCACAAAACACCAGTGAAAAGATCCCTGTAACCCCTATAACATTGATGGTCATAAAAAATTAAAGTGTTAGAAATTATATCCAGAACTCAACCCAATGCATCAAGAGAAAGATGAAAAGAAGAAATACTCATAGCTACATATTCGAGAAATTGGGTGGAAAATAACTCAAACATGGATGAGAAGATTGTTTGCACATTAGTGCAGAAGGGGGTGAATATGAGTAGCCTATAACAACAGGAATATAAGTAGATGATCAAACTCTTCCATATAAAGATACAAACTAAGAAGACAAAATTGATGCTCTTTTTGACTTAGGATAATAGATAAATCTCATTGTAGTAGAGCTAGTCAAGAAAAGAAGAGTGGAGGTTTGAGATCTTCCTAGTGTATATCCATTGGGATGGGTAAATAAGGATGTTGTCGGGCGGTATAATTGTCAATCTGGGTAAGTAAACTTAGAGGCGTAGCATAATATATGCCAGAATACGACCTCAAGGATCTGTTAAATAAAAACAAAACTCTTGCAAGAAATTCAAAAGGAGCAACATTCAGGAAAAATAAACAAGACTCTTTAAAGAAAAGTAAACACACTCTGGAAATCTACTTATGGCTCCTCTTCTGGGTTGAGTTGACTCCTGCAGTAAGTCTTCCTCAATTGTCCAGGGGACAAGGGAATGTAGACCCTATTCAGAATAAAGCGATTCAAGAAATAAAGAATGTGAAACTTCTTAAAACATTATTGCTATGTTGCAAACATGAAATTAAACTATAAATCACACAAAAACTTCATTCCAACTAATCTAAGGAAATAATTAAATGCTTTAAGAAGAATCAAGATAATAATGCACTGCTTCTCTTAAAGACAATTCAATACTTTAACTGTTAAAGAAATATGCAATAAGAACCAATATATAATTCATGTTGTTTGGCTTGATCTTATTAAATACTTCCTTATAATATATGCAACATTTAGTTATAATGAAGAATTCTGTGAGCGTTTTGTCAACAAGATTGTCAATCTTTCCTTATGCTGATCTTGACATCTGCTTGCAAAAGTGTAAGAATAAATGTTTTTTCTGCAAAAGTGCAGGAATAAATGCTTTTCTGCAAAAGTACAGGAATTTGTCTCATATAATATTCAAAGGCAATCATGAATACATGTTAAGTTAAGTTAACCAGAATTCTTGATCAACAATTATTTCACCATTACATTCTGGAAATAAACTTTGTTATGCAGCAAAGAGATCAGGGTAAATCTTTGTAAGAATAAATAAACAATGTAAACTTTGAAACGGGAACTACAAACTCAAAATGGGAACTCTGGCATAAAAACCCTGAAAAACATAAAAAACAATGTTATAAATGAAAAGTGTGTATACTGGAACGTTTTTTTTTTTTTAGGGTCAATTTTGAACATGTTTTAAAAATGGCAGTGAAAACGAAATTTTCGTGCAAAAAACACCCTGAAAACGAAAAGTGTTGATACTGGAACGATGGTTTTTTTTAGGGTCAATTTTCAACATTTTTAAAAAATGCTAGTAAAACCAAATTTTTATGTGCAAAAAAACAGCTGTTTATGAGGAAAAAAACACACTAATGTTTTTGGTAGAATAACATTTTTCTTTCCTAAGTATAAATTCAACATGTTTTAGTAATGACCATAAAGATAAAATAATGGGATCTGAAATACATTAAAATTCTATTAGTTTTCATCCATGTTGTTAAACATATAATAACATCACACTAAAGATTGCTAAAATTCTAATTGTTTTCAACCATAACATTAAAGATACAAAAAAAATTGGATTTTTTTCAACCATAAAATTAAAAAACCATGACATTATGAACAAATTACATGATAAATTAATCAAAATGTCACTATTTGTATATTGAATGAAACATACATTATATCTCTAATTTAATGTTGCATTGTAGATATTCTAAACAATAAAAATCATCATAATTAAGACATATAATCCAACAACATAAAAATGACTCATAACTTCTGATTTTACACCATATGGAAATCAAATTTTTTATTTCAAGATATGATGCAAACATCAGTTATATAAATCGTCTTAGACATTTATTTGAAATCACTCATATTTTCTTGCACACCATCAGAATTCACATCTTCATATGAATGACTGGATGCAGACGAAGATGTTCCATATTCTTGTCTTTCATCAACTAGTGCCCCATCTAAGTCTACATGCATGCCCACCATTTCAGGTTTCAAAATTCTTGTGGATCTATGACTAGTTTCAATAGACTCCCATTTCAACATTGTTCCTTCTGGTAACAACCTTTTCAGAATCTCTATCGTCTTGAAGTGAAGAGTTCCTCTCTTTGTTAAATTGAAGTCATAAACAAGTATGTCAACATCCTCCAATTTTAAGAGGTCCATACGACGATGATTTATATTTGTACCCTTTATTTTTCTCTTTCCGCCATTTTTTTTGTCAACTACCATCTCTGGCTTATACACACCATTGAATGGGTGTGTATTTGTGGCATACCAATGTACTTTAACACCTGTAACATCCTCATTTTCTGTAAAGACCTTTATAACCTTAGCAACCCAGAATGGATAGCCATTGGGATCTCCATTTGCTAGCACTGCGATCATGAAACCCTCCTTAATATCCTATACTGAACCCCTGTAAGGTCTTCCATGGCTTCACGTTGTGCACGAGATCTTCTAGAACCAATATACATCTCTCTTTCCTTAGCCTGTGAAGAATTAATAATACCTTGAGATTGTTGCTGTTCAACAATGTTTATTTATTCATTTGACACATTTTGTGGCCAAATAAATGGATTTTTCAAAGGTATATCTTCATTTGTTGTTGTTGAAATGATATCATTTGATTATTGAAAAATGACTCCCACCAAACTGAATCAACAATGTCAAAGTACTCATATGTATATTTAATACATTTTTTAAATTCTTCTAGGCAATCAGAATAATTTATATCTCTATTCTGTCTGCGTGCATTATGAACTTCACCAACTGATTGTAATAACAATATTTTTGATGCAAATATTGGATGATCTAGAATGAACTTCAAAAATTCCAAACCTGATGACGGTGCCCATTCTACAGTAGTTGAATACTTCTTGCCCCATATTAGTGTTTTCCCATCAATTTTTTTGATACGAAATTGATGTTGGAAGCTAATGTCATTAAGTTGTTCAATGCATTTCTCCTCACCATGCGATCCTAGAATAAACCTTCACATGTCAACAGTTTCTTCCAGCACATCAAAAGTAGGCTCTGGCATGTATGATTTCTTAATACATTCAATTAGTGATGGAAAGCTCCCAATTTCCTTCCTCCTCAATGTGACTGAAAAACAACTGAACATCTGATCAATATGGTCATGAGTGTGCCTAACAAGAAGGAAACCAACCTTTACCTTCTGAAAAATTCTCAATTCAACAAGCATGTTTAGATATCCAAAAACAACTTGATTTTTGTTTTCACGGCAAGTGTTGTCCAATTGTAGATACAAAACTTCAGGAAGATTACTAGACCAATGAGAAAGCACATCATGAATTATGGTTATTGTCAAATTTGCATCATTATGAATATTTGGAGTTGTGAAGTACACCCTTGGCAACATTTTCCAATTGAAGACCATACAACCGACCAAGTGATACTGAATAAAATTTTCCTCGTGTAAATTTTTGGGTGTGTGAACAAAATGTGGTAAAAGTGTTTTCTTCTGGTCCATACCATCAATTATCAAGCCCAAATATTTATTTGGATTATCATAACACTTCTTTCGATGCTTGTACAACTTTTTCCTTTCACTTGTTTGTTGTTCGTGATGCTCCTGAAGTTCTTTGACAACTGAATCTACACAACATAAAAGAAAGCCATTAAGAAATATGTTTTCATAGTTGATGACTATACAATTTTAAAAGTTAAAGTTATGAATGCTTACCTCTTTCCGACCCTTCACATTTGTCCCTTTTTGATTTAAGAGAAGCACATGTATTGAAAATCCCCATACTTTTCTTCTTAGGAATACAAACATTGTTGAATTCTTTCTTCCATACCTCACAAAATATTGATATGTAATAAACCGACCATGTCCCTCAGCACCTTCTTCATATTATTTGTATAAGTTGTAGATTTCTCATCTTGAAAAATTATCTAGAATGCATATTGTCTCTCTATTTAGCATACACTCTACATGCTTTGAAAATAAATATTTCATCCATGACATTGTAGTATTTGATAATGGC
Source organism: Pinus tabuliformis (assembly GCA_031772625.1). Lineage (NCBI taxonomy): Eukaryota > Viridiplantae > Streptophyta > Pinopsida > Pinales > Pinaceae > Pinus > Pinus tabuliformis. Next base: position 510,826,476 of record CM062813.1, read on the forward strand.
CCAAACTGTTGTTTATGACGTACTTCAGAATAAAATGTGGGATCCTTTTCCAAATTTTCTTGGATTCTCAAGAGACGAAAATTACCCATCGAATGAAACATTTTGAAAGGCTTTCTATAGATAAATAAAGACCCAATATGATAATCATAACCTGACAATGTAGATTGCATGCACCCAACTAAATATGAATTTTGCATGCTTTTATTCATTGACAAATATCTTTTCCTTTTCTCTAATGCAAATTTGAAATCCATATGTTTCAAGCAATATTTTTGACAACATTCACTTGAAATGAAAGCACTAATAGAACTTCTTTTCGTTAGATATTTTACTCTACCCCTTGTATAACTAGAACATCTTGCATCGATTTGAAAAGGTCTGATCCTACTCCTCGATACAATATTTCTTGGTAACATCTCTATCATTGGATCATCATTTGTATAAGAATTTTCATCATCATTCTGAGGAATGTTATCCACACTATGATCAGCTATGCTTTTCAAATACTGACTTGGAGGATATTCTTCATCTTCCCCTTCTTCAGTGCTACTGTCATAGTCCTTAGAATTGGGACTAAATGGAAATTTTGGCTCGATGTTTATTAGATATTCTTTCTCATGTGCATTATCAATGCTGCTCTCATAGTCCATAGATTAGGACTACGTCAAAAATGTGACTGTTTACTTACTGAAAATGCTACATCCTGTCATTTGTCACTGCTACTCTCATAGTCCTTAGGATTAGGACTAAGTGCTTCATCCTGTCCTTCATCACTACTACTCTCATAGTCCATAGGATTAGGACTAAGAGGAAACCATGACACTCCATTCTTTTGAAATTTTTCATCATGCTCTTCATCACTGCTGCTCTCATAGTCCATAGGATTAGGACTACGAGGACACGATGACACTCCATTCTTTTGAAATTCGTCATCATGCTCTTCATCACTGCTACTCTCATAGTCCATTGGATTAGGACTAAGAGGACATTGTGACATTCCATTCTTTTGAAATTTTTCATCATGCTCTTCATCACTGCTATTGTCATAGTCCATATGATTAGGACTAAGTGGACACCGTGACACTTCATTCTTTTGAAATTCTTCATCACGTTCTTCATCACTGTTGCTTTCATAGTCCATAGGATTAGGACTAAGTGGACACTGTGACACTCTATTCAGTTGAAATTCTTCATCACTATTGCTGTCATAGTCCATAGGATTATGACTAAGAGGACACCGTGACACTCCATTCTTTTGAAATTTTTCATCATGCTCTTCATCACTACTGCTCTCATAGTCCATAGGATTAGGACTAAGTGGACACCGTGACACTCCATTCTTTTGAAATTCGTCATCATGCTCTTCATCACTACTGCTCTCATAGTCCATAGGATTAGGACTAAGAGGACACCGTGACACTCCATTCTTTTGAAATTTTTCATCATGCTCTTCATCACTACTACTCTCATAGTCCTTAGGATTAGGACTAAGTGGACATCGTGACACTCCATTCTCTTGAAATTCGTCATCATGCTCTTCATCACTGCTGCTCTCATAGTCCATAGGATTAGGACTAAGTGGACATCGTGACACTCCATCTTTTGAAATTCGTCATCATGCTCTTCATCATTGCTGCTCTCATAGTCCATAGGATTAGGACTAAGTGGACATCGTGACACTCTATTCTTTTGAAATTATTCATCATTCTCTTCATCATTGTTGCTCTCATAATCCTTAGGATTAGGACTAAGTGGAAACCATGACTCTTTATTTATTTGAAATTCTTCATCCCCTCTTTCATCAATGCTGCTCTCATAGTCCTTAGGATTAGGACTAAGTGGAAGAATTGACTTTCTATTCATAGTGGAAGAATTTCCATTATATTCATCAATATGAATAGAGTTGTTACGCAACGAAGATGTTGATGCTTCACAAAGTGAAACTTCACTATCAGAAGAATCCATCCCTTTCAAATAGAAGAGGTTGAATGATACAAATGCAGACTCTCCTAATGATATTATATAGCTTAAAGAATGAAATTTTCCCTCCAAAAAATTCGTTTCTTGTATTTCCCTCCACTATTTTATTTTACAATTTATTGAAAAATTTTAACTAAATTTTTTTTATAAAATAAATACTTAAATTTAAAATTGTAAACTAAATCTTTTACCTAAATTAATTTAATAGTTAAACTATATAATATTTATTAGACAATTGAATGTTTTTTTTTAATTTTTATAATACCTTCTAAAACAAATTACTCACACATTCACCATGTTGTAGAACAATTCCATAATATTCGCTTTATCATAGTTTCCTATATCGCCATAACAAAATTAACATGTTAATTTTTTTTAAAACAAATTAATTCCACATTAACCGTATGGTAAAACATTTCCGTACATCACATCAAGGTTTTCAGAGGTTCGTTAAAAGACTTGGAGCGAATTTGTGGAGCAACTACATTGCTATCAACAACATATTCAACGGAGGATTCTCACATTTGAAAGGTTAGTTAATTTTTCTTCTTTACAAATTTTAAAATTAAATAAGTTTAATGAAGTTTAATTTGTTTTTTAAAAATTAAAAAATTTTGTGGGCCAAATTCACCCACTATGTCTATAGTGGGCATGGTGGGCCCGGTAATACTCATGACGGCTAAACGGGCCCGTAGGTTAGGGGCGGTGGGGCTGGCTACCTGACACCCCGCCCCACCCCGGTGGACCAACGGCCTGCGGGGGTGGCGAGGTGATTCCTGGAATCGCGCTGCCACCCTCGCGGGCCGTTGGGATGTCGGGGTGGGGCGGAGGCTATCCGCAGCCCTTCGCCCCACCCCGGCGGCCCAACGACCGGCGGGGTGGCGGGGCGATTCCTGGAATCACCCCGCCACCCCCGCGGGCCGTTGGGCTGCTGGGGTGGGGCGGAAGTTGTCCGCAGCCCCTCGCCCCACCTCGGTGGCCCAACAGCCTGTAGGGGTGGCAACCTATTCCCGGAATCACCCCGCCACCTCTGTAGGTTGTTGGGCTGCCGGGTTGGGGTGGGGTTGGGGTTTGGGGGGGGGAGTTGTTGGGCCGCTAGGGTAGGCTGGGGGGCCGGAACCAACAGCCGGTTCGGTTGGCCGACTGATTTTCAAGGTGCGGCAGCAGGGCGATGTATCTTTTAATTTTTTTATTTTTTTTTAAATTATTATGGTTTATAAAATTAATTATCATTTATCATTTTCGTTGTTAATTTAAGTTATTTCTTTTTTGTGATTTACTGATTTATATGTGTTTTTTTTCTTCAGGAAAATGGCATCAAAGAAGATTTCTGTGAATCGTTCTAGACCAAAGACTCTTAAAGGTGGATCTTCAAAAAACATTGGTGAACGAACCCCACCTGAGCTGATGGCTACAAATCTTTCAAGTGCCTCAAACGATAAGAAGATGATTTCATACTGGAAGAAATCAAAAGAAGTGAAACTTCCATCAAATTTCTGGTATGTTAAAGAAAGAGAAAGCCAAAATGTACCGATATATCTATATGTTGATATACCTAATGATAATGGAATTTATGAGGTGATGGGAAAGGTCATAGGCATGTGTTCGGTACTGGACAATGAAGTTGTTTACATACTTACAAAACTACCCAAGTCACATGAAAGGATTAAATACCAGTTATCATATTCATTGTACGACACGAGAGAGGTATCTACAAAGTTGTGTAAACAAATCTTAAATGAGAGGACATAAAATATTGTAAGTATTGTTATTTATATTTGTGTTTTGCGTTCTTGTAACTATCTCACTATATTTTTATAACTTTGTTTTTATTGACATATGATATTTTGTTTGACAGAATTTTGTTGAAAGTTGTTCAATTAGGTTGAGAGGCATTCATTTCCTAGAACATGATATTATGAAAGTTGTCAACAGTTTCTACTCAGTGTCAGAAGAAGATATGACAAACAAGCAAAATGTAGTAATTCATGATGCTACAAAACTACATCCAAGGGATCAGAAAAAAGGGCCTCTAGTGGATAAATCTAGCAAAGGTAGACAAGTTACTTTTGAAGATGAAGAAGTTGAAAATGGCAGTGAAGAATATGTTTTTGTTTCTGAGGATGAAATTGGAACTGAGAAGAGCCGTAAAAGACCAAAAGTAACAATGCCCAAGAATAAATCTGTTCCAGTTAATGATGAGAATGTTATGAGGAAGAAAAGTAAAGTTGAACATTTTGAAGTAGTCATTACCAACAGTTAGGAACCTAGTGAAACTTCAAAAGAAAGCAGAGAAATCATTACACCAGGAGTTGATTTAGAAGATGGCATTATCAAAACAAAACAAAATGCCATTTGACAGAACTTGACAAAGAGAAACTTAATTCAGGGTGGTCATACATTTCAGCTAATGTCAGGCAAGTGAAGGACAATGTAAATATCAAATCAAAAATCCACACCATCTGCATGTTCACAACTTGAAGACATTGATGAAGTACAATCTATATGCTTGTGTGGTTAATTATGTGCTTCTTATTAATCCAGTTCAAGTTCCCAACAAAGAAGTATTTGATAAGTCAAAATGTTTTGAATACAATTATTATGTGCTTGGGGGGAACCATTTTGTAGAAGCTCAAAGACAATTGATGGAGGAATATCCCAATAACCCATGTTTTGAAACAATGAAATGTATCATTTATGTTGGTTTATCAGATACAGAAGCAAAGTTAGTGGCATGGGATCATAATTCAGATAATGAATATAGGATGTCTATGACTTTCATCCAAAGGGTTAGATTTATTCATAGTGAATTTGAAGAAAAATGTGGTGGGTATAGGATAAATGTTACTGTAGATTTCCGAAAGGAATGTTGTATGGAAATAGGCTATCAAATTGAAGAGAAAATCAATTCAAAAGGCGAAAAAGGTGGCAAAGTTAGTGATTTATTCAGAGGTGTTGATAAAATTTTCCAGTTGGAATTTAGAACTAGAGAGATATGGGAGTTGATTAATGAGATTTTTAGCATGTGGGAGAACATTGGCATTAAAAACCAGAAGGTCAAAAGGTCTAAACCATTGATATATAGCAATAGCAAATCAAGTCCTGAAATGAAGCAGCTTCCAGAAGATATGACTATCACACCTTGGAGAGCATTGCAAGGAGTGAAGGATGAAAAACTTGTCAAAGCAATATTATCTTGTGTGAGGTCAGGAAATTATCATTGGAGGAAATGTTTGAGGAATTTCAAAAGTAAGTTTGTTAAATTACTTTTATTTATTTCTAGATTATATATATTTTTTAAATATAACATATTGTTCTTGGTAGTATTTGTTATACATATCATTATATTATTTTTTTAACTTTACCTATGCAGTCACAAATTTTACATGAAAATTCAAGAACAAATGGTTAAATTGTTGAATGAAGATAGTTGGGATGATGTTGTACGCAACTATCTAGATTCAAGTTCTACATCAACATTAATTTTTTTTATCTTGCATTTAAAAAGGTATGTTGATTTATACATTCATTTTTATTCATCTGTATACTATTTTTAATTTATAACTTACACATATATTTGTTTATTTTATAAAATATGAAGAAGGATGCAAATGGAGCACCATATAGTTTCAGAACCTTTATTGAAAAAATTAAAATCGAAAGACTGAAGAAGAAACGTCTTAAGAATGTTGAACTTGATCCAACTCTTACTCATTCAATTTGGAATGGGCTTGACACTATTCAATATCAAGTAATACAAGGCAACTGTGAAGACATTGCTAAATTCATACCTAAAAGGGATTATGCCATAGTTATTGCAGATATTCCCCATGGTTTCAATATTCCAAACATTGACTATGATAGTGACCCTTATACTTATCAAGCTCTTAGTAAAGTGGTTGCGGGATTTCTAGAAGCCACGTTATCACCATTATGGAGATTTGTGACATTTCATTCAGACACACAATTGACAATGTTATTGTCAAGCTTCAAGGGGAAAACAAATTCAAGGGTACAACTTACATGGTAAAACGTTTAAAATGTATATTTGATTAATGTTAAAAAAAACATTTATGTACAAGTTAATTGAACTTTTACTATTTCATGTTACAGGAAAAAGTGAAATTTTCTTAACCGTGAAGATCAACTATTTATAAATGATTGTGAGTTCATCCATATTGATAGTTGGGTAAAAAATGATAGCTATATGTCTATGATTTTTAATCGGGTAGATGGAAAGAGTCATAGCCAAATACTGACTTATGATGTTGTTGTGAGAAAACTAACATATGAAGACAAAGAAGCAAAATGAGAGATAGTTAACATTTATCAAAAACCACAGCTATTGATTAACTATCTTATAGACACATGTTCAAATGAAGGAGATTGGGTTCTGGATTTATTTTCTGGCTTAGGTGAGTTTTATTATATGGAATTGAATTTCAATATGTTATTTCTTAATTTATATGTCATTGTACTAATTTACTTCATTATTTATTTTGTGCTTAATAATTAGGTACAACACTAGCATGTTGCCTTCAAAAAGGAATAAATTGCATTGCCATTGAAAAAGATCTAATAAAGTGCAATTTTATCCAGCAAAGAATTAATGATCTTCAATTTCTTCCAGATGCAATGCAAGAAATTGGGTTGAAGAAAGAGGACTTTAGTGAATCACGTGTGGCAAAAAAGGCAAAGGAACCCCAACCACCATTACACGGAATGATTGGAAAGGCATACATTGGGATATTCGCAGACATCAAAGATCCATTAAAAGAGGAAAATGAGCAATATGAAGTAGAAAATATTGTGGAAAAAGACAATGATGAAACTCTAGAGGACGAAGAGTTTGGATTACGTGACATTGTTGATTAAATTTAAGTTATGCTTGGAAATCAAGCTCATTTTTTGCAACTATTAATTAGTTATACTTGTAATGTTTTGACTTTGACATTTTATGAGAAGATTAAGCACTCAATTTAGGTTGTTATGCGTTCAATATTTGTATTATGTGATTTTCGCATTAATTTTTATGTTAATCACTATTTTTTGAAAAAAACAGTGATTATTATTATTTTTTTGACATGAAATTCATAAAAAAAACTATTATTTAACAATTTTTAGTTAAAATTTTCCTATAAAAATTGTGATTTTGACATGTCATTTCTAGCAGAAAATTATCAAAACATGTAGTGTTTTAGTTATATTTATGTTAAAAATGGTAACTTTTATGTCAATTGTTAAAAATTATTGTTTTTTAGAGACAATTATTTCATGTGGATTGAAAAATTAATTAACGATGTATAAATATGTAGAATATTGAAAATTCAAAATATTGATCTTCTTCTTTAAATATGCAAAACAATAAAAACCTCAATACAAAAAAAAGAATTAAAATAAAAACAAGAAAATATGAAGAAGAAGACCACTTCAAAAATTATTAAATTTAGAAAATAATTATTTACATTTCATATATTAGAAAATTTAAAGTAAAAAAATAGGTCTTTTAAAAAAAGGGCCCAATGCAGAATTACCACTTTTTAAAATAAGCATGAAAATCACTACAATTCTAAAACACAATGTACATAATTTTTTTTTAAAGTGCCAAAGACTATGCTCTAAAAAAACATGTGTGTTCTGCATCACCCCTTTTCAAAATTGGGTCACTTTTCTACTATCTCTACGAAACGGGTAACAATATCAGTTTCGTTTCAAAGTTTACATTGCTAATAAGAGATGTAGTTAAACCATTCACTGTTTACTTTAATTCAGTCTTTATCAAAATACATCCAAAAACATTGATATTAAACTTGAATAACCAGAGCAGTAAAATAAAGCTTTTGGAATGAAATTGAAAATGAAATGACTAAAAGAAGAGCTATGAAATGAAATTGTGAAATTATCTAAGATCACACTCACACCAAGCAAACTAAAATGCAGCAAAAGAAAATTAAGAGGTTTGGGGCAACGGACTGGCTGGTGGGTCTAACCACCCAGCTCATTGCCCTTGTAGCAATTTAAATCACAATCTTAGAACAATATAGAGAAAGAAAATTACGCAGAAGTGGTTTCCAAATAAACACATTTCAAAGTAGAGAACAAGATTCAAAATTAAATGCCAAAGAGATTCATTTCAGAAGTCTTGTTACAGATTCATTAAATAATGTAGTGTTGGCTCCAATGGTCCCCACCAGGGATCATCCCACTGGTGCGCAACTCCTCCTTCCCTGCACAGCAAGATCTAATTCCCTATTCTGCAACTGAAATAGAATTTACAAAATACAAACTGCCATCCTCACACCTACGTAGCTGCTCTCTTTTATATTGGTTTTTACATGATAGTTTCTTTAGAAAATAACATGGGGATTGAATCCCAAGTGATATTCATTAATAGAATATCAGTACAACCATTTACCCATTGAAGGAATGAAGATCTGGCATGAATTTCCCAAATCTGACCGTTTTCTACAATTATGGAAAAATTGGTTTTTTTTAACAAAATTCGTCCAAAGAATTTCATGTATCTCCTTAAGCATTACGAATTTTGGAAACATGTTTGGAGGAAATCTAGCTTGTTATATTTTCAACAATAACCTCTCTCAGAATTTTCTGGTTCAGATCCATTGCCTCAGAAATCGTGCCCGAAAATGATTGTTTGAAATCTGAGATGCTAAAATTCTGGAAAAAAATCTATTTTTAGAAAACTTCCTCAAAGATCGTTATGCAAATTTTAGACCATTATAAACCCATGTTCCAGAATTTCTCTATTCGCCTTCACCTACACGGAAAACGAGGTGGAAGTTGGAAGTTTGGAAACTGCTGCGAATTTGGGGTTGAGGCATTAATTATTGCCTAAACATAAATCCATACGACCTGGGTGTATCTTAGCTTATGTGGAAGTGTTCAAACAATATTTTGAACAAAAACCTCTTTCATATTTCCCTAGAGATGTGTCAATGCATGAAAGCCCCAAATTAGTGCAGGCATGTTGGTGGAGGCATGTTGGTGCAAGCAGAGCTAGTGCAGGCACGACTGGTATAGGAAATGCTACTATAGGAATGTTAGAACCCGCCACAAAAGATCTTAACATTAATTACATTTTCACATTAAATTAACAAAACAAGAAGAGTTCATACATCAACAACTGTCAGCTCTAAATGCCTCTAGATAATAACTTAATAATGCGCAAAACGAATAATAATGATTATAGACACTTAGTAGAGGCGTAAAATTATTTTGTTAAATCATGAAAATTTGGACAAAATGGAGGCTCAACAGATGTGTAAATCAAGGTAACAAAGCAGTGTAAGATAGGTTGGTTATTAGTGGTAATTTTACTAATGAAGTAGAATTGGATGTATTTCCACTTGATTTATGTGGAGTGATCTTTGGGAGTCCCTATATGTACATGCAAGAAGTAATATTCATGTGAAGAGAAAAGCAGTGCCACATCATCAAGGATGAACAATACTTGACCATGAACATGCACAAGGGAAAGTCTAAAATTTCACTAATAAGTGCTAACCAAGCTAAGAAATTGATAAGTGCTAGAAAGAAGTATGTTTTTATTGTTTTTAAGAGAAATTTAGTTTGTAGAAGAATTAGTGAGAGAAAATGAATCCCTAGAGGGGAATACTAAGGAACAAAGATAACAGTTGGGAAAGTTGTTATATGCATGTAGGGGAGTGTCCTAGAAGTCTAAAGAGCTACCAACCAAGATGGAAGTGGAGCATGAGACCCAATTATTTCTAGACTCTCCATTACCAAATATTGCATTGTACAAGTAGTATGTGATAGAAAAAATGAGGTGAAGAACCAGTTGCAGTAGCTACTGTAGCAGGGTGTCATTCAACCTACTACCTCACCATGTGGGTCATCCATCATCATTACACCTAAGAAGGATGGGACTTGGTGAATGTGCATTGATTACATGGTAGTGAACACAATAATGCTCAATACTAGGTACTCCTTGTCAAGGATAGATGATCTGTTTGACTAGTTCCAACAAACAAAATACTTCACCAAGATGGAATTAAAATCAAGGTATCACCATATCCAAGTTAGAGAAGAAGATATCAAGAAATCCATCTTCAAAATCTAACAATCTTTGTATGAGTGGTTAGTCTTGTTGTTTGGTTTATGCAATGCACTAGATATATTCACGAGGTTAATGAATGGCATATTGTTCCCTTTTCTAAATTCATTTTTTATTATTTATTTAGATGATATACTAGTATACATTTCTATCTAGGATGAGCACATCTCAAATTTGATGCAGGTGACGAAGCCATTAAAAAATCACTAGTTGTTGGTAAATATCAAGAAATGTGAGTTTGCGCAGCAATATTTGGTGTATTTAAGATATGTGATTGGTGGAGGAGAGCTGAAGATATATTCTACCAAGATGGAGACCATCATGAAGTGGTCAATGCTTACTAATTTTTATAAGATTAGGAGTTTCAGTTGGGAAGCATGATACTTGAGGAAATTAACAGCCTCATTTTCAATAGTAAAAACAACAATCGATGTCATAACAATGAGTGGAAAAATTTTCTAGTGGGGAAAGGGTCAACATAAGGCATTTGAGGAGTTAAAGAAGATAATATGACAAGCATAGATTATTGCATTATCAAACTTGCAATATCCCTTTGAAGTGGAGGTAGATTTGAGAGGGTATGTTATGGGAGTGATGTTGATGTAGAGAGAAAGGCCTATATACTACCATTATGAAGTATTTTATGGGGTAGTTCTCAACTACCCTACCTATGACAAGGAGCTCTATGCCTTGGTACAAGTAGTTAAAAAGTGGAAACACTACTTGATGGGAAGGGAGATAATAATAGACACAGATCACTAGTTGCTATAATACTTGTAGGCCTAGTTTAGTAAGTTACAACAAACTAGGCGTTACAAGTGGATGGGGTTTTTACAATAGTTTCATTTAGTGATCGAGTACAAGAAGGGTAGCACACACAATTTGGTTTAAACTCTTTCAAGATCAACCACATGAAATATCATTTCTTTCAAAATTTGGATGCATATGGAGCCTTTCACCCATGACACATGCAGAGAGGCATACATAGAGGATGAGTATTTCAAGGAGTTGTTTCAATAGCTATAGAGCCAAATCCATGTGCATGATGGTGAAACATAGTTGACTATCATTTCTATAATGTGTTACTCTATAGGTTGGAAATGTTACATGTTCCTAAATGTGAGTGACTGCAACTAATCAGAGAGACTCACACCTCCAAGGTTGCAGGGCATTTTGGTGTAGTGAAAGAAATGACCAACTTATATAGGTAGATGTACTAGCCTAGGATGCAAGATCATGCATCTAGGTTCATAACAAAATGTATGTTTTGTTGTACCAACAAGCCTAGTAATAGGGAATAGGATCTATACCACCCCTTACCTAAACTCACTTATCTTTGGGAAATAATTTCTAACTTTGTGGAGGTTTACCAACAACTAGGAAGGGACATGAATACTTTTTCATGTTAGTTGAAAGGTTTAGCAAGATGTACATTCTCATGCCATGTAAAAATACCATAAGTGGGAAAGAAGCAACAAACTTGTTATTTGGATGGGTTTGCGTGCACTTTGGAATCCCAAGTAGACTCATTTTATATAGGGACACAAGATTTTTTAGTGCAATTTGGACTACATTGTGGGAGAAGATGGGAAAAAATTTGAAGAGGTCTACAACATTACATCCATAGAAATATGGTAAAATAAAATTAGTGAATAGGAATTTAGTGCAGCGTTTGAGGGGTTACAATCAAAAGCATCCAAAGACTTGGGATGTGAATTTAATATACAAAAAGCTCTTATAATAGAGTAGTCCACACTTCTAGTAGCGAGTCCTCATTTGAAAGTTATTTTGGATATTTTACAACTTCAAATTTAGATATTGCATATGGACAACAAGGAGGAGTGAGGGGGGTTCTTACAAGGGATGTGTTAAGGGTAGAAAAAATTGCTGAGAAGATTAGGTAGATCCATATAGTACAAACGACATTGCATAAGTAATAAGAAAAGTATAAGGCCAAATGTGACTAGCACAAAACAAAGAAGTCATTCAGAGTGGGAGATAGAGTATGATTACAACTTGAACAAGGAGAGGCTACAAGGTCTTGCTAAGAAAATAAAGGATCTGTGATGTGACCCCTTTGAGATACTAGAGAAAGTGGGAGATGATGCCAATAGACTCATTATACCCCCATACATGTACATATTTAGTAGTGAATGTGGAAAATCTAAAAATATTTGAGCCTTCCATGTTGGATGAGGAAGAGGATTAGTTGTTGTTAGCACTTCATAATTCCTCTAGGATGAGGAGAGGACACAAAGGTAACCAAAAACCACTTTAAAACTGGAATCTAGCCCTTCTAGTTTCAGAGAGGGCTCTCTCTATATGATTCTTTAGTAACTTAGGTCTTAGGCTAAATATTAAGATCAGAGAGGAATAGATTTAACATTTTGATGGAAGGGAAGAGGGAAAATCCAATGGGCATGGAGTCATTTTTAGTTAATGATTTTTAGTGATATGATGTGGAAAATGAGGAAACCTTAGACAGGGGCAAGGTAGACAATCATTATGGTGTTTTTGTCAAATTTTGTTGTAGAGATGGTTAGCAGAGGAATAGTGGAATTTATAACATCTAAAGAATCTAATTGAGGATGCATTTTAGATGTCACAATGGAAGAAAAACATTAAATGTTCAGTAAGCTATAACAGAGCACTTAACAGTGAATTCTGAAATAAATCTTGGCTTAACTAAACATGAAGACATAAAAAATCAAGCATGATTATAACAAGAGAGAAAATTCACATACACAAGAGAAAACATCACCATAAGAAATTGACACATGAATCCCTGTAAAAGTTGACTTAAGCCTTCATCATTCACTAAAACTTTAATGAAGATATACAATGCACAATGTCTTCTTTCTCTAACCTTGACCAACCCTTTTCTTAGTAAAAAATACATATATATATATATATATATATATATATATATATATATATATATATATATATATATATATATATATATATATATATATATATATATATATATATATATATATATATATATATGTATGTATATAATTATTTCCTTCCTTTAGGAACCAAATTCCCCAAAAAGATTCATTTTCTGCCTTCAACAACGAATATAGAACTACTCTCTAAAAACTAGGAAATTGTTTTGACTAAGAAATTCTTAAACAAATTACATTGAATACAAACATAAAAATGAGTTTCAAACCTCCCAAACACCTCAGGACATTTACCATGACCATGAGAGTCAATTACATAAAGTTTAGATACAAATTTCATGGTCAAAGTGTTGACTGTGTGGAAGCACAGTGCATTCGCTGTACTACTCCATTCTTCAGCAGAAATGAAGCAAAAAGCACAACGAGTTAATGGTTTACAAGATTCTGATCATGCCCTGTACTTCTTGATGTTCCCAACAAGTAAAAAACAACTCCTAAATCATCAGACACCCATTGGAAAACACTTATCTAAACTGTATACTTCCACCCATCAAAATCATCATCGACAATAGAAGCAAAATGAATTTCCATATACATATATTTGACTGAATGTTGGGGTCTCTCACTGAGGAAAATGATTTGTTGATGATACTGGTAGTCTTAACAACCTCCTTGAGCCTCTATTCATAATAAACAACACACAAAAGACCCAATATTCTACTAAAACTTTATGCTTTTGACAGTAGCGCAGCAACTGTGCTGCATTACTATGTCACTTGCTTCCTTTACCCAAAACTTCCAAAAACGCAGGGGATATGATTGATATAGGTTGATGTACTTCAAACAAAAAGGTAAAAGTAAAATTTATCTTGAGTACCTGTTCAAACTTAAACCTTAGCTGCATCAACTAACAAGTCTAAGTTTCGTCTTTCTTCCTTCTCATTTTCTTGCAAATGCTTCCTGCGACTGTTGTTTTGTAGCCCTCAGTTCCTTTTTCAAAGTAAGGTTTTACCAGCAAATATTATTGAGATTTCTATGTAAGGGCAAATTTCTCTTTAGCATATACTTGGCCTCAAACAATGTTGGCTCACAGATGTTCAAGTGGTCATGTATCTTCTGTTTGGCCCTTTCATCTTGTTCCCTAAGCCTAGTAATTTCATTTTGAGATTTCTTCAACTGCTTCCTTAGCCTATGGAAAGTGTGTTTCCCTTCATCCAACTCAACCTTCTTCTCTTCTTGCACTAACTCTTCTTTCTATAGTTACAACTTCTTGGCTAAGGACCTAGTTACAGGAATTCTTGCTGATGAGGTCTCTAGCTTTTGAATGTTCTCTATTGCTGCCTTTTCTTTACCTTTAGACTTAGTGGAATATGGAGTTGTCTTCATCACTAGTTCTACTTCATCATTCTTAGGTGTCTTCTCCAAAATGTTCTTATTCAACTCCCTGTTATCATGTTGTAGTTGAGCAATGACTAAATGGGCCCTTTTCAACTATTCTTGCAATTCTATAATTTCCTTATCCTTGTCATCTGAAACAACATCCTCTGGTATGGTATCTAGAACTTCAATTGGTTGTTCAGGTGTTTTCTCCATTGGAAATCTCTTTGCAGCAACTCTTGTGAGTGGTTTCTTAGGAGCCTCCACCACCTCAGGAGAAAAATGAAGTTTTTTACCCTTTTTTACTTTACGGGCTAGTTAGAAACTCAACTGTCAACTTGGATGAATACAAGAATACTTTCCATCATTGATTTTTCTTTTTCATCTCCTCCACTACTAACAATTTGGTCAAATAAAAATGAAAGAGACTGGGATCTACTTGACTTTTCTTACCCTGAACCTTATCTTCCATCTTACCAATGCTTCTGAACAAGTAGAAAGGCAGACTCAAAGGGATTTTACCTATGAAATGCATCAACAACCTAAAATGATACTGATAAACTCTCCCAAATCTTCCTTCACAAGTGAAATACCTTTGGATGACCTTGAGTAGTTTTCTATAGGGTTCAAGCAAATATTCCCTTGGCACAATAGCTCCATATTCCTTGTTTTTGTACTTTGGCTTTAAGAAATCCTTGTAGTTGACTATGTCTAAAGGCATGCCCTTGAACCACTATTCTCCTTGTAGAGGGATTTTTGTAGCAGCTGAAATGGTAGCCTCTGACACTGGAAAATTCAATTCTCCAACCTTAACATCTACCCTAGTGAAGTTCAAAGCAAACTCTTTGGTCAGTTGAACATTGTAACCCTGTATCTTCTCACAAAATTTGATGCAACCAGTCTGTTCAAAAGCAACCCTAATTGTTGGATATGAGTTTATCAAGGCAAGATATTGAGGCTCAAACCTAACTATGTCTCCCCCTTTATGCTTCTTTCTGTCTGGTGTTGTCATGACTCACAACAAAAGATGAATTCTAGGGTTTCTCAATGCAATTACAATGCTTAACAATTTAGCACAACAATAATGTAGCAGTTATGGAATTAGGGTTTTAAATGAGGGATTATGGAAAAATTTGAATGAAAATCCCTATATTAACAAATTCAGATAGCAAAAATCAACTCTCGGACCCAAATGCATAATTTGTTGTTTTTATTTACAACGAAATTTCAAATACATAGGCGTAGTTAGAAAGCGCAACGCATTCAAGTTTATGAGGGATGCAAGCTCTTCTGGGCATTATTCTCAAATACTAAAGATGAAAATAACAACATACAACGTGAATTATCTTAGAGAAGTGAGTTTTGGAACCTGAGAGTGATCATGGCACAAGAAAGCTTCTAATTTTGTAGAAGCGCAGTGAACCCGTACAGACAAAGTGCAACAAATTCCTTTGGTTGTTCAGAACGTATGAGGAGGAGGAGGAACTTTTTCAATGGATTTTTGAAAGCCAAATACATGCATTTGTCACCTTTCATGTGTTCCAAGCCTCCATTGTTTGCAATGATTGGTTGCAAATTCAAATATGAAAGCACAACGCAAATGATAAGTGCAACACTAACTTACAAAGATGATGATATGATGACTCGACCTTACAAATGACTTGACATGACACCACTAAACTCAACTCAATGATGGAAACTCAAATTCGTTATGATATTCACTCATGATTAAATTGACACATTCCCCTAAAATTTCTAAACTTAGACTTTAGGAAATCAATGACTATATTTCCATCATTATTTGAAACATTTTAAACATAACCCTACTTAGACTTAAACCAATCATATGATCCCACACTTCTCTTAAAATACTAATGACTTGATCTCTAAGATATGATAACAAAACTTTACAAAATGACCAAAATAATAAAAGACTAAGCTCGGCTTTTGACTACTATAACATAGGACACTAACGACTGCTATATTTTGTAGAGGATTTAGCAGCAAATGCTGAGGGAGATTTGATGGAGTATACAATTTTGTAGAAGAGTCACAAATATCACTAGAGAAGGTCATCATTAACTTTGGTATATTGGTTTTAAAAGAAAACCTCTCATAAAGGCTAAATGGTACTCCAGGGAGAAGGTAGGGGAAATTTTCCTTAGGTCATTAAGTAAAATATTTTAGGGACAAAAATCCTCCTAGATAGGGAGGTATGATTTGGATTATATCATTATATTATTTCTTGTCCATATTTATGCTTTTAGAATGGGAAAATTGTTGATTTTTTATGATCTTCTAATATGATAATCACTTCCAATGATTTCTTAATTAATTATTCTTGTGTTACATTTATCATTAGCAAATTATACATACAAAATATCAATTGAAAAATAATAATGACACTAGGATCATGAAGAGACAGCCAAACAAAAGACAAATTTTTTTACTCTGGGAAACCCCTAACTAGGGAAAAACCCATCAACCTTTTCTTAGAGAGATTTTCCAATTCAAAAAGAGATTCAATTTGATTTTTCTAGTCAAACTATGTCAAACTAACTAGCAAATAAACTCAAGTAAAACTAGGTCAAACTTCCCATAAATAACCTTTTTCAACATGTGATCAACTACCCAGACACAGGTCAAATATCAGCCTCCTGCAACTGCCTCAGAAACTCGTTCAACTTGCCTCATAAAAATTTTCAAACTGTGCCTTGGAAAATTTGGTCAGTGTTGGTCAAAAATATCTCGTTGACTCTCCCTCTCCTTCGCACATGTGAACAAAAACTTGATTATCTTGTGGGCGATTCAAATTGCTCCAAACGAGTGAGGACAAATGGTAATATATATTTATTGAAAGAGCTTGAATAAGTGTTTCTTTTCACTGAGTTGACATGTACTTCTCAGAGGGATGACTTGACTTTTGAAGATAATTTAAATTCAAAATTTCTTCTTTTATAATTATTTTATGGGCAGACTTGGAGTAACTAAGAATACTGACCACAACTACCCCAAAATCCAATACTCCCTCTTAGCTAGGGAGGTATTCTCTTTGAATTCTTCAGATGATATCTTGTTGAAAAATATCTATCCCAAGAAAAGGTTAAATGGGCTAGCTATGTTGATGAATCTATCCACCTCATGTTCTATACCATAACCATGTGGAAAACATCCTACATCAACATCATACAAAGAAATCTAGTCACCCACTAGATACATCCCTTTTGCAAATGGATATAGTCACCCACTAGCCAAAGGCATACTAGGTTCCTACTAGCCAAATACCTTTTGGCCTTATAAGTTCAATACTAGTCCTAGGTCACCAATTATCCAAGTCGTCACTTGGAACCTGGTCCACACCAATGACCTATAGTGATGATCTGAAATGGGGCACTAAAGGCTTCTTGTCAAGCTTACAAGAACCTCTCCCACTCCAAATCTTATATATTTCCAAGACCTTATGATTAACCAATTGCGGAATTAAAAAGTGCTTGAAAATAGGTGTATGCTTGTGTTTGTTTTTAACTGTTAAGTGGCTTAATTTCTGTTGCTTATGCTAATATTTAAACACACATAACAGTAAATAAAGCAGCAAACCAGCAAACACATAAGACAACAATATAATATGGAGTTCACCCAAACCTCTTGGGCTACGTCTCCGTGAGCTCTAGTCAACTCAACTAGGTTCTTTGGGATTATGGCATAAATCATTTTACAAGCTCCACGCTCAACTCCATTGGTTTACCACTGAACCTATGGGTTTAGAATACCATTTTATCCTATTGGCTGTCCATACTCTGCAGACAAATCTAGGCTTCTCTGGACTAGACTCCTTCAATCAGCGCTCTAAGCTATCTTGAGCTCTAGCTTGCACAAACTCCCTCAGAATTCTTTCACTGTCTCTGGAACTCCTTCTTCTGTCTTCAGCACATCTCAGACACCAACAATAGCTAGATCATTTGATCTCTTTGCTGTTATGAACTTCATTAAAGCCCATGGCTCTTAGAAGTCTGCTTTGAGCTCTCTAGCTCTACGGGTCTGCCTCCAACCTCTAGTGTCTCTACCTCTGCTCTCGGCTCTGAAGCTCTTAGGCTTTCTGGCTCTCGACGCTCAAGTTCTCGGGCTCCCTGTCCCTTTTATGTTTCGCTCAACCTCCAAGAGACTCTCGGCAACCTTCAGCAGCTCTGTCAATTGAGCTCTTAGTGTATTTGTGAGGCATCCCTCCAACTCTACAGCTTCCTGTCCATTTCTCTGTGTGTAATCATTCCTTGGTTCCTTCGACTAGCCCTCTGGCTCTCTGGCTCTGTGGCTCTGCAACTAGCCATCTAGGTCTGTGGCTCTGTGGCTCTCTACATATAACGCATTCCTGCATCATTGTTACAAACGCCCGCTTACAGCGTGGCAAGGAGAATGGGAGCCGTTACAAAGAAAATACACATGCGGCCTTTCTTCGGGCAAATTCCCGAAAATGGAAGCATAATGGAAATACACAGGAAATGCATTAAAAACACCTCATGGGCTTTAAGCCTGGACTTCAAATGGCCTTCAATCGCATCCATATCCCTCTTGGGTTCGTCCTGTCATCGCAAATCGCGATCGCACAGGCGTATGGCCAAAAGACCCAATTACACAGGAATACATTGAAAACCCAAAAATTCGGACTTCAAATAATATGCAACCGCATTTATAAACCCTTTTGGGTCCGCCATTCTATCGCAAATCGCAATCACATAGGCGGGAGGTCAAAACCTCAATATACATGAAATACAAAGAAAATCCGAATAAACCGGATTTCAAAATTTATGAAATCGCGTCCATAATTCCCATCGGGTTTGTCTTTTTTCAGCATATCGCAGTGCTACAGCCTGGGGGTCTTCCCTTTGATTGTGTCGATCACCGATATATATATCGCTGATAGCATCGCCACTTGCCGCTTCATCGTAATTGCAAATCGGCTCACCTGGGGTTCCGATATCGCATGCAGGCCTACCTTCAATGCGATATATCAGAGATCGCTAATCGGGGGTCCATCTAGCCTTTGGTCTAAGTCTTCCCTTTGCCTTTCTCTGACTCGATTTCCTTAAGGAACGCATATAAAGCCTTAAGCCCATTTTTATAAGAATTTTCCTCCTTTTCAAAGGACAATGGGCAAACTTCTTTCTGCAATAACTCCATCATCCGAAGTCCATTTTAGCCCATTCAAATTGTAGTAGATTCAGAATGAAAAGATCTATGCAATGGGACTATTTCTAGAAGCATCCTTTGACTTTCATTTTTGAGTAAAAAGTCATCTAGGATCATTTTCTGATCATGCCTTCCCACTAAAAATCTTTTGGTCTCCAAAAGACTGATATACTGATTTGAACAGTAAATGAGAGTAACAACACCCTCTTCTTTCAGCCTCCATACACTTGCCTTGCATAGTGCCTTTGAACCAAAGCCTTTGACCACTCTCCTTCCTGGATGTGCTGGTCCTCTTGGGAAGAACTGTTTTCCTCCTTGACTTCATGCAGAACTCCTGCTGAGAAGGTTACAGAAGGTAGTTTGAACTTCTCTTCCTTGATCATTGATCCAAGGTGGCTCAAACAAATGTGAAGTTACATCTGCTTCACAAAAATTTACATTTGTACCTGTTTGACATGCTGTCAACAACAACTGTTAACAACAACAGAATTACAGATAACAACTGGATGGCCTAAACTCCTGCTTCAACAAAAGAAACAGATTTCACATCTTGTGAACACCTCCATGTCTTTACATCTGCATACAAATGATGGACTAGATAACAAGCCCACAAAACATGCCTTTAAAACAAATGACCCTTCAAGTCAAGCATGTAGAAAATATCTCAAGGATTCTTTTCAAAAGATGAAACACTTCATCATTATCTCCATATTGGAGACCAAATCAACTTTTCCTAAGTCAATGTTACATGCATGTTTAAAACAAAGCAATCAACCCTTCAAGTTAATTACACATACATGTTCAAATACAAGGAAACATCAACATCCCTGTGTTCATGCACATCATGCTTATGCATGCATTTCATCCTTCAACTTTCGCTTAAGCACACTGTACTTTTGAAGCTGAAATGAACATAATGTTGCAGCAACAAAGTGAGTCTCCTACTCAACTTTTTCCATTCACCTTCTTGGTAAAACCCTGCAACTTGCATTCCATTAACAAAGAAATGCAAATAGATGCATCAATAGACATGCAATCTTAATTGGATAAGAACTCTAACCATTTCTTACCAATCCATTTCAAAGGTGCTTCCTTTGTCTGCACATCAGCATCAACATGTGAATCATCTTGAAACACATCATTCATGGAATCTTTCTTTCCATTCCTGCCATTTTCTCTTTCCACCTTCTTCAAGTTTCATGGAAGCATTGTTGGATTCAGAGTCCAACACTTTTCAGCAATGTGTCCTTTCTTATGGTAGTAAGTGCAACACATGTGCATCCTCTTGACAACATGATTTGCCTTGTCCAATGGACCTTTGGCTTCTTGCTTCCTTTCCTTCAAAAGTTTCCTGTATGTGGCCATTCTCTTCCAACATCTAGAAACATTATGGTTATCCAAACCACAAAAGAAACATGCAATTCTTTTCCCATGCTTATATGGAAATTTATCATGCTGAACATAATCAAAAGGAATATTATTAGAACCAGATTTATACCTTGCTCTTTCACATTTATTGCCTTCATGAGTAGGTGAACTGAATGAACAAGTGGCTCCCTTTGGAACACCATCAACATCTTCAATGGTTTCAGAGTTTCCACAACTCTCTGGTTCAAGTGTATGCTGATATACACCTTCTTTCTACAAAGTATGCTTCACACTATTGCATTCCCCAAGAATACAATCTTCACACTCTTGAGGTAGAAGACCTGCAATGAAACTCCTTCTTGGAACTGTTTCAATGGCCTTCATGGCAGCTTTGGAACTTTCTCCATAAGACTTTCCATAGCCAAGACCCAAATACTTAGGCCTTTCCTCAACCATTATTGGCTCAACAATACCCTGTGCATGTTTACCCAAGCCTTTTCCTTCATAGCCCATCTTGGACATTAACTTGGAACCTATGCCTCTGGTATGTTTTTCAAAAGAACCAATATAAACATTCTTAGAGGAAATTGAAGACAAACAGGAATTGTTTACCTCTTCTTCAAGCTGATACTTGAATAAGGCTTCTTTGGCAACAAAGAGTTGTGTCTCCAACTCATGCATCCTTTTCAGGTTCATATTTGTAATATGAAGTTGCCTCTCCATTTCTTGCAATTTTTCAGAAAGCATCTTCTTCTCTTCCTCCATGGAATTCAACTGGTCTCTAAGTATGTTTCTCTTCCTTCCATCCTCATACATTTCTCTCACCTTGTCCATCATGATGAACAAGTCTTGCTTCATATCTCCATCAAAGACTCTTGTGAAGAAAGAAGAATTTGAGGACTCACTTGTAGAAGTAGTCATTATCACAATGAACAAAATAACTTTAGCAAGATTAAAAAAGAGATTTATTCAAGCAACCTTTTGCAACAAACCTTGTGCTTCAAGGATTGCCTTGAGGTCCTTTGGGATAAGAAGAATGCCTTCATACACTTCTTCCTTTTTGTCCTTTCCTGGACTGAGCTGTCAATAGCTTTCCCTTCACCTTTGCAAACTCAAACAATAGCCAGTTTGCAAACAAGCATACAATCAACCTCTGACTGTTTAAACACCTTTCAGACAAGCAATCTTTGCTTTTTCAATCAAGCATTCTGATCTGATACCACTTGCTCTGGTATAACCAACTTTGATATCACCTTCTTTGAAAGTGGGGTTAATCAAACTTAAGATCCGATACCACCAGATCTAAAATGGGGCACTAAAGGCTTCTTGTCAAGCTTACAAGAAACTCTACCACTTCAAAGCTTATATATTTCCAAGACCTTATGATTAACCAATTGCGGAATTAAAAAGTGCTTCAAAATAGGTGTATGCTTGTGTTTGTTTTTAACTGTTAAGTGCCTTAAGTTCTATTACTTATGATGATATTTAAACACACATAACAGTAAATAAAGCATCAAACTAGCAAACACATAAGACAACAATATAATATGGAGTTCACCCAAACCTCTTGGGCTACGTCTCCGTGAGCTCTAGTCAACTCAACTAGGCTCTCTGGGATTATGCCATAAATTCTTTTACAAGCTCCACGCTAAAATCCATTGGTTTACCACTGAACCTATGGGTTTAGAATACCATCTTATCCCGCTGGCTGTCCATACTCTGCAGATAGATCTAGGCTTCACTGGACTAGACTCATTCAATCAACGCTCTAAGCTATCTTGAGCTCTAGCTTGCACCAACTCCGTCAGAATTCTTTCACTGTATCTAGAACTCCTTCTTCTATCTTCAACACATCTCAGACACCAACAACAATTGGATCATTTGATCTCTTTTCTATTCTAAACTTCATTATAGCCCATGGCTCTTAGAAGTCTGCTTTGAGCTCTCTGGCTCTGCCTCCAACCTTTGGTGGCTCTACCTCTGCTCTCGACTCTGAATCTCTCAAGCTTTATGGCTCTCGGCGCTCAAGTTCTCGGGCTCTCTGTCCCTTTTGTGTTTCACTTGACCTCCAATCAACTCTTGGCAACCTTCAACAGCCTTGTCAATTGAGCTCTCGGTGTATTTGTGAGGTATCCCTCCGGCTCTGCGGCTTCCTGTCCATTTCTCTGTGTGCAATAATTCCTCGGTTCCTTCGACTGACCCTCTGGCTCTCTAGCTCTGTGGCTCTGCGACTAGCCATCTGTCTCTATGGCTTTGTGGCTCTCTGCATATAACGCATTCCTGCATCATTGTTACAAACGCTCGCTTACAGCGTGGCAAGGAGAATGGGAGCCATTACAAAGAAAATACACATGCGGCCTTTCTTTGGGAAAATTCTTGAAAACAGACGCTTAATGGAAATACACTAGAAACGCGTTAAAAACAACTCATGGGATTTAAGCCCAGACTTCAAATGGCCTTCAATCACATCCATATCCCTCTTGGGTCCGTCTTGTCATCGCAAATCGCGATCGCACAGGCTTATGGCCAAAAGACCCAATTACATAGGAATACATTGAAAATCCGGAAATCCAGACTTCAAATAATATGCAGCCGTATTTATAAACCCTTTTGGGTCTGCCATTCTATCACAAATCGCAATCGCATAGGCAAGAGGTCAAAACCTCAATATACAGGAAATACAAAGAAAATTCGAATAAACCAGATTTCAAAATTTATGAAATCACGTCCATAATTCCCATTGGGTCCACCTTTTATCAGTATATCATAGTGCTATGGCCTGGGGGTCTTCCATTTGACTATGTCGATCGCCGATATATATATTGCCAATCGCATCGCCGATGTATATATTTCCGATCGCATCACTGCTTGCCATTTCATCGCAATTGCAAATCGGCTCACCTGGGGTTCCGATATTTCATGCAGGCCTACCTCCGATGTGATTTATCGAAGATCGTTGATCGGGGGTCCATCTGGCCTTTGGTCTAAGTCCACCCTTTTCCTTTCTCCAATGCGATTTCCTTAAGGAACGCATATAAAGCCTTAAGCCCATTTTTATAATAATTTGCCTCCCTCTCAAAGGGCAATGGGAAAACTTCATTCTGCAATAACTCCATCATCCGAAGTCCATTTTAGCCCATTCAAATTGCAGTAGATTCACAATGAAAAGATATATGCAATGGGACTACTTCCAGAAGCATCCTTTGACTTTCATTTTTGAGTAAAAAGTCATCTAGGATCATTTTCTGATCAGGTGAAACCCTGGGACATTACCATTCAAGTATGCCAATTAAATGGTAATAGATTTCCTGATGCTAAAAGAACTCACTCAACCCACCTTGGGATCACTTTGGGCCTTGATGCTCTCTAGTGCAATCTCCCTAGCCAAATTACATAGCCCCTGGTAAAAAAATTGACCTGTCAATATCATAACCTAGGGAGAAAGTCTACCCCTTGGTACTACAACATCAACACTCCCTCTAACTGAGGGAAGCATTCTCAACTACTCTAAGATTTTCCCCAAAGTATACAAACTTCACCCTAGGAAAAAGGCTTAGTGAGAACATTAAGATCCCACTTTCCTATAGAAAAGTACTATAGCTTTACTGCTCCCTTTTGTATCATGTCTCAATAATTAATCTCAATGTACTTTGACCTATCATGACGGTTGTCTCCTACACTTAGTCAAATAATCCTGCAAGCAGCTTTCGTAGCCACACTGCTTCATAACTCGCCAAACTAGCTACAATATACTGTCTCTGCAGTGTTGAGTGTGATGGATGTCTGCTACCCATAAAGCCCATACTAAAGGAACATCTTGGTGTTCTCTTCCCATCTTTGTCACTCCTTTCTTAATAATAATTTGTATATGCCAACAGTTTTACTTTGTTGTATCTTAATCCATATCCAATCGTACCATGTTAGTACTTCAACACATGTTGTGTCACATGCCTCACCTCAACCATAAAGTAACTATCTTCCTTTACTAGATCCATCACTACAACTGCTTTCTCGTCACCCTAACTGGGTGCTCCTTTTGACATTAAAACAAATCCTATTATGGAAATCCTAGATACTTCCTCTGTTACTTAGCTTCTTTAGATTAGTTACCATGGGAGTGGCCATGGATTGGATGTCCATCATCCCAAATATTTTAATGATAATATAATTATGCTTCATTTGGCGAAGGAACATATCACTTGGCTTTTGCCACACTTCTAGTCCCAAGAAGTAATGTATCCAACCAAGATCTTTCATCTCAAACTTAGAGTTCAACTCCCTTTGATATTGAAGTAGCATTTGAATTCTCCCTCTATCATAGAAGAAAATCTTCCTTCCAATGTTGCTTCTTGTATCACACGAGTCCTTTTGCTTTCGTAAGAAATAAGTCATATAATACCATGCACGCGGTATGTACAAATCCTTCTTTAGTCTACAAACATGAGATTCCCTCTCATGTACCTCAAAGCCCTAAGGTATCTCTATATACTCCATTAAGGAAAGAAGTATCCACATCCACTTGATGTAATTTCCAACCTATAATATAAATAACATTTCTAACAGAAGTGTACCTGACAACTGGAGCAAACGTCTCCATATAGTCCTCTCCCTCTTTCTAGGAGAATCCTCACAAATCTTGCTTTGTACTTCTCTCTGTTGCCATCTACCACATACTTCATCTTGTAGATCCACTTGGAAGTCACCATTGACTTCTCTTTGGCACAATTTTCTCCATCATGGCATCCTTCAAACTTGTTGGCCTGCCTTCTCCCTCTGAACTAGGAGCTATTATAATCATTACACACGATTCTAGATGTTAGTATAATTTCTCCCTCTTGAAAAAAATCACTATGGGAGAACCCTCTTGTCACAATCTTTGCTTTTATCTCGCCAATGCTTTCATCTACTACTAGAGCCTTGAAAACATTTACGATGTACTTACAACCTTCACTATGAGGTCATGGAAGAAACAATTATAACCCAATAAATGATGCAAATAAAAGAGGCTAACCAAAAATAAAGCAATGAAAACGGAAGAAAGAGATAAAGTACTTATCTTTTGATCTGAGAATTGTAGTGAATTGTCAACTCCCTTTTGATCCTTTCCTTCATGCAGAAATCATTTGAAATCCATCTGCAAACTCATCATCCTCACCATTATCATCAACATGTTTCTTTCCTTTTCTTCCTCGTATGAGCTAGGGTTTCTTTGTCCTTGACTTATCACACCAAATAATGAACCACAAGCCTAGTTATTTACATGCTATGTACAATTTTACTATCATTCAAAATTTTAGGTCGCATTATAGGGTTTCACAACCCTTGGGATCTCACATAAAAACCCTCACAACTTAACAAATTTACAGAGCCAATGACCTTTAATCCAAATGATTTGACAAAAGAACTTATAAACTTAGGTGTCCAACCCAAGTTGAACCAGTGATCAAATTTTCTTTAGGTTGATATCAACTTTAGATATTTTCATATTGCACCTCGAATTTCTTCACTTGTGGATTTACAAGTCTTTGTATGAACCATAAATCAATTTTACCATTGCATAGGTACTAGTACTACCACACAATACTAAAATTGAAGGTCATTTGCATTTACAACATGAAAATATGTTATAGGTCTATTGTGCTATTCAACAACCCCCCATTTATTGATGTAATAGCTAATACTCTATTAATAAATGGGGACCCTTGATAAAATCCTTCAAAAAGAAATTTAACACTTAGACACTTTCTTTTAAGCTTTTTTAAGAATAAATCAAGATATCAAATCAAAACCCTTTGAAAACTAGCAATTCTTGCCTTTTCGCATACCGTCGGACCAAGTGTGTCAAAAGCCTTGTTAACAAAGAAAAACCCACGAATTGCGATCAAAAGGATCACCGTGCTTAACTTAAATATCATTGGGATTTTCATTTAAAGCTAAGACCTATGACATTTCCTATTTAATAAAGCCTGTATTGCAATCGCACATCGGCACTCACAAAGGACACAAACCCACAAAGAATGTTGAAACGTGCGAAATGCGATATCACGATAGGACAATTCAACCTTACCGCATCGCGTCAAGATACTTAAAAAGGACTAAATCTTATGAATTGTGCGATCTTGCGAAATGTGATAGAAGCCTAGACCCGATAGAAGCCAATGTCATAAATGGTACTTAAATCCGCCACGTAGTGAAAAGCGCTTTATAAGGTAATTACTCTTTCAAACAAGCTACACTCTAAGTAAAAAAGAATATACTACTTATCCTGCATCTCGCATCCTATAGAATCCTAAAGAACTTTGATAAAGCACACAGATAAATATGCGATAATGTGATTTGCGATATTGCATTGCAATCACAAAATCGACATTCTCGCAACTTAAGTCCACCACCTTAAAATTTTTCCTTCTCATTTTGTGATGTGGTACATTAATGAGCAATAAAGGTAGCGATAAGGGACCATTAGTGGCTATTTAATATAGGTTAATGGCATTTATGCTAAAAAGCGTCCCGACGTGATACAATATATTTTCATCTATGTTTGATTAAAACTCCTTTCTTGTCACCTTTTCAGGTTAACTGTATCATTCATTCTCACAGTCATTCTTACTTATGTTTATCCGATAACTTCCGCTTTGCTCCATTTTAGGAAAAAACTGTAGGGAGCATTGTTAGAAACAATGGGAAAGAAGGGAAAGGCAGCTACGTTCGAGAAATCAGAAATGATTCATCTTTTATCTGATACTACATGTAGCAGAGATGGGGGAACTACGACCTAGGAGGCCATGTACAACTTGTTAGAAGAGGAGCACCCCAGGCCACTGGAAACAAAGGCCACGACAGATTCCCAAGAGTCATCTGATGCCTCCTATTTTGAGACGACATTCTCTTTCTTGCGCCGCATAGTTGCACGACCAAGGATAATCCCATATATGGACATGGTCAAATGGGTAATTGACAAGGCAAACATTGCAAACCAAACATTCAGGAATCATAGGCAAGAGGTCATGGGGTCTTTTTCAGCAGACAACCTACGACTCATGTACCAGTTACCAGAGCCGCAGAAGCTCTACAATAAATAGTTCCTTGAGAAATTTTCCAAGGAAAATGAAGACCCAGCAGATGTCACACAAACCTGGACAACAAACGAAGGCAAGCTCAAACAAGATAAAACAGGTATGTACTCTATGACATCCATTTCTCCCCCTCCTAGTTTCGTAGCAACAATGCTATGTAGATTGTTCGGTAAACCCGATAGCACCAAGTTTTCCTCGGAATGGCTCCCATTGATAGATGCAGCAGTGAATGCAACAATAATGAACTGGGCTCAAATTCTATTAGACAATTTGGCTAAGGCTATTATAGAATATAGAAGGAAGAGAAATTCTTCTCTAAGAGTGTTTCCCCCCTTTTTCATGAGTTCTTTTGTAATGGATGCAATTTGTTTTAGTCCTAAATTTCCCAATATGGGATGGAAGTGGACTGTACAGGACCCGCTGCCCATCCATATGTGCCATAATATTTTGTGGGAATCTCAATTTCACCCCCATTTTTATAAAATCTGTCAAGGAGTTATGCTACCTATTAGAGCCTAAATCTACCTCAGGCTGAGAAAGGTAGGATCCAGGGCCAACATCAAACCACGCTTAACTTAGTAGCTAGCCCTACCAGGTCGGGAGAGGGCTCTCTCCTAGTCAATCTCGGAAAAATATGATCAATTAGGGTTTGAGATGACTGATATAAATACTGATCTTAGGCTAGGTATGTGTGCAAAAGGGCTTGATTGAATTTGAAGATGTTTTGTTGGCTCAAATGGAAAGGCAGATTTTGGGTGCAGGGAATGAGGTTCAGTGTTGTAGAGATCTCAATGGGGCAAAGTAGGCAACTGATTTTGGTACTTCATATCAAATGAGGTGGAGGGATTAGACAAGTGAAGAGTTGAAGAGGGCAAGAGAAACCATGGATCCTCTGCAAATAGTTGAAAACATCAAGAAACTAAAGCAAACCTCAAGTAGAGCACTGCAATTTCAATGGATTCTACTTTCACTCTTGTTTGATTTAGTTAGGAAGAAACAAGATAGATAATTTCACACATAACACATAAGTAAATTCACAAATACAGAAGAAAGCACTGTACCAAAAAAAAATGCCACAGGGATCCCAAAGAGTGTTGCAAACCCTGGTCTCAATTCCTTAGCCAAAATGCTGATATGAGTGTACAATGAAGCTCCTTACTTTCTCAAGAGTCCAACCATGCTAATGACTGAAAAACCACATAATATAGACAAACCATAGCTCATCCTAGCCTCTAGGGGTTGAGCTCACATGTTTAGGAGCTGTTCCAACTAATTCTAAATTGAGAACTAGAAATCAGGCAGTGGAACAACATGCCTCTAGAAACAAGGGAATTGATTCATTCAGTTTCAAACAACTTTTTAACATATGAATCTACCTCCATAAGTGAAAATTTGACATATTTACATCATGATCCATCAATTTACGTTAAATTACATCACAAATTTGACACTAAGAAGGTGAAAAAGTCAAACTGGCAACAGCTAGGCGAAAAACAGAGTATACTTGGTCAAACAGAGCAAAATTTCCTCTATGCGCCGCGCCTGATTCTCTATGCGTAACGCCTATTTGGAGCCACTTTTGAAGGCCTTCCTAGTGTCCAAATTCACTCCAAAATTTCTTGTTGGAAAGGTATTCCTGTCTACTTTTCAACCCAAGTGGAATTTTCCAATTTGGCCTCTATTTTCCCCTCCAAAAGTCAGTTCTCCCAACACTGCTTCCTGTGGGTCAAAATAGGGGCAGTAAGGTCATTTTTTGAGTGTTTTTGACCTTTTTGAGGGCTCAAAACCTGTCCAAATTTCTTGGCCATTGGTAGGAAAGCATATTTTTCCATGAAAAATCCAAAAATTCTGAGTTTTTGTCATTTGGAGGCTCCCATCAAAAGCGAGCGCTAGGTGGCATGCGCATAGAGCAGAAAATCCCGTTTTTTGTGCGAAAAATTCCAAAAATGCAAAAAGTGCCCCAAATTTTTTGAAATTTGGGCTGAGTCTTCTCCATCAAGTGTTGTGTTGGGCCAAGGAAGCCTTAGTCAATATCTGAAGTCTATCATGCTCCTTTCACCTCTTTGATGCCCTTTTCAATTTTGCCTTTAAGCTCCTGATTCTCGCCTTGCAGACTTTGTTTCTCGTCATGTAATGATATGCCATATGTCTTAACAATGTCTTCTCCTTGTTGGACTTCTCCAACAACCTCTCTAAGTGGATATTGGCTCTTTCAAGCCATGAATCCCGATCAGCATTGATCTCTTGCTCAAGTGAAGTGAGCTCCACCCTCCTCCTTTGGGCAGCTTAGCGATTCTCCCGAATGTTTTGCAACTCCATAATCGCTTGCTGATCCTCAAGCTACTTATTTATTTATTCCAGGTACTTTATTTTCCATTTATCCCTCTCTAAGTTGGGGGACAAGGCATTGATGTTCGCTTGCTGCTCTTGAATGACTTCTTTGAGATTTGTGCTTTGCGGGCCCATATCAGTATCATCACCCTCAATGCGAATGAAATCAGTCTCCTACTCACCTGATGGTCCTTCATCCTGTAGTGGCATCTTGCCTTTGTCCTGAACCTGTTGTGTTGATGAAGGAAGCGAGGCCCATTCCACCCTGGGTGGAGATAATACTCGCTTAGCTGCTGCGAACAACCATCTAGTGCCCTTCTGATAAGTGATAAACACCGGCATACTAGTGGTCTGTGTCTCATGACCCTCATGCTGATATGAAGGTTCACCTGTCTCATGCAAAACCTTGGGAGGTCCCTGAGGAGCTGTGAAAAATGCATGAGAAATGAAGTCCTCCCAAGTGATGCCCTGCAAGCCAAGCTGATGGATGACCACAATCTTAATAAGAGAAAAATGGTAAATACTGTTAAACTACTGCTGAGGAGTCTTGTGTTGCACTAGGGTGGTCATTTTCTCAATATTTCGGCACATGAAGTAGGGGAGGTTCATCATCCTCACCCTGGTAAAATGCATCAGCAGCCTGATATGATAGGCATATAAACGGGAAAACTGGCCCTCACAGCTGAAATACTTCATTATTAGTTTCATTAAAGGAGCATATGAATCTTTGAGGTATCGAAAAGGAAACACTCTGCTGAGTTGTCTCAAATAACTGGGCTTGATGTATGGTTCATAATGCTGCCTGTCAATTTGCTGCCTCTTGTTCCATTGCTCTCCAATGTTAGGAATACCGGTTGCTAGTGAAATATATTCTGGTGTTAAAGTGAATGTGACACCAACTAGAGTGCTTTGACCATCATGTAAATAAAGCACAAACAAACAAGCCAACTCATGATGAAACTGGATTCTCGCAACCATCTCACAAAATTCATAGCAGGACTGGTGTTGGAAACAAGTGATGGCGAGAGGGCAGGCTTGTAATTCAGCAAGAGTGGTAGGTTCTTCTCGAATGTGTTTGCCACCTCTATGAGGTCTCCTGGGTGCATGTACCTTTGTGGGAGAGTCACTGTGTTTCTCTTCTTCATGATCATATGACGAATCAGATTCCATCTCTACTAGCAAGTGAGTTTTCTTGATGAAAAATAGGAAAATGATGGTGTTTCTTGATTTTCTGCCACCAAGGGAAAAGTGATATGAGGGACTGTAGAGGGAGGGAAAAATGAGGGATTTTAGGGCTGTTAGGATAGGGTTTATTTAGGGAAATAGGGGATTAGGGAGTGATATGGGAGTTTTAGGGATAACAATTAGGGTTTGGGAATTTGTATTTTAGGAGTTGGGAAATGGGAATTAAGATAGGGATAGATGATTTTTAGGAATATGGGAGTTTAGGGAATAGGGAAATAAACTGGGAAAATGAGTGAGGGAGTGGAAAAATGAAGAAGTGGCAGAAATAATTGTGGCAACAAAATGACAGTTTGAAACCCTAAGCACTGTTTTCTTTGGGAGATGCAAGAGGTAGGGTTTGATTTTTGTTCACACAACCACCATAAACTTGATGACAAATTCCTTCACTAGCCAAGAGGAAAGCTGCACTTACTTGTTTAGTGGAGGATTTGGGCGATTTGAGGGAGTTGCTGAAGATTTTGGGCTTGGCAGCTCTATGCGCCGTGCCTCAAACTCAATGCGCCGCACCCTTTGTATGCACTGCGCTCGTTCAGTTTTACACTGGAAATCGCAGCCCTATGTGTCGCACCACTTGCCCAGTGCACCGCGCCTTTGAATTCGGGCAATTTCTTCCCAATTTCTCTTGTTTGCTTACACACGGCTTTTCCTTGCTTCAATTCTTCTTGTTGTATGAAATGAGCTTTTGAATTGAAAACATAATTTATATACAAGGAGCTTTAAATATTTGATTCATACAAACCCACTTTTACAAAGTTTGGAATATGAACTTATTTTTTAACTCTGTTTTTGAGCTTTTTCACTTTATTTGAGCTTGTGATGCACTGAATGAATTGTTTTCTGTTTACTTTGCAGGGGATTAGAGCTATTGAGGCTAGGGAAAGTGACCAGGGTTGCAGGTGAAGTGATTTACATATGAAGGAAATAAAATTATATGAATTTGTACAATAAAATCGAAAATACTCTATTTTTCCTCAAAACAGAGTTTTGAGGAAAAATACATTTCTGAACAATTGGTTATAAAATTTATTGGTGCTGGAACCTCCTCATCTACCTGTTGACTGTTATTAGACATTTTTCAAACCTATTTAATGAAACCCTAGAAAAGACTTTTGCAAACTGTAAAGACAAAACGGTGACTGTACATGATATTGATGAGTAAACATGAGCTAGCAGGTAAATGACATGAAGGAAACTGTAGGAGAAGCCACTACCGTCAGATGATCCATGTACCTAATGGAATGCAGCTGACTGGGCGGGACATCTAATATGCAATGCAACAAGTGGATTTGATCTCTGACAGAGGGATGAAGATACCGACACTAACACTACCCATCCATAAAGAAGTGTACAATAGAAACAAAGAGGCCGAGATATATATCTTGCCAATAGCTAGATGGGTTGGGGAAGAAATATTTACCTACATTAGAGTATTCAGGAGCATCGCTTCAACACATGTTCTCCCATATTACGTCCCTAATATATTAATGGCCATAGAAATAACCTACCAAACAGCAGGGGAAGGTGGATGAAGCAGAGGACTGAAAGAGCAGAAGAAGGCCATTTGGCCTACATTCCCATTAAAATGAGGTGCATTTGCGCTACATGGTTTTGTACATGCATGCAAATAAGTAGAGATTATTAAATTTCTGAAATTAGCTACACTTACGGGAAGGCAGTATGACCCAAATGACACTTGTAAGAATTTTACTACTATGGTAAAAGTAAAGTCATTCACCCACGAAGGGGATGCCTTTGATGACCTCTTCTTATAGGCAGAAACATATTCACAAGTGTTGCATTTGGCATAAGAACTTTTAACCCTAGATGATCTTATGGTTTTCCATGTATATAGGGAAAAATACTATTAAAGGTCCCATTGGACATATTGTAGATAGAATCAATAATGGAGCCAACTCCTAGTGTAAGCTCGGAGGACAGCTCCAAAGAAAAATTTGAATAAGAAACCCAAGATAGATCTATGCTTGAGTCAGAGCACTCACAGCAACAATCACAAAATGGAGGAGGAAACACAAATAAAGAGTCTGAGAAAGACACAACTGGAACTGCAGAAGAGATAGCCGAGCAAACCTCAGTAAAGAAACAAGCAGAAATTGCCTCTACATCAACTCAGTCATGTAAAAGCCCAATTATTGACTTGGAATAGGAATGGGAACATTTCAACAAAAAGCTTCACACATATTCAAACCCTGAGAAAACATCTGAGATACAGACTCCTAAGAAAACCCAGCACAAGTCAAATCTGAAAATGGTAGAGGAAAGAGCTAAGGGCACTCAGGACGTTGAAATCATTCCTACTACTCCTACTTCAGAAATTGTTTTGAGAGTTGAAGAAATACCTCCACTAGATGTATTTTATAGTCCTACCCACAAAGCTGTGGTCAAGAGACAAAGGAAGAAAAGAAAGATGGACGTTGTAGCTGTTACAACTTCCGAAAATGAACTAATGGACATCGTTTGGAAGGACTCGCCCATGGACCCATATGAAAATCTCACAAAATTGTCGCAATACACAGGAGCCTATGCCACAACAACTATTGACAAGGCGACAAAGGTCCAAATGTTGCTTAAGGAAAAGGAACAATGAATTCTATTGTTAAAACAACAATTAGCTCAGGAAAAATCCAATCAACAAGCAGAATTACAAGTTGCCCAGCTTTAACAGGAATTTGAACAGATGAGAATACAACATCAGGCCAGCTTAGCAAAAAGAGATGCATGGATACAAGCTACGATAGATAAGTTTAAGGATAATCTGCAAATCAATGATTTCATAAAGGAAGCACTCAGTCTTAATTCCCAACTAATGTAGTAGAAGGAAGTACTTTCCGAGAAGATCTCGTAGATAATTCCTTACTGTGAAACCATTGATAAGCTAACAAACCAAGTCATTGACATGAGACTTGAGTATGAAGAAATCCATAAAAGGATTTCTAACTTTATCACATGGCAAGAATCATAAGATGGGAGAAAGGCTGACCTACCGAATTTGGAAGAATCTCATAAAGACATATTGTTCACAGATTGGGATTCTCAGTTGAAACAAGTGGAAAGGGAAACAACGATAGCATCAAACAACATAATAGAATCCATCAATGAAAAAATTCATGGCGGCAATCTGGTTAAGGAATGTAAACCAAGATTTCTTCCAAATGTCAAACAGTTAGAGCAACAGTGGAGACAGGCAGCGCAGGAAAAGGAGGAGGCAATCAGACAGGTATGCAGGCTGAACAACATAGCTAGTGGATGGCCTTGAGGTGCTTAACAACCTCAACACAAAAGATGTTGCCAACACTAACAAACATTATATTTTCGAGGCAGTTAAAATATGCAATCGGCCAACCGACCCAGCTCAAGCCAATGACTGATATTTGCGATCTTAGAGATCAAGTCCAAAGGAGTTAGTCATTTAATTTTTTTTTTTTTTAAGTTATTTTTGCATATTATGAGGAAGGTTGTTTAAACCTCCTCAACTAATTTTGTAATAATATATTTTAGGACCTATAGTTTAGTATTTAAACCCCTCTCATGCATTTAGAGAGGGGTCCAGAAATTTTATCAGAAACGTTCTTCGAAACATTCCACTTCTGTACTTCTGAGGAGGTTTTGATGGAATGAATGGAACAAGATCTATTTTCTTTCAAATATCTAGCATGCTCTATTGCAATGCACTTTTGTACTCTTAGAATGTGTTGGATTGATTGAGATTGGGTTAATATTGCTGAAGCACATGAGTAGGACTCGTCATATATGGTACTTTTATCTTATGATCTTGTTTTATTTATGTATCAAGCAATACTTCTTCTTTAAATTGTTTTATGTGTGAAAGTCTGAATTACAGTTTAGCATTATTGTACTTCTGTATGATGTTAGCTTTGACTCTATTCTAAATACGTGAACAATTTTGTATGTGATATATCTTTCTCAATCGTTTTGTCTAACTATTTATCCAAAACGATTACTGTTAAATGATTTCACTTCTTATTGTAGTTGAATGATCTTTATTACCAATTGTTGTAGGAAATCATTGTAGATCGCATATTGTATTTAATTCCCGGGTATATTTATAGGTAAATAGTGTTAAAATAGGATATATGCATGTGTTTATTATTTAGATTAGATTACACTTAGCTCATTCATTTTATCGTTACATCATATATAACCCCACTAACACTATCAAAATATTTTCTGGGAAACTGGACCCATTATCCCCAGTTGGAGCCACTACACCAAAATGAAAAGGAACTGCTAACCAAGGTCCAGACCAGGTGGTTTTCCCCCATGTTGTTGCAATGATTTTCGAGACCTCAACATTTTGGCACTAGAAGGAGGGCCTAACTATGAATGGAAAGTAAATTCAAATAAATAGGCCATTCTAAGAGTAAAACTCCCTCACCATCTCCTCCAACTTCTCGATCGCATTCTAAATCTCCAAATACTAAGAGAGAAGTTGTAAAGAAACCCTTAGAATCCACTACTGTGATCTCAAAGAAGTCAAATCACTCTTCTTATATAGAAACCCCTGAAGTCCAATCTTTAATCCATAAGTTGCAGGGGATTTCAATATCTCAAGAAGAATATGAGTTATCCCAAGCTAGTGTTTCTTCTCAGTTTCCCTCCTCTCAAAGGTTAACTAGATCACAAAGTGAAAAAATTTGGATCTCCCCATTTGAATTCCCTCTACCAAATCGAAAGAGAGCTAAGAAGACACAATCTGAATCCCATAGTGAGGTTCTCTCATCATCACCTCAAACACCCTCATTCATTCCATCCACTTCATCACAAAATCAACCATCTACCTCACAACTCCAGATCATGGTTTACACTAGTACTGGAGCACAAGCCTCCTCTACCCAATCACCTTCAACTACCGGAACATATTCCTCTACACAGATACCTACGATGGCTCAAAGACCATGGACAAATCCAGGAGCTATTTGGATGGCGAGACCCTTACATCCATTGCCCGCCCATCCAGAAAAGTGGTTACCAAAGTTCAATCGTGATGATGGCCTACTAGCTGAAGAACACATAAACAACTTTATGTTATCCATAAATCTCAACGAAGTAGTATAAGAATATGTTGTTGTAATATTATTCCTATATACCTTACAAGGATCAGCAGGATCGTGGTATTTTTCATTACCATCTGGTTCCATTAATAGTTGGGATGCCTTTCAAGAGCAATTCTTAACCAAGTTTGGAGATGAACGATCAAAAACTACTCTTATCAATGATCTCTCCAACTTGAAAGCTGAACCAAGAGAACCCATTAAGGACTTCAATTCACGTTTTAATAAGTTATTAAATAAAATCCCAACAACATCCAAGCCTAGTGATGAAGTCCAAAATGAATGGTACATTTCTGCTCTTCCCTCAAACACAACTATTTTTGTCGATAGAGCTGCCATACCAACTTTGGCAAAAAACATGAAAGAATCCATGGATATAAAAATACGCATATTAGCCTTAGATAAGAAGAATGCATTAGAAGAATGAAAATCTAAGAAAGTAACTTTTAGGGACGAATCCAAGAAAAAACCACCTAAAGATCCTTTTGATCTTGAAGGTCTACAAAAATTCCTTAAAACCATGTCCAATGAAATGGTTGATATCAAGAAACAAGTAGCAGAGACTTCCTCAAGGAAACCTTTCAGACCATACAAAAGAAACCCTACCTCTGATCCTAAGCCTCCAAGTACCATATCAAACGTGGAGTCAGATGTGGAGGAAGAAGAAGTCTCAACAACTGAAGAACAAATAGATGATGAAGAAGTAGTTGAGTTACAAGGAATGTGGGATTTTATCCTTCCCAATGAAGAAGCACAAGAAGCATTACCTGTCGCAACCAGGAGTAGAAGTCCTGTTGATTTTCCACAAACAAATCCAAAGCAGAAGGCATCAACTTTTACTTTGAAAGACAAAGCAATAGGTAAGAAATCTTCGTCTAAATCCACTCAAACCATTCCTCCTCAAACAAATTATTCACCTTCAGCTAAAAATATGCTAGTCTCTGATGAAATGGAATACAACATCGTTGAAGATATGAAAAAGACTAGGTAAAACATCACGTTCCATGACCTTAGAAAGTTAAAACATCAAAATAAGCTATTGTTCAAAGATCTAAAAATAGTCCCTACTTCTCCTCTTCTCGTTGCTGTAATCTCTCAAGCTGCTCAAGAAATGGGAAGGCCTCCTACTACCTCATTAGACATAATCGGTCCTACTGATATTGCTCTAATAGGAGGAAGATCCAAATCCCATACTCCATTTATTTTGACTTTTGAAGTTTTCAACAAAAACCTACACAATTGTTTAGTTGATTCTGGAGCTTCATCCAATACTCTACCAAGAACAATTTGCGTGAAATTAAATGTGGAGCCCCAAAAATTTGTTGTTTGCATTATGCAGTTAGACTGATCTCAAGTCAAAGTTATAGGAGAACTCAATCAAGTCACTATTAGACTCTCATCAAACCCGAAAGTGTGTCAAGTCATTGACATCCTTGTGGCTGATATCCCCGAATTCTATGGCCTAATCCTTAGTAGAGACTGGTTAGAAAAGCTTCATGGCTATTTCACAACCGATTGGTCCCACATGTGGCTTCCCTATAATGGTAAGCCGAATCAAATAAGGGTTGACCGAGAGAAACATCAAAAGTATATCGTCACAGAATTAGAGGGGGAAAACAAACTAGTCACATACAACAACAATATCATTGGAAATTACTCAGTCGAATCATTTCTAGGAAATTTTAATGCAAATACTTCACCCTTCTTGGAAAATTCTGTTATATCGCAAGTTGAAAATTATTCACAAACAGATGCTTCTAAGTGTATAAATTTTGTAGATAAACTTGTAGTTAGCTATTTATTTTGGAAAATATTTTTTGATGGATCTAAATATAACGATGGAGCCGGAGCAAGATTCATATTAGTTAGCCCAGAAGGGGAAAAACTATGTTAGCATGCAAGCTTTAATTTGAATGCACAAACAACACTACTGCATACAAAGCATTGGTTCAAGGGATGTATAAAGCCATTGACCTTGATATCAAATATCTTTAAGTATTTAGAGATTCGGAAATTGTGATAAAACAGGTAAGAAATACTATAGATTGTCTATCTGGACATTTGAAACATCATAAATCATTAGTACAAGACCTCACTTCTCATTTACAACATTTAATATTTCCCCTATCCCAAGACTCCAAAATGCAAGTGTCGATATTTTGGCTAATGTTACATCCAAGATCATTCCACCAGGAGATTATAGCTCTGATCACTTTTCTATTGAATTAATTTTTAGGCCTTTTATTCCCGACAATATCACCAATTAGCGAGTCTTTAATAATGAACCGAATATCATAAGTTTTCTAACATCTGAGTGCTCTTATGACGACTAGATTATAGATGAAGATCAACATGATAGCTAACTTAAGCAAGAAACAACTGTGAATTCCATACCTAAGTCTGTGGTTAAGCTCGAAGACTTATATGATCTTAAGGACAGGTTCAAAAATCCCACGAACTCAAAACTTCAAAGTTCAACTTTGAGGTTTGAATTAGTTAATATTGGAACTAACCTTAAGCCTCAAAATATCAATCTAGGACTTGGTCTTACACTAGATGAAAAATCAACCTTCATTCATTTGTTGAAGAAATACAAGAATATCTTTGCTTGGAACTATGAAGACCTTAAGAAATATGACACTTCCATCATTCAACATACCATTCCCATGATATTTGATGAAAAACCCGTGCAGAAAAAGCTGAGAAAGATCCACCCAAATTTAGAAAATCAGATCAAATCTGAATTGAATAAGCTGCTTAAATTCAAAATAATATTTCCTGTAAGGCACTCAAGGTGGGTTTCCAACCTTGTTCCGACTGGAAAAAAGAATGGTGATATTCTAATAGGTATAGACTTTCACAATCTCAACAAAGCTTGCGAGGAGGACAACTTACCATTACCCCCTATGGAACAGATACTGCAATCAGTTGTAGGCTCAGAACTAATGTCTTTTCTAGATGGATTTTCAGGTTATAATAAGATACTAGTACATGCAGATGAGCTAAAGATTACATTTCAAACCAAATGGGGCACCTATTCCTATCAAAAGATTCCATTTGGGTTAATAAATGCTGGTGCCACATTTCAGAGAGCCATGGACATAGATTTCAAAGGTTTGGTGAATAAATCAGTGGTAATCTATTTAGATGATATAGCTATGTACTCAAAAAGGCACAATAATCATTTAAAGGATTTAAAACAAATCTTTGAGCGTTGTCAGAGGTATGGAATTTCTCTCAATACCAAGAAATATTTCTTCTCTTTAAGTGAAGGAAAACTCCTTGCATTTATTGTATCCAAAGAAGGAATTCACATTGATCCTGATAGGATAAGAGAAATTTTTGAAATCCATTTACCTCATAGAAAGAAATCCATGCAATCTTTCGTAGGTCAGATAAATTTGGTCAAAAGATTTGTTCCTGACTTTTCGCGAATTGTTTTACCTCTCCAAACTATGATTAAGAAAAATTCTCTTTTTAAATGGGGACATACTGAGCATGAAGCCTTTGATCTGATTAAACAAGAAATCATAAATGCCCCCTTATTAGCAACCCCGAATTTTTCTAATCATTTCATTTTATCTACCTTTTCTTCCGAGAAATCATATGCAACTATATTAACACAGGTCAATGATGACAAAGCCGAAGCACAAATTTATTTCTTTAGATCCAATTTGCAGGGGGTTGAATTAAACTATTCAGATGTTGAAAAACAAGCTTTCACTATTTTGAAATCAATAAAACATTTCAAACCCTTTCTCCTCAAAACTCACACCCAGGTAATAGTCCCATTCTCAATAGTGAGAAATTTATTAATACAAAGAGATGTAGGTGAGAAAAGGGCAAATTGGGTAACAACACTAACTTACTAGCACTACAAGATTTAGGTGATGATATACAAGTATATGAGGTAAGCCTCAACGACACTAAATCCAAATATGTTGATATCATCTTTTATTTGAAAAATGGATATGCCCCTATGCAACTAAGTTACAAAAGAAAAAGGGCTTTGAGGTTAAAAGATAGAAAATATCAAATCATCAATAATATGTTGTTTATAATAAATTATGATTCTGCTTTTCTTAGATTTCTTGAAAAATCTGAGGCGAAATAGGTTTTGTGGGAACTCCATGATGGACCAGTTGGTGGAAATTTTGGAGGGAACACAACCAAACATAAAATCCTGCATGATGGCTATTATTGGCCAACCTTATTCAAAGATGCACACAAATATGTAAGGGAATGTAAAATTTGTCAAATAGCTGATGGGAGACAGAGGAAACCCGCATAACCATTGCAACTAGTCAACATTGAACAACCATTTGAACAATGGAAACTGGACATAATAGGTGAGATCGTTCCTCACTCCTCAAAGCAACATAAATATATCCTTACAACCACTGATTACTTCACAAAATGGGTGGAAGCAATTCCACTTAAGGTAGCCAATTATGATAACATCATTGAATTTATTGACCAATTTATTATTACTAGATTTGGTCTACCATCTGCCCTCATGTTTGAAAATGTGTCTTATTTTATAGGCAATGCTATGACATAATTTTCTCTTAAAAGAGGTTTTAAACTTAAATACTCTGCTAACTATTATCCTTAGGGAAATTGCTTGGCCGAATCTACAAATAAAATTCTCATAAGAATCATCAAACGAATTGTTGATTAAAGTCAGAAAAACTGGCACAAATCTTTAACATTTGCTTTATGGGCAGATTGAATAACACAGAAGGCCTCAATAGGCACTTCTCCTTTTAATTTGGTCTATGGGAAAGAAGTTATCCTCCCTACAAATGTAGCTATTCCCTCTCTAGCCCTGGTTCAATTTATTGAAGAAACCCCTTCCTCTTCTATGCAATTAAGACAATTACAAATCCTCAAACTCGAAGAAGAAAGGGAAAAGGCCAAAATCACACATGCACATCATCAACAGTTAGTCAAATCTTCATTTGATGCGAATTTTGTAAGTTCAAAATCCTTTTAGCTTGGAGACCTGGTATTGAAATGGGATAAATCACATGAGGAAAAAGGTAAGCATACCAAATTCCAAAGAATGTGGCTTGGCCCATTTCATATTGTGGAACAAATAGGCCCATCAACCTTTCTATTGCAAGATTTATCAGGCAAGAGAGATTCTTTGCCTGTTAATGGGCAGATTCTAAAAAAATATTTTTCATAGAAGATAATCTCTTCTATTCCTTGTATACTATTGCTTTTACTTTTTAGGAAAATAAAAATTGAGTAGCATTTACTTTTGGCCTTTACAATAATAATCTCTTTTATATTTTGACTTTTCGCTTGTATAAGTAGAGATTGTTAAGAAGATGATTTTTACATTTGAAACATAAGCTAAGTTCTATTACTTTGAAATTGCTTGTCCTCTACCAAAATTACTTGTCCTTTGATAAACCTCAACTTTGTAAAGAAACCTTTGTTCTACCATTAGTTAAGAAAAGTATCTATAACAAAGAAATGACTCTCTATAGAGAAGCATCTTTAACTCTATAATTGTCATCCAGAAACTCTTAAGGAGTCAATGATTCTCCCCATCTAGTAAGCTTTCACTTTTTAGAGTGTAATTCTAAAATATGCTTAAAACTTAAAGGATAAGAGGTCTCATCAAGAGCTGACTTACCATGATCATAGGGAAGTAACAAGCTGACATTACCGATACTGCATATCAAAACATGGTAATGGCTTGAGATTATGTTACTCAAAAGACAAGGGGTCTCATCACGAGCCAACTTGTTTAGTTAAAGTTACAACCAATAATTGGCATTGTCAATTTTGGCCACCAAGCCAAGACAATGACCTTTAAGAAGAAAATGAAAATTTTAAGAAAAAGGAATTGTTTAGAAAAAAAATGAGAAAGAAAGTAAGTATATGAATCTCAATTTATTTTTAAAAATTGCACTCTTATCTAGATGGGATACTGAATCATTGTTGGTTAAAAGGTAACCCTGTTGAGGCTATGGATGCCTGTTGGTAGCAGAGGCTCTACCTATGACAACTAAGTACATCTAAAAGCTAATTTGTGAGAGCCCCTTGTTTTTATCTTTAAAACCAAGTAATGACTGATGTAGACAAAGCAATTTTCATATTGAAGAGGATAATCAAATGGATGATAATTAGGTAGATTTTGTTTTTATTATTTAGAGAAATGTTACTTATCTTATATTTCATGTATTTTTATTTTTTGAACTACCTTTATTTTGGAAGTTTTTAGAAATTTCAAAAAACTGTCAGAGATAATTGGTTCTTCCAGCGAATCGCCAATTGTTGTGTTATTCAAAAACCCCCCATTTATTGATGTAATAACTAATATTCTATTAATAAATGGGGACCCTTGATAAAATCCTTCAAAAATAAATTTAGCACTTAGACACTTTCTTTTAAGCCTTTTTAAGAATAAAGCAAGATATCAAATCAAAACCCTTTGAAAACTAGCAATTCTCGCCTTTATGCATACTGCCGGACCAAGTGTGAAAAGCCTTGTTAACAAAGCAAAACCAACAAATTGCGATCAAAAGGATCACCGTGCTTAACTTAAATATCATTAGGATTTTCATTTAAATCTAAGACCTATGACATTTCCTATTTAATAAAGCCCGTATTGCAATCGCACATTGACGCTCACAAAGGATGCAAACCCACAAAGCATGTTGAAATGTGCGAAATGCGATATCACGATAGGACAAGTCAACCTTACCGCATCGCGTCAAGATACTTAAAAAGGACTAAATCTTACGAACTGTGCGATCTTGCGAAATGCGATAGAAGCCCAGACCCAATAGAAGCCAATGTCATAAATGGTACTTAAATCCACCACGTAGTGAAAAGCGCTTTATAAGGTAATTACTCTTTCAAACAAGCTACGCTCTAAGTAAAAAAGAATATACTGCTTATCCTGCATCTCGCATCCTACAGAATCCTAAAGAACTTTGAGAAAGTGCACAGACAAATATGTGATAATGCGATTTGCGATATTGCATCACAATCGCAAAATCAACATTCTCGCAACTTAAGTCTACCACCTTAAAAGTTTTCCTTCCCATTTTGCGATGCAGTACATTAATGAGCAATAAAGGCAACAATAAGGGACCATTAGTGGTTATTTAATATAGGTTAATGCAATTTATGTTAAAAAGCAACCTGGCATGATACGATATTTTTTCATCTGCGTTTTATTAAAATCCTTTCTTGTCACCTTTTCAGGTTATCTGTATCATTCATTCTCATTGTCATTCTTACTTGCGTTTATCCGATAACTTTCGCTTTGCTCCATTTCAAGAAAAATCTATAGGGATCATTGTTAGAAACAATGGGAAAGAAGGGAAATGCAGT
This sequence comes from Pinus tabuliformis, assembly GCA_031772625.1. Lineage (NCBI taxonomy): Eukaryota > Viridiplantae > Streptophyta > Pinopsida > Pinales > Pinaceae > Pinus > Pinus tabuliformis. The sequence goes on from CM062813.1 coordinate 510,870,487, forward strand.
TGCATCCGAGAAATTAGAAATGATTCCTCTTTTCTCTGATACAATGTGTAGTAGAGACGGAGGAACTACAACCTAGGAGGCCATGTACAACTTGTTAGAAGAGGAGCACCCTAGGCCATTGGAAACAAAGGCCACGACAGATTCCCAGGAGTCATCTGATGCCTCATATTTCGAGACGACATGCTCTTTCCTGCACCACATAGTTGCACGACCAAAGATAATCCCATATACAGACATGGTCAAATGGGTAATTGACGAGGCAGACATTGCAAACCAAACATTCAGGAATCACAGGCAAGAGGTCATGGGGTCTTTTTCAGCAGACAACCTACGACTCATGTACCAGTTACCAGAGCCACAAAAGCTCTACAATAAACAGTTCCTTGAGAAATTTTCCAAGGAAAATGAAGACCCAGCAGACATCACACAAACCTGGATAGCAAACGAAGGCAAGCTCAAACAGGATAAAACGGGTATGTACTCTATGACATCCATTTATCCCCCTCCTAGTTTCACAACAACAATGCTATGTAGATTGTTCGGTAAACCCGATAGAACCAAGTTTTCCCTGGAATGGCTCCCATTGATAGATGCAGTAGTGAATGCAACAAGAATGAACTTGGCTCAAATTCTATTAGACAATTTGGCTAAGGCTATTATAGAATATAGAAGGAAGAGAAATTCTTCTCTAAGAGTGTTTCCCCCTTTCTCATGAGTGCTTTTGTAATGGATGAAATCTGTTTTAGTTCTAAATTTCCAAATATGGGATGGAAGTGGACTGTATAGGACCTGTTCCCATCCATATGTACCATAATATTTTGTGGGAAACTGAATTTCACCCCTATTTTTATACAATCTATCAAGGAGTTATGCTACCCATCCATAAAGAAGTGTACAATAGAATCGCTCCTAGGTTTTATAAAGTGGTTGATATATATTTTTTGCCAATACCCAGATGGTTTGGGGAAGAAACCTTTACCTACATTAGAGTATCTAGGAGCATCACTTCACCGCACGTTCACCCATATTACGTCCCCAACAAATTAATGGCCAGAGAAATAGCCTACCAAACAGCAGGGGAAGGTGGATTAAGCAGAGGACTGAAAGAGAAGAAGAAGGCCATTTGGCCTACATTCCCATTACAATGTGGTGCATTTGCGCTACATGATTTTGGACATGCATGCAAAGAAGCAGAGATTATTAAATCTCTGAAATTAGCTACACTTCCGGGAAGGCAGTATGACCCAAACGACACTGTTAAGAATTTTACTACTATGGTAAAAGTAAAGTCGTTCACCCACGAAGGGGACGCCTTTGATGACCTCTTCCTACAAGAAGAAACATATTCACAAGTGTTTCATTTGGCATCAGAATTTTTAACCCCAGATGACCTTAGGGCTTTCCATGTATATAGGGAAAAAGATTATTAAAGGTACCATTGGACCTATTGCAGATAAAATCAATAAGGGAGCCAAATCCTAGTGTAAGCTTGGAGGACAGCTCCTAAGAAAACTCTGAATAAGAAACCCAAGAGATATCTATTCATGAGTCAGAGAACTCAGAGAAACAGTCTCAAAATGGAGGAGGAAACACAAATAAAGAGTCTGAGAAAGACACAACTGGAACTGCAAAAGAGACGACTGAGCAAACCTTAGCAAAGAAACAAGCAGAAATTGTCTCTACATCAACTCAGTCATGTAAAATTCCAATTATTGACTTGTAACATGAATGGGAATAGTCCAACAAAAAGCTTCACATGGATTCAAACCCTGAGCAAACATCTAAGATATAGACTCCTAAGCAAACACAACACAAGTCAAATCCGGAAACGACATAGGAAGGAGCTAAGGGAACTCAGGATGTTGAAATCATTCCTGATACTCCTACTTCAAAAATTATTTTGAGATTTGACAAAATACCTCCACTAGATGTATTTTATAGTCCTACCCACAAAGCTGTGGTTAGGAGACAAAGGAAGAAAATAAAGTTGGACGATGTAGCTGTTACAACTTCTGAAAATGAAATATTGGACATCATTTGGAAGGACTCGCCCATGGACCCATATAAAAATCTCACAAAATTGTCGCAATACGTAGGAGCCTATGCCACAACAACTATTCACAAGGCGACATAGGTCAAAATGCTGCTTAAGGAAAAGAAACAAAGAATTATGTTGTTAGAACAACAATTATCTCAGGAAAAATCCAATCAATAAGCAGAATTACAAGTAGCCCAACTCCAGCAGGAATTTGAACAAATGAGAATACAACATCAGGCTAGCTTAGTAGAAAGAGATGCACGGATACAAGCTATGACAAATAAGTTTAAGGATAATCTGCAAATCAATGAGTTCATAAAGGAAGCACTCAGTCTTAATTCCCAACTAATGCAACAGAAGGGAATACTTTGCCAGAAGATCTTGCAGATAAGTCCTTACTGCGAAATCAGTGATAATCTAACAAACCAAGTCATTGACATGAGACTTGAGTATGACAAAATCCATAAAAGGATTTATGACTTTATCACATGGCAAGAATCAGAGTATGGGAGAAAGGTTGACCTACCGAAGCTGGAAGAATCCCATAAAGACATCTTGTTCATAGATTGGGATTCTCAGTTGAAACAAGCGGAAAGGGCAACACCGATAGCAGTTGTTAACATTCCGTAATTTCAAGTCTGAAGAAAAAACCACGGAGGAAACATCAAAACCGCTTTCGAATTTAGGATCTGGCCCTCCTAAACTCAGAGAGGGATCTCTCTGTGAGATTTAGCTTTGTTTATTAGGAATTTCAGGCTAGTTATTGGGCTTAGAGTTTGGTTTTTGAATTGGTTTGGTTGGAACAACAAGGGAAGGCCATTGGGCAATGGAGTCAGAAGAGCTTGGGGTGATCAATTTGCAGAAATATCAAACTTAAGTGAAATAGGGCAAGCTAGGCATGCTATTGAATCTTTTAGATTTAAATGAAATGAAGTAGAAGAAGGGAAATAGATTCAATCAAAGCTAAAGAGCAATTAAGAATTCTTTAACTTGATATCAGAGGAAAACGTGTAGAATTAACAACAGCCAAAATAGGGCGCTCTAGGTAACGAATCCTATTTATCACAACTTCTGTTGATTAATTGAAAATAGAGAATACATAAGCATGATAGACAAAGAAAATAAACAAAGAACAGTAGATGCACTTCACCAATAGATATGACACATGAATCCTGAAACAACTTGTCTTGTATTACTGCAAAAGGTCACTTGAACTTAGTGAACAATTTTACAATGAATGGTAGTCTTTCTCATTACAAATCCCAACCATTTCTTACTTCAAATGATGAAGTATTTATACAAATTCTAAACTAAAATATCTTGATAAAAATCTCAAGATCTTTTTACAAATATCCTAAACTGTTTTACACAAATAGAAATGAAATGTAGGACATTCAAAACTAATGCTTCGACTTGGCACTATCATTATGGATTTATGTTGATGAAGAAGAGAAATTCGAATTTGATTGCAACTCTTAGTTGATGAGGTGGCTAACTATCTTTGAACATTTTCCTCCCGAAATCATGCAAAATAGGGTCCAGTCATCTGTTTGTATATCTCCATCCGAGATATATATGTAAAAAGGGAGAGAGGTTATTGTTGATAAATATGTTCTTGAGATAAAACCCTCTCAGTTTTTGAAAATTCATCTCCAGATGTTCCCAATATTCTCTGCAAAAAGGTGACTGAAACAAGAATTTGCAAAGTTCGAAAAGTAGGCTGTAAAGATGTAAATGTATCTCTAATTTTGTAATAGCTGTGTAAAATATGAGGTAGGTTATAACTTATTGTACTTTGGCATTTTAAGAAACAAACCTCCTCCAGTTTCTCAAGATTCATCACTTATTGGCCAAAATATGTTCTGCAAAAGTATGACTAAACAAGAAAATTTTGGAAACCATGTCTACAAAGTTTCATTTGTATATCCCAAACCATAATAGCTGTTATAAAACTGAGAGAGGTTTTTGTACATGAGGATATTGGTAGAAAAAACCTCTTTCATTTTCGGAAAATTCATCCTAATTGGTTTGAAAACATTGTTTGAAGTAAACGTGGCAAATAGGAAAAAGCATAGTTTCAACTGATCATGAGACAGATGAATGAGGTGGATCCGGGAAAGTTGCAATTGTTTAACCCCATGTGACAAAATCATTTTTTGTCATTTTCAACCTTATAATAAAATCAAACTATAGTACCAAGGCCTTTACTACAATTTTATTTAATCACATTTAAATGATGTGATTAATTTAATCTAAACAAACTTAATTATCCTCTAATTATGCATTTCATCTTGCAAGCATATTTTTTTATTTTTCTTAAGGTTTTGAAATTTTTTGGAAATAATTTGCAATATGGAATATTATTTACAATATCCAAAATATAATAATCATCAGCTATAATCAAGCAATCCTATAAAAGTTATAGGACCCTAACATTGGCTCCATCTAGGGATGACACTTCGTAGTGAAGTGTCAAGAACACCGTAGACTAGTAGCCTGATCGCAAAACCTGCAACCTGTTTTTCCATAAAATCTCTACTACTGAAAACTCTCAAACTGAAATCAAAACCATTCTGCAAACTGAAATATGAAACACACTTAACTGAAACTGAAACTGGAAAGAACACCTGGAAAAATGCTTTAAGTACTGAGCTTATTTGCACACTGCTACCTACCCTACATTGTCGAAAATCTTGCTGACTCAAATAATACAAAATTTTGATGAAGCTAGTCAAGTAGTTGCTGAAACAAGTGGACTACTTGATTGTATGTTAGCAAAAACAAATGGATAGCTTGACTTTTTGTCCCCAAAATCAAGGTTGTAATATGTAATGGCAAGTGTAGATGGATCTTGTCCTTATAATGAAAACATGGTTGAACACTTAATCTGAAAAGAACCTCCATGTAATCTGCTACAGGATCAATAAAGGCATGATTAACTTGTTTACCTTGCAGGCCTCCAATGACCATTAGATCATGGATGATCTCATCCATTGTATCCTCAAGGTTAAACCCTGATTCCAACCCTTCAGTTTTAGTCTTGTATCCTAATACAAAATTTTGATCAATCTGCAAATCAAAAGGCAATAGAATCTCCTCTTTTTTTGGAGAAGGAAGATTTTCCAAGAATTTTTGAGGATCTTGGAAACTATAGGACTGAATCTGAAGATCCAAAAGTTCAATATCCTTCTCAAATGTTTTAGCAACTAACTCAAGAAAACAAATTTTACTTTCAAAAGGATATTTGCTCGATTTCAAACGATGAAACATGACCGTTAAAAAAGCTTCATCAATTTGAAATTCTGCTAACTCATTCCTGATTCCTTTTAAAACTTCACAAGATAGAAGATTTGCCACATACCCGGTCCTCTTGTTTATCCAGAAATCTTATCAACGTGTAGTGGAGTCGCCATGAATGCTCTAAAATCTGGATTCTTTGACAGCGGAGTCACCCTGGAAACTTTGAAGCCCTGGATACTTTGAACATGGAGTTGCCAGGTGAATAATTCAACCTTCTTGTGTCTGATCACTGTTCACCATCAACAATCAGATCTGGAACTTGATACACTTTTCTGAGGAAGATAAAATGTCATCCCCAGTAGGGTCGCCACTATTAGGGTCCTATAATAATAGGATTCATAATTTTGAATTGACTGTGATTAGTCTTGTAATATTGTACATACTTTTTCTTTCTACAAAATGTTTTCCCATATTAAAAATAAAAAATGTAAAGAGGGTGAAGTCCTAAAAGAAAAATATCAAAAAAGAATATAAAGTATAACCCCACCAAAAAGAGATAAAAAATAGATTCTAAAAGTGATGCAAATTCAAATGCCACTACTTTTTACTTTACTTTGCAAAATAAGATTGTGTGCAGCTTGTCAAAAATGCCACAATCCATGATGGTCAAATAGTTTAATCTTGATTCATTCATGCTTTAAATTTCATGTTGATAGATAGAGAATAAAGATCTAGCCAAATTGTTTAATCTTGGCAGATTAGTAGTTAGGTAGAGAATAATAATGAGCTCAACAGTTTAATCTGAGCCATTGGAAAGTCATAAGGTTATAATTAGATAGTTTTCTTACAAAAGAAAAAGAAATAAAGGGTTAGCAAGCTCAAATGCACCCAGTAAATGAAGAAAAAATGTTAGGGTAAATGATGGGTAGGCAGAAGCAGTTTTCACAAGGCATGGAAAGCATCAATTGGGTTATTTCATATTACTAACTTCCTCCCAAACTCATTTACCCCTTGTAAAAATATCCCTTCCCCTTCATTTTACCTTTGCCCTTATTTCATCTCATTTTCCCTTGTAAAATAACCCTTTTTCCCTTTATTTTACACCCTCCCCTACATATTTCCTTTAAAAAACCCACTAAAACCCCCTTATCCTAAGTTTAAATAATTAAAATATATCGGGCCCCATTGAAAAACCCTCCCCGATACCCTTTTTATCTCATATCCCTTGTATATTTTTTCTTGCATACTATTTTATTAACCCTCATTGCATAATCAATTCTCATATTTACTTGTTAATTAACTACGTTACATTCTAATTAACCCGACCCCACACCCCGACTCATCCCTCGCAACTCCACCACCCGATAACCCTTCGATCACCCACCCCCAGAATCAATGGCCAGCATCCCATATCGCACGCTCCAATGTCCGACTTTTAACATCCCAAAAGCATGCAAGATAAGCGATTTTCCTCGCCCGCCTTTTTTCTACGTGGCAGCCCCACGTTATATCGCGTCCTCCAAAATAATACCACCCTACCACTTAAAGCAGTGCGATAAACCACCTTACCGCCTTCCCACATCAGATGAAATCGCCCTGCAATTTGAATTGAACCCCATGCCCAAAGATTAACCACTGTTGGTTAAAAACCAAAAAGCCGCCCTTTCCAATCTTTTCACTATTATGCTATTGCAAAGAACCTCTGCCGACCTATTCTAAAGCACCAGAAGCTCTCTGAACTATTTTAATCCATTTTACAACCATAATTCAAACTTTTACTACCAGAAGATGTCGCCAACTCCGATTTGAAGCAATATAAAGACCATTGAAGCCTCAGAAAGCCTCCGTTGCCCCCAGAGAACCCTTTTACATACCAAATCTTCATTTTTCTAGGTATTCCTGAAGTTCCGAAGGCTTGTACTTAAGCTTTGCACAACATTTCTAATAGGTTAATCAATTAAACCAATTTAAAGCCTTGTCGACCTAAAGAAAGCCACTGTTGCATCCAAAACCCTTTTGCAGACTGTATTCATCTTTTCACACTGTCCCAGAGGTCCTAAGCCTACTTCTTAAGCCAGATAGTGATAAATTGAATAAAATAAACAAATCTATGGCTTCCCAAAGCATTCTGGATGCAAAACCCCTGTAAACTCATCACCTATATATTGACCACATCCCATTGGCCGATAGAGATTTCTAGATCAAAGACACAACCTCCCCTAGCAATCTGTTAAAACTCCACTACTGGAGCAAAGATAAATTCCTCAACCAAAATGATGATATTCAGCTATGGGAGTCAAATTTACCCAAATACTTGTTCCCATAGGTATACCAGTTCCCTGAAATCATCCACCTATGTCAAATTTTCTATTTCCCAAGTCAAAGAGCCATAGTCTCTCCTAACTAGCAAATTTTGTTCACAATCACTGCAGGATCAATAAATGAAATGTTGCAGATCCAGCCAAAGCCTAATGAAGCCCCATTTTCTATTGAAAACCTAATTGATCTGTACTTAAACCTAGACCTTCCCAATAGATCCCAAAATTTTTAGACTTTCCTCCTAGAAAAGGTCCAAGTTCCTCCAGACAAGCCTCCATATTCTGCCACCATTTTCTTTGAGAGAGCCAGAAAGACTGTAACCATGCTATCCTGTATTGTAGGATATACCACTGATGAACATGAAGATGAGCCTATACTTGGTTTCCTTTCTATTTTTTGACCAGGCAACCCTCTAGCTACAGTTTTCAATTTTTCCCAATTCTTAGCAGGCATAATCCATGATCAATTGATCAAATTTCCAGATGAAAGAGTATTCAAATACTCTTCAGTATTGTTCCATATGTTTCTATACTTCCAATCAGAAAGGTTTGCAGTTAACATCCAAAAACTGGACACTGAGGGCAATCCTAGGTCTATTATCTTTTGGACACCCTTAATCCAAAAATATTCCACTGTTTCCAGCTACAAGGATTTCATTGATTCATTTGTTCACCCAGTGGTTAACATGCTAAGAAGTAGCAATCAACCCAGGGTCAGTGATGAAGTAAAGAAAGTTTTACAGTTGTCAAAACACATCAGAACAGGAGACTGGTATTTATACCGAAACCACATTGAAAGTAGGGTGTATGGATGTCAATTCACTCCATATAAGCTTCCCAAATATCTCCCCATGAGGATATTTTCACTAGAATATATTAGGAAGATCATAAATTTAGATGATGTTAATTTTCTATCAGCCAAGAAGAAAACACAGTTTAAAATCAAGAACTAGCTTGGTCCTTTTATCTACAATAATAGGGAGGCTGGAGAGGAAGCAAAAAGATGTTTACAAGAAATGAAGTTCAGTGATAGTTTTAAATGGCAGTATGATCCTTTGGGTGTCATAAACAAACTGAGACTCAAGTTTAAATTGAGCCCTTTTATGCATGAGTCCAAGCCAGAGATTGAAAGATATGCCAACCAGTCAAAGTGGTTGGAAAACACCTTACTGGATATGGAGGAGCAGATGGATACTAGTTCCATTCTACATACTCCAGCCCTACAAGACAAAAATGCAAAAAGGACTAGAGAAGAAGGTTCTTGCTCAAACAAAGATACAACAGATAACAAATTTGAAATTATGTATAGAAAAAGAACAAAGCTGAATCCAGTAAATGAGAAAGAAGAAGTAAATGATGCAATTGAGATCATTGATACAGACACTGTAATTAAAGAAAATGCACTTCCATCAGTTTCAAAGGAAACTCATCAGCCTCCAACTTCTAGTGCTCAGATCATCCAGAAGCAACATAGTGTTGAAATCCCTTCTTCAAGTGAACCAATGGACAGAGAAATAGACATAAAAAGGGAGATGCAAAGATATTAAGGCCAAAAATGAAGAAATAAAAGCTAAAATATATTCACAGTACTTGAAGAAGACTCCTGGCAGCCAGAACATATTACTTTCTGCATTTGATTATAAGATAGGAAAAATGTAGATGACCTTTTTGCAGCCCACAGTACAACATCCTAAGTCATCAGCAGATTACAAAAGGACAAATTATGAGATTCCTGCCAAAGATGTTCATCCTATAGACCAAATAGAATTTCATAAGAAAGCAGGAGAAATGCTATACTCAACTATGACCAACAAAGCTATGAGTGTACAACAACTACAAAATTCTCTAGAGAATATCAAAGCACAGTTAAAACTAGAGAAGGCATCCTCACAAGCAAAGGATAACAGAATTAAATCATTGGAAGGCTTGGTTATTGAAGTGGGATATGATCCAAAGAATGTCAAAGGTGCAGAAGAACTCATTAAGAAAAAGAATGCAGACATTGCTGCATTGAAGAAGCAACTAAAATTGCCTCCTACTGAACATCCACAGACCAAGGAAGTTCTAGAGAATCAAAACCAAAAAGATGAGATGATGAACTTCATTCTTCAGTTAACTGCTCAATTAATAGAAATGGAAAATGAGATGGATAAGTTAGTGTAAGAGAAAAAGGCCAACATGGAAGTAGTTATTGTCACTACTATTCCTACAGTTACTACAACAGTTCCTTCTACTTCATTAGTTCCAGTAGCTACAACACTTCCCACTACATCAGCAACTACATCAGTTATAGAATCATCTACACCAACAACTCATCCTAGTGATGAAGCAGGTAAATTAATCAAATCTATGCAAGATATGTCCATCCAAACAAATGAAATAAATAGACTTAAATATCAAATAAAAAGTCTAGAGGATGAAAATAAGCTAGTTCAAATCATGCATAAGGATGAAACCCAGAAGTCAAATATATTGACTGAGAGAATACAGAAGTTAGAGAAATAATTGACATTGAAAGAACCACTTGCCCAAGCAAAGCAACAGCTGTGGGCCAATATCATTAATTCTGTTAATGATATTTGGCCATCCATCCAAGTCATATTTGAGTAGAAGGATTTAATCAAGGAAGCAACTGAAGCTATTCAAAAAGTTAAGGAAGAACTTGGTAGCAAACTAGAGGAGGCCAATGAAATCATTAAGTTTCTTAATTCCAAGAACGAACAAGAATGGGAAGAGATTGGCATAAGTGATAGGACTAAAACAATTCTAGAAGTAAAGAAAGTAATCACCAAGAGGAACTTGATGGTGCTACTCGAAGACAAGTGTCAAAACATGGAGCTTGCAATTACCAGATTTATGGTGAAATTTGATGTTTTGAGGCAGAAAGGTCTGCCTAATCCATTGGTTATCAATGACAGATTGATGAGGCATGAATACTATGATAAGAAAATTAGAGAAGTGGAAAAGGAACAAGCAAACAATTCAGCCATGAAAGGAATTCCAACAGGGAAAGTGCTATATCATACTTTTGAGAATCTCTTTGATCTAGGTGGATATTGGTGGCCACCTGCCAAGTCCACCTGGACCCCCACCATTGTCTTTCTCAGCATTTTCAGTTTCCTTAATTGTAGCACAACTTACTATTTTTAGCAATTTTTCGGGTCCTGAACTTCCGGAGCCGTTTTGAGGCCCTAAACGACGTTTTTTGGGGAATCCGGGGGCAACATGGGTCCATGGAATGGACCGATGTTGCCCGTTCCAACAATGGTAGTACTTGGATAGATCTTTCTAACGAGCTATTGTATGCGTCAAACGGAGATCATATGCCAAAGTTACGACCCCGGGAAATTGATGTACCAATTTACCCCAAACGGGGCCCACAGTTTGGCGTTTCATCTCCTAGGGTTAGGTTTTGGAATGTTAAGGGTTTTCCATTGTTTCTCAACAATAAATAGGCCTTCGAGCCTCATTGTAACACAGTTCAGAGGCATGTAGCCATCACATCTCTTCTCAGAGATAAGCTACCATCACCCTAGCTGGTTTATTTCCATTTCTGGTTGTAAGCATATTTCAGTATTTTCCATTAATGAAATGAAGTATTATTTCCACTGCATCTTTGTGTATATGGTTATCTCTGTAATTTGTTGCGTTCCTGTCTAAATCCGGATCAGTGGTATCAGAGCGATCTGCTTTTTCTCTGTTTTTCTTTGCATGTCCCCAACAAGGTCGGGATATAAGGAGTTAGGGCTTGAACTGGTTGAACCCTTGCGAGACCAGCCTCGCAAATCCTGACGGCCTCCCATGGCGGACGCGAAGAAAGACGAGGGGGCAGGAGATCCCATCAAAATCTTGCTCGAAGAAGCCCTCGAGCGACAACGGAACGCGATGATGGACAACTTTGCCCAGATCCTTCAGCGGCTACCCAGAAGCGGCGCATCGGCTTCCAGCAGCTACTCTGGAAACGCCACACCCTTCAAGGTACAAGTTAATTTTGAAATCCCCATATTCGAGGGTCAGATAGACGCAGATGCCGTAGATAAATGGTTAAATCTGCTAGAGGGTTATTTTTCTGTTCATGAATTTTCGAGTCGGGAAAAGATTGTTTTTGCTCTCCTCAAAGCAGCCCCCCACGTCAAGGACTGGTGGGAAACCTACTGCGAGCAGAAGGATGAAAGTACTGGCTCACTATTTTCAGCCGCACCCACCTGGGATTCGTTCCGGGATACCGTCAAGGAGCAGTACTACCCTGTTGGAAGCTATGAGGATGAATACATAAAGTGGACCACGCTGCGGCAGGGAAGGGACCAAGACGTGCCGGAGTTCACCAATCTTTTCCATACCCTTCGCACAAAGTTGGGTATCAAGGATTCGGAGCAACATTTGATACTCAAATACCGTGGCTGCCTGCACAAGTACATTCAGGAAGAAATACAATTCCTAAACATCCCCTCGCTCGGCGCAGCATACCGATATGCCGTCAAGGTCGAGTAGAAGTTTAAACAAAAGAAGCGAGACTTTGGATCTGCGAATCCAAAGCAGGGGAAAGGTGCCCCAAACCACAGAACAAAGGACAAAGCCAAGGCGGGACAGCCCAAGACAACCAGCCGAAGCTGCAAGCAAAGAACAACGCCGCGAAGCCGAGAAAGGACACTGGAAAATGGTGCGAGTTCCATAAGAGCTCCACTCACAACACAAGTGAGTGTCGGGCCAAGCAGTCACTGGTGGCTGAGCTAAAGGTTTCAGAATCAGATGCATGTTCCGACTCTGAGTCAGAACCCGATAAGGGGTATGAAAAAGGGAAGTAGATCATTGATGCGATCCCAGCGCCACTGTTGCTACCGCAAAGATCCAGAAAAATGAACCCGAAGATCCAGAGGAGGAGGAGCGTCTCTTCCACTCTCAGATGTGGGTAAAGGGCTCCCCGATACAGTTCATTGTTGATAGCGGGAGTCAAAAGAACCTCATTTCGGCAGAGGTCGTGAAGCGGTTGGGCTTACTGACCACAGCACATCCACAACCATACACCATTGGGTGGCTTCACCAAGGACGAGATCTTCGCGTAAGCCAGCAGTGTCGCCTTCCATACAACATCAAGCCCTTCACGGATGAGGTATTGTGTGACATTGCTCCCCTTGAAGTTTGTGATGTATTACTAGGACAACCATACTTGTGAAAGTGACATGCTGTGTATGAATCAAGGCCCCGTGCTGTTATTATTACATTGGGAAATAAGTTGTTCAGGATACCAGAGGTAGCACCACCTGCCGCCATCTCTTTGATTACTACAAAACAATGCAGTAAGATCATTTCCAAAACTAGGAAATTTATTTTCCTGATGATACGCCCTCAAGGAAAGAAGAAGACAGTGGCCGCGGCCTCCAGACGGGGTCCCTCTGCACGACAACTACAGATGGACAAGATTGTGGAGGAGTACGAGGACATCTTCACGTCCCCGGCAGGGGTTCCTCTGCACTGTCAAGTTAAGCACTCCATCGATCTGACCCCAGGTGTGCCGCTACCCAATGGACCAATTTATCGGCGCTCCGTTCTGGAGAACAATGAAATCAAGAGGCAGATTCAGGAGCTCCTGCAGAAAGGTCACATCTGTCCGAGTTCATCGCCCTGTGGGAGCCTGATCGTGTTGGTACAGAAGAAGGACGGGACGTGGAGACTCTGTATTGACTATCGGGCACTGAACAAGATCACTGTCCGTAATAGGTACCCGCTCCCGTGGATTGATGACCTCCTAGACCAACTAAAGGGGGCGAAATATTTCAGCAAGATCGATCTGAAGTCAGGATATCACCAGTTACCAATCGAACCCTCTGATGTGTGGAAGACTGCCTTCAAATCCAAGGAGGGCCTCTTCGAATGGTTGGTCATGCCTTTCGGATTGACGAATGCTCCTGCAACCTTTATGAGGCTAATGGATGACATCTTGCGGCCATTCACCAACTCCTTTGTAGTAGTATATTTGGATGACATTCTGATCTTCAGCCAGAGTTGGGAAGAGCACCTCCACCACATCCAACAGGTTCTCCAAACACTGCGGCAACACAAGCTATGTGCCAATTTGGAGAAATACACTTTTGGCATGACCCAGGTTCAGTATCTGGGATACATCATTGATGAACAGGGGGTGCATGTTGATCCAGCCAAGATCCAAGTCATTCGGGATTGGCCCTCTCCAACCACTCTAACAGAGCTCCGCAGCTTTCTAGGTCTTGCCAACTTCTACCGCAGGTTTGTGTTGGGGTTTTCTCATATTTCTTGGCCCTTGAGTCAGGTCACCAAGGGAGGGGCGAAAGCAAAATTCTTTTGGTCTGAATCTCAACAGAAGGCATTCGTGGAGTTGAAGGATCGCCTCTGCACGACACCAGTGCTCGCGTTACCAGATTTACAGCAACCATTTGAGGTCGAGACAGATGCCTCTGACTATGCTATTGGGGCAGTCCTTACTCAACATGGACATCTAGTGGCATATCACAGTGAAACACTTTCAGACACAGTCCAGAAGTACCCCACTTATGATAAAGAGATGTATTCCATCGTACAGGCCTGCCGACAATGGAAGCATTACATTTTGGGGAAGGAAACGGTCATCCACACAGACCACCGACCCCTGCAGTTCATACAGACCCAAGGGAAATTGCAGAATGATCGCCATCAAAAGTGGTCTACATACCTGCAACAGTTCCACTTGAATATCAAGTATAAGAAGGGCAGCACCAATAATGTTGCAGATTGCCTCAGTCGACCACCGATCATGGCGTTAACCACCGTGCTCAACTCTTGTGGGCACGAGACTTCTGATTGGCCACTTCTCTACAAAAGCGACCCAGAATTCAGCCACACATACCAGACACTCTTGGAGGGTCGACGTGTTGCAAATTTTCACCTCCAGGATGCCCTTTTATGCCACCTCGGTCACCTTTGTGTTCCTTCAAGCGAGCGTGCCAAGATGATTTGGGAAGCACACTACAGTCGGGCTGCTGGGCATTTCGGGGTCGAGAAAACAGTGGTAGTACTGCAAAATTATTTCTATTGGCCGAATCTTCGACAGGATGTTGGGAAGTACATCAGATCATGTACTGCCTATGCCATTGCCAAACCAACCATTAAGAAGCACGACCTCTATACCCCGTTGCCTACCCCTAGTCGACCTTGGGAATCCATCTCCATGGATTACATGTCAGGCCTTCCTTCCACTAAGCATGGAAATGACTGTGTTTTTGTGGTCGTCGACAGGTTCTCGAAGATGGCCATTATGGTGGCCTGCAAGAAGAATATCACAGCAGAAGCCACTGCTAAACTCTTCTTTGAACGAGTGTGGGTGCACTTTGGGATCCCACAGTCTATCATCTCAGATCAGGACAGTCGGTTTCTCAGCACATTTTGGTCCAGTCTCTGGTCAATGCTGGACACCAAACTCACGAAGTCCACAACCTTCCATCCTCAAACTGATGGCCAGACAGAGGTTGTCAATAGGATGATTGTGCACATCCTGCGCATGTATAACTCAAAGCATCCACGCACATGGGACGAGAGCCTCCCCTATGTTCAGCACAGCTACAACCGAGCTCTTCACAGCTCCACTGGCCATAGCCCTTTTCAGGTGGGTTTGGGATTCCAGCCACTATGCCCCATTGATGTGGCCATGCCACTTGCAGCTACTCACATGAATTCAGCTCATGTCCAGTCCGAAACAGATAAGGCCACCAGCTTCATTGAGCGCATCCAACATATTCGCCAGCAGGTCCATGACATTCTTGAGAAATCAAATGCCAAGTACAAGCAGCGACATGATCAACATCGGGTACCACACAAGTTTCAGGTGGGAAACAAAGTCTGGTTGCATTTGAAAAAGGAACGCCTTACTGGAACCTATCGGAAATTGAGACCACTCCGATATGGTCCTTACACCATTACTAAGGCTATGGGAGACAATGCGTTTGAGCTCAGCATTCCCCCATTCCTTGGCCTACACCCAGTGTTCAATGTGGACCGCCTTCGGCCATACTTTCCACCATTGCTAGACACATCCGACATTGCAGAACAGCTCAAACCCACAGAATTAAATCCAGATTGCATGGAACAAGCTGCAACTGATCGGATCATGGACACACAGATCAAGAACACTCGCCAACAGAATATCCAACTGTATCGAGTTGTCAAAGCAGGCCAACTCCTTCAGCAGGGCAAGTGGCTCACCAGGGAACAGGTTCAGCAAAAGTTTCCTCATCTCATGGAGGAGCTCAACGCAATGGGGACCATTGCTTCCTAAGGGGGGAGGAATGATCCAGGTGGATATTGGTGGCCACCTGCCAAGTCCACCTGGACCCCCACCATTGTCTTTCTCAGCATTTTCAGTTTCCTTAATTGTAGCACAACTTACTATTTTTAGCAGTTTTTCGGGTCCTGAACTTCCGGAGCCGTTTTGAGGCCCTAAACGACGTTTTTTGGGGAATCCGGGGGCAACATGGGTCCATGGAATGGACCGATGTTGCCCGTTCCAACAATGGTAGTACTCGGATAGATCTTTCTAACGAGCTATTGTATCCGTCAAACGGAGATCATATGCCAAAGTTACGACCTCGGGAAATTGATGTACCAATTTACCCCAAACGGGGCCCACAGTTTGGCGTTTCATCTCCTAGGGTTAGGTTTTGGAATGTTAAGGGTTTTCCATTGTTTCTCAACAATAAATAGGCCTTCGAGCCTCATTGTAACACAGTTCAGAGGCATGTAGCCATCACATCTCTTCTCAGAGATAAGCTACCATCACCCTAGCTGGTTTATTTCCATTTCTGGTTGTAAGCATATTTCAGTATTTTCCATTAATGAAATGAAGTATTATTTCCGCTGCATCTTTGTGTATATGGTTATCTCTGTAATTTGTTGCGTTCCTGTCTAAATCCGGATCACTCTTTTACCTCTAGCATGAGGTGAAATATTTCTTTATCAACAAACCTACATTTGCTAAATACACAGAGGTTGATGAGATCTTCAGAAGAATGGTAAAGATAAAATTACCAGATGCAGAGACTTGGGAAAGGTTGAATGACTTACTGTGAAAATGAAAGGTAAAACAGTGAAAATAGAGTAGTCAAGAGCAGTCAAGGTAAAACAAGAAAGAGTAATAGATCAGTTAAGTCAAAGAGTATCAGATGAAAGACAGAGTTTAAAAGTCAAAGGCAGAGTAAAGGGACAGCCAATGTAGAGCAACAACAAAAGAGAGAAAGCAACAAAAGATCAAAACAACAAACAACAAAATTAGTAAAAGCAGGGACAACTAGCCTTTTAGTCTCCTAGGTGTCTCTATCTTCTTGCATGAAGATATTTCATTTTCCTTGAATAATTCCTAAATCAGTTTTAGGATATTTTGTAATAGTTTTTGTATAAATACTTCACAATTTGAAGTATTAAGGTGTGGATTTCTTAACATTTCTATAGTGGAACTCATATACAACCTAAGGGTTTATTGTACCATTTTCAAGTCAACAGACTGGACATGTAATAAAGGCATTGCATTACATGATTCATGTGTTGGGCAACTTTAGTGAAGTATCTTTCAATTGTTCAAATTGTTATTTTCTTAAGTATTCCATAAACTTGTATGTTTTCCAAATTTAAATGTTATAACAGGAATATTATTGCAAAATATGTTTAATTACACTCTGTTTTGAATTGTTATTCATTTTGATGTTTTCTTATGATATCCAGAGTAGGGAATTATTCATTGCTCCCTAGTTTTGATTGACCTCTTTCATTTCACTCATTATCTGGTCTGAGGAATCCTTAAATGCTCCTTGATCTTGATTAAAAACACTTCACCCTTCAACCTAAACGATCTGAATTTGCTCAGCTACCTTTCCATGCGGACACTTCCTTTAGAACTTGATTCAGTCCTGTTTTCTTGACACATTAACTCCATAGCCCAATGGAAAATAGACAGTCTACTATCCATCTAAGTAAGTAATTCCACCACCAAATCAAATCAAAACCCAACCAAGCTTAAATAACTAGCCTAAAATCAATTAATTCAACAAAGCTAAATCATTAAGAGAGCCCTCTCTGAGCATTAGGAAGGCTAGATCCTGATCTCAAAAGTAGGTTTGTGGTTACCTCTATTATTTCTTTAAACAAAACATGAAAACCCTAGGGAAATTTTAGAGTGATAAGAACAAAGACAACAGCAAATAGTATAATGGAAGCTATAATGAAAATCTTCATGGCGCCAATCTGGTTAAGGAATGTATACTATGATTTATTCCAAATGTCAAACAGTTAGAGCAGCAGAGGAGACATGCAACGTAGGAAAAGGAGGAGACAATTAGATAGGTAAGTAGGCTGAATTGGGAAGCATACTGGTAGTTTTTAGTGAAACCACACAGCCAGTGGGTGACCTTGAGGTGCTTAACTGTTATGAAACCAGCTCAAGAAAAGATAGAAAAGATAGATCAACGCCTTAGAATTCAGCCTCTTCGAGGGGGCAACCTCCTTTACATTACATAAATGAACAATTATTCGATGATACAAATGACAAAACCTCCTTTCTATATATAGGAGTCTAAGGAGTCACAATATAATCCAGCCGACCTAACAATAATAATATAAAGCCACAAAAATAACAATAGAGGGATTCTATGGGGCACAGAAATAACAATATGGGGGTAATAGGGGCACAACAATATAAATAAGGGGTATAACTACAATAGTAATGGGGTAATCACTAGTATTATAGGGACCCAACATGCCCCTCTCCTTCAAAAAAGTGTTGTCCTCAACGCTTGAGTAGTTCTGGATACTTCTGCATAAAATTCTCATCCTCCCATGTGGAATCTTCAGCGGATAAGTTCTTCCACTTGATAAGATACTCTGAAATTGATCGATTTCGTAGCTGTCGAGTTCTTGTTTCTGTGACTGCTTCCGGTTCCAATATAATTTTTCCTTCCTCGTCAAGTTCTGGCAATATTGTTTGAACTGAGAGCTTGTCGCCTATAACCTTCTTTAAACATGAAACATGAAAAACTGGGTGCAATCGAGAAGCTGCAGGAAGCTCCAATTTGTATGCCATAGTACCAATCTTTTCCAACACCTTGTACGGACCATAATACTTTGGTGATAATTTATTATCCTTCTTAGCTTGCTTTAGGGACATTTGCTTATATGGTTGTAGCCGTAGGAATACCCAATCACCTACATTAAAACTTCTGTCACTGCGATGTTGATCTGCCTGTTGTTTCATTCTATTTTGTGCCAACACGAGGTTATCCTTTAAGAGTTGGAGGACTTGTTGTTGATGTTCGATGTGATGTTCCACTGCCTGAACCTTAGAATTTTCTCTTAAATATGATGTGATTGATGGTGGTTGGTACCCATAAAGTGCCATAAATGGGGTCATTTTTGTTGCTGTATGGAAGGAAGTGTTATACCACCATTCAGCCAGAGGCAACCATTTGACCCATTGTGTCTGTTTATCAGATACAAAGCAACGAAGATATCCTTCCAAACATTTGTTTACTATCTCAGTTTGCCCATCAGATTGAGGATGATAAGATGAGCTATGAGCTAACTGAGTACCCAGACAAGAAAATAATCTGTCCAAAAATTTCCAGTGAAAATGGGATCTCTGTCACTTACAATAATCTTTGGGTTTCCATGTAGCTTTTGAATTGTTTCCATAAATGCACTATAAACTGTACTGGCTTTAAATGGATGTGATAATGCACAAAAGTGTGCATACTTGGTAAGTCTGTCAACTACCACCATGATGACACTCTTTCCCTCAGACTTGGGTAAACCTGTGATAAAATCCATTGAAACCTCCTCCCAACGTTGGCTTGGAATGGATAAAGGTTGTAATAGACCCGGTGTCTTAATTGTTTCAACTTTATTTTGTTGGCAAACCAAACATTCCGCCACAAACTTTTGAATATCTGATTTAAGGCCATCCCAAAAAAATTCCTTCTTAACCCTGTGGTAAGTTTTTAAAAATCTTGAGTGCCCTCCTAAGGGAGAAGTGTGCAATTCCATAAGAATCTTTTGTTTTAGCTGGGAATTCTTACAGAGGTATAAGCGATCTTTGTACCATAACGAATCATTTTGCCAGCTAAATGTATCAGAAGTACTGGAATCTTGTTGTAGCTTTTGAATAAGTGCCCACACTTCTTCGTCATTCTTCCATTCCTCCTTTGCTTCGTTTATCCAATCTGGTTGGATAATAGAAATGGCACACAACAATGCTTCCATATCCTCATCCTTTCTTGAGAGTGCATCTGCCACCACATTTTGCTTCCCTTTTTTGTAGATGATTTCAAAGTCATAACCCAACATCTTTGTGACCCACTTTTGTTGCTCTTCAGAGGATAATCTTTGTTCTAAAAAGTATTTAAGGCTATCATGATCCGTTTTTACCTTGAAGTGTCTTCCCATTAGGTAGGGTCGCCATTTCTTAAGTGCATGGAGTATTGCCAACATTTCCTTCTCATAAATAGATTTTCTTAAAACTTTCCCTTGATTGGACGACTTTCAAAAGCAATGGGTCTTTCATCTTGCATTAGAACAACACCAATTCCATTTCCTGAAGCATCACATTCCACAATAAAGGTTTTTGTGAAGTCCGGTGTAGCTAAGACTGGTGCTTGGCACATTGCCTCTTTAAGATGTTTAAAGGCCTTTGTTGCTTCCGGAGTCCATGAAAATGAATCTTTCTTCAATAATGTTGTTAGAGGTGCTGCTATTCTCCCATAATTCTTAACGAACTTGCGATAATACCCTGTCAACCCAAGAAATCCTCGCAGATGCTTTATGGATGTGGAGATTTTCCATTCCTTAATGGCTTTAATTTTGCTAGGGTCTACCTTAACTCCTTCATGAGATACAATATGACCCAAATATTCCACCTCCTGGACTCCAAAGAAACATTTGGATCTTTTTGCATATAATTGTTTCTCCTCCAATAGTTGTAGCACCTTGTCAACATGTTCAACATGATCCTTCCAAGACTTGCTGTAGATTAGTATATCATCAAAAAATACTAACACAAATTTTCTAAGGAATGGTTTGAAAATTGAATTCATCAAACCTTGAAATGTTGAAGGTGCATTGGTAAGGCCAAAAGGCATGACCAAAAATTCATAATGACCCTCATGAGTTCTAAATGCCGTTTTCGGAATGTCTTCAATCTTCATTCTGATTTGATGATATCCCGAACGAAGATCCAACTTGGTGAAGTAAATTGATCCATGCAATTCATCCAATTCATCAATGACAGGAATGGGGAACTTATCTTTAATAGTGAGCTTGTTGAGCTCCCTATAATCTGGACACATGCACCATGATCCATCCTTCTTGTGCACCAATACTACTGGAGCTGAGAAAGAACTTTGACTCGGTTGAATTATACCAGCCTCTAGCATTTCTGCAACCATACGTTCAATTTCACTTTTTTGGACATATGGATATCTGTACGGCCTGATGTTTGGAGGAACACTTCCTGGAATCAGATGAATAGCATGATCATGATCACGAATAGGTGGGAGACCTTTGGGAGTCTCAAATACCTTGGAATGATTGTCCAGGACTTTTTGGAGATCTGGAGAAATAGATGATTCCAATGTGGAAACATCTAGCGAACATAATTGTGCAATTACACCTCTTTGCTCCTTTTTTAGAAGCTTTGTCATGCCATTAGAGCTGATTATCTTTCCTGGTTTCCCTGCAATACCCCTTAATTCAACTTCCTTTCCTTCCACATAAAATTTCATGAAAAGTTCTTGAAAATTAAAAGCTATTGTACCCAAGGATTGTAGCCATTGGACTCCTAGTACAACATCAGCACCTCCCATTGGAATGGAAAGCATTGGGCTAGTCAATACATATTCTCCCATGGATAGCTTGATATTATGGCACTTTCCAGAACAATTTATTGTTCCTCCATTTGCAATCATCACTTGACACTCTGGTGCCGGATATAGGAAGCAATTCAATTCTTTTGCTACCCTACAATGAATAAAATTGTGGGTGCTTCCTGAATCAATCAACACTATTACCTTTTTCTTCTTGATTTGTCCTTCTATCTTGATGGTTTGAGGAGTGGTAATTCCCGCCAATGCATTACAAGATATGGTCGGATTTATTTGTTCTTCATCTAGGCTTTGTTCCTGGAATATATCCTCTTCTTTTGACCTTTCTTGCTCCTTTTCTTCTTCCTCTTCACAATCTATGTAGAATAATTTCTTCTCAGCACACTTATGACCTTTTGTGTATTTGCTATCACAATTGTAACAAAGCCCTTTTGCTCTTTTTTCTTCCAATTGTTGTGGTGTCAACCTTGTAGGTTGTGGAAGACTATGGGCAACAACACTTCCATCTTTATAGTTGTGAATGGTATGCTTCCTAGTTTCCATAATTTTGCTTTCCATTTTTCTTGCTAACCTGAATGCCTTCTCTAATGAATCAGGTTCCCAAAGGCGCACATCATGTTGGATATTATCCTTTAAAGACCCTATGAACACATCAATCCTATGCTCCTCTGGAATATCTTTTACCCTTATGTTCAATTTTTGGAACTCCTCAATGTGCTCCATTATTGAACCCTTTTGTTTGAGACTTATCAATTGGCTAAAAAAAGTGTTGCTTTTTGTATCCTCATAATGTGCTATCAATTCTTCCGTAAAAATTGCCCAAGTGATAAACTGTTTACGAGAACAAAGCCATTGATACCATACAAACTGATTTGGTTCCAAATATAAAGTTGCCATACGTACCTTTTGTGTGTTTTGCACATTATTGAGATCGAAGAATTGCTCCATCTGTAATA
Organism: Pinus tabuliformis; assembly: GCA_031772625.1. Classification (NCBI taxonomy): domain Eukaryota; kingdom Viridiplantae; phylum Streptophyta; class Pinopsida; order Pinales; family Pinaceae; genus Pinus; species Pinus tabuliformis. The sequence goes on from CM062813.1 coordinate 510,892,907, forward strand.
TCCATGTGGCGGGATCCTTGCCATCAAACTTCCTCATATCGATCTTTGGAACATGGTGAGTCTTCGATCCAACATTAGAGTCTATGGAATCATGATTAACATTTCTTTTGTTCTCATCATGAGTTTCCTTTAGTACTCTTTCACCCTTAGGGACTATTTCTTGTAGCAACTTATTCATATTTATCTTCAATTCGTCCATGTCTGTCTTCAAATCTATCTTCAAATCATCCATCTTAGCTTCCACGTCAATCATCTTAGCTTCTATGCCTTTCTTTAAACAGTCCATCTTAGCTTCTACACCTTTCTTTAAACCATCCATCTTAGCTTCTACATCTTTCTTTAAACCATCCATCTTAGATTCTGTTCCTTTTTGTGCAAGGGACAGTTGTTGCACTTGGTCTTGTAATTTTGATATATCATGTTGCATTTCTTCCTCTTCTTCATGAGTCATGCTAGAGCTTTTAGGTTCCTTACTAGGTGTTTGCATTTTCTTTCCTCGGGGCATCAGTTACCGATAATAATGCTCTACTATGCCCTTTGAATTCCTTCAAAATAAATTTTCAAACCAAGCTTAAGCAAAAATTTAAGAAAATCTACACACCTTTTTTCACTTTGTAGGAGCTCGATATTGCCTCTGATGTATCTCTGTACTTTCCAATCATCTACTTCTGAATTTGAGAGCTGTAGTAGCCCTCTGTGTCCTCTTTCCAATGCCATAAGTCTGACCCAAATTATATTCTCCAAGGAAGAGTTATGTGAAATCTCCCACAGTGACTTGCTTATAGACTAGTTCAGTAGAGCGAACTTGTATGACGTGCCACGAGTCACTGTTTCAACCTTTGGATCTGAAACATGCATACAAGAAACTATAGTCCGTCCTCTTTCTGTACCTTTTTACGAAATTTCAATCCGATCCTCAGATAGAAAGTTATGACGATTTTCCCTAGGTCACCTGTTTTGAATGTAATTCAGGAGTCTGTAAAAATACCAACTTCCTCAGATCATATCTCCGAAAATATCACGCAAAAAGCTCTAACATTCGGACCCAAGGTTCAGCGCCAATTCTTCTCAAATGGGTTTTTTTTGCGACTTCTGAAACATCCCAGAAAAAAAGTTATAGCGAAAATGCCACGATGACCTGTTTGGAGCAGCGAAACCCTAGAATCCAAAGCTCTGATACCAAATGTTATGAAACCAGCTCAAGAAAAGATAGAAAAGATAGATCAACGCCTTAGAATTCAGCCTCTTCGAGGGGGAAACCTCCTTTACATTACATAAATGAACAATTATTCGATGATACAAATGACAAAACCTCCTTTCTATATATAGGAGTCTAAGGAGTCACAATATAATCCAGCCGACCTAACAATAATAATATAAAGCCACAAAAATAACAATAGAGGGATTCTATGGGGCACAGAAATAACAATATGGGGGTAATAGGGGCACAACAATATAAATAAGGGGTATAACTACAATAGTAATGGGGTAATCACTAGTATTATAGGGACCCAAGATTAACAACCTCAACACAAAATGGTGCCAACACTAATAGACGCTATATTACGGGGCAGTTAAAATCTACGATCGGTCAACTGACCCAGCTCAAACAAATGACTGATATTTGCGATCTTAGAGATCAAGTCCAAAGGAGTTAGTCATTTAATTTATTTTTCTTTTAAGTTATTTTTTGCATATTCTGAGGAATGTCATTTAAACCCCCTCAACTATTTTTGTAACAATCTATTTTAGGATCTATAGTTTAGTATTTAAACTCCTCTCATGCATTTAGAGAGGGGTCCATAAATTTTATTAGAAACATTCTTCGAAACATTAAACATTACACTTCTGTACTTTTGAGGAGGTTCTAATGGAATGAATGGAACACGATCTATTTTCTTTCAAATATCTAGAATGCTTTACTGAAATGCACTTTTGTACTCTTAGAATGTGTTGTATTGATTGAGATTGGGTTAATATTTCTGAAGCACATGAGCAGGACTCGCCATATATGGTACTTTTATCTTATGATCTTGTTTTATTTATGTATCAGGCAATACTTCTTCTTTAAATTGTTTTATGTCTGAAAGTCTGAATTACAGTTTAGCATTATTGCACTTTTGTATGATGTTAGCTTTGACTCTATTATGAATACATGAACAATTTTGTATGTGATATATCTTTCTCCATCGTTTTGTCTAGCTGTTTATCCAAAACGATTACTGTTAAACGATTTCACTTCTTCTTGCAATTGAATTATCTTTATTACCAATTGATGTAGGACATCATTGTAGATCACATATTGTATTTAATTTCCAGGTATATTTATAGCTAAATAGTTCTAAACTAGGATATATGCATGTGTTTATTAGTTATATTAGATTACACTTAGCTCAATCATTTTCTCGTTACATCATATATCACCCCACCAACACTATCAAAATCTTTTTCTGGGAAACTGGTCCCAGTATCCCTAGTCGGAGCCACTACACTAAACGGAAAAGGAGTTGCTAACCAAGGTCTAGACTGGGTGGTTTTACCCCATGTTTTCACAATGATTTTCGAGGCTTCAACAAGGTCACAACTCTGCTCGTATAAATCTACTTAGACAAAAATCAACACCCTTAATCACACCAATATCTTTTCAAATTAGAGCCCTATTTGTTATCAAACTTTGCTCATAGCAGGGAGAGACATTACTGGCACCATTTTTTCTCCACCTCTAATTATATATCAAACATTATCTATTGAACCTCATCAAGCTTTGAAAAATTCACACCAGTCACCGATACATTATATCTCCTATTGCAAAATGGAGCTAATCAATCTTCTGTAGAACTAAATCCAAGTCAATATTTAATTCATTACCCCTAAGATATCACCCATCAAAATTGTAATATTGACCACTACTAGATCGATTATCACAAGGAAACTTAGTGCTAGATCAAAGGAGATGTGACCACCCCCATCTTGCCAGAACAGAGAAAGAGAACACCCTTATTATGCTATAACACATCATTATTATGCATCAAAACCATATCACATGCTTCCATATAGACTTCAACAACTAACTCATCAATCCTTATACTAAATAGTAGCCCTTAAACCTTTTATTTTTTGACCTCCCATAGGCTTGAGACAACACCTACATGTCCTGACCATAAGCTTAAGTTTTTTGGCTTCTCTTGTTGACACATTTAGGCGTTTCATCCTTCCTAAGGTTAGACTTGAGGCCTTTTAGCCCTCTGCAACCAAACCGAGGCTTTTCGGCCCTCAATAAAATTCAATCCTGAGGCATTTTGCCCCTCAATAGGGTTTGACCAATACTTGGTCTTGGGCACAGAACCTCCTGAAAAAACTCATTTAGGCAGAATAAAAGCATCAATCTCCTTGAATAAAATCTCTCAATAGATTCTCGTATTAACATCGCTATGATTCCATGTTGATTTTTTATGATCTTCTAGTCTAATAATTACTTCTAATGATTTCTTAATTAATTCTTCTTGTGTTACATTCATCATTTGGAAATTATACATAGAAAATATCAACCTAAAAAATAACGATCGTAGGATTATGAAGATACGACCAAACACAAGACAATTTTTTTTACCCTGGGAAAACCCTAACTAGGGAAAAACCCAATAACCTTTTCTTTGAGAAATTGTCCAATTCAACAAGACATTCAATTTTATTTTTCCAGCAAACTAGGTCAAACTGAAAAACAAATAAACTCAGGTAAAACATGGTCAATCTACCCATAAATAGCCTCAGTCAAATAGGTAAAACATGGTAAACTTCCCAAACATAGGATGAATTTTGGCCTTTTTCAACTACCTCAAAAAGTCGGTCAACTTGCCTCAGAAAGTCGGCCAACTTGCCTCATAAATTTGGTCAAATCCTATGTCAAAAAATTCGGTCAATGTTAGTCAAACATATCTCTTTGACACTCTCACTCCTTCACACATGTGAATATAAATAATATTATCTTGTGTGTAATCCTAATTTCTCCAAATGGGTGAGGGAAAATGGCAATATATAGTTATTGAAAGAGCCCAAATAGGTGTGTCTTTTCATTAGGTCAACCTATACTTCTTGGAGAGTCGACTTGAATTTCAGAGATGATTTAAATTCAAAATTTTATTCTTTTATATTTCTTCTATGGGATGTCTTGGATTAGCTATGAATACTAGCCGCAATTACTCCAAAATTCAACAAAAAATGGAGGAATCAACTCATGGGACCATTTTTACCAATGGGTCCCAATTTGGAAAATTGGGGTTTATAAATTTGTAGAGGTAGTTTGAGGAATTTAATGACTTTTTTTGGGGTCCAAAACTTTTCACTTATGCATGACCCACTAGAGCTATTATATACTTAGAAGCCTTTCCATTGTCACAAGAGATACCTCAAATAGAATCTGTATGCAAAAGTTATGCCACCTAGAAGTTAACCTTCCCGTTTGTCCACCATGATTCAAGAGTGTTGGCATTATGATTCTGGTATGGCTCTATGTTACAGGTGTTGTACTTGATGGCAACTCTCTTAAGTGGCAATGCTTTGTTCAGGCTCTCAAAATATGTTGAAAAATAAGAGGTACGCAGGTACTCCGTACAAAAGCTGCGGACCCGCAGGAATATCATAGATAAAGTGCGTACATACCCGCAGGTTACCCGTTCATGAGGTGCGGACCCCAGTTCACTCTCTTCAAGGCAGAGAAGCGCGCTCACGTGGGGTTTCTTATGTTTGGCCCGTGGTATTTAGCCCGCCGTTCTTGATTCTATGGTTTTGGCCCGTGGTATATGATCTAATTTTGCCCCGGTTTGGATCCCTTGTATTGGTTATTGATGGTTTTGTCCCATGGTGTGAATAAGGGCTTGACTATAAATAGGGAAGGAGATCACTTGGCTAATGCATCTTTGCAAATTGAATATCTTAAGATCTGAAATATTGGGTTATCGGTTTAAAAGCTTGATCTATATAAAAGTGAAGTTGAAAGTGAATCTATGAAGTGTGATCTCTCGGGCGCATGATCAGATCTGGGCATCTGACTATCTGTGGCACACTGGTGGACTGCCAATTTGGCCCTAACTAGAGTTATGCGGGTAATTAACGGTGCAAGTGCGAGGGTACGCAGAGCAGAAGAAGGCGCAGTGCGTGGGTACGCAGAGCAGAAGAAGGCGCAGTGCGTGGGTACGCAAAGCAGAAGAAGGCGCAGTGCGTGGGTACGCAGCGCGATAGAAGGTTCAGGTGCGGAGGCACAGTAAAGATACGCGGCGTGACAGAAGCCGCAGGTGCGGAGCTACAGTAGAGGTATGCGGCGCGATAGAAGCCGCAGGTGCGGAGCTACAGTATATGTACGCAGCGCGACAGAAGGTGCAGGTGCGTAGATACGCAGTGCAACAGAAGGCTCTCTGCGGGTATACGCAGGGGAGCAGAAGGTGAAGTGTGGAGCCACGCAGGCCAGATAAAGAAAAACTGCGGATCTGTCTTAAGACTTTTGTTGGCTGAATTTTTCTGTTGATAAGGTGTTCTGGGTTTTGTTTACTGTTACTATTGATCTGGTTACTGCAGTTGACTGGGTGATTTACTTGTACTTGATGATCTCTTGATGTTTATGGATCCAGTTTGAAAATTTATGAAAAGTGGTCCTTGAAAGAAAAGAAGTAGGGGGTTGTAGCTCCCTTCCAGGAGAGACTAGAAAACGAGAGAGAGTTGTAGCTCTCTGCAGGTTGCAGCCTGCGTACTGGTAAAGGACTGCACTAGTACAAAACCATTGTAAAAGGAGTTTCTAATTTGAAAGAAGATAGAGACATATTGCAGCAGGTGGTTTTCACCCACATTGGGTTTCCACCTTATATCTGGTGTTCTTTGGTGTGACTATCTGTTTTTCTTGTTCATGCTCATTATTTTATGGTACTGACATGCAAAAATAATTCAAAGTATAAATAAGGAAGATCTATTAAAAGAACTTAATAATACTGATTGACCCCCCCCTCTTAGTATTATTTCCAACAATTGGTATCAGAGCTGGTCCTTCAGAGAAGCTTGATCGCTTGAAGGAAGATCACTCATCATGAGCAACTACGAGAGGGAAGCATCAATCAGGCCACCAATTTTTGATGGGACAAACTTCAATTATTGGAAGGTAGGAGTTACTGCCTATCTTCAATCTCTTGGTACAGAAGTCTGGGATATCATAGATACAGGCTACACTTTTCCTTCAGCTACTCCTACAGATTCGGCCGAAAAGAAGAAATATGAAACAAATGCTAAAGCAGTCAATACTCTGCTAGGATGCTTATCTCAAACAGAATTCGTGAAGGTTATGCAATATAAATCCGCAAAAGAAATATGGGACAAGATTGTCTTGCACTACGAAGGAGATGAACAGGTAAAGCATGCTAAACTTCAAACCCTCAGGATTCAGTATGAGAATCTCAGAATGTATAATGATGAAAGTGTGGCTAACTATTTCCTTCGGGTAGACGAGATTGTTCATTGCATGAAAAACTTGGGTGAAGAAATAAAAGAGGCTATTGTGGTTGAAAAAGTTCTAAGATCATTGTCCCCCAAGTTTGAATCTAAAGTGTCTGCAATAGAAGAAAAGGAAAATCTACGAACTCTTACTATGTCTCAGCTACACGGAATCCTAACTGCTTATGAAATGAGAAAGGGAGGTCCATCAGACAGAAGAGAAGCTGCTTTCAAGGCTTCAGGCAAAGGAGACTACTATGAAGCAAGTCACGTGCCAGAAGAAGAAGAAGAAGAATCAAATTTTGTCAGAAATCTTCAACGAGGTACTGGAAGGTTCAGAGGTAAGTTACCTTTTAAATGCTTTGCTTGTGGAAGAGTAGGTCATTATGCTGCGAAATGTCCTCATAAGGATAAGATTGACAAAGGAAAGGAACCTGCTAGATGGAACAAGAAACAGAATGCAAATAAGAAAAGCTACTACACTCATGAAGATAGTGATGGTCTATCAAATAGTGATGAAGATGAACGAGGTAATGACTACAAACTTTTAATGGCATTTGAAGATGATGATTACATGGATGCTATAGATGTGGATAGCTTTTATGAAGAAATTTCTAGACTCAAGACATGTATAGAAGAAAAGAATAGGATCATTGATACCCTACAACTTCAAATTGATGAAAAAGAAAAATATCTTGAAAAGTTAGAAGGTGAAATTGTTGGTCTTAGAAAAGAGATTGAGAAAACAAAGGCTATTAATCTTAAGTTTGTCAAAGGATCTGAAACTCTGGATGAGATCATCAATGTACAGCGTTCTCCTCTAAACAAGACAGGTCTGGGCTATAATGGAGAAACTTCTCAAGCATCCACCTCAAGAAGTTATCTTGATGCTGCAAGAAGGAATGAGCAAAAGCACAATGGAGATCACTAGGTAAAGCAGGGACGAATTGCAAACAAAGACTATCAGGGGCAATCCGTCTTAAGGGTGAACAAAAGCTACAACCAGCCACAGGTAAAATCTTCTCAATTTGGTTCAAGAATGGATGACAATAGTGTTGTTGGGAAAAGTATCTATTCAGAATGCCCCTATCCCACTCTAAGGTGTGATAGTGCCTTAGCAACAAACAAAGAAAACTACTTGAGTATTCTTCTTTATGAAATGTAAATGAGGAGAAAGGATGTAACTAACCTGTGTCTTTCGCTAGTTTGTTGATCCAATCACTCCTCTCTTCAATAGCTCCCAGCTCCCTGCTCCCTTACCAGCCCAGCTTCACCGAATTCCTGCAAGATCACAAGAGAGAGAAACTACACGAAGATATAGATATACATTCATAAAAAGCTCAGGATCAGATTAAGCTAAACATGCAAATATAACAAAACATCATTTGTACACAGCATGTAGGAGAAACTCAAATAGTTTATTGATAGAATAAGAAATTCCAAGAGGAGATACAACCAAGTGAGTCCCGATCCAGCATCTACCTCCCAGCAAAGGAATCCCTTCCTCTCCTCCAACAAAGCATAAATCACCCAATGTACTAATCTCAATCTCAAACCAACAACAATTCTCTGCAAAGTACAAAATTCCAGCCTTTGGATCTCTGGGATGAGGGATCCATATATAGATGTAAGCAGAGAGGATGAGTCAGCTTATGTTTTGACTTGTGGCTTCTCTCTGTCAGTTCTTGCTTCCACTTGGAGACTGAGAGCCTCTTACTCATCACTTGGTCGAATTCAGCAAGGCAAGTGTCATTGGAGAAGATTCTGGAAGCTTCCATGGTCTTTCCACCTCGTTGAATGACTCTGCCACTTGTCATGTCCTGCTCAACACACCTGGGTAGTGCATTCAAGTGCGTTGCAACACACCTAGCTAGTGTATTTGGGTGCTTTTCAACGCAGGCAGCTAGTGGAGCTTTTGAATTGATCCTGATTTGACTAGTTCTGAGTGGTTTTTGGTGGAGAACTTCTAGGAGAAGCTGTCATTGGTTGACCTTGTTCCTTTAGGAGCTGTAACAACATCTTTAGGGACTTTGGATCCCTTTGATTATGGAAATTTCATGCTTATAGCTGTAAGGCACAAAAATGTCTATAACAGTTTCCCCCTAAAGTATGAGGCCGTTTATCGGGTGAAATGCTTTATTAGGAGGATCCGAAGTTCATTCAATGTTGGGAGGAGACCTGTAATAAGATACAATACAATACATTATTTTTCATACTGTTTTCATGATCTAGCTGAGGCGGGCATTCCCATGCTCAGCTTTATAAATTCATTTTTATGTACATAGGACAGACAATTGTTTGATGGTAGACTGATGATCCTGATGAAATCATCATCCTTTTGGTAGGATGGTTATCTGTTCTGCAATGCTGTACATGTCAATGTCTTTATTTTTCCTGAATATATATCGCAGCCCGGATGGATGAAACTAGATCCGGGGTCTTCAATCTCGTCCGATCTTCACTCTAAGTACAAGTCGATCCATGTGAGAAATGTTTTGAAGTCGAACATGGAAGGACATCGCCTGATTACCAGTCAATGATGTAAACTGTTAACAAGCGCGAGAGGAATCACGATAATGATAATGACCCTCAAGGTACTGCAGTACAATTCACGTGGTGTGAATAAAGGACTTGGCGTTGAACACCACGCAAAATCATTCGGTCGAAGGTCATTGATGTATACCTGTCGCCGGAAGTGAGAAACTTGCCATTGAGGCATGCAAGCTTCAAAGTACTGAAGGGGGTGTTCCTAGATCAACTTCTTGGATAATGAGCTGATGTCGACAAGAAGCGATCCGTCAAAGGAGGGCCTTGATGTATCCCACATCAATGACACGGAAGGGAGCAAATGATTTTGATGGAGGTGAAAACGATCTGATGATATATGGTTCAGGGTGGCGGTCATGAAAGAATGAAGTATAATGTATGGCAGTGGATGGGACACGGTTGACTTCTCTGGATGACTTCTCTTGAACATATCAGCGACACTTATGTGATGGATTGGTAGCATTTACCCCAAAGGTGGATGGTATGGCGAGACCATGGTGATGTGACCGGTGAATGAAACAACCCAACCTGACTCAGGCATGGAGTGGAAGTGTCATGTTCAAGAGCGACTTGCTACCAATAAAGGTTCTTTGAGTTTCTTCCCAATTTTTCCCCAGTCATTGCTGACCAGTACCTCTTTATTTTTGTCAAGCTTGAGGAGGATAACATATGCTTGTTCTATAATTTTCCCTTCGGGCAAACCCATCGCTATGTTTTAACGAGCCTAGCGATAGTGAAACTCGTTCTCGTCTAAAGACAAGTTTGTCGCTATTAATGTTTTTAACGAGTCTAACGACAAAGATAGCTCGGTCCTTTTCATTTTTAGAGAGTTTGAAAAGGTACGTAAAGTTAACTCCGAAAGTCCTTTTTCGTCATCTAATCCCTTAAGTCCGAAAAAGTATAAAATAATACAGAAGGGATGAATTTTCGATAGTTTTAACGAGCCGAACAAAACAAGCGCTCGATCTTTTTGTGCAATAATCCCTCAGGTCCAAAAAGATTAAAATCTAGAGGAGAGATAGCGCTTCCGGTCGCTTTAACGAGCTGGAAGGCCAAAACTCGGCAATCTTTTCATATTTTACGAGTCAAATGAAAAGAGCTTAAAGAAGACTCGTCTTTTGAGGAACGAGTGATAAAATGTGTAGCAGCTGATTCCAGGTAAGGGTTGGAATTTTCCAAGCACGACAGTGTCACAAGGATGGCTAGTGAAATCACTCTTCGCAGCTGTTCCTCAAAATGGGTAAACAATCATATGGAGGTGAATGATCGACCTATGGAAAAGTGGAGGTGACGGTGCAAACACGACCAAGGCTTTAATGGTTGATAATGTTACATTCACGGTGGTTATTTACCGGAGGATAGTTCATTTTTTAACGAGCTTAAACACGGATTGAAACACTTGCTCGATTTTATGTTTATTTTTTAACGAGCATGAACTATGCGCTAAAACTGCTCGATTAATCCAGTCATATGATAAGAATGTCTCATGTAAGATGCCATTTTTTATGGAGCTTGCGCCTTACAAAGCTATGCCCCGCATCCTTTCGTTATGCAAGTTCGGAAACGACTAATCCTACGAGTTTAAAGGGTTAGACCTACGGGTTTAAAGGGAGGACCTAAAAATTTAAAAAAATAAATAGCCGCCCCTTGCTTGCATTCCAAAAGGTTTGCATGCCCCCAGGTATAAAATAGAGTTTCAAGGTTACCCCTCAATTTGCAGGAAAAACATTTGTTTAACCGAGAGAAGCCTACCTCTTTCAGGTTACCAAAGATTGTTCTATTAATCTTTCAAACAAAACACTTCTTCGGCGATGTCTACCAAGATAGAAAAAGGTGAGTGACAACGAGCGCCAAACACATAACTTTGACAAAAGAATCTTATTCTACAACAACCCCTCTTCCAATCACGGACGGGGTACGGACTAGTCATATTCTCCCGCGGAAACCTACCCTATACCCAAAGTTTTCCTGCCGAAGCAGACCAGGACGCATGCCCCCTGGGTTCCAGTCATATCCCTCCGAATTACTCGCGCTCATCAGGAGGACGGACCGTGGGTTGAGACATTTCTTGCGCGAAGAGACCATTTAGGGATGGTATATGACTATTTGCGATTCATGATCCGGGAAATGAAAGCTGGTCCACGAGCTTGACCACTCTTCCTTCGTGCGGAAAACACATTACTCTAAAGAGTGAGGAGACGATGGCTCCCATGCAATATATATAGTCTCATCCAAGGAGTAGGTTATAATCCAAGGGTCCTTGAACGACCATCACGTTCATTTGAACGGTCTTCCCTTTCAATGTTATGGGCACATTGGGGAGGATCCCTAAAGGTCGACTGGTTCCTTTATCAAAGCCTGTCAGATTTCTCATCTCAGGCAAAAGCGATGGCGAACCAAGCGCTTTCCAAGCAATAGAGGAAAGGATACTCACAGATGCCCCCTCATCAATGATGGTGCCAGCCATGACCATTCTGTATATTTGGACGATAATTCTGAATGGTATGCTTGCTGGCAAATGGGGTCTGCCTAGTTGGTTCCAATCGAAGGAGACAACTAGGTTGCTTGGTGGTGGGACCGAGTAGACGGCCGGGTATCGCTCTGACGAACTTCCTTCCTGCGATAAAGGAATGGGTGGATTGCCCCCGTGCTCGTCGGAGTCTGTGTTGATGAAGAGAATTTGGACGGTGTCATCCTTATTCTCCTCAGTGATTGTATCATTCGAAGATAAAACCTCTGAAGGCAAGACCGGGTCAACTGCCGCCTCGACCTTTTGACTTTTGTCAGGTATGGATTCAGCTGGTTCATCTTCAATGACCGGCGCTTCAGCTGACCAATTGAGCGGGCCAGCTGGATTTTCAACTAACGAAGGACTTGGCAAGAGTTTTTTATATCCAGGAGGGAGTCGTAACGGTGAAACCGGACGATCATTCAAAACTCTTTTAGCTTCGTCTAAGAAGGGACAACGGTGGATGGCGTGGTTGCCTTCGCACAGTCTACAGGGAGATCTATCTCTCCCTTTTTGTCCTGAGACTTCACTTTCTCTAGTTGACGGTGTGCATTCAACATGGCTATCAGAGGTTGACGCCACCAAATTGTGCAAACGGGGAGACTAGTCCCTTAGTATCCGAGGGATGCAGGGACAATCTCTGTGAAAGTGGTCTCCCTTGCAAATGACACATGGCGATTTAGGCCTGGTTAGTGCAGTGTGTGGATTTTCGTTAGACGACACTCGTTTGCCCCCAGTCGCCTTTGGCTCCTTCTTCTTCTTCTCTTTCTTCTTCTTTTCCTTCTTCTCCTTAGGAACTTGGTTTTTAGCTTTACCAGTCCCGTCAAGCGAAGAGGAAGGAAGAGAGGAAGAATTAGAGGAAGTAGAAGGTTGGTGGGTAACTCTGGACTGGTCTAACTGCTGATTCGACTGTTCAGGAATAGTGGTGTTCTGAACGACATTGGTCGAGAAGAGCCAGACTGGCAAGCCAATTGTCAGTCCTGGAAGCGACAATGTGGCCATATGGGGCGCACCAACATCTCCGCAAGAGGAGAAGGGACTAGGATTTCCACCAAGGGGAATTCCTTGGTTGGTAGGCTCCATTTTCTCAACCTAAAGATCAACGCAGGAAAAAGGGTATGAATATTCCGTTTAAAATAAATTTTAACGATGCTTGGACACAACTTGCTTTTTCAATTTTAAAGAGTCGAGAAAAAGCAAAAGATGACTCTAGTCTCCTTTGATTTTTAATGAGCCTGAAGTGACAAGTGCTCAGATGGACCTTTTCCGTTAAGGAGTCTGAAAAGGAACGAAAGGGACTGCTCTGGAGATCTAGGTAGAGGGTGTGCCAAACCAATCGCAAAACCGCAGAATACTTTTTAAGGTACGGGCGGTCAATCTTCCCGAATGCTGTGTTCAGTGCATTGCGATCAGTAGGGCGGCCGACACGGCTTCCTATGGATAAAGGTTTTATGCCTATAGGGGTCTCCCAATATATACTCGACGGTACGTGGGAGCACAATCCGTACTGGCACTTATCGTCTCTCAGGAGGAATCACCCAACCATCAGTGAGGCCGACAGTAACTAGGTTTTATGACGCCGGAACACGTCTCTAGCCTAGACCTCTATGTTGTGCGTTAAGTTACAAAGCGTTGTTAAGTTCATTCAATTTATTTTAGGTTGATCTTTCTTAGAAGTTTGCCTTTTTGGATCACCACGAGATGTAGATACAATTCCTAAATGCAGTCTAAAGATGATAAGCAAGCTTTTATCTCTTTTCAACAATGAAAATCCTAGCTACAAGGGGAAAAGAAAGACACAATCTTTTCTCAAAGTGCATAGAGCACACTGTAAATGCACTTTTCCTAAATCAAACCATACAAACTATCAATATGCAAATGCACATGTGCATGTATTTGTTTTCACTTTCTTAATATTGATGCCTAAAAAGAAAGCTGTTGTACAAATTTGAATTTGATTTCAAGTGAAAATACAAACAAGTTTCTTTTTGAAATCAAAAAGACGATTACGACACTTATGATTTTGAAGTAAACACTTGTTTCGACACTAGAAATTCATAAATTCAAACCAAAAGACAAAAGTAAAAGCGCAATCAACTGTCAACAGCAAACAAATTTACTCCTAAGATCAAAACGACACTTACGACAGGTCTAGATCTAAGGGCGACAGTATGATCAGTTTACTTTTGTAATGGGAAACTGCAAATGATGTAACAAATACACAAAAACAAATACAGTTTCTTTTATACAACTGAGGCGGAATTAAGGTAGAGAAAAGGGGTTTTCAGATAGGTACACACACTGATAACAGGCTGCAAAAAACAGAGATAAAACTGAACACAAGGATGCAAAGAACCACAGCTGCACAGGGCAAAGGTTGATCAGCGCACCTGTTGCACAGAGAAACTGAATTACAGCATAGGTAGCCCTCTCGGGACCTACGTTGAAATGCAGAGTCTCTTCACAGAGCCTACGCTGAAGCAGAAACGAGAATTGTCTCTGGGTTCTGGGTCATGGTTTGCAGTTTGATCTAAGGTTTTTGGCCGGATAAAAGCTATCAATAAGGTACAATTAGAAGGATGATTTAAAGGAGGACTAAGAGCTATCACAAAGGGCAGTTAGAGCATTTGTGGATCAATTTGTTCAGATCATAAACAGGCCCAGTGAATGGACTAGAGTAGTAGATCTCTACTTTGCATTTGTAAATGGCAAATGCAGTTCGATTCAACACTCCTAAGTTTATGAGAAGAACAACAATAGAAACCCAAATAAACTAACTAGATACGATCCCCAGTGGAGTCGCCAATTTGTTGTTGGGAAAAGTATCTATTCAGAATGCCCCTATCCCACTCTAAGATGTGATAGTGCCTTAGCAACAAACAAAGAAAACTACTTGAATATTCTTCTTTATGAAATGTAAATGAGGAGAAAGGATGTAACTAACCTGTGTCTTTCGCTAGTTTGTTGATCCAATCACTCCTCTCTTCAATAGCTCCCAGCTCCCTGCTCCCTTACCGGCCCAGCTTCACCGAATTCCTGCAAGATCACAAGAGAGAGAAACTACACGAAGATATAGATATACATTCATAAAAAGCTCAGGATCAGATTAAGCTAAACATGCAAATATAACAAAACATCATTGGTACACAGCATGTAGGAGAAACTCAAATAGTTTATTGATAAAATAAGAAAGTCCAAGAGGAGATACAACCAAGTGAGTCCCGATCCAGCATCTACCTCCCAGCAAAGGAATCCCTTCCTCTCCTCCAACAAAGCATAAATCACCCAATGTACTAATCTCAATCTCAAACCAACAACAATTCTCTGCAAAGTACAAAATTCCAGCCTCTGGATCTCTGGGATGAGGGATCCATATATAGATGTAAGCAGAGAGGATGAGTCAGCTTATGTTTTGACTTTTGGCTTCTCTCTGTCAGTTCTTGCTTCCACTTGGAGACTGAGAGCCTCTTACTCATCACTTGGTCGAATTCAGTGAGGCAAGTGTCATTGGAGAAGATTCTGGAAGCTTCCATGGTCTTTCCACCTCGTTGAATGACTCTGCCACTTGTCATTTCCCGCTCAACGCACCTGGGTAGTGCATTCAAGTGCGTTTCAATGCACCTAGCCAGTGTATTTGGGTGCTTTGCAACGCAGGCAGCTAGTGGAGCTTCTGAATTGATCCTGATTTGACTAGTTCTGAGTGGTTTTTGGTGGAGAACTTCTGGGAGAAGCTGTCATTGGTTGACCTTGTTCCTTTAGGAGCTGTAACAACATCTTTAGGGGCTTTGGATCCCTTTGATTATGGACATTTCATGCTTATAGTTGTAAGGCACAAAAATGTCTATAAGAAATAGAAATTACAATCATTTGGCCGGTAGATTTGATAACCGCAGAAGTTTCTTCAATGGACAATGTTTCTCTTGCCATAACTTTGGTCACAAAGCAGCTCAATGTGTTGCATATAAAACAATCATGACTAGAGAAGCTCAAAAACAAAGAAGTATGACCAGGATTACAAAAGGGACCTATAACAACTTTTCGGCTCTTGAAAATGAAGTTGAATGTTCAATTTGCAATAACTTTGGTCATGAAGATTCTGAATGCAGGAGCAGGTTTCAGCAGACAAAGGAACAAGCCTCAAGCACCAAAACATGGAGAATAAAGGAACCACAAACAGAAAGATGTGGGATAGCATTTTATGCAGAGGGACAAGAAAATCTATGGTACATTGACAGTGGATGTTCGAAGCATATGACAGGTGATAAAGAAAAACTTGAATCATATTCTGCTTTAGAAAAGGGAAAGAAAGTTTCTTTTGGAAATGATACTCCTGCAGCTATAAAAGGAAAAGGCACTGCTCAGTTAAAAGAAAAAGTCAAAGCTGGAAATGTTTTGTATGTTGATGGATTGAAGCATAATCTTCTGAGTGTCAGCCAAATGTGTGATCAAGGAACCGAGGTGATATTTAGATCAAATGGATGTCTTGTTCGTGATCTTGATACAGGTAAAACAGTGATCAAAGGTGAAAGAACTCCGAATAATCTATACATATTTGAAGAAGGACAACAACAATGCTATCTAAGCAAGGATGATGAACACTGGTTATGGCACCGGAGGTTGGGGCATCTAATCTTTTCACAAATAAGGAAAGCATGCAAATATCAGGCAGTTCGCGGTCTTCCAGATATCAAAATTCCAGACAACACCATATGCAAATCATGTCAGTTTGGAAAGCAAACCAAAACTAACTTTCCGGAGAAGGAAGGATCAGCTAGCATGCCTCTTGAGCTAGTACATACAGATGTATGTGGTCCATTCAAGAAAAGGACACCTCAAGGAGAAGAATACTTGATATTATTCATTGACGATTTCTCCAGGTTTGTCTGGTTAGGACTTATGAAGCACAAAGATGAAGCATTCGAAAAATTCAAATCCTTTAAAGCCTTGGTTGAAAATGAGTCAGGATACAAAATTAAGTGCCTCAGATCCGACAGAGGTGGGGAGTTTACCTCAAATGAATTTTTCGATTTCTGTGAAGAACATGGGATAAGAAGAGAATTCTCTACAGCTAGAACTCCTCAGCAAAATGGAGTGGTGGAAAGAATGAACAGAACAGTCCAACAAATGGCTCGTGCTATGCTTGATGAGTCTGGAACTCCCGCAACTTTCTGGGGTGAAGCTGCATATGCTGCGGTTGTTATTCTCAACAAAGCAAATGTCCGGGTGAACAACACTCAAACCCCTCATGAGCTCTGGTATGGTGAGACTCCTTCGGTAAAGCACTTCAAAATCTTTGGGAGCAAATGCTATATTAAGAATACTGATGAGCAACTTGGCAAACTTGAACCTAGAGCAGATGAAGGCATTCTTCTTGGTTATTCTCCACACAGCAAAGCATACAAGTGCTACAATAAAAGACTTGGAAGAATTGTTGACAGCATTGATGTAGTGGTTGATGAGAAGGGATACATTCCTAGGCAAGTAAATCATGAAGATATCGAAGAAAATGAAGACTACCCTCAAAGACAGAATGATGAAGAAGAAGAACCTCAAGAAGAACCAGAGGAGCAGATAAGGATAGAAGAGAAGACTCCATCCAGATATGTTCAGAAGAATCATCCAGAATCTCAGATTTTGGGGCAGAAAGAAGCAGGTGTACAAACAAGAAGAACAATTGCAGAAGCTTCAAGCTATTTGGCATTACTCTCTTCCACTGAACCACAAAATGTGAAAGAGGCATGCAAAGATGAATGTTGGGTCAAAGCAATGGATGAAGAACTTGAGCAGATCGAAAAGAACAACACTTGGGAGTTAGTTCCTAGACCAAAGGATAAGAATGTTATAGGAATAAAATGGGTCTTCAAAAATAAATTGAATGAAAATGGAGAAGTAATTAGAAACAAGGCCAGACTTGTTTGCAAAGGGTATGCGCAGAAAGAAGGAATAGATTTTGAAGAAACTTTTGCTCCTGTTACAAGACTTGAGGCCATCCGAATGTTCCTTGCTCTCTCAAGCTTTCAAAACTTCAAAGTATTTCAAATGGATGTGAAATCAGCCTTTCTGAATGGAGACTTGGAAGAAGAAGTATACATTGAGCAGCCAGATGGTTTCATTCTTGGAAATGATCCAAATCTTGTATGCAGATTGAAAAAGGCTCTCTATGGTCTCAAACAAGCTCCAAGGGCTTGGTACTATCGTTTGGACAAATATCTTCATCAACAAGGTTTTTCAAAAGGATCAGCAGATAGCAATCTTTATATAAAAGTTGAAAACAAAAAATTGCTAATACTTGTTGTGTATGTAGATGACATTATTTTTGGCAGCAATGAAGAAGCTATGAGTCAAATCTTTGCCTTGGTAATGCAGAAAGAATTCGAAATGTCCTTGCTGGGAGAACTGACATATTTTCTTGGTTTGCAAATCCAAAAAAAAGGAGGAGGGATCTTTTTGTCTCAAACCAAGTATCTCAAGCAGATTTTGAAGAAATATGGCATGGAAGATGCAAAACCAGTATGTACACCCATGGTCACAGGATGTAGCCTCAGTGCAAATGATGAATCAGCAGCAGTGCATCAACCAACCTACAGATCTATGATTGGAAGTCTACTTTATTTGACAGGTACCCGACCAGACATAATGCATGCAGTAGGAATAGTTGGAAGATTTCAGGCAAATCCAAAGAAAACTCATCTTCAGGCAGTAAAGAGAATCTTCAAATATCTTCAAGGAACTCAAAACTATGGCTTATGGTATCCTAGAGATACAGATCTCACACTTCATGCTTATATAGATGCAGATTGGGCCGGAAGCGTGGATGACAGGAAGAGCACAAGTGGTGGTGCATTCTTTATGGGTTCCAGATTAGTATCTTGGTTCAGCAAGAAACAGAGTTCGAT
This sequence comes from Pinus tabuliformis, assembly GCA_031772625.1. Lineage (NCBI taxonomy): Eukaryota > Viridiplantae > Streptophyta > Pinopsida > Pinales > Pinaceae > Pinus > Pinus tabuliformis. The sequence continues at coordinate 510,911,333 of CM062813.1, forward strand.
TGCCTTGTCTACAGCTGAAGCGGAATATGTTGCTGCTGCATCCTGCTGCACTCAACTCCTTTGGATGATGCAGACCTTGCAGGATTTTCAAATCACTTGTATACCACCCATCTCCATCTTATGTGATAATTCAAGTGCAATCAGCATTTCAAAGAACCCAGTCATGCATTCAAAGACCAAGCACATACCGATCAAGTATCATTTTCTCTGGGAACAAGTACTTGAACAAAAGGTCAAGTTGGAGTATGTTCCTTCTAAGGAACAAGTTGCTGATATACTCACCAAACCATTGCCCAGGGAGACCTTTGAATACCTCAGGCAAAAGCTGGGGGTTGTTGATGCATCATCTTGTTGTTGAATCTCTTCTGATGGTTGGTTGTACGCAAGGCTCATATGCGTACATGTGCTAGGTTGTGGATTGATCGAAGATCGAATGGCACAGGTTCATGGGGAGCATATAATGCATTGTTGGCATTATGGAGGAAGTATAGAAGAAGATCATGGATGCTGGTCTGAATATTGCTGCAATATGTCTCTATCTCTTTCATGGTCATTTATGGTGTTTGTTGGATTATGGTTCTTCTTTGCAGATCTGGTTTATAGTCAGGGGGAGCATGTTCTTAGGGGGAGCATAACCCTTTGCCCTTGATGTCAAAGGGGGAGAATGACGTTGAAGACCTTGAAGTTGCCATCAAGTACAAAGGGGGAGTTTGTTGGCATTATGATTCTGGTATGGCTCTATGTTACAGGTGTTGTACTTGATGGCAACTCTCTTAAGTGGCAATGCTCTGTTCAGGCTCTCAAAATATGTTGAAAAATAAGAGGTACGCAGGTACTCCGTACAAAAGCTGCGGACCCGCAGGAATATCATAGATAAAGTGCGTACATACCCGCAGGTTACCTGTTCATGAGGTGCGGACCCCAGTTCACTCTCTTCAAGGCAGAGAAGCGCGCTCACGTGGGGTTTCTTATGTTTGGCCCGTGGTATTTAGCCCGCTGTTCTTGATTCTATGGTTTTGGCCTGTGGTATAGGATCTAATTTTGCCCCGGTTTGGATCCCTTGTATTGGTTATTGATGGTTTTGTCCCATGGTGTGAATAAGGGCTTGACTATAAATAGGGAAGGATATCACTTGGCTAATGCATCTTTGCAAATTGAATATCTTAAGATCTGAAATATTGGGTTATCGGTTTAAAAGCTTGATCTATATAAAAGTGAAGTTGAAAGTGAATCTATGAAGTGTGATCTCTCGGGCGCATGATCAGATCTGGGCATCTAACTATCTGTGGCACACTGGTGGACTGCCAATTTGGCCCTAACCAGAGGTACGCATGTAATTAACGGTGCAAGTGCGAGGGTACGCAGAGCAGAAGAAGGCGCAGTGCGTGGGTACGCAGAGCAGAAGAAGGCACAGTGCGTGGGTATGCAAAGCAGAAGAAGGCACAGTGCGTGGGTACGCAGCGCGATAGAAGGTTCAGGTGCGGAGGCACAGTAAAGATATGCGGTGCGACAGAAGCCGCAGGTGCAGAGCTACAATAGAGGTACGCGGCGCGATAGAAGCCGCAGGTGCGGAGCTACAGTATATGTATGCAGCGCGACAGAAGGTGCAGGTGCGTAGATACGCAGTGCAGCAGAAGGCTCTCTGCAGGTATACGTAGGGGAGCAGAAGGTGAAGTGTGGAGCCACGCAGGCCAGATAAAGAAAAACTGCGGATCTGTCTTAAGACTTTTGTTGGCTGAATTTTTCTGTTGATAAGGTGTTCTGAGTTTTGTTTACTGTTACTATTGATCTGGTTACTGCAGTTGACTGGGTGATTTACTTGTACTTGATGATCTCTTGATGTTTATGGATCCAGTTTGAAAATTTATGAAAAGTGGTCCTTGAAAGAAAAGAAGTAGGGGGTTGTAGCTCCCTTCCAGGAGAGACAGGAAAACGAGAGAGAGTTGTAGCTCTCTGCAGGTTGCAGCCTGCGTACTGGTAAAGGACTGCACCAGTACAAAACCATTGTAAAAGGAGTTTCTAATTTGAAAGAAGATAGAGACATATTGCAGCAGGTGGTTTTCACCCACATTGGGTTTCCACCTTATATCTGGTGTTCTTTGGTGTGACTATCTGTTTTTCTTGTTCATGCTCATTATTTTATGGTACTGACATGCAAAAATAATTCAAAGTATAAATAAGGAAGATCTATTAAAAGAACTTAATAATACTGATTCACCCCCCCCTCTCAGTATTATTTCCAACAAAGAGGATGATACATCAACCTCATTACTCATGGAAAAGGGGCTAGCCACATGACCATGATGAATACTATTCTAGAAGAGTTGATTTTTAAATCATACTAAGTTTTGAATGGGTCAAATTTAACCCCTATTTGGTTATTAGTTTGTGTTATAACACTAGGAGGAAAATCAGTTCAATTATATTATAGTGCATTTTGTTCCATAGTAGAGTAGATTAGCTGAGAGTGGATAGAGAGGGGGTAAAACAAAGAGGGTTTGTGTTCCATCACAACCCATTGGCCACATGTATCACTTTTTTGTATTTGCACCATTTCCACTTAAAGCAAGAGTGAACAGAGTAGCCTCACCTTCTAGCCTGGTATTCTCTCACAAGGGTTTCAATGGTCATATATTTATTGTGGTTTTGTGAATGATTGCTATTTTTTTATTATCTATTTTCTACATTTTATATATTATGTGCATAAGAAAAAAATATTAATTTAATAAATCCAAAAAGTTTAAGGAAAATTAACCCTCATAGTATAAATTTTCATATTTTAGTTCATATTTATCAAATATGTTTATGGATCAATATATATATTTGTGTGTGTGTGTGTTGGGTCCCTATAATACTAGTGATTACCCCATTACTATTGTAGTTGTATCCCTTATTAATATTGTTGTGCCCCTATTGTCCCCATATTGTTATTACTGTGCCCCATAGAATCCCTCTATTGTTATTTTTGTGGCTTTATATTATTATTGTTAGGTCGGCTGGGTTATATTGTGATTCCTTAGACTCCTATATATAGAAAGGAGGTTTTTTCATTTGAATCATCCAATAATTGTTCATTTATGTAATGTAAAGGAGGTTTCCCCCTCGAAGAGGCTGAATTCTAAGGCGTTGATCTATCTTTTCTATCTTTTCTTGAGCTGGTTTCATAACATTTGGTATCAGAGCTTTGGATTCTAAGGTTTCGCTGCTCCAAACAGGTCATCGTGGCATTTTCACTATAAATTTTTTTCTGTGACATTTCAGAAGCTAAAAAAAAAACCCATTTGAGAAGAAATTGTGCTAAAGCTCGGATCCAAATTTTAGAGCTTTTTGCGCTATATTTGCAGAGATATGATCTAAGGAAGTTGGTCTTTTTGCAGACTCCTGAATTACATTCCAAACAGGTGACCTGGGGAAAATCGTCATAAGTTTCTCTCTGAGCATTGGATTGAAATTTTGTAAGAAGGTATAGAAAGAGGATGGACTGTAGTTTCTTGTGTATATTTTTCAGAGCCAGAAGTCAAAATAGTGACTCGTGGCACGTCATACAAGTTCGCTCTACTGAACTAGTCTATAATCAGGTCATCTTGGGAGATTGTGCATAACTCTTCCTTGGAGAATCAAATTTGGATCAGACTGGTGGAATTGGAAATAGGACACAGAGGGCTACTACAATTCACAATTTCAGAACTGGATGATCCGAAATTGCAGAGATACATCAGATTCAATATCAAGCTTCTACAAAGTGAAAAAAGGTGTGTAGTTTTTTTTAAATTTTTGCATAAGCTTGGTTTGAAAAATTAGTTTGAATCGGTAATTGATGCCTCGAGGAAAAAAAATGCAAAAAACTAGTAAGAAACCTGAAAGCTCTAGCATGAATCATGAAGAAGAGGAATACATGCAACATGATATATCAAAATTACGAGACCAAGTGCAACAAGTGTCACTTGCACAAAAAGCAACAGAATCTAAGATGGATGGTTTAAGGAAAGATGTAGAAGCTAAGATGGATGGTTTAAAGAAATGTGTAGAAGCTAAGATGGATTGTTTAAAGAGAGGCGTAGAAGCTAATATGGATGGCATGGAAGCTAAGATGAATGGCATGGACGCTAAAATTGATAGCATGGATGATAAGATGGAAGAATTGAAGATAAATATGAATAAGTTGCTACAAGAAATGGTCACTAATGGTGAAAGGGTAGTATAGGAAACTCATGATGAGAACAAAAGAAATGTTAATCATGATTCCATAGACTCTAATGTGGGATCAAAGACCCGCCATATTCCAAAAATCGATATGAGGAAGTTTGATGGCAAGGATCCCGCAACATGGATATTACAGATGGAGCAATTTTTCGATCTCAATAATGTGCAAAACACACAAAAGGTACGTATTGCAACTTTATATTTGGAACCAAATCAGTTTGTATGGTATCAATGGATTTGCTATCGTAAACAAATTATCACTTGGGCAATTTTTACGGAAGAATTGACAGCACATTATGAGGATACAAAATGCAACACTTTTTTTAGCTAATTGATAAGTCTCAAAAAAAGGGTTCAATAATGGAGCACATTGAGGAGTTCCAAAAATTGAACATAAGGGTAAAAAATATTCTAGAGGAGCATAGGATTGATGTGTTCATAGGGACTTTAAAGGATAATATCCAACATGATGTTCACCTTTGGGAACTTGATTCATTAGAGAAGGCATTCAGGTTAGCAAGAAAAATGGAAAGCAAAATTATGGCAACCAGGAAGCATACCACTCACAACTATAAAGATGGAAGTGTTGTTGCCCCTAGTCTTCCACAACCTATAAGGTTGACACCACAACAATTGGAAGAAAAAAGAGCAAAAGGGATTTGTTACAGTTGTGATAGCAAATACACTAAAGGTCATAAGTGTGCTGAGAAGAAATTATTCTACATAGATTGTGAAGAGGAATAAGAAAAGGAGCAAGAAAGGTCAAAAGAAGAGGATATACTCTAGGAACAAAGCCTAGATAAAGAAGAAATGAATCCGACCATATCTTGTAATGCATTGGCAGGAATTACCACTCCTCAAACCATCAAGATAGAAGGACAAATCAAGAAGAAAAAGGTAATAGTGTTGACTGATTCAGGAAGTACCCACAATTTTATGCCTTGTAAGGTAGCAAAAGAATTGAATTTCTTCTTATATCTAGCACCAGAGTGTCAAGTGATGGTTGCAAATGGAGGAACAATAAATTTCTCTGGAAAGTGCCATAATATCAAGCTATCCATGGGAGAATATGTATTGACTAGCCCAATGCTTTCCATTCCAATGGGAGGTGCTGATGTTGTACTAGGAGTTCAATGGCTACAATCCTTGGGTACAATAGCTTTTAATTTTCAAGAACTTTTCATGAAATTTTCTATGGAAGGAAAGGAAATTGAATTAAGGGGTATTGCAGGGAAACTAGGAAAGATAATCAGCTCTAACAGTATGACAAAGCTTCTAAAAAAGGAACAAAGAGGTGTAATTGCACAATTATGTTCGCTAGATGTTTCCACATTGGAATCATCTATTTCTCTAGATCTCCAAAAAGTCTTGGACAATCATTCCAAGGTATTTGAGACTCCCAAAGGTCTCCCACCTATTCGTGATCATGATCATGCTATTCATCTGATTCCAGGAAGTGTTCCTCCAAACATCAGGCCGTACAGATATCCCTATGCCCAAAAGAGTGAAATTGAACGTATGGTTGCAGAAATGCTAGAGGCTGGTATAATTCAACCGAGTCAAAGTTCTTTCTCTGCTCCAGTAGTATTGGTGCACAAGAAGGATGGATCATGGCGCATGTGTCCAGATTATAGGGAGCTCAACAAGCTCACTATTAAAGATAATTTTCCCATTCCTGTCATTGATGAATTACTGGATGAATTGCATGGATCAATTTACTTCACCAAGTTGGATCTTTGTTCAGGATATCATCAAATCAGAATGAAGACTGAAGACATTCCGAAAAAAGCATTTAGAACTCATTAGGGTCATTATGAATTTTTGGTCATGCCTTTTGGCCTTACCAAAGCACCTTCAACATTTCATGGTTTGATGAATTCCATTTTCAAACCATTCCTTAGAAAATTTGTGTTAGTATTTTTTGATGATATATTAATCTACAGCAAGTATTGGAAGGATCATGTTGAACATGTCGATAGGGTGCTACAACTATTAGAGGAGAAACAATTATATGCAAAATGATCCAAATGTTTCTTTGGAGTACAAGAGGTGGAACATCTGGGTCATATTGTATCTAATGAAGGAGTTAAGGTAGACCCTAGCAAAATTAAAGCCATTAAGGAATGGAAAATCCCCACATACATAAAGAATCTGTGAGGATTTCTTGGGTTAACAGGGTATTATCACAAGTTTGTTAAGAATTATGGGAGAATAGCAGCACCTCTAACAACATTATTGAAGAAAGATGCATTTTCATGGACTCCAGAAGCAACAAAGACCTTCGAGCATTTTAAAGAGGCAATGTGCCAAGCACCGGTCTTAGCTACACCAGACTTCACAAAAACCTTTATTGTGGAATGTGACGCTTCAGGAAATGGAATTGGTGTTGTTTTAATGCAAGATGAAAGACCCATTGCTTTTGAAATTCGTCCAATCAAGGGAAAGTTTTTACACAAAGCTATTTATGAGAAGGAAATGTTGGCAATACTCCATGCACTTGAGAAATGGTGACCCTACCTAATGGGAAGACACTTCAAGGTATAAACGGATCATGATAGCCTTAAATACTTTTTAGAACAAATATTATCCTCTGAAGAGCAACAAAAGTGGGTCACAAAGATGTTGGGTTATGACTTTGAAATCATCTACAAAAAAGGGAAGCAAAATGTGGTGGCAGATGCACTCTCAAGAAAGGATGAGGATGTGGAAGCATTGTTGTGCACCATTTCTATTATCCAACCAGATTGGATAAGCGAAGCAAGGGAGGAATGGAAGAATGACGAAGAAGTATTCGAAAGTTACAACAAGACTCGAGTACGTCTAATACATTTAGCTGGAAAAATGATTCATTATGGTACAAAGATCGCTTATACCTCTGTAAGAATTCCCAGCTAAAACAAAATATTCTTATGGAATTGCACACTTCTCCCTTAGGAGGCACTCCGGATTTTTAAAAACTTACCACAGGGTTAAGAAGGAATTTTTTTGGGAGGGCCTTAAATTAGATATTCAAAAGTTTGTGGCAGAATGTTTTGTTTGCCAACAAAATAAAGTTGAAACAATTAAGACACCGGGTCTATTACAACCTTTATCCATTCCAAGCCAACATTGGGAGGAGGTTTCAATGGATTTTATCACAGGTTTACCCAAGTCTAAGGGAAAGAGTGTCATCATGGTGTGTTACACTAAAATTTGTCACCATGACTATTTGCAGTTAGTATGGCTCCATCAACTGTCATAATATCCTCCTTGGCAAGTCTTATACCTCTGCTCCTCATGTCAAACTCCAAGAAAGAGAGAAAGTCCTTAAAAAGTCAATTAACTCTGGTTACGCAGTTTCTCTTAACCTTACCTGCGTGTACGCACCCCAAGTTCACAATACCTGCGTACTTGTACGCTCTGTCTGTAAAGGGGTGGGTGCGTACTCCTGTAAAGGTCAAAAGGCGCGAGTTTTACTTCAAAAAAGTTACTTGTGGTCGAATCTAGAGCATTCTAGAAGATGGTTTGACGTGTATTGAGCGCCTCCAGATGGTTCATGTATCCCTATGAAAGAGGAACTTATCCCATCAAGAGGGGAGCTATCCCATTCAAAGAGGGGCTTATCCCATTGATGGTGGACCTGATTAACTTCCTCCAAAGCATTATAAATACAGGCATTGGGCCAGAGGGAGGAGAGGTTGAAAGCTGAACATTCCTAAGGGTAGATGCTGCTGAAATTAGGAATCCCTTATAGAGCTTGAGAGGAGAGATTCCCATCCTTTCTTAGCTTCATTTGGAAGTGGGTGAGCTGATCAAAGTAAAGGATAACTCTTGCTGGACCCTGGGAGGGACCTGCACAACACCAAGGCACTGTTTTGGATTATTGACCGGAGAATCCACAGTAAGAATATTTTTATACCAACGTTTCGAATCCCAAATGGGATCCATCATCAGGGTATGAGAATGATGATAAAAGAAGAGCAGAATGGAAAGGATAAATACTCATGAGGGTAACATTTTTAAGGAGCAGCACAGGTCGGCTGAATCTAAATTTATTATAATTTAATTTTTATTTTTAAATTTATTTTTCAATTTTTAATAAAATTATTTTTATTTATTTAATAGAAATTTTATTAAAATTTTTAATTTTAATAACAAGGTTCATAACCTATAGAATAAGAAGGAAAAAGAACTAATACTAAAATTTTTGATAAAAGATTGACTGAACCAAAATATATTGATTTCTATATAAATTAATTTAATATATTAATTCATATTAATAATTATAAATAATAAATATTTATAACTGATCAATATAATAATTAATATATTAATTAATAATTATATAGAAATTATTATATTAAAGTCTTAAAAAGGAAATAATTAGGTTAAAGGAGCAGCTATAATAAAGGAAGGGATCATAAATTAATTCTTGAAGAAATACTAAGGAAATATATCAATTTCTATATATAAATTAAATTAATATATGAACCAAATTATATTAATAATTATAAATAATTAATATTTATAATTAATTAATATAATAATTAATATATTAATGAATCGTTATGTAGAAATTAATATATTAAAATATTCTAATGTTAATAATTTTAATTGTGAAATACATAAAAAGTACTGACCAATAATAATAGAATAGGAGGGGGAGGGAAAAACTAACCTGCTTGAAGGCTTACCTGGGGATGGGTTGACGCTTTTTGATTTCACTGATCAGGGGAAGCCAGCTTCCGCTAATCTCCATACCATTGTCTCTGTTCAGATTACAAGGATGCTTCAAAATTTCGAGGGCTTCTCTGATTTTTCGTCTCTGATGCTGCTCTTCCCTTGCGATAATTGATGCGCTTTCCAAGCAGATGTGGTGCTTAGTCTTTGAGGAGTGTTCTGCCAAGGCTGAGGTACGAGATCTTCCATTCTTGATGTCAGCGCCATGTTCCTTGAGTCTTGTCTGGAGGGAGCGACCTGTTTCACCTATGTAGCTTTTTCCACAAGAACAGTCTATTTTATAGACTCCTTTAAGTTGCTGCTTGTCAATATCATCTTTAACAGACTTCAAACTTTGCCTGATAGTACCAGGAGCTGAGAATTGTGTTATAATGTTTTTCTTTCTTAGGATTTTAGCCATTTTGTCTGTAACCCCATGGATATAAGGTAGAAAAACCTTACCACATTGAGGTTGGTCCTTCCCATTAGATTTGGGAGATGACAACTTCCTTTCAGCTTTCTCTATGCCTTTTTTAATCTCATGATCTATGTAGCCTATATTCTTAAAAGTAGAAACCAAATGCCTCTTTTCTTCGTTTATATGCTCTGAGTCAGAAATTCGAAGGGCTCTAATGGCAAGAGTGTTCAGAACTCCAAACTTTTGTGCTGGGTGATGGTGGGAATCCGCATGGAGGTAACTTTCTGTGTGGGTTGACTTCCTGAAAACCTTATGGCCCAAAGAGCCATCCTCTTTTCTGATGATAAGAATGTCCAAGAATGGGATGCTCATGTTTTCTTCAAGCTCCATTGTGAATTTTATTTCAGGGGAGATGGAATTTAGGTGAATGAAAAACTTGTCAAGTTCTGATTTACCATGTGTCCATTTTATATTGGTGTCATCGACAAAATTCTTCCACCAAGCTGGCTTTAAAGGATAAGATTCCAGGGCCTTCTTCTCAAAATATTCCATGTATAGGTTGGCCACGATTGGCGAGAGGGGCGATCCCATTGCTACACCAGATGTCTGTTCATAAAAAGCTCCTTGGAAGGTGAACACAGTTGACCTTAAGCAGACTTCGGCCAGTTTTGCAGTCTCTGGATCAGTAACATCTTTTATAACCTGGATGGATTCATCAAGAGGAATCTTCGTGAATAAGGAAACCACGTCAAAACTTACAAGGATGTCATCCCTTTCCATCCTTTCATTTTTAATAAGATTCACAAAGTCCTGGGAGTCTTTGATGAAGGAATCAGTATTTCCAACAAGGGGTTTTAGAATTTTAGCGACATATTTAGCAAGCTCATAGGTTGGGGAGCCAATAGTATTAACTATCGGTCTAAGGGGGACCCCTTCCTTATGGATCTTGGGTAATCCATAGATTCTAGGGATGGTTTCACAGGAGGGGGTTAATTTCTTCTTCAATTTTTCGTCAAGGTTGGAATCTGAGATTATCTTTTTTACATCCTTCATGATTTTGGGCATGGGATTAATGCTTAGCTTCTTATAACTGCCACAATTTAGGTGATCATTCATTTTCTGAACATAGTCTTCTTTATCCAAGATAACCGCTGCTCCTCCTTTATCTGCTTTAAGAACTACTATCTTGTCATTATTCCGCAAGGACCAGAAAGCTTTTTGCTCTTCCTTACTCAGGTTGCTTTTGGGAGTTTTGGCTTTTCTCATGATGAGAGAAAACTCTTGCCTTAATGTTTCTTTGTCTTCCAGAGGGAGGTTGCTAATCCCATCTTCTATGCTACAAATCATCTTTTCAATGGGGAGGTTTTTAGGGGCCATTGCAAACCCCATACCCTTGCTGAGAACATTAACGGCTACCGGGTCAAGTTCCTGGGAAGACAGGTTGACCACTTTTCTTTTTGATATTGACTCACATGTGTTTACTGAAGACATACTTTTTCCTTCTTTGCTGTCTTTGGAGTTCACTGAATCTTGATTGCTTCTGTTATCTGGGGTATTATTTTTGCATTCCACGTCAACACAAACCTCCTGGTCACCCTTGCTAAGCCCATTACATTTTACCATTTCTTGTTGGATAAAACTGTCAATTTTAATGTTTAATTTTTGACTTTTCTCACCACCATAGAAATCGTTGACTCGGTCATGCGCACTTTCTCTGGGAACCTGCATCCTATCGATAGAATCCGAGCCAACTGTGCTGAAATCGTTCTCATTCTTTTGCGCCCTGCCCGATGAGTTATCATTACCTGTGTCAATATTATTCAACGTTTCTGGTTTAGATATCTCACCATTTATAATCACCTCTGCGTATTTATTATCACCATCACTATCTTTATTTTAACTCTCATGATTGCTAACTCGGTGGCTGATACCACTGTTATCCAAAGAGTCTGCGCAGTTTCTGGGGGTGCTTGAGTAATCTGCGCAGTCTCCACGGCTTTCATTACTTGAATAACCAGCGCTGTTTGACATACTTGCGCAGTTTTTTAGGTTTACAACGTTTGAACAATCTGCGTGGTATATCTCGCTCATTGCTTGTGAAGAAGGAGTAGCACCTGCGTAATTTCCAGGGTTTACTTCCTTTAATTTTACACAGCAGCTATCACCACCTTTTCCGATGCTGGTTTTGCCAACGATTTGGATCGAACTTGGATATGCACCGAGTAACAGGTATTGACTTATACTGTTTGCGCATTCTTCAGAGTTTTTTATAAAATCTGAAACCAGAAGCCCGTCGCTGTTATTTCTTGCGCCTTCTCTATTGTTAATATCTTTAATGCTTACATTCATTGGCTCAACTGCGCAGTTTTCAATGGTATTCACCTTAGCTCTGGAGTTTTTTGCAGAATTATTGGCGGGTTCCAGATTTGTGAGAATCACCTGAGAATTTAAAAGCTTGGATAGCTTCTTGCGCTGCCTTGCCTGAGCAGTCTGTCCCTCCTTTTCTGCTTTCAGGGCAGTCCTGGCATCTATAATGGCCCAAAGATTTTTATCGATGTTGTTGGCAAGTTTAAGGTGGGATGAGAGGGCTAAACGTCCAAAATTTTCTAGGGAGGCTCTAACTCTTCTGATTTCTAACCGGATTAGGGAGTTTATATGCTCTGAGTCAGAAATTCGAAGGGCTCTAATGGTTTCTTTTGTTTCCACTTAATACAATTAAGTTCATTTTTCTCAACAAGTTGTTATATATAATTTGTTTCATATACTCCTTGGTCTTTATGATGAATATGTTTTATTTTATGAGTTATTTAGGTGCTATGTAGTCGTTTGCTTGTTAGTGAATGCAGGTTTCAAAGAGAAGGAGGAGCTCATCTGGATCGGAGAGGTTGGACTGCTACAAACAACGTTGGACTAAAGGTATGCTTTAAACACCTGGTTTCTTGTATTCTAAATGCATATTTAGGGAAAGATAGTGCTTAATTGTCTTGTTTGTCACTAGAAAGCCTTAGCTTCTAGGGAGGTAGGTTTTGTCCGCAAAATCGACTCTTTCCGCATGACAAAATGGCGACTCCGCTACCGAGATGGTACTGGGTACTTTGAGAACCATTGACATCACTAGTGGTCTCTCTCACACTTGTTAACAATTTACATCATCGACTGGTAATCAAGTGGTTTCTACCATGTTCGACATCAACTCATTCATTCGCATGGATAGAATCGTACCATTTCGGGAAGTAGAAATGAAGACCCTGGATCTAGTTTCCACCATCCAGGCTGCGAGGAGTTTTGTATTCATTATACAGTAGACTAATCATAAATAGATGGCTGTGTCCATACTGTGTCTACATGAGTCTATGATTATGATGTACTGCGAAATCATTCCTATATCAGAGAAGTAGTTAGTTTGTTAGTTAAAGTTTTCTATCTGAGTATGGGAATGCCTACCTCAGTGATGATATGATCTTACATATGTATTTTGTGTTGAATATTTGCAGGTTTCGACTGGGCTCTCCACAAGATAATCCTTGAAATGATAAAGTACTTCACCCTTCCTAGATGATATGAAACCCTAATCTACTACAGGCTTCGCACTTTAGGGGGCAATCTGTTACACTAAAATTTGTCACCATGACTATTTGTAGTTAGTATGGCTCCATCAACTATCATACTATACTCCTTGGCAAGTCTTATACCTCTGCTCCTCATGTCAAACTCCAAGAAAGAGAGAAAGTCCTTAAAAAGTCAATTAACTCTGGTTACACAGTTTCTCTTAACCTTACCTGCGTGTACGCACCCCAAGTTCACAATACCTGCGTACTTGTACGCTCTGTCTGTAAAGGGGTGGGTGCGTACTCCTGTAAAGGTCAAAAGGCGCGAGTTTTACTTCAAAAACGTTACTTGTGGTTGAATCTAGAGCATTCTAGAAGATGGTTTGACGTGTATTGAGCGCCTCCAGATGGTTCATGTATCCCTATGAAAGAGGAACTTATCCCATCAAGAGGGGAGCTATCCCATTCAAAGAGGGGCTTATCCCTTGATGGTGGACCTGATTAACTTCCTCCAAAGCATTATAAATACAGGCATTGGGCCAGAGGGAGGAGAGGTTGAAAGCTGAACATTCCTAAGGGTAGATGCTGCTGAAATTAGGACCCCCTTATAGAGCTTGAGAGGAGAGATTCCCATCCTTTCTTAGCTTCATTTGGAAGTGGGTGAGCTGATCAAAGTAAAGGATAACTCTTGCTGGACCCTGGGAGGGACCTGCACAACACCAAGGCACTGGTTGTAATGGTTTCTTTTGTTTCCACTTAATACAATTAAGTTCATTTTTCTCAACAAGTTGTTATATATAATTTGTTTCATATACTCCTTGGTATTTATGATGAATATGTTTTATTTTATGAGTTATTCAGGTGCTATGTAATCGTTTGCTTGTTAGTGAATGCAGGTTTCAAAGAGAAGGAGGAGCTCATCTGGATCGGAGAGGCTGGACTGCTACAAACAGCGTTGGACTAAAGGTATGCTTTAAACACCTGGTTGCTTGTATTCTAAATGCATATTTAGGGAAAGATAGTGCTTAATTTTCTTGTTTGTCACTAGAAATCCTTAGCTTCTAGGGAGGTCGGTTTTGTCCGCAAAATCGACTCTTTTCGCATGACAAAATAAAACATACCACAATCAAATCAATATTCTACCTGCCGATCAACAAAAAACGGCTTTCATTTGTCCATGGGGGACATTTGCTTATTGCAAATTACCTTTTGGGCTTAAGAATGTCGGAGCCACTTTTGAAAGGGCGATGTCTTATGCGTTTCATGACATCAAACACATTGTGCAACCGTATCTCGATGATTTGCCCGCTCACGACCTGATCACCTTGTCCATTTACGAGCAATCTTCATGAGGTGTAGGCATTATCATATTCGGTTGAACCCACAGAAATGTGTCTTCTGTATAGAAGTGGGACGATTGCTGGGATTTGTAGTTTCAAAAGCCAGCATTCGCGTCGATCCCTCGAAGGTAGAAGCTATCATTAAATTGCCTCCTCCTTCGAGTCTTTGCCAACTCCAAAGTTTGCAGGGGAAAGCAAACTTTTTACGACGATTCATTCCTAACTACGCCGAGATTACAAAGGGTTTTACCCGGTTGTTGAAATAGAACGCTCAATTCTCTTGGGATGAGATAGCTCAGAAATCTTTTGATGCACTCAAGCACGCGTTGACCCATCCACCGTTGCTGCATCCTCCCAACTACAACCAGGATTACTTTTTGTACCTCGCCGCCGCTCATTCCACCATTGGAATGGTCTTAGTACAGGAATACGAATTCGGAACGGAACATGTGATATATTACCTTAGTCGGACGTCAAATCCAACTGAGCTCAAATATTCACATGTGGAGAAATTGGCATTGGCAGCCGTTCAAGCTGTCCAACTTTTTCGTCACTACATTCTACTCCGTAAAACTATAGTCATTTCGAATTGCAACCCTATGATCTACATTTTGACTAAACAATTGCTAGGGGGAAAGTACTCCAAATGGATTGTTATCCTGCAGGAGTTCGACTTGGAGTTTGAAAAATCTAAGTCTAAGAAATCTTTAGTTTTTGCAGAGTTAATGTGTGACATCCCGCGTGCTGACACAAAAACTGTGGCAGAGGAGCCCATTGCGGACGAATATTTGTTTCTCATCAGCACTTTAGATCCGTGGTATGGAGATATCATCGTATATCTCCAGACCCAATCCTTTCGGCCCGAAGTTTCAAAGTCGGAACGTCAGAAAATTCGATTCCAGTCCCAACAGTACAAAATTATTGGAGATACTCTTTATCGCCGTGGGGCGGACTTGGTTTTTTGACGTTGTTTAACTCACGAGGAAGCTAAAAGGGTTCTGAATGACTGTCACTCTGGAGCGTGTGGCGGTTATATGTCTGGGTATGCCACAACCCAAAAGATATTGCGCGCTGGCTACTTCTGGCCGTCCTTGTTTAAAGACTGTATTACTGCGGTTCGGAAATGCCACAACTGTCAAGTGTTTGATCGCAAGATGCGCGCTCCACCTGCTCCTCTCCACCCTATAATTTTCGTTGGTCCTTTTGCCAAATGGGGTATCGATTTTATTACATGTAACCCTCACTCGGCCGGGGGGCATGCGTATATCATCCTTGCGGTAGATTATTTTACTAAGTGGGCCGAGGCGATGCCTACATTCGAGGCAGACGGCAAGACAACTGCAATTTTCATATTCAATCACATTATTGCTAGGTTTGGTGTCCCACAAGCGATAATCACTGACCATGGGCGCCATTTTCGAAACGTTATGATGACAGAACTTACAGGCCAGCTTGGTTTGCGTCACGATAGCTCAACTCCTTATTATCCACAAGCGAATGGTCTGGTTGAGTCCATCAACAAAGTTTTAGTTATCATGATCCGAAGAATCATTGGAATTCATCGGTCGAATTGGCACAACATGTTATTTTCCGCGCTTTGGGCGTACCGAACCTCAATGAAAAAATCAACAGGGTTCACTCCTTTCCAACTAGTTTATGGTTTCGAAGCTGTGCTGCCCATTGAATGCGAAATCCCGTCACTTCAAATGGCCGTCGAATTACTTCCAGCTACTTCCGAAGAGGAGAAGCGTTTATTATACTTAGCTCAATTAGATGAGACTCGACGTGATGCTGCATTAGCAATCGAGACTCATGCAAAACGTATGAAAGCTCAGTATGATCGAAATGTGACCCCTCGAAATTTTTCGGAAGGAGACCTAGTGCTATTATATGATCAAGCTAACGATAAATTAGGTGCTGGAAAATTCGTTCCTATGTGGCATGGGCCCTACATTGTCAAGCGAAAGCTAGCAAAAGGGGCCTATGAGCTGGTAGACTTTGACGGGGACTCTTTGGGTAAACCTAGAAATGGACTTTACCTAAAGAGGTATTATGCTTAAAAGATGGGTATGGAGATTTTAGTTAGGTTAGGTTTTTCTTTCTAGCTGGTGTGTTTGTTAGTTTAGATAGTGTGCTTAGCTTAGAAAGTGTGTTTTTCGTTGTGTTTTTTCGTCGTTATTCTGCTTATCTTGGTTTTACCCTTGATGTTTGCAGATGTCGATGCCTCTCCAAACATACATTGGATTAGATGATGGTGCTTGTCGCAGTACACGGAATATCTCTTCCGCAACTTGGGTTATCTATTCGCCCTCTGACGAGTTAGTTTCTATGCATGGGGTGAGCCTCGGTCAAACAATAAACAACATTGCAGAATACAGTGCGGTGATTGAGTTATTGTCTGAATCTATCTCATTTGGGATTCGGAGTTTGATAGTGAGGTTAGATTCTGAACTCGTTGTATTACAGCTTAATAGAGTGTATGCCATTAGAAATCCAGTATTATTAAGGTTATTTTTGAGAGTGCGTCTCTTGGAACGTGAATTTGATTACATTGAATATCAGCATATTCCAAGGTCTTTAAATACATTAGCAGATGCAATTGCTTCTCGAATGTTAGACAGACATTTGCGATAATCATACATGTAAATTTAAAAACATTTCATCACACATGTTTAACAAGATAAGCCGGTAATAATGATATATATAGATAGGAGTGTGTCAAAAAATACATCGTCTTCGATCATAGGTTGCAAAACACCTTATGATCGGCAAAAATGATAAGTACAAAAAACCAAAATGTCACATGTGTCTACAAAAATGACCATCCAATCACTGGTGATGCTCTCTATACGACACCATTGCACGAGCCACCCTACACAAGAACCTCCTAAAAGGTCCTGGGACTGCGACTACATAGCGCTGAAGCCTGATAGGAATATCATCTATAGTAGTCTCTGGTATGTCTGCTGTAAGACGCTCTAGGTCTTGTTCCAACTCAGCTAGGGTCTCTGTGGCCTCGTCCCGTGGGGCCGGTACCGCTGCAACTGGTAGTCTCCTCTCGAAAGGCCGGAGGTTGGCTGGACGACGTGGGCCTACATCTGCATTTTGGAAATTATTACTGTCATTTTTGAAACGATATAAAAAACAAAAAAATAGATAATTTAAAAACTTGTGAGAATGAATTACCTGTGTCATCCCATTGTTCTCCCGGAGGAAGAACCATGTCCGGATCTCCACGAAAATCAACTTCGGCATAAGGAAAATCCTGTATAGAAAAGATCTGGTCCTCCAACCAGTGAAAATACTCCGGAGTAAATCGGACAACCTCCGTGCCCTCGTCAGGATGACGGGCCATAACCGCAACCCATCGCATCAATTTAGGCTCTCGGGGAGGCCCAACCTCAACAGTGAGCTACTGTGGGATCAACATCGGAACCCTCTCTAGGGAAAAACTCACAACTAAAGGCCCATAACCAAAAGTCTTTAGCTACCCGTTTTTGGTTCTAGTCAGTTGGCCCTTTAAATTGGCCAACACAGCATCACACCAGTTGAAAATGGTGCCCCGATAGCAATCAATCGCCATCCGCATCTAGGATCCAGTGGCAATGTGTAAAGCGGCAGCCCCGCAAAGTCTGGTAACTGTAAAAGCAATCACCATAAGTTCAGGTCGGGATATAGTTTTGATCTCTATCCCCTTCTCTTGAGACTGAGTGTTACACTACTCTTGTCGGAGACTAGCGATGGACTGGCCACCCGGCCTAGTCCCGAACAGAGTCAAGTGTTCGCCTCTCTTGGGCAAACTAGTGAGGAAGTAAATATCTGAGGGCTCTATCTCGAGCTGGTGCCCTCCAATGTAAAAGCACTGGTCCTGGACGTTCCATCTCTCTACCAACCACTCTAGAAAGCGCACCTGGGCCCTCATGCCAGGTATGGCCCAGTATTTGTAAAGGCCGCATGCCTTCAAAGCATCAATGGACGGTTGATGATTAATGGCGGCCAAATCAACATCTTCGTGCTCTCTCTCGCGCCAATCAAGCATGGTGGGCAATCTACACACCAAAAAACATCTGTTAGAATCAATGAAATCAAAAAAATTTGGTCCATTTTGAAGAAATTGGGGTTTGAAAACTCGTTTTGCGGGGTACGCACCCCGCCTTTAGGAACAGGGCGTGGGTACGCGGGTTCCCTTAAGGCAAGGTGCGTACGCCCGGCATTTTCCCAACTGAGAAAATGTCGGGGTACGCGGGTCACCAGTGGAGCACCTGCATACCCCGAAAGGCGGACCTTGAAACCCCAAAGCCTCCAAAAAATGAAACTAGGGCCTAAAAACAAATTCTAAACGGATGAAAATGAAGAGGAGGATGTTGTAGAATACCTGAAAGAGACGGCGTTCGATTTCGACAGTCGGATTCTCCGCAATGTCCACGGGAAGTTTCTTTCCAAAAGCCCTTTTTCTCTCCTCAACAGTGAAATGGTAAAAGCCCTTTTTATAGGTTTTTTGGGTAAATAAATGGTAAATTTGTTTATTTTTCACCATGAAAAGGTATTTTTCAAAGTATTTTTATCTATCTTTAAACAGGTATGAGTAATGTGTTGGTTTTTGTGCAGGATAAAGGATTTTCAGGGAAAATTGTCATTTTTCACAAACAAAAACATCAGAGTCATCTTTAAGCCCTTTTCTGACTCCTAAAACATGAAAATATTGCCGAGCATTTCTTTTACACTCGTTAAAACGGAATTAAAAGACGGTCCCCTTATAGCCCTTTTCTGATCGTAAAAACAGCAAAAGATTTCCAGATTTTTGTCGTTTCAAATTCGATATTGGAAATAAAACGACGTGTCCTTGATCACTTTTTACTTTTTAGGTCAAAGACACTAATTATGAAAGTACTCCTTGGTCGTAAAAGATCAAGCAGTTTTCTCAAGTATTATTTTATACTTTTTCGGGCTTGGGAGACACAAATTTACGAAAAAGTTCAACCCTGGAGTCTTCTTAAGTTTTTTCAGACTCTCTAAAATTGAAAAATGGCGAGTTTCTCCTATACTGGACTCGTTAAAATTTCACAGTAAAGGACCTGTTCGATTACAAACAGGAACGGACCACTCCTTCTTAGGGTTCGAATCTAAACTAAGTTGGACTCATCCGAAGGATGAGCTTATAATCAAGCATATGTTATCCTCCTCAAGCTTGTAAAAAATAAAGAGGTACTTGCTAGAAATGGTGGGGGAAAAGAGAGAAAAATGAGTCTATTTGTTATCCTTTATCTCAGAAGAAACCTTATCACCACTCTTGAACACGACACTTTTCATTCACCTGGGTTGGGAAATCCTTTGCCTAACAGTTGATCAAACCACATTGAAAATCTTCAACCTGTTCCGGGTATTAACTTTGGGTCAATTGTCACCAAGCCATCTGTCATGTTGTTATGTGTTCAAGAGGTCACTGCAAATAAACCATTCATCTGCAAAATACCTGTCATCCATCTCGACCATCCCTGAGTCAGTCCTTACAGCTACATTTCTTCAACTTGATCTATGATTTCGTGTTGTGGGCTTGCCTACAACGGGTCGCTTTCTATCGACATCAACACATTATCTAGAAAGATGACCTAGAAATCGTCAGTACCTTGAAATCTGCATGCATCAATGGCAGGTTTCTCGCCTTTGACGACGGTTTACATCATTGACTTTCGATCGAAGGATTCCGTGAAATGTTCGACATCAACTCATTCATTCACATCTCATGGATTGTACCGGGTACTTTGAGAACCATTGACATCATTGGTGGTCTCTCTCACACTTGTTAACAATTTACATCATCGACTGGTAATCAAGTGGTTTCTACCATGTTCGACATCAACTCATTCATTCGCATGGATAGAATCGTACCATTTCGGGAAGTAGAAATGAAGACCCTGGATCTAGTTTCCACCATCCAGGCTGCGAGGAGTTTTGTATTCATTATACAGTAGACTAATCATAAACAGATGGCTGCATCCATATTGTGTCTACATGAGTCTATGATTATGATGTACTGCGAAATCATTCCTATATCAGAGCAGTAGTTAGTTTGTTAGTTAAAGTTTTCAATCTGAGTATGGGAATGCCTACCTCAGTGATGATATGATCTTACATATGTATTTTGTGTTGAATATTTGCAGGTTTCGACTGGGCTCTCCACAAGATAATCCTTGAAATGATAAAGTACTTCACCCTTCCTAGATGATATGAAACCCTAATCTACTACAGGCTTCGCACTTTAGGGGGCAATCTGTTACACTAAAATTTGTCACCATGACTATTTGCAGTTAGTATGGCTCCATCAACTGTCATACTATCCTCCTTGGCAAGTCTTATACCTCTGCTCCTCATGTCAAACTCCAAGAAAGAGAGAAAGTCCTTAAAAAGTCAATTAACTCTGGTTACACAGTTTCTCTTAACCTTACCTGCGTGTACGCACCCCAAGTTCACAATACCTGCGTACTTGTACGCTCTGTCTGTAAAGGGGTGGGTGTGTATTCCTGTAAAGGTCAAAAGGCGCGAGTTTTACTTCAAAAAAGTTACTTGTGGTCGAATCTAGAGCATTCTAGAAGATGGTTTGATGTGTATTGAGCGCCTCAAGATGGTTCATGTATCCCTATGAAAGAGGAACTTATCCCATCAAGAGGGGAGCTATCCCATTCAAAGAGGGGCTTATCCATTGATGGTGGACCTGATTAACTTCCTCCAAAGCATTATAAATACAGGCATTGGGCCAGAGGGAGGAGAGGTTGAAAGCTGAATATTCCTAAGGGTAGATGCTGCTGAAATTAGGACTCCCTTATAGAGCTTGAGAGGAGAGATTCCCATCCTTTCTTAGCTTCATTTGGAAGTGGGTGAGCTGATCAAAGTAAAGGAGATCTCTTGCTGGACCCTGGGAGGGACCTGCACAACACTAAGGCACTGGTTGTAATGGTTTATTTTGTTTCCACTTAATACAATTAAGTTCATTTTTCTCAACAAGTTGTTATATATAATTTGTTTCATATACTCCTTGGTCTTTATGATGAATATGTTTTATTTTATGAGTTATTCAGGTGCTATGTAATTGTTTGCTTGTTAGTGAATGCAGGTTTCAAAGAGAAGGAGGAGCTCATCTGGATCGGAGAGGCTAGACTGCTACAAACAACGTTGGACTAAAGGTATGCTTTAAACACCTGGTTGCTTGTATTCTAAATGCATATTTAGGGAAAGATAGTGCTTAATTGTCTTGTTTGTCACTAGAAAGCCTTAGCTTCTAGGGAGGTTGGTTTTGTCTGCAAAATCAAATCTTTCCGCATGACATGGTGGTAGTTGACAGACTTACAAAGCATGCACACTTTTGTGCATTATCACATCCATTTAAAGCTAGTACAATTTCTACTACATTTATGGAAACAATTCAAAAGCTACATGGAAACCCAAAGATTATTGTAAGTGATAGAGATCCCATTTTCACTGGAAATTTTTGGACAGAATTATTTTCTTGTCTTGGTACTCAGTTAGCTCATAGCTCATCTTATCATCCTCAATTTGATGGGAAAACTGAGATAGTAAACAAATGTTTGGAAGGATATCTTCGCTGCTTTGTATCTGATAAACAGACACAATGGGTCAAATGGTTGCCTCTGGCTAAATGGTGGTATAACACTTCCTTCCATACAACAACAAAAATGACCCCATTTATGGCACTTTATGGATATCAACCACCATCCATCACATCATATTTAAGAGAAAATTCTAAGGTTCAAGCAGTGGAACATCACATCGAACATCAACAACAAGTCCTCCAACTCTTAAAGGATAACCTCGTGTTGGCACAGAATAGAATGAAACAACAGCAGATCAACATTGCAGCAAAAGAAGTTTTGATGTAGGTGATTGGGTATTCCTATAGCTACAACCATATAAGCAAATGTCCCTCAAGCAAGCTAAGAAGGATAATAAATTATCACCAAAGTATTATGGTCCGTACAAGGTGTTGCAAAAGAATGGTACTATGGCATACAAATTGGAGCTTCCTGCAGCTTCTCGATTGCACCCAGTTTTCCATGTTTCATGTTTAAATAAGGTTATAGGTGACAAGCTCCTAGTTCAAACAATATTGCCAGAACTTAACAAGGAAGGAAAAATTATATTGGAACCAGAAGCAGTCACAGAAACAAGAACTCGACAGTTACGAAATCGATCAATTTCGGAGTATCTTATCAAGTGGAAGAACTTATCCACTAAAGATTCCACATGGGAGGATGAGAATTTTATACAGAAGCATCCATAACTACTCAAGCGTTGAGGACAACACTTTTTTGAAGGAGAGGGGCATGTTGGGTCCCTATAATACTAGTGATTACCCCATTACTATTGTAGTTGTATCCCTTATTAATATTGTTGTGCCCCTATTGTCCCCATATTGTTATTACTGTGCCCCATAGAATCCCTCTATTGTTATTTTTGTGGCTTTATACTATTATTGTTAGGTCGGCTGGGTTATATTGTGACTCCTTAGACTCCTATATATAGAAAGGAGGTTTTTTCATTTGAATCATCCAAGAATTGTTCATTTATGTAATGTAAAGGAGGTTGCCCCCTCGAAGACGCTGAATTCTAAGGCTTTGATCTTTCTTTTCTATCTTTTCTTGAGCTAGTTTCATAATAGTGTGTGTGTGTGTGTTTGTAAATTCCCTTATGGATCTATTAAAAAATTATCTAGGGGGAAATCCAATAACCGAAGCATGCCATAATGTCATTGAAAAAATCAAATCTAAGCTCTAGCAATTGGGAACCCAATGGTTGAACCTAGCAACTCAAGTAGTCCTAATAAACTCAGTTCTCATTTCACCCATTCTTTTATATCTTAGCCATGTTATATTCCATGGGGGTAATGCAACACATTGCAAGAAATTTGTAGATTTCCATTGAAAGGAAGAAAATCAAATACTAAAAAAATTGATCTAATAAACTAGAATATAGTGGAGGCTTCCAATAATCATGGTAGGTTTAGAATACAATATTATTTTTTCATGAATCTAACTCTAGGATCCAAACTCATTTTGGAGTTGATTACTAGTAAGTTGGAGTGGTGGAAGAGAGATATCTTTAAGAAATACTTTTTTTTTCCATATGAAGAGATGACTAGTTAGACCTTTAGAACATAGCAAAGGATGACACATCTAAAAATTACTAAAGGCTACAACATCCATTATTCATATAAATCTCACTTGGATTCCTAGTAATGGTAAATTAATTCACATATGAAAGAATGACATTATGGGAAATCAACTGCTAGAGAAAAATATTGACCTTCTTCCATACAAAACCTAGATATATAACAAAGTTTAATCACACTATAAGATATATCAATATAGTCAACTAGAACAAGAAATTAGATAGATTGGAATATAGGAGAACCTCCTCTTTTAGATCTTATTATTTATTCCTTTGTTGTTTCCTTAAAATGATGCACTCAATATTTAATAACAAAGGATTGACAAATTCATAGTTTAAAGGATAGTATCTTCACCAACTCCTATCCCTTCGTCTTCCTTCATGCTTATCCATATGGCGCAAGGTATGGCATTCAAATGGAATTCTAGAGGTCAATATATGTTGTTGGATTGTATCTCACAAAAAAATTCTCACAACTAAGAATCTACAAAGAATAGGAATACAAGCCCCTTCCAAACGTTCCTTATGTCGAATAGAGGAGGAATCGATACATCACTTATTTTTTAACTAAAGAACTATGGGAAGCTTCCTTCATTGGAATTGATCATTGAATGATGTAGCTATCGAGCTAGAAATAAGTGTTTCTAGGTGGTACAAAGGAAATGTCAAAAGAAAATCTACGTTGATATGAGTGTGGTTTCCCTTCCTAAATGCCTTTGTTGGAAGATATATTTGGCCCACAACTCAACAATATTTACTCAAAAGATAGAAAGTCCCAAAACAATTGCATCTATAGCCAAAGGTTTATAGAATAATATTTAAAATTAAAAAAATGAAAAACCAAGAATTTCAAATATTGGAATTGGATTAAAAATAATGGATCCAACATTTTTTGTTGATAGATCAATATTACAATCCAAAAGTATGTAGGTTGAACTTAGGGCCTACATGGAAACTCTGAATGAAAGAACAAGAATTTTAGGAATCATTAGCCATGCAAAGGACATTGACCCTCATTTTTTATGGAGCATCAAAAGTTAACCTATGGGTGGTAGGTTTAGGAGGATCTTATTAGATCGTGGAGGAAAATTAGAAGATAGCTTTTCTTGGGACCTTGGTGAATCCACAAACAACCAAGAAGAAGCTTATTGTATTCTCTAAAACATGTAGCTCTTGAATATGGGATTCGACTTTTGATTATCATTGGAGACACGTGCCTCAATATCAAACTCATGCCATAAAATCCTCCCCCTCTTAACAACAAGATAACTTCCATAATATCCCATTCTTAGGAAAAAGTGAGTGACTTCCAAAAAAATTCAATTTTATTACGTTTATCAAGAGCAAAATCACAAAGAAGATTCATAAGCAAATAAGGCAAACTCATTAACATTTTGGGTGCTTAGTATAATGGGGGTATATACTATCATCCAATATCTTATCTTGCCTTATCATTCTAATGAAGGAACATTTAATCACATTAAATCTCCACTGGGCTCAACATGAAGTATAATGGATTTCATAAAGGTTTTTGCGTATGAAAGGATCTATGATCCACTTATTTGCATTGATATTCAATTCAATCTATAATTTGGATCCTAGGTTGAAGTAAATCACTAAGAATGTGGGATAATAGTACTAATATTGGGATTGAGCATTTTTTATTGAAGAAATATTTATCTCCACTATAATGTCCTAGTAATAACTTCACTTGGTTTGTAACTTGTTAAATGTAATTTTATATACAAGAATTGGCTCAAGTTTGTGTTGGTCTTTGGATTTTTTACATTCATGCAATTTGGGTTAAGTGTCTAGGATTTTTAATGCTTTAGCTCCTAATCTATCTCCTCAAGCTCATGCACCCAATCTTCCTTGGATGTGTTCCCTATTTCATGGTAATTATAAGGCTAAATTTCTAGTTTATACTTCCTTTCCGTGTTCTTGATATTTCTTCAAAGGGGTTTCGACCATTTTCGGTTGAACTCTTTTGGTGACCCTATGATTTAAGAAATATGGTGACTTTATTAGGTTGTGAATATAGTGTTTTAGTGGTTTTTCCTTTTTGTGTGCACAATGCATCCTATTTAGTGTATTGATATATAATTTTTTCTTTGAAACTTAAGAATATCGCTACTAAAAACTGGGAACATTATCTTCTTACTTGCATATGTTCCATGGATTATAGGAAAGTTAAATAAATTGAGAGGGTCCTTGATCGATAGAGGAAACCATGCAATGAAACACGACATCAATCTTCTTAGTGGTAGCAAAGGTTCATAAGAATGAACACCACTATATTACTTAAAATTCCATATTCATAGATGCAATAACTTAATAAAATAAATGAATAGAAGCATTAGAGGTATGTTGGATTGTGTTATATTCTTTCCACGACTAGCCCACATAGTTAACCGGGGGGTTAGAAGGGGGGTGGAGCCTCCCCTTCGTTGCGCCAATTGCGCAGTGGGGGGAGTCACAAGGGGTTTGAGGGGTGCAGGTAACCCCACTTTATGGGGTCTGGGGTAGCGCCCCAGAAAATTTTGGTTTTGGACCCTATGTTAGGTTGGGCGGACCTACCTATGGTTTTGTGCATGATTTTCGCACATGGTTTTGGATGCAATGGTTTTCGGTCCATGGTTTTGGACACGATGGTTTTCGGTCCATGGTATTGGATGCTTTGCCATGTATAAATATGTATTGTAACATTGAAAGGAAAATAATGAAAAATCAAGCTGGTAGTCCGATTTTGGGATCCAGGGGAAAATCTCTGTGTATATGTGTTTTATGTGTTATGCTCTCGCATTGTTTATTTAATGTGTTCTAGAATTTGTATGCAGGTAATTTTTGTACGGGGTTAAAACCTACATTTGGTATTGAAGCTGTTTTGGCTTCAAGGGGACGCCTTTGCTGCTGAGGGGTTTCGCTCAGGCCTGTGGTAGACCTTGTTCAGTAGGAGATCTGCAGGATCGATTTTGGTGGTGAAAGAAGATGGTGAGCAGTGGAAAGATAGATTTCGAGAAATTTAATGGTCAGTGTTTTGATTTATGGAAACTCAAGATGATGATTTGTTGGTGGATAAAGATCAGTGGATCACGGTAGATCCAAGTACTAAACCAACGGGAGTGTCTGATGAAGAATGGAAGAAGTTGGATCGGAAGGCAAATAGCACAATACGCTTGTGTGTCTTAGATTTAGTATTGCTAAATGTATCAGGGGAAGCTACGGTGAAGGCTTTGTGGGACAAGTTAGGGACTTTATACCAATCTAAGTCTCTTGTGAATAAATTGTTCCTATGGAAAAAGTTGTATAACCAGAGGATGAAAGATGGAGACTTGGTGACAGAGCATCTAAACGCATTTAATACTGTGGTAAGTCAGTTATCATCTGTTGATATTAAAATTTCAGATGAAGATAAGTGCATCAGTTTGTTGTGTTCTCTACCAGATTCGTGGGATAGTCTGGTTATTGCAATAGGTAGCAATGCAATTGCCTTGCAGTTTGATGAAATAGTCTCATCCTTGTTGACGGAGGAAATGAGACGGAAAAATATGGAGAGCCAGAATGGTGATGCCTTGTTTGTACGAGGATGGTCCCATAACAGAAACAAAAATAAGTCATCGAGTGGGAGGTCTAAATCTAGAGGGATATCTAAATATCCAGGAAAACCTGTAAAGGTGGTGTGTTGGAAATGCGGAAAGGAAGGGAACTACAAAAGGGACTGTAAATCTAAAGCTCCTGATAAAGGAAAGGGATCTATTGATGCTCCTTCTATAGAGGCGAAAACCACCTCAGATGAAGATGGGGATGTGTACTTGGCTTCTTCAAGTACACATGTAGATCATGAGGCATGGTTGATTGACTCAGGAACATCCTTTCACTTCACTCCCCATAGAGAGTGGTTCTGCGAGTATGAGAAATATGATGGTGGTGATGTCTTCTTGGGGGATGATAGGAAGGCTAGAATCGTTGGTCGTGGGAAAGTAAAGTTGAAGTTGCAAGGTGGAAGGGTTAGAATACTTCTGGGTGTTCTGCATATTCCTGCATTAGCCAGAAATCTGATTTTTTTAAGAAATATGGATGATGCAGGTGTAAAAACAGTGTTTGAGAAAGATACCTGCAAGATGGTTCAGGAGGCACTGGTATTGATGCGAGGAGTTCGAATTGGAACTCTGTACAAGCTGCAAGGTACCACTATTGTTGTTGGGTGCAATAGTTCAGTGGTTCTTGAAATTGGAGCAGGAAATTTAGTGGTCTCTGGAGAAAAAACCATGCTGTGGCATCAAAGGCTTGGACATATTGGAGAGAAGGGCCTTCAAATACTTCATGGTAAAGGTATGGTAGAAGGTATGAGTAATAGCTCTCTGGATTTTGATTTCTGTGAAAATTGTGTATATGGGAAGAAGAATCGAGTGAGTTTCCCCTCTCGTGGTAAGAGGGCGAAACATATATTAGAACTTGTGCACAGTGATGTGTTTGGACTTGTGAAGGTTCCATCACTAGGTAAGTCTGTGTACTATGTATCATTTATAGATGAATTCTCAAGGAATACATGGATATATTTTCTTAAGAAGAAATCTGAAGTCTTTGACAGGTTTATAGAATTTAAGGCTCTGGTGGAAAACCAGACAAAGAAGAAGATAAAGGCGCTGAGGACAGATAACGGCGGAGAGTTTTGTAGTAAGGAATTTGAAGAATTTTGTAAGAAGTGTGGTATAGAATGGCAGAAGACTACTCCATATACACCTCAGTAAAATGGAGTTGAAAAAAGAATGAACAAGACGTTGATGGAAAGGGTAAGAAGCATGCTCAGTGGTGCCGCGTTAGGACAAGAATTTTGGGCAGAGGCGGTGGAGACAACATGTTGCCTGGTCAACAGATCACCTTCATCAGCGTTGGAGGATAAGACTCCACAAGAGGTATGGACTGGTAAGAAACCCTCTCTTTCACATCTGAGGGTATTTGGATGTGATGCATATGTACATGTTCCAAAGGAGAAACGAACCAAGTTGGATAGTAAATCTGAAAGTTTCATCTTTATTGGGTATAAGGATGATTTAAAGGGTTATAAGATTTGGAACCCAGTAACAAGGAAGGTTGTGTACAACTGAGATGTGGTGTTCAAAGAGGTGAAAGATGTTATTAAACATGAAGTCCAACCAAAGGAACCTGAGAAGATAGAGTTTGAGATAAAGGAGGAAGAATCATACTCTACAGTAGAGGAGGAATCAAAAGATGAAGAGCCACAAACTCCGGGTGTGAGAAGATCAGTTCGAGAAACAAGGCAGCCAGAAATGTATAGTCCATTTGCTTTCTATTCAAATTTTTCTTTATCTATTACTGATGATGATCCCAGAACTGTGAAGGAAGTAGTAGATTCAAAGGATGGAAAACTCTGGAAAGAGGCCATGGTTGATGAAATGACATCTTTGCACAAAAATGAGGATTGGGATCTAGTGGAGTTTCCAACTGGAAGGAAACCCATTGGCAGCAAATGGGTGTTCAAGAAGAAGACAAATGTAGAAGGAAAGGTGGAGAAATACAAAGCTCAGTTGGTAGCAAAAGGTTATTCCCAGGTGTCGGGAATTGATTTTGGTGATAGTTTTTCTCTTGTTGCCAAGGTAACTTCTATTAGATTACTTTTATTTGTTGCTTCTGCTTTTGATTTTGAGGTAGAACAGATGGATGTGAAGACAAAATTTCTTCACGGGGATCTGGAAGAGGAGATATACATGAAGCAACTTGAAGGCTTTGCAGTGAAGGGTAAGAAAGAACTGGTATGCAAGTTAAAGAAGTCTCTTTATGGGTTAAAACAGTCACCAAGGATGTGGTATCAGAAATTTGATACATTTATACGGGGAATTGGCTTCACTAGAAGCAAAGCAGGTCACTATGTGTACTTTAAATTAATTGGTGACCATGTTATTTATCTGGTCTTGTATGTGGATGATATGTTGTTGGTTGGAAATGACAAAGAAATTATCCAGGATTTGAAGACCCAATTGTCCTCCAAATTCGACATGAAAGATCTTGGTGCTGCAAACTATATTTTGGGCATGGAAATTAAAAGAGATCAGGCAAAGAGGAAGCTCTGGTTAAACGAGAGGAAGTATGTCGAGACAATATTGCAGAGGTTTAATATGCAGGATAGTAAACCGGTGCAGGTTCCTATTCCTGTAGGTGTAAAGTTATCTGCTGAACAGTGTCCCTAGACACAAGAAGAGGAAGAGGATATGTCCCATGTTCCATATGCAAGTGAATTTGGTAGCCTGATGTATGTGATGGTCTGTACTAGACCAGACATTGCAGATGCAGTGGGAGTATTGAGCAGGTTTATGTCAAAATAACTTATGTTATTTTCCTTAGTTTACGTTAAAATAACTTATTTCATTTTATGTATCAATGGATATAAATCATATACATGGGAATGATGATGCATACATGCTTCTGCATTGTTAAGTTGCATTTTGTGTAAATTTAGAATTGCCTAAGAGTTTATTCAACTTGAGTTGGATGATTACAAGGTTAGATATATCGAAGAGATAATATTCCAAGATAAATGTGGTGTACTAGACCAGACATTGCACATGCAGTGGGAGTATTGAGCAGGTTTATGTCAAAATAACTTATGTTATTTTCCTTAGTTTATGTTAAAATAACTTATTTCATTTTATGTATCAATGGATATAAATAATATACATGGGAATGATGATGCATACATGCTTCTGCATTGTTAAGTTGCATTTTGTGTAAATTTAGAATTGCCTAAGAGTTTATTCAACTTGAGTTGGATGATTACAAGGTTAGATATATCGAAGAGATAATATTCCAAGATAAATGTGGTGTCTAAAGTCATAATTCAACATTTAAGTACAACTTACTGTATCTTAACATTAAAAGAAGTGTAAGAAACTAAAATATTTCCATGCACAACACATAAACATGTTCAAATATTTTCACACTTAAATCAACCCACCGGGCCATCTTATATAGCACCAATATGTACCCTATTCCCTTGAAGTGAGGAATATGAGGTCAAAATAGATTATTATGACACATAATGAACTCCTTGATTTTTGCATCATTCTATGTGCCAATTGAATATTTTGTTCCATCTATTTGACCAATTATATTCTTATTTAACCATCAAGTTGATCTCCTAGTTGATTCCTTAGTCAACCAATTAGTACACCTCCTAATTGAATCTCATATTTGACTGTTGATTTTTAACTAACTACCTCCAAATGATCCAATGGTGTGAGGAACCTACAAAGCTTATTACTCCAATATACCCCATCAGTGTAGTGAAATATAACTTTGGGAGGTAAAATTACTTCTCACACCATCCCATAATTGTGGCTTTCTAAAGTGCAAGCGTAGACTAAAAGATAATAAACTTATATTATAAGAGAGACTTCATAAATTAATCAACAACTCTATAATATGCCCTACATTAAACAAGATTCACAACATTTTCTTGTACCATCCAAAATAATGAGTATAAATATCTTCATGTTGTAATAGGATTTTACATAATATATATTTCACTTTTAACAATCATAATACGCCATATCCAATGTCTCAACTAGGAAGACAAGTTTTCCCATCAAATCTAAAATCTGCATGGCTTCGGTACGAACATGCATTGCACCATGATATTCTTGTTTCATGGCTGATAAAGAGATCACCTTCTACCTTTTACAAGGCGAGGTAATGGGTCTAGAGCTATGCCAAAACACATGGCTAGATATTGGATTCTTTTCATCTCCATCTACATCCCAATCTAAATTGGCACAACTAACTAACTAGTTTACTTTGTCACGACATTGCACTATACCAGGTTGGTAAGTTCCCATGATATAAAAAAATAGTTATCTTTGTGGCTTTAAGGTGAATTTCTCATGGATCCTACATACATTGAGAAGTCACTTTAATGACAAAGGAAATATTGGGTCAAGTGTGACTTAAATAAATGAGGTTGTCAACAAGTTATCGATTGAGTGTAGTGTTAAATAATCACATTCCTTGGTTAGCTTCACCCTTCACTAATAAGGTGTAGAAAATGGTTTGTAGTCTTCCATTCTAATATTTTGTAAAATATTCAATGCATATTTAGGTTGAATAATAAATATACAATCATCCATTTGTTATACTTGGATACCTAAAGAGAAATGTAATAGGCTAATGTCAATCATCTCAAAAGTATATGCTAACTATTTCTCTAAACCCAAAATTAAATTAGCATTAGTCACAATAATGACTAAATCATCCACATACAATGATATAGGAAATGTTCCATATTTAATATGTAGTAGCATAAATAAGGTGATCTTATTCAAAACATTTGAAATGGAGGTTGACTAAAAAAGGAACAATTGTCTCATAACATCCCCATGGGATCGTTTCAAACCATATGAGTATTTCTTAAGTCTACACAAAAGACTACCATCCTTCTCAAATTTAAGGGTTTCTTCATGTAAATTTGTTCAATAATATCACCATGTATAAAATAAATTTTGACATCCATTTGATGTACCTCACATCTAAAGTGAGAAACCAGTGAAAAATTAGTCACATAGAGTTTATCTTTGCAACCGGTGCAAAGGTCTTAGTGTAGTTAATGCATTCTTATTTAGAAAATACCTTGGACATCAAAAGAGTCTTATGTCTTTCAATAAAAATCCTTCAAATGTGAATTCAATCTTGTATCCCATCAACATTTGACTACATTCTTTCCTTGTGGTCGAGAAACTAAATCCTCCATCATTCTTAATTAAGGAATTAGTCTTATTAGCCATAAAATTCTCCAATTCAGGTCAACCACATGCATTTTCACATGTATCTAGATCAGATCTCTAGCACAAATGTTATTATAGTAAAACAACCATTTTTATTTTTAATTTTTTTCTTAATTCATTAATGTTTCCTACACTAGCTCCAATAAATTTGGTTGTCTTTGTATCCTATCTAAGAATACAAACTCTATTGTTGAAGAAGTTCCTGTACAAAGACCATAATAGATGGACTAAGTATGAGTCCCAAAACTTGGAGTTAAGTATATTGTTGAAGATAAACTATTAGTTGAACCAAACAAAGAGTCAATTTTCTAGTTGATGATACTACTAGGTAATCAATCAATCCAAGATTCCATATAATTTCCAATTGATCATTATGCACAAGATAGAAGAAGAATTCAACAAATTGACACCCAATTTATTTTCAACAAATACAACATCACTTCTACGTATACTATTTTATAGGTTTAAACAATTTATAGGCCTTCAACTCTTTAGAGTAGACAATCATGATACAACCACAACTCACATCTAGCTTCTTTCTTTTGTTGTTTGGGATATGAGCCCACACAATGAATCCAAAAGTTCTATGATTTCAAGATAAGGGTTTCGTTTCACTCCAATTTTCAACTAGATTCATATTTGATACAACTTTCGTCAAAATTTGTTTAATTTTTTTTTTAACATTAAACAATTTCAACTTAAAACTTAGTTAATATAACTTTGGTCGAAAGAAAGAAATGTGCCATTTCAACCAAATCTTGATTATTATTATAATGAATATAATAATTTTTGTAAGGTACAAACGTCTATGAATATATACCATTTTTTTATAAGAACCTTTCAAATTCCCTGCTCACATATTCTCCTCCATTGCCAGTTCTTGAAAATTTCACAATTTGAATGCATTTATTTTCAACAAATGCTTTTAAGTCCTTGAACTCTTCAAAAACATGACTCTTATTATTCAAGAAATATACCCAATTATATCTCTAAAATTCATCAATTAAGGTCAATACTTACCTTGCACCAACTAGAAATGGTTTGGTTTATGGAACATAGTTGATTATGAACAAGTTTTAATTAAGTCTTTGCTCTCCAAGATTTGCTTATTTCAAATATATGATGATGATTCTTACCAATTGTTAGGGGTTTTATATGTTTATATTAATTCCCTTCACTTCAAATTTTGACCGAGGTTCGTAATCTTCGAGCTACAAAATATCACGGTTTAGGTACAAATTCACTATCTATTTCACATTTTTTTATTATCATAAGATAATCCTAGTATTGAATGAAGTACCAAACACTCAACTGAAGTCTATGTCTTGAATCCAAACTCCAAAATTGTTCACTAATCTAATCAAACTTACTGAAGTGAAGAGACCTATTAACTTCCACTCAAGAGTACTAAATAACATAAACCAAAGAACTGTGTTACTCCAATAATTGCTTAAATCAATCCAAGTTGTATATTCTATTCAAATAAAATCTATTAATAACATACCCTAATCAAGCAATTCTCACAATGACTTGACTCAAAAGACTCATTCACTCAGAATTCTAACCCCAGCGTCTTCAATTAAATCAAATCTCACTCAACCCCAACCTGTAACAAATTATGGCTCTAACAATAATGCAAAAGACAAGAAACACCATTCAGTTCGGAAGCAAGAGATCATTCAACAAAGATAAAAACTATAATTCTACTCATTTATCTATTGATTCCGCTAAAAAAAAACCAATATCATAATGAAGGCATTCACAATTTAATTTGATGCCCAATCAATAAGCATCCTCTTGACAATTTATAATTAAAGAGTACCTTGTTTGAATTAAAACATAGAAATTTAATTCATGAATAACTTGAATACTTCAGTTCAGATCTTAAAATGTACAAGTCAAAATGCCCCAAAATCAAAAATTGTTCATTAAGAGTGATTCAACCTCCAGTGTGTAAATTTAATACTTCAACTAGAAAATTTAAATCTGAGGAACAAGAATTATTTGAAACATAAATATGAGAATCAAATATTTAGAACTGTAAAATTCAATTAACTACAATCACACTCTAGAATATCATCAATCATACTACATGGATGTTATATCACCACACATCTATTCCTACTCTAACTCAAATTAATTACAACTTTAATGAGGTTGGTGGTGGGCTCTGACCACTACCTTAGACAAGTTAAGCTACAATAATAGACTTACAAATTAATAACACATGAACTCGTAAAATAGAAGACAATATTAATATATTAATCAGTCTTTCAACAATACATATATAAAATAGTTCCAAGCTAAAATAAAACAGAGTTGTTGAAAATGTTAGTTGCTCTTTTAAAGAGATCATGGGCTAAAGATAGGTTACCTGAACAAATAAGAAAAATATTACACATATGATTTGGACTTAATTAAGGTAAGTCAGATCCTTGAAGATCACTATGTAGCCTATCATATCCATAGGGATCTGGTTGTTGTACTATCTTTAAGAGGGAGTTGTTGTCACTGCTATTAAATAACAAGAGAATCTGCTTTGGAATCAACATCAAGTTGACTAGTATGAATTATGGAACATGCTACCGAATGAAGTGAAGAACCAAGTATTGAAAATCTACCTAGTGCACCATGAAGTTAAATGTTGAACCACCTGTGATTTTCTAATGCCATCAACTTTCTATCTTCAAGCTTAAGAATATGAGTAAAATTACAGTCAAATTTAGTAAAAATAATATGAACTCACTTAACATCTATCTAGACTAACCAAATCCATATGAAAATAGGCCTAATTTTGACTTTGACCTCCATTCATTAACTGGAACCGTTTGACAAGGAAAAGATTCCTTTTGAGGTGTCAAAAAGGGTCAAAATGAAACAAGATATTATGAAAGGTAGCAGGATAAGGTGTCCAAAAAGTGAAAAAAGTAGGCCACAACATCCCCCCATGCTAGAGAGGATGCATGTCCTCATGCAACTATCTTCTTACAAAACTATTCAAACATCAAAATTGGGGCCAACCTTTCTTTCAAATTCCTTTCGTGCTAACCAAAATTTCTAGGCCACGATCACTCTTTCTTTTCTACTGTTGAAGTTTCTGAATCCTCTCATAACCAATGTATACATGGGCATGCCTTAACTGTCTCACTTTTTAGCAAAGGATTTTCTTGTTTTTTAGTGTCGGTTTGCCATTCTTCGATGTCAGGGCCAAGTTCTGGGCCTTATACATCTCATTTTATTTTCTAACATGTATGTACAAAGTCTTGTAGTTATGATACTTCTCCTTTAACCTCAGGTTATTCCTCCATAGTTTATCAACTTGGTAATGTAAATCCTTCTCAACAGGAACAAACACATCTTCAAGAGGTAACTTGTGTTTCCTTGAATCGTTCCCCTCACAAACTAACTTTTCTTGGATCTGAATGACCATCGTTTCATCCATTCCTTTTCCTATTGCAGGCCCCTGTTCAAATAGATCATTATGTGGGGAGTTATTGTGAAGGTCATCAAAGTTATCAACAGGGCCCTCTTCCTCAGGTAAATATCTATCTGGCTTATTTGTTCTGATAGGTACTTGAGAGGAACTCTATGTGTTAAACTCTTCCTCCAGAGAATATAAAACATGCACCAAACCAAGAGATTGAACGATCTATGGAGGGCATTGTTGATGTGCCATACTTTGGGTAAACCTCATACCCTACTACGAGGTTGGGATTTCTGATGTATTCAAAATCTCCTTGACTGTGGGAGTAGGGACGAGTTGATGTTGGCACCATTTCCTTTTTCTCTTGAAAAAATTTCCTCTGCCCTTTCTTAGTAGATGCCTTTGACTGTTCCCTTTCTTATTTCTTTGTTGTCGAGGCAACTGGTTATGTAACCTTTGTTCAAGGTTTCTTCTCCTTAACTTCTTGTGGTTGCTCAGACGTCAGGTCTTTCTCTTCATGACTATGCATATCTATACTCTATTTGCAGGCTCCTTTTCTTTTCTTCCCTTGAGATACTAGGGTTTCTTTCTCTGGAGGAGGGCTATGGTTTGTTGAGAACACTTCATATGGGGACTTTGTTGCACTTCCCTTTACTTCCTACGATCCCAATGCTTTTACAGACCTTTTCTCATGCTTAGGGGGGTGATTTAACAACGGTTACAAATTCCTTTCCCAAATTATTCAATTTAGGATTGATTACACTCTTCCTATATTTTATTTGGTCCTACTCCCTAGGAAAACTCTTAACTAGAAATTCTTCCCAAGTTTCCTTTCGCTACTCCAGCTCATGAAAAATAATCATTTTAATAAGACTGTAATGACATAAACTAGTTTCGTCCCTTTTAGAAGTCGATTGGACACTTCTAGCCACTTTATGCAGACTTTGACAAAGGAAGAAAGGAAAATTGAAATCACGACCATCTGTAAAGTGGAGAAGAAGCCTTATATGGTAAAGAAACATGATTGCATACCTTCCTTCACAAGTTATAAACCTATGTAACGTGGTGAGAAGTGGCCACCATTCCTCTGCAATGCATCTCTTGAGGACGACTTTAGACCAGTTGATTGATTTATACGCCAGATTGATGAACTTTGAACATTCTTCTAAGTCGAGATGGACCCCTTTGAAATAATTCTCACCAGTTAGAGGTAACCTCGTCACTTTTCTCATTAGTTCTTCTGTTACCTCTATCTCAATATCTCCAACTTTTGTTGTCTTCCCATTGAAACTTTGAGCAAATTCCATGGCTACCTTATCATTATGCCCCCGAAACTTCTAGAGAAAATTCATCCACCCCTTTTCTTCAAAACTAGGTTTACATGCAACATATTCATGGCTAACACGGAACTGAGTGAAGGTGGGTTCGTGATTGTTAGCCCCCATGCCGATAATGAAAATAATTTCAAGGCCAATTAAGGAATTGGGAGGTCGCTGGCTGATCCGTAGAGAGCTATGGAATTGGGAAAGGCTATGAAATCGAGAGAAAACAACTTCTCATTCCAATTTTTTTATGTTTCAAATAGACAATGGGGTCAATTAGGAAGCGCGAGCATGTTTTTTTTTTTGGATTATGAAAAGAATTGGGTTGATATACAATGATGGTAGAAGTACTAGAACATATATCATGACAATAGGCTAATAATCATAATTCGTTATTAGATAGGACAATTTATATTACTCATGATGGCATATTTCAATGGCATGAGGAAAGAGCATATTAAGTCATGATAACATATAATTCAAATGAATGGAGGACATACCACTAATCAGACTCTATTACTCACATTCTCTGTATTAATCCAAATAAATGAAAGTTTATCCATACCTTTATTTGATTGTGTAATGATGGCTAGAGATTTGAAAACAATG
This sequence comes from Pinus tabuliformis, assembly GCA_031772625.1. Lineage (NCBI taxonomy): Eukaryota > Viridiplantae > Streptophyta > Pinopsida > Pinales > Pinaceae > Pinus > Pinus tabuliformis. The sequence goes on from CM062813.1 coordinate 510,948,873, forward strand.
AGTGATAGGACACCCTTAACATTATCAAAAATTAATATTAATACTTTTGCAAATGTTGAATTTGATTTAGATAAACTATTGCTTTCAATTATAAAATTTTGATGTTGCCAAATTGATGCCTCTGAATTTGGTGTTGCCACTGAAATTGATGTTGTCAAACTGGTGTTGAATATACTGATACACTTTAAATTTAATATTATCCTGATCATGATCTAGAGTACCGAATTAGTTCAGTACTAAAACTTTTAGGCAGTGTTTAAGTATTGAATTAAGTACTGAAATATTGAAATTGTCCAGGTGTTGTATGTGAAGACTAGTAGCAACAAAAATATTGAACCACTGAAATTGTGTTGGAACAACAACTAAGGAGCACAATTTATTAAAATTACCCTCAAATTAGCTTGGAACTAGTATAGAAGAATCAATTAAACTGAAATCTAACCATCTTTAAAATTGTTACTCAAACCAAGTCTTGGAACCAATATTCCATGGATTTTCGGCCAGGCCTGGAATAGTTACTTACTAGTGTCATTTAAATTTTAGAGATTCTGAAATGCACCAAAGAAGACTCCACATGTTTCCTTCCCATAAATATTCTACCGATCCCAGAAAAGAACAAATCTCTACTTGGTAGGTCCCTAACTACTAGTGTCCCCTCAAATTTAACAAGTCTGGGTTAGTCTCTCCTCAGAGTATTTATATTTAGGGAGTCTAAAGAGGCTCAAAGTAGACTCCAGGGGGGATTCCTTTCCATAAGTATTTTTCCAAGCTTGGGAAATAAAAAATTTGTACTTGGAATGTCACTAACTACTGATATCCCATTGGTTTTAACAAGCCTGGGTCAACTTGTGCTCGGAGAATTTAGTTTTAGAGAGTTTGAAGATGCTCAAAGTAGACTCCAATGTGTCCTTTAATGTAAATAATCCATCAAGTCCGGATAAAGGAATAAACCTACACTTGACAAATTTCCTCCTTATTCTATGTGGGCCTATGGAGGAAAACAAAAATTAAGTTCAACGTTATTATATATATATATATATATATATATATATATATATATATATATATATATATATATATTGTTATAAAATTATATATTACGGAGCAATGGAACACATAAATTATTGCAGAAATATAAACACAGAAAACGCATAAAATAAGAGAGACACAGATATATGTGGTTCACCCAGTTTGGGCTATGTCCACCCCGAACAGCCAGTCCTTCCTTTCTATTATCTAGCAAAATGAAGAGACACAACCTACAGCAGATCCGCTGTAATATCCTCTATTTTCTCTCACAGTCTCGCCTCTCTATTTCTCGCTCACAGAATACACATCTATTACACAGCCTCAAATACAATGCCCTCATACAAAGAGAGGGGTTGCCTTCTAGGGAAAAAAACCCTAAACTAAACATAAGTTCTACCATTAGATCATCCGCCTAATGAACGGCCCAGATTGACTAGAAATTACTATACTTTTACAAGGCAATTTTACATCTGTTTTTAGCTTCGGGGGACCATTGGCCCCCGGACCCCCCAGCCAGGGGGGATCAGCCCCCCCCGGATCCTCGCGGGGGGGACAAGTCCCCCCCACACCCACCTGGGTGGAAGGGTGTACAAACTTCCTGAGGTATACATCCGGCTGAAACAAAGACCTCTGAACAATCATGCTCCACACACAACAATCTCCCACTTGTAGAATGATTGTAGAAACTCCACCGCTGCTTCATTTGTTGGACAATGACTCCTCTTTGGACCTGGCTGTTTCTCATCTTCATCATCATCCTTGAAGACCAATTGAAACTGAGCATGTTCTCAGTTTCTCCCTGGTTACAACTTTTGTTAGCATATCTGCAGGATTCTGGCTAGTGTGTATCTTTTCCAGCTTCAACTCTCCATCTTCTAACACTGATCGTATGAAATGGTACTTGAGCTATATGTGTTTAGTCCTGGAATGAAATGCTGAGCTTTTTGCAAGATGAATGGCACTTTGGCTATCACTGTATAACGTGCCCATATCATGATCCTTACCCAATTCACCCATAAACCTTTGTGACCAAATCATTTCTTTACTAGCCTCTGTAGCAGCAACATACTTTGCTTCTGTTGTTGAAAGTGCAACAACACTTTGGATTTTTGAAACCCAACTGACAGTTGTTCCACCAATAGTAAATACATATCCTGTAGTGCTCCTCCTGTTATCTCTGTCACCTGCCATATTTGCATCAACATATCCCTGTAGGGAAATTTTTGAACCACCAAAGCATAATGCTTGATTTGTGGTACCTTTCAAATATCTGAGAATCCATTTCCCTGCCATCCAATGTTCCTTTCTTGGATTGTTCATGTACCTGCTTACAACTCCCATTGCATGTGCAATATTAGGCCTTGTGCAGACCATTGCATACATTAGGCTTCCAACTGCTGATGCATATGGAACTTTAGACATATAATTCATGTCTTCTTGGGTCTTTGGGCACATTTCCTTACTAAGTTTGAAATGGCTAGAAAAAGGTGTACTAATTGGTTTTGCATTGTGCATGTTAAATCTTTTCAACACCTTTTGTATGTACTCATTCTAAGACAATGTTAATTTGCGATTTTTTTCTGTCTCTAGTTATTCTCATACCAAGGATTTGTTTTGCAGCTCCCAAATCCTTCATTGCAAATGAATTTGCCAATTTTCTTTTGAGCACATTTGTTTCCTGCATGTTAGATCCTGCAACAATCATGTCATCTACATACAATAACAATATAATATAGCTTTCATCATTTTGCTTTTTCAGATAAACACAATGATCAGAGTGACATCTAGTATAACCTTGTTCAGACATAAACTTGTCAAATTTTAGATACCACTGCCTTGGAGCCTGTTTTAAGCCATACAAGATCTTCTTCAACCTGCACACTAGTTTCTCCTTCCCTTTCACTTCATATCCTTGTGGCTACTGCATATATATCTCTTCCTCCAAATCCCCATGGAGAAAGGTTGTCTTTACATCTAACTGCTCAAGATGAAAATCTTCAATTGCCACTAGACTTAAAATAGTTCTGATTGAAGTCATTTTAACAATAGGAGAAAATATTTCATCAAAATAAATACCTTTCTTCTGTGCAAACCCCTTCACGACAAGTCTAGCTTTGTACCGCTGTTTTCCTCCATCTTCTTCCTTCAGCCTGTAAACCCATTTATTTTGCAATGTAGTTTTACCTGCAGGCAACCTAACTAAGTCCCAAGTCTGGTTATGCATTAAGGATTCCATCTCTTCTTCCATGGCTACCTCCCACTTCTTTTTGCTTTCAACCTGCATTGCTTCTTCATAACATTTGGGTTCACCGGAATCAGTCAAAAATAAATAATATAATGAAGGAGAGTATCGTTCAGGGGGTCTACTTATCCTGGTAGATCTTCTAACACCACTTTCAAGTGTTTGGGGTGCCTGTTGCTGTTGTGGTGGTTGTTGCTGTTGTGGTTGTTGAATATTATTATTTTCAAGCACCTTTACTTTTTCAGTGATTTCATCAAGAACTGCGTACTCCTTGTTTTCTTTTTCCTGTTTCTTTTCCTGCAAATGATTCTTATACAAGACCTTTTCATTGAATATTACATCTCTTCTCCTAATGATTTTGTGATTTTCATAATCATATAAGCAATAACCAAAATCATTAACACCATATCCAATAAAGGTACATTTCTTTGACTTTGCCTTAAGCTTTGTTCTATTTTCTTTATCAATATGGACAAAGGCCTCACAACCAAAAGGCTTTAAAAAAGAGTAGTTTACCTTTTTACCTGTCCATGCTTCCTCCGGAACACCACCATCCAAGGAACTTGAAGGCCCTCTATTTATTAGATAAACAACAGTATCTACAGCATCTGCCCAAAACTGTAAAGGCAATCCTGCATGCAATCTCATGCACCTTGCATGCTCCATGATTGTTCTGTTCATCCTTTCTGACACACCATTTTCTTGTGGTGTTCTTGGAACTGTCTTCTCTCTGCAAATTCCATGCTTTGAACAGTACCTATCAAAATCTTTGCTGCAATATTCACCTCCATTGTCTGATCTAAGACACTTCAATTTCTTTCCTGTCTCAATCTCAACCAAAGCTTTCCATTTCTTGAAAGTATCAAATACATCAGATTTATTCTTAATACAATAAATCCAAGTTTTTCTAGTTGCATCATCAATAAAAGTAACATAATAACAAGAGCCACTGAGAGATGATACCTGAGCAGGTCCCCATACATCTGTATGCACAAGCTCTAATTTTTCATTCTTCTTTTCTTTCCCAACTCTGAGAAATCTGACTCTCTTCTTTTTTCCATAAATGCAATTCTCACAGAAGTCCAAATCAACATTCTTCAAACCCGGCAAAAAATTCCTTAAGTGAAGAATCTTCATCCCCTTTTCACTCATGTGTCCGAGCCTATGATGCCATAATGTTGCATCTGCTCCTTTGGAAGTTAAAGCATTAACAGAGTTAGAAATACCATTGCATAAATACAATGTACCAACCTTTTCGCCTTTTTCTATTACCAGGGCTCCTTTGGTGACCTTCCAAGCTTTATCTGTGAAAGTTGTCACACAACCTTCACTGCCTAACTGCCCTGTTGAAATCAGATTTTTCTTTAGATCTGGAACATGCCTTACCTCCTTTAGTAGCCATTGGTTTCCATTCTACTTTTTTACAAGAACCTTACCCATTCCAACAATTTTACAGGGTTTATCATCACCCAAATGAACTTGACCAAAATCTCCTTGAACATAGTCATGAAAGTATTTCTTATCAGGTGTGGCATGGACTGAGGCCCCTGAATCTACCACCTAAGAATCAGTAATATTTTCGAAAGAAAGAATCAAAGCATCTTGTAACACCTCACCTCTCACATTTGCTTCATGATTTTTTTCTTGCTGTGAATCTCCTTCTTTTCCCTTCCAAGATCTACAATCTTTCTTTAGGTGTCCTTTCTTTCCGCATTTCTAGCACACTATCCCCGATCTGGACTTGGATCTGCCTTTCCTTGATTTACTACGATATCCTGAGCTCTTTCCTCTTTCCATTTTTCTTCCCCTAGAATCTGCACTTAAAGCATTTCCCGATGTCTCACCGGAGCTTTTCCGTCGCATTTCCTCACTAAGGATAGCACCAACAACATCATCAAACTTTAAATTACTAGATCCAGACATAGAGTTACTAATGGCCATTACTAAACCATTCCAACCTTTTGGAAATGAGCACAAGAATAACAGAGCTCTAACTTCATCTTCAAAGTTTACCCCTACAGAACTTAATTGACTTGTAACTGTATTAAAATCATTTAAATGATCTGCAACAGATCCACCTTTCGACATCTTCATATTAAATAACCGTTTCATAAGAAATACCTTGTTTGAGGCCGAGGGTTTTTCATATAGTTTCGACAACGCCTGAATCAAACCCTCTGTCGTTGTTTCCTTCGAAATGTTGAAGGCGACTGACGCAGTGAGGCACAACCGTATTGTTCTGAGTGCCTTTCTATCAAGAAGGTTCCATTCTTCATCTATCATAGCCGTCGGCTTCTTTGTTTTTCCGCTCAATGGTAGGTACAGATCTTTTTGATACAGATAATCTTCCATCTGCATCTTCCATAATGAGAAGTTTTGGACGTTAAATTTCTCGACCCTAAACTTACCATCTTTCGCCATTGTTCCCACTCGAACGAGGAACCCTTCTTTCCTACGAGTTTATCAGCTAAATAGACCTTCGGCTCTGATACCAGTTATTATAAAATTATATATTACGGAGCAATGGAACACATAAATTATTGCAGAAATATAAACACAGAAAACGCATAAAATAAGGGAGACACAGATATACATGGTTCACCCAGTTTGGGCTACATCCACCCCGAACAGCCAGTCCTTCCTTTCTATTATCCAGCAAAATGAAGAGACACAACCTATAGTAGATCCGCTGTAATATCCTATGTTTTCTCTCACAGTCTCGCCTCTCTGTTTCTCGCTCACAGAATACACATCTATTACACAGCCTCAAATACAATTCCCTCATACAAAGAGAGAGGTTTCCTTCTAGGGCAAAAAACCCTAAACTAAACATAAGTTCTATTGTCAGATCATCTGCCTAATGAACAGCCCAGATTGACTAGAAATTACTATACTTTTACAAGTAAATTTTACATTTGTTTTTAGCTTCGGGGGCGCTACCCCCGAGCCCCCACCGGGGGACCGCTAGCCCCCAGATCCCCCACCCGGAGGGGATCGGCCCCCCCGGACCCCCGTGGGGGGGACAAGTCCCCCCCACACCCCCCTGCATGGAAGGGTGTACAAACTTCCCGAGGTATACATCCGGCTAAAACAAAGACCTCTGAACAATCATGCTCCACACACAACATATATATATTAAAATAAAAATTCAATTTGAAGAACCAAAAGTGGCTCGATCCCTCTTATTTATTAGCTCCATCTCTGGGTTCTACAGGATAGTTTGTAAAAATTCTTGTTTGGAAAGTGGCCAGTGGTAGATATTTAACCTGTGTCCATTTACCACAAATGGAGTCTGATTATCATCAACGGTCTTAATTTTGACTGAGCCATTGTTAAAAACTTCTCCCACTTGTTAGGGTCTTGGCCATCTAGTTGAAAAATTCCCTTTGAAGTGTTTGAATGTGTTGTACAATAATGCCCAGTCTCCTGGTTGAAAAGTTTTCTTTTTGATATACTTTTCATGCCAACAAGCCCTCTAATCTTGTACCAACATAGTATTTTGGAGAGCATCCTTCCTAATCTCATCAAGTTCGTTCAGCTGTAGCACTCTCTGTTTCTGAGCTTCATCCAAATCCATCCCTAGTTGAACAACAATTCGAAATGTTTTCACCTGAAACTCAATGGGTAGCAGCACCTGCTTCCCATATACCAGTTCATAGGGAGTATACCCAGTCACATTTCTCCATGTTATTCTATAGGCCCATAATGCTTCTAGTAACCTATCAACCCAGTCTCCATGATGCAGCTGAATTGTTTTAGTAAGAATAGACTCCAAGACTTTATTGGTAGATTCTACTTGACCATTTTCCTGAGGATGTTATGGTGTAAAATTTCAGTTCTTGATTTGGTATTGTTTAGTGATGACTTTTACTAGTTTAGAAGTAAATTACGTCCCCTAATTAGTAAGAATCTCCCTAGGTACTCCAAAATGAGTAAATATATATTCAGAGAGAAAATCCACAATATACTTTTTAGTGGAAGAATATAAAGCTTTGTCTTCCACCCATTTTTTCACATAATTAGTACAAACTAGGATATACCTCTTCTTCTTGGACATAAAAGAAATAGGCCTTAAAAAATATAATGCCTATTTTTCAAAGGGTTCAATTGATACCTGGGTTTGAAGAGGAATTTCATCACTTGAAACTTGTTTTCCCATCCTCTGGAAATCATCATAGCTGGAAACAAACTTCTTAGGAGTCTTTGAAAAGGGTGGGCCAATAATAGCCCGCATGCAGCACTTTGTAGGCTATCCTTCTATCCACAAAATTGCCACCACATGGTTCATTGTCGCATGGTTTCAAGAAATCATACTGTCAGGCCAGGAGGTAACTCCTTAAAATGAGATTGTATTATTCATTTAGGCTGTTCATTATTATATACAAGAGGGAGTGACTGTTGAGTTTCATCTCTCTACGACTCTCCATTTTCTCTATTATTTATTTACACTATTTACAGTTGTTCATCCAATCCCTATGATTAGGTGTCAACATTCCCCCCCTTAATTTGAAGGGATGTTGGTGAGTCCAAGCATCATTCTGAATCATTCAAGCTTTTCTCTTCCAAGCGCTTTCGTGAAGATGTCTGCAATCTGCTAATTAGTGGAACAATGGCGAAGATGGATTGTTTTGGCCTCAACATGATGTTGAATCAGATGATATTTTGTATTGATGTGCTTCGTTTGATCATGGAACTTTGGGTTCTTGGCCAACTTTATTGCTGAGGTATTGTCCATCATGAGTGGAGTCGAATGTACTTGTTTTAGCTGCAAATCATCTAGAATTTTCCTGAGCCACACAATTTCTTTTGTTGCCTCAGTTGCTGCCACATATTCTGACTCTGTTTTGGAATCTGATGTAACTGATTGTTTGTGTGATATCCAGGAGACAACTCCTGATCCAAGACTCATAGCGTAACTTGAAGTAGATAGCCCAGTTTCTTTGTCTCCATCGAAGTCTAAATCAGAGTATCCAATCAAGCTGAAGTCACCCACCTATGTAGACTTGAGTCCAAAGTCTTGAGTTCCCTTCACGTACTTTAGAATTCTTTTTTGCAACAGACCAATGTCCTTCACAAGGCTTTTGCATAAACATGGAGAGGATTCCAATAGCAAATGAATTGTCTGGTCCGGTAGTAGTCAGGTAGTTGAGACTTCCTACAAGTTGTCTATACTTTGTTGCATCCTCACATTATTTTCCTTCAATGGATGTGAGCTTTAAGTTTTGTTCCATTAGAGTAGTCAGAGGATTGCATTCAACCATGCCAAACCTATTCAACAGATCTCCAATGTACTTCTTTTGAGAAAGGAATATGGACTCCAGATGTTGAGTTACTTCAATACCAAGATAGTAATGAACATAGCCCAAATCAGTGATTTCAAAACCTTTCCTCAATTCCTTCTTTATGGATGCAATGTAGCTCTCATTGTTCCCTGTCATCAAAAGATCATCTACATATACCACAAGATAGACAGCTGTTTTGCCAACTTTCTTGAAAAACAAAGTTGCATCATCAAGATCATAATGTTTGAAATTGAGTTTCAGAATATGATCAATTAGTTTTTCATACCGGGCTCGCGGTGCTTGTTTGATGCCATACAAGGATTTCACAAGTTTGCATACTTTATGTTCATGTCCTTTCACAACAAATCCTTTAAGATGGGACATTAAAACAATCTCTTTTATATCTCCATTCAGGAAATCAGTTTTTACATCCATTTGATGGACTTTCCAATCATTTTGAGTTGCTAGGGCAAAAAGTGTCTAGATGGTAGCCCATTTTGCTGTGGGGGAAAAAATCTCCTCATAATCGACCCCTTCCTTCTGTGCAAAACCTTTTGCCACAAGCCTAGCTTTGTGCTTGCCAAGTGAGCCATCAAATTTATACTTGTTCTTGTAAACCCACTTGAAGCCAATTGGTTTCGTTCCAAATGGAGGATCAACTAGCTTCCAAGTGCCATTCTTTATCAAGGCATCATACTCCTTTTGCATTGCTTCTTTCCATTCATCATGAGAAGCAACTTCTTTCAAGGAAGTTGGTTCAAAATCTGTAGACAAATTCGATTCACAATCATAAGAAACATCCATATCAATAGGTGAATCAGAGTCATCTACATCACCTCCATTTTTCCGGGTTGAATTTCTAGTTCCTATCTTTACAACCTCATCAGGATGAACACTTTCAAGTGTCTTTGTCAGCCACTTTGGGGGACCTTTCTGAGATGGTCCAGATTGCTCAGTTGATTGAGTTGGGATTGAATCAAGATTGAGTCTCCCAATTCTGTCAATCACATCACTCAAAGTATCATCGGTTGTTGGAGTTTCATGCGGGGGAGAGAGTGCTTGAGAAGAAGATTCCACAGGTTGATATATAGGAATCCCCCCTTCAAGATGTGGAATCTGATTATCAAATTCTTGAAAAGATTTTGCATTTTCGAATCTATCCAAGCAATCAAGTTGTCGCTCAACAACATTGTCAGCTTTGGATGATTCAAGAAATATTACATCTCTAGATACAACAAAATTTTTATTGACTTTATCATAGAGACGGTATGCTTTGGAGGTGTTTGAATACCCTAGGGAGATACACTTACGACTCCTTGCACCAAGTTTGTTTCTATGTACCTTTGGTATCAAGGCATAACATGTGGAACCAAAGACCCTGAAATGCTTTACTGAAGGAATGTGCCCATACCACATTTCATAAGGAGTCTTGTTTCTAATAGCATTAGATGGACATCTATTCTTTACATATACAACACATAGAACTACATCAGCCCAAAACATCAATTTTACATTTTTGAAAAACATCATGGAGCGCACCATATTTAAGATTGTCCTATTCATTCTTTCAGCTACTTTGTTTTGTTGGGGATTATAAGGCACAATTGTTTGATGTTTGATCCCATGTTGGTGAAGATAGTTTTCAAATTCATTTGAAGTGTATTCTTTTCCATTATCAGTGCGAATAGAGCCAATATGAGATTGTGCATCATTTTCAATCCATGTATGAAAGTTCTTGAATGTCTGAAAAGCATCAGATTTGTTCTTCAATATATAAACCCAACACATTCGGGTGTAGTCATCAATAAATGTCATCATATATTTATTTCCATTTGTAGAAGGAACATACATTGGACCACATAAATCTGAATGAATGAGTTCAAGTTTTCTATGTGCTATGGAATGTGAATCATGAAAAGACTGTTTGCTATGTTTTCCTAGAATGCAAGCATCACATTGCTTAAGTTTCCTAGGAATTGTAGGCAAACTAGTAACACCATTTTTCTTCAACAAGCAGAGGTTGTCATAGTTTAAATGTCCATATCTAGCATGCCATAATAAACTTGATGGAAATGTACCTTCTTCATAATGAGAATTGTATGAGAAAAGTATGAGATGTTTGAATAGCCATTTTCTCTATTATTTATTTACACTATTTACAATTGTTCACCCAATCCCTATGATTAGGTGTCAACACATACATCTCATCCTCCCTCACACATATCCTCATAATTAGATCAGGATTAGTGCGGTACAAATATCCTTCTATCCATGAATAATTAGCACTTAGTTGAACAATCTTATGTTTTTCCCCGGCGGATAAGTTTTGTGGGAGCTTGCCTGACACCAAGTAATTGGCCACATCAACAAACCAGGGAGTATGAGTGGAAATGCAAAATAAATTCTCATTAGGAAAATCATTTGGAACTGGGGAAACATCTTGATACATGTTCATTTTGGACAAAAAATCTACAACTAAATTGTCTCATCCAGGCCTTTCAATCACCATAATGTTAAATTCCCAAAGCAAAAGTAACCATATTGTGATTCTACCATATATAATAGGTTTATTCATAAGAAATCTAATGGTTGAATAATCAGTATGGACAAAATTTTCATAACCAATAATATAATTCTTGAACTTGTTAATAACATGGACTATTGCTAACAATTCCTTTTAAGTGACAATACAATGCAATCTCACAGATGAGAGATTTTTTCTAACAAAATAAATAGCATAAGGAATTTGATTCTCCCTTTTACCCAACACAACTCAAAGGGTTGTGTTTGATGCATCAACACACATCGGAAAAGGGAGGGATCAATGGAGCCCCCTCAATATTGGTGCAGTTGACAACTTGTAGATTAGTATCTGAAAATCATTTTGATAGTTAGTGTCCCATGAAAAATCAAAATATTTAGCCAAAAATTTGAACATAAGAGCAAAAAGTTTAGTAAAAATTTCAATAAATCTTCTATAATACCTTGCGTGCCATTGAAAGCTTCCTACCTCTCTCTATGAAGTTGGAACTGTAATTTGTGAAATTACCTCAATTTTTGCAGGGTCAATCTTTATCCCAGATTGTGAAACATCATGGATAAGTACAACTCCCTTAGTTTGCATCATTTTACATTTTTCATTGCAGAAGGATAGATGTGTTTCTTGATGGTGAATCAAAACATTTTCTAGATTTTTCTAATGCCTCCTGAAAATCATTTACATACACTATAAAGTCATCCATGGAGACCTCCACACAGTCATTTATAAGGTCAACAAAAATGGCTAAAACAACCCTTTGAAAAGTGGCTGGAGCGTTACACAAGCCAAATGGGAGGACTCTGTAGGAATAAGTGCCCCAAGGAAAGGTAAAGGTAGTTTTCTCTTGGTCTTCTGGGGCTATTTGGATCTGATTATAGCCATTGTACCCATCAAAGAAAGAGAAATATTTTTTCCCACACAAAATATCTAGTACTTGGTCAATAAAAGGTAGAGGAAAGTAATCTCTCAAGGTGGCCTTGTTTAGCTCCCTATAGTCAACATAGTTTCTCCAATTCCCATTTTTCTTGGGAAAAAACACTAAGGGAGATATCCATTTTCTGTCGGAAATAAGATATATAAAATTTTCACTCAATAGTTTTTGGAGTTCGTCCCTAACAATTTTTTTAAGAGTTGGATTCATTCTCCTTTGTGGCTGCCTCACAGGTCTGATTTATTCATTGATATAGATGTGGTGTATGAAGGTGTCAAGATGAATTCCTTTCATGTCTAGGTAGTCCCAAGAAAATGCCCCAGATTGTTTTTGAATCATTTCCTACCATCTGCTGTTGTTGTTTTGTACTTAAGTTTGTACCTATGGACAATGTTTTTCCAGGGCTAATTTAAACAGGTTGAGTTCCCAGTTCCTTGTTTTCACCTATGGATGCAATAATAAATGATGCAAAAAAACAAGAAAACAAGTTTCCTAAAACTTGGGGCTGAAAGCATGATTGTAATTGCTAAAAGAAACAGGGTATTCAATACATCTTATATCAGATCAAAATTGTTATAAGGAATGTTCTTCTGATTGCTCTTGAAATCCCCTTGATTGTTCTAAGGTTAGAAGAGGGAGCATAAATTATTCCTCTCCATAAGGGTTCTCCAAATAAAGAGGGACTTCATTTTCTAATTGATCAGGTGAAAAAATTGTCAATATTTGGATTTGTGATCCATCAAAGATGGTCATTTCTCCAGTCCTGCACCCAATGAAGGCATCAACAATAGCTAGCCAAGATCGACCTAAGACTATTGGGTGTCTTGGTTAAGTGGTTTTGGGATAAATTACTATGAAATCTATCAGATATTCCCAAGAGGCCATTGTTACAACCACATCTTCCAAGACTCCAATGGGCTTGACAATAGAATTGTCTACTAATTCCAACACAATAGGTGTGGGTCTTACCTGGTTTAGTTGCAACAAGGTCATGGTATCAATGGCCATTACATTAATGGCCACTCCCAAGTCTACTATAATGTTATGTAGAAAATTCCCATTGATTCCTATAGTTACCCATGGGTTCCTTGGATCATGATACTTTGGTGGGAACCCTAATATCATTTCAAACATTTGACTAACTACCTTAATGGTCTGGTTTTTATTTTTCTTCCTTCCATGTTTCTTGATAGAAAGATCCCTAATAATTTTGGTGTAGATAGGTATGTCTTTAATGGCCTATAATAAAGGAATCTTTATACAAACATTTCTTAATTCATATTCTAGATCATATTCCATAGGTAACTCAATTTTCCTTACAAGTAGTCCTTCTTGGATAGGAGGTTCCTTAGGTCCCAATGGTTCTCTTGTTACATCATTATTTCCGATTTCCATTTTTTTATGTTCATTAGTTTTGTTTTCAGATTCTATTTGGGGATCCTACTCTTGTATGACCACTACATATTTATTCTTATTAATCATTTTCCCATATACCTAGGTTGAATTTCATTTATAGGGAAAGAAGTGATAACATAGGTGGGAAAAGGCTGTAGTTATATGTTTTGCACAAGCTGAGGAGGTATGTTATTAGGATTAGTTATGGGTTGTGCAGGCGGCTATGTTGACCTTGGAGGATTTGAGTTAAATGAATGTTGCATCTTCCATGAAAATGGATTAGCATTTTTAGCTAATGGTAGTGGTTTCTATAGTGGAGGCGGAAATGGTAACACAAATTGCTACTGTGTGGGATAGGGTGGGTTATATCCTTGCTGGTACTAAGGGACATTAGGTGTGTATGACACGTAAGGTGAATATTGTGGTTGGTAATAGGGATATGAGGGTGTTGGAATTTGGGATTGAAAAACATTCCCATGAGGGTTTCCTCTCCATCCTTGATTCCATGGTGAATTTTGAAGTGGTTGAGTTGACCATGGAGAATAAGGTGTCTATGGATTCCATAGTTGATACTAGGGAAAAGACTACATATTAGGGTCTTGATAAGAATTACTATTTGGTGCCCTCCATGGTGGTCATCTAGAGGTTTGAGGAAGCTCACATGTTTCAGCCCCTCCTTTATAAATATCTTGTAGTCCTGGTAAGGAAGGACAATGTTCGGTGGGGTGATCATGTGTGAAAATCCTGCATTCTTCTATCACATTCATAGGACAATCTCTTTCAACACGTTTCCTTCTTCACATAGGAAAAGAAATGGCTAAAGTGGCCTTCTCCTCTTCCTGTTTTCTCTTGATTTTAAGAGTATCAAATTGGTCACTAGTAGTGTTCAAAATGTTTGTCTTAAAGTTTTATAGAAGCTTTCCTAGCTCAATTTGAGTAACTCCTCCCTATATAGGTTTATGAATTCTAGATACAAAGTCTCTTGGACTATCACAAATTCTCTTTTCTACCTTAGCTTGGCTTTTAAAATAGGTTCTACAAAGCTCAACTATCTCAACAAACAATTTCTTATAGATGTCTCCAGAGCCTAAGAGATTTAAGGTTTTGGTACAAACTTCCGTTAACCCATTTAAGAAGATAGTCCTATAGGTTCTCTCATCTAAGTTACCTATTCTGAATTTATGATAATTATAGAGGAATATTCTAAGATACTCTTCTAGACTCTCTTCTTCCATTTGTTGCATCCTAAAAACGTCATTGATGTCTATGCTTTTGCAATAATCTTGGTATTTATTAAGAAAGATAGATTTCATCTCATCCCATGAGTAGATAGTGTTCTCCCTAGACTCATAAACCACCTAAGGGATGAATATTTCAAGGTATCAAGGAATAGTTTGAGTTTGTGTGCATCATCATGATAATTATATCTTTTACAAAGAAAATCAAACTCAAAGAAAAAATAACCAAGATCTTTTGAAGACATACCATGGAAAAGTGGAAGGGATACCAAAGTTATATTATTCATATTAATGTTCCTAGTGACATGTAAGATCAGAAATATGATTGTAGTATTTTTTTCTTCCTCATGTTCATTTTCATTAGGTCCACTCCTAGTTCCATCTCTTCCACCACCATTACCATTAATTTTGTCGTTGTTTCTATTCTCTTCACCACTTCTGTTAGCGATTCTTCCAAAAGGCCTAAAGGAAGTAGAATAACATGTAGTGTAAAAAATGGAAAAAGATTCAGCTGAATTAGGTCTTATGTGCACAGGTCCTAAGTCTCTCAGTGGTGCTCTCATTGTAGATTCTGTTAGAGTCGGTCTTGTTTCCCTCCATCAGCGATCAAAGCTCTTTGCATTTGCATAAGTAGGTGTCTCATCAGTGTCAATTTTTGCATCCCATTAGGCATGCCATAACCCTGATGGAGGAGCTGGTGTCTTTGTCCCCCTCTTGGCATTGTTGGATCAAGTCATTTCAGTCCTTAGTCACTTTTAAGCTTGTCTTGTATTGGCTTGAGGTCAAATTCCTAGGTCTAGGGTTTTGGTCAAGATGGTTTACAAGGTCATGTCTCTGAAGGTCAAATGGTGCCCAGCAAGCCAGAGGGATGTTTTTCAAAGTGTTTCTTCACAAACTTCTATCTTGTACAGTAAATTTTCACCTTGGATTTAAAAACTTTGTTTTTAAAGCCAAGGTCATTTTTCAAATTTTTGTAAAAAGTGATGAAATTTCAAAAAGCTTCCAAGGACAGTATGAAACCCTGGCTCCCTTGCCAAGATCCCTCAGATGATGTCCCTGCAAAAAATATCAAGCAAAAGCATTAAATGAGTCAATTTCAGGATAAAGGAAACCAAAATGGTCAATTTTATAAAGTGTCAAAGAGAAACATTATAAAGTGGGTTTGAGCATGAAATTATTTCAAATCAAAGCTATAAAAGCCCAATCTCCCTCCATCGACCCTCATTGTGCATCCAAGTTGTTTGCAAGAGCGATTGAGTAAAAGATTGAGTGAATTTGGGAGCTGGACAGGCGCGCGACCCGTCAGACCAGGTGCGCGACCCGTCAGAGGCGCGCGACCCGTCAGCAGCGTTCCGGCAGTGCATTTTTTCAACGGGCGCGACCCGTCAGTGGCGCGCGACCCGTTGGGTGAGGCGCGCGACCCGTCAGCGCCCTCCTTTCCAAACCGACTGCAAATTTATCCAAGGACCCTCCGAAATCGCCAAATTGCCAAGGTAGGCTCTCCAAACTTAAGAATGGTTGCTTGTTATGATCAATGGGAATCTTAATGGCATTTTTAAAGGATCTCCATGTGCAAGAGAAAAGCTCCATGTTGCTGCATTTTAAATTTGTAAAATATGCCTAGGGTTTTATGCTGTTTGAAGGTATTCCCCTTGTAATCATTTTCCCCATTTCCCATGTCATTTTCCTTGTTTTTCTATATAAATTTCTCTTTTGAATTTGTAAAGAAAAAGCCAAACCCTACCCCTCTTCCCTAAAAAATGAAAAATTAAAGCCCTAACCCTACCTCTCATTACTCATGTAAACAATGTATATGATGATGCATGTGCAATGATTTTTGGCAATGTTTTTTCCTTAAATCCCTGTGTCATATATTTATTCCCATTTTCCCTTTAAAAGTGTCCCTCCCCTAACATTCCCTTCATGCTCCTTGTCCCCCTTGAAACAACATACAAATCAGCATTTTACAAAGCAGAAACAGCAGTACATTTTGGCCACTCTGCTCCTTAAACAATGTCAGAAACCGAAACCTATGAGCAGAGTGATGACCAGGCATCAGCTTCAGAGATTGAGATACAGAGGAGGCCTCATAAGGGTGGTAAGGGTGGTCATCATAGGCGAGAGGAGCCCACCTCTTTGACAGATTTACAAGCTTGTCCTATGGCAGTCTCATGCTTCAAGTACATGTCCTGCTATGAGTTTTGTGAGAGGATCTCTCGGATTCAGCACCACAGAGAGTTGGCTCGCCTGTTTGTTTTACACTTGCATGATGGACATGTCAACCTTGCCGGGGTAGACTTTACATTGACACCTGAGGTGATTGCACAGGCCACAGGGATACCTAATGTTGGAGAGGTGTGGAATAAGCGCAAGGTGCTGGATAGTGTTCATTTTGAGCCTTTCGTTAGACCAGCACTCATGAGACACTTTACAGGAGTGTTTCCCTTCAGATTTCTTAGAAGTGAGTATGCTCCCATCATGAGGCTCATCATGCTCTATTTTACTTGTGAGGGCAGATTTTCACAAGTATATTCATACCATATTCGCCTCTTGATGCACTTCACCCGAGTGAGGATGATGAACATCCCTGTTTTCTTCTATCATAACATTGAGAAGATGGTGTCCATGATGCAAAGGAAGAGCCCGGCACAGCAGTACAGGAGCCTTTACCATTATGGTTTGATTCAGCTAGTGGTATTACATCAGTTGGCTCAGCAGGGCATCTCATGGGAGGAGTTCATCTCTCGTGAGCTCTTCACAGCACCATCACCGCCACATCCTGAGGTTATTCATGAGGATGGAGGACCATCACAACAGCATGACATCCCCGTCACCAGACATGTCAGCTCCTCACCTGTGGTTACTTATCAGAGAGGCCAGAGGGCCTTATTTGCAGCAGCTCGGCGAGTACTTTCTCCATAGCATGTGGAAGGGGTCTCGCCTTCTTCATCGGCTCAGCGAGTGTTATCTCCACATCAGGTGGAAGGGGCCTTGCGTTCTTCAGCAGCACAGGTACCAGGAAGGGGCAAACATCCCAAGATTGATGAGAGACCATCAGGTGTTCCGGATATAGAGCTTATTGATCTTGATATCAGTTCTCCTGGCCGAGAGGCAAAGGAGATCATTCAGCACCTCAGAGCTGAAAATGATGCCTTGCAGAGGAGATTAGAGGGGGCACAATGGACCATCACATACCTCGAGCAGCGCAACAAACAGTTGGAGGATGAGCAAGCACTTGATCAGTTGTGGAGGATTCGTAGTGACCGCATTTTGAACCGGAGAAGACCCGGTGATCTATTGCCCACTGACCGAGAGTCCATGCTCATCCGGGTAAATGCACACTTGGAGAGGTTGTTGGCTAAGTCTAACCAAGAGAATAAATTGCTGAGGAACATGAAGAACCATTATTGGGCAAGAATGCATGTGTGCAAGGCAAAGATGAAAATGTTCCAAAGGCGGTTGGCCAAGGCACAAAAAAGGAGAAAGAGGCCCAATCCCCTCCATATCTTGGTTGAGGCTTCACTGAAGGACCAAGGCACTAAATAGCCCAGCCACAACACCAATCCCAAGAAATTTTGAAAATTTTGGGTCAATTTTGATTTTTCAGGCAATTTACAGGTTTTTGTCCATTAACGGGTCTCACCCCCCGCGCGACCCTTCATCCCGGCAACTCCATTTTACAAAAACTCAGCATTTCCAGATTTTTCACGAGAAGTTACATATGCTCATCAATGGACTTGAGATTTTATGAAGTTTTGGGCCACCATAAAGTCAAAAAACAAGCAAAAATTGACTTTCTGCCACATTTTTGAGTTGCAGAAAGCAGTCTTGGGAGATTGCAAGTTTGGAGGGGCAGATGACCACCAAATTCAGAAATTCCAGTTGGGTTGGAAAGTAGACTCACAGACCTTTCCAAAAAGCCTACTCTTGCTCAATTTTGCCACCTGGAAGTGCCCCAAATGTGGTCCCAAAGGCGCGCAACCCGTCCGGCAGAGGCGCGCGACCCGTCAGGCAAACTTCTCCAGATTTCAGTGTACAGCTCAGAAAAACGCAGTTTGACCCTGTTTGACTTTTTGGGGTGGATTATTATCTTATTTGATGTAATTATTGTACTTCATTAACACTTTTACTCTTATGTACCTCTTCTAGAAGATTCATTCATGAAAAAGGTGAAAATTAAATGAATGAATTGGTTTCCTAGCTTATAGAGGCAAGTTGTTTTGACTGCCTAGTTTGTAGTGCTTAGTTTAGAAGTGGTTGAAACAGCTCCTAGGATAGTGAGCTCGACCCATGGAGGCAGGGAAAGAGGTTAGATGATCTATATTATGTACTTTCTTGCTCATTTTCATGGTTGGACTCTTGAGGGATAAGCTATCATTGTATTATTCACTGTATCTCTGCAATTTTTGGCTAAGGAAGACCAGGGTTTTGCAGTCCTCTTTGGGATTCTTGTGGTTACATGTATTGATGGTGTGTTTCTCTATGTACCTGTAAGTGTGTTATGTGAATCATTTCCTTTCTTTTCCTTCTGCACATTAAGCAAACGAAGTGTTAAAGTAAGAATTCATGACTGTCATGCTCTGCTTTTAAGTTTGTTTAATTTCAATGTTTTCTACTGTTTAAGGAGAATTCAAAGTTATTGTTTTCTCTCCTTATCTCCTCACCTGTCATTCCTGACCATCCACCTCAAATCAAAGGCATCAATACTGTATCCTACCTCGCCCCAAAGAACCCCCTGCAGAAACTGTGTCCAATCCCCGCACCCAAAATTGCCATCTCCTCAATTTGCCACCAAAAACCCTAAAAATCCCAAATCAACCCTTTTGATCAGTTTACTAGCCTAAAATCAGTGTTACCCTATTGGTCATCTCGCCCATTGAAGATCTTTACTGAGATTGACCGGAGAGAGCCCTCTCCAGCCCCGTAGGGCTAGCTACGAGGCTAAGTGGTTTGATGTTGCCTTGAGGTTTACCTTTCTCAGCCTGAGGTGAAATTTCAAGCGCTAACAGATTCTACTTGTGAGATTTCCACTTCTTGAAGTACTGGTACTGGTTTTATTCCCACAATTTCTTCCAATACAAGTTGTTCTTGTTGTGGTGTGCCTTCAAAATGTAATATCTCTTCTGTGTATGGTGTTTCCTTATTTGAGGCCACTACTGTGGAAAAAATTTCTCCTTTCTCCACGTTTCCTGCATAACGATTAGTAGGGTTAATTGAGGGGTCTTTGTAGGACAAAACAAGTCTGAAGGAAATTTCTCACTTTGAATAAATCTTCCCTTGCTATCTCTAGGTCTACCCTTACTTCTATGCATAAGAAAAGGAACTAAAGAAATTGATTAGGGAAAACCAGACTTTGGAGCAACCCCACCATAGTGGATGTGTGGCTCTTCACCCACGTCTTACCGTACTCTCTCTTCCCTCTAGTTTCCCTGCAAGTTTACCATCACAAACATAAATCTACCAACTGCTAAAATAAAAATTTTACCTAGACCACTTGCGACTCCACGAAAATGGTGCCAAAAATGTTAGGGGTTTTATATGTTTATATTAATTCCCTTCACTTACAATGTGGACCGAGGTTCGTAATCTTCGAGCTGCAAAATATCATGGTTTATGTACAAATTCACTATCTATTTCACATTGTTTTTAATCCTAAGATCAACCTAGTACTAAATGAAGTACCAAACACTCAACTCAAGTCTATGCCTTGACTCCAAACTCCAAAATCATTCACTTCTCTAATCAAAGTTACTGAAGTGAAGAAACCTACTAACTTCCACTCTGTTTCTATTAACTTCCACTCAAGAGTACTAAATAACATAAACCAAAGAAATGTGTTACTCCAACAATAAGCAATACTGGAAATATTACTTAAATCAATCCAAGATGTATATTGTATTCAAATAAAATCAATTAATACCATACCCTAATCAAGAAATTCTCACAATGACTTGACTCAAAAGACTCATCCACTCAGACTTCTAACCTCAGGAACTTCAATTAAATCAAATCTCACTCAATCCTAACCTGTAACAAATTTTGGCTCTAACAATAATGCATAAGACAAGAAACACCATTCAGTTTGAAAGCAAGAGATCATCCCAATCAATAAGCATACTCTTGATAATTTATTATTATAGAGTAACCTGTTCGAATTAAAAAATAGAAATTTAATTAATGAATAACTCAAATAATTCAGTTCAGATCTTAAAATGTACAAGACAAAATGATCCAAATTCAAGAACTGTTCATTAAGATGCTTCAACCTCCAGACTATAAATTCAATACTTCAACTGCAAACTATAAATCTAAATAACAAGAATTATTTTGAAACATAGATATGAGAATGAAATATTCAGAATTGGAAAATTCAATTAACTACAATCACACTTAGAATATCATCAACCATACTACAGGGATCCTATATCACCACACATCTATTCCTACACTAACTTGAATTAATTACAACTTGATTGAGGTTGGTGGTGGGCTCTGTTAGCACTCCAGGAAACTCTCCTAGGTTGTAGCTTGGAGATGCCTGGTAACATATAATATTCAATATTGTTCTCAGAACTATTGGAATGGATGATGGTTTGGATCAAGTTAGATGACCATTTCAGCTCTATTCCCACTCAAGGCATGCATGAACACTCTCAACAACACAAGGCTTTAAACCACTAATGCTTAATATTTTATAGATTTAATGGATAGATGGAGAATACTAACTGTATCAGCATATTGCATATATAAACATAAATG
This sequence comes from Pinus tabuliformis, assembly GCA_031772625.1. NCBI lineage: Eukaryota > Viridiplantae > Streptophyta > Pinopsida > Pinales > Pinaceae > Pinus > Pinus tabuliformis. The sequence goes on from CM062813.1 coordinate 510,970,288, forward strand.
AATGACTAGCTACAGGTAGCAAAAGAGAATACTGACTGTACTGGCAGATGCATATATGACCACATATGAATGGTTAGCTACAGGTAGCAAAGAAGCTTGCAAATCTAAGTTATCAAAGCAGAGATAAGATGATAGTTATCTAGCCTTAGACACAAAGGAAACATGAACAAACTGTTCAAGTGCAAGCATAGAACATCAAAGAGAATGGATGTTGAACATATAATGGCAAAAGAAGCTTATATTGCTTAGAATGAAGATGAGAAACTTGAATGAATATGAGAAGATTGAATGAATAGAGGAGGAATAATCTCCAAAAGTTGAACCTCTATTACATCTTACCTTAAACTCTTTATAACCTGTTTACAATGCTCCTGAGCTCTAAGAGGCTCAAAGTCTTAATCTGCCTGATATGCATTGTTAATTGATTTGATGCCCTGAAGACAAGCATGGCTTGGAGGTTTTTCCTCCTTCTGACAGAGGAATAACGACTTTCAGATATTTTGGCTGCTTGTTGAGCTGTCTAGGAGTTCTCCTGTGCCAGAGAGGCTCCATGATGTTTGTTAGTGTGGCTGTTGCACTGTTGGAGCTCCCTAAACTTTTTGTTTCAAGCTGCAGCGTGCTGTGGCCCTTCTCTTTTCCCTTTTCAGGCTTTGTTCGCCGGAAAACTGTATCTTGGGCGTTGTTATATGATGAAATAGGTCTTGGGGCCTTTGTGTTTCCCTTTAAACTGCAAACTGTGACTGTTTTGGTTATAAACAACGAAACACTGCAACACTGCTAATTCCCGCCCATCACTGTGTATTTTGGACTTCAAAATGTCCTAAAATATGGTTTAGTTATCCATCAAGTCCGCCTTGTCGCCATCACTAGTCGCATTAAGCCTGGCCTGTGTATTTCCTTTATATAACGAGATATGCGAAAACACTGCAAAATGCATAAAAAATGCTTTGGGTGGACTTCAAATTTCATATAATCCACTTTGCCAAAGGTTCCATCGTATTTCATTTAAACAATGAAAACACACAAAAACATTAAAAATGGGCTTTCCACAGACTTGAAAATATATCCATTTTACTTCCCAAAACCCTTTTGGGTCTGGATTTTATCGCATCGACGCTGTCCCTATTTCCCTTTGTATTTTATTACATAAAAAAATACACGGGAAATACATTAAAATGGAATGGGTGTGGACTTCAAATATTATCTAACATTTTAACACATAACCGTCGGGTCTGGTTATCACATCACAAATACGTATGTGCATAAGCCCCGCCCGTGATATATTGTCGATGCAATACAGCGGTGCGATCCGATCACAATCACTGATCACTCAATGCTCGGGCCTATATATATATATATATATATATATATATATATATATATAAAACATATGCTTCCCACCGATGACCCGCCGATCTGATCATCGGTGATCACTGATCGGCGGTGTCCTACGCCCCTCCGTAAGTCCTCCTCTGTGATAGTGCCGATGTGATAAAACGATGCAATCTGATCACAATCGTTGATCGCTCAATGCCCAAGCCCCTTTCTTTATATATAACATATGCCTCTCACTGATGCGACTCGCTAATCTGATTATCGGTGATCACTGATCGGCGATGTCGTGTGCCTGCCTTATGTCTGTCCCCTCTGCTTGGCCGATTGCAATTAGCTTCCTAGATCTAGGGCATTGATCAGCCAGATCTAATGGTGGATGTTCATTCTCTATTTAAGCCTATGTTTGCGGGTTTTTCATTGTTTTCCTTTGGGTTTTCGCCTCCCGATAGTGATTTTCAGCCCTTCCAAGGGCTTTCCTCCCTTGCTCATTTCAATTGATGGATGATTTTTGAGCATTTTTGAAGACTAAGGGAGTGCCTTGGAGTATATATGGATCCCTTGGGATGACTTTTAAGCAACTTTGAAGATTTTTAGGACATGTATGGACCCAATTTTGGGCCTTTTGTCAGTGAAGCTAACATTGGCTCCTTCTGGGGATGAAATCCTCCCTGTGAGGTTTCAAGAACCATAGATCAATGCCTTTCCTGTAAAACAAAAATTAAATCTTCCTTCTAGTGTTCCATTGGGCATGGAGTCTTTTTAGCATAAACATAAAAACTGAAAGAAAAACATATTTACAATACCAAGGCTTTAAGGCCTTAAATGAAATAGAGCTTCAAGAACTGCCCATTTACTGGGCTACCAAAAGTATCTCCCCCTTCCAGATTGTGTAGGATGAATGTATTGTTGTGCTGAACTTGAGCGATGACAAAAGGACCTATCCACAAGGAGTCAAACTTGCCATGATTACCTCTCTTTTCCTTAAATGCATCCCATTTAAGCACCCAATCGCCAACTTGGAAATTGTCCACTTTTTCCTTCCTGTCAAAGGTTTCTTTGGTTGCCTTTCGATGAGCCTTTGATTTCTCAACCAACTGCTCTCTCATTTTATGTAGTTCAACCAGGTTATTCATTCTTATTACCATATCATTCTCCTCATCTTGGTCTTCTTGCAAGAGCTTAGCCACAGGGAGAATAAGCTGGATGGGGAAAACAACATCAACACTATAAACCAGTTTGAATGGAGGATTCCCTGTGGACTTTTTGATGGTAACTCTGTCAGCCCATAGTGCAAGTTTCAACTTGGAATCCCAGCTCTTTTTGTTGTCCTCTAACAAATTTTTGATTACCCTTACCAAAATTTTGTTAGATGATTTTGCTAGGCCATTGCCTTGAGGATAATATGAGGTAGAATGCACCACTTGAATGCCCATGGATTCAGTCATGTCCACCACTTCTTTTGCTTTGAAATCTGCTCCGTTATCAGTGACTAGTTTGGTTGGGAAACCAAATCTAGTGAAAATATTCTCATTTAAGACTTTTATGACAACTTGATGATTGGAAATCTTAGTGGGTATATCCTCAATCCACTTGGTAAAGTAATCAGTGGCTACTAAGATGCATTTGTGTTGGCCACTAGAATGTGGGTTTATCTCACCTATAAAGTCCAAGCCCCATTGTTGGAAGGGACCTTTGACATGTATTGGCTTCAAGGGCAGAGACTTTAGCTGTTGTCTGCCTGCAAACCTCTGACACTTGTCACAAGATTTTACAAAAGAAAACACATCAGAGAACAAAGTAGGCCAATAATATCCAGCCCTCAAGATTTTGTGAGCTGTGGTTTTCCAATAATGATGCCCTCCACAGATGCTAGAATGGAACTAATGCAAGACTCCCACAAATTGTTCTTTATCTAAACACCTCAAGAGGATTCCTGATGGGTCTTTCCAATAAAGCAGATTTTTATCAATATAGAATTTCACTGATCTAAGTTTAACGGCACGAGCTTGACTTGAGCTAAGCCCTGAAGGGACTTCTAGCTTTTGCAAAAAATGAACTATGTTGTAATACCATTCACATGTGGCTAGATTTTTGGCCAAAGACTGATTCCGCTCTTGCTCTTCTACTGCTCCCTCTGCCTGCTCATAATCTGAATTCAGACTCATGGAATTTATGTCTAACAAGCTACAATTCTCTTCAGCCATAAGTTTAGCCAAGCCTTGGCCTTTGATAAGCTTAGTGGGCTTCACCTCTATGTTAAATTATATGAATTTTACAATCCATTTAGCTTTCTTCCCATCAATATCTGGTTACATTAAGACATCTTTTACTGAGGCTGAAGGTACATATGCAACCACTTTGGAATGTAGAATATAAATTCTGAATGCTTTTAAAGATTTTATGAGAGCATAAGCTTGTTTTTCAATAAGATCATACCTTAATTTAGCATCCCTTAGAGTTTTGCTGAAAAAGACCACGGGGTGCTCTATGCCTTCATCATTTTTCTACAACAGAACGTTGCAAGTGTATCATAAGAGGCAAAAGAGAATATGCAAAAACCCTTGGTGTAATCTGGGCTAATTAAAGTGGTAGCTTCCATGATAGCTCACTTGATGGCTTCAAAAGAGCTTCTTGAAGCCTCTGTCCATTTTATTTCTACTCCTTTCTTCACCATGGAAGTGATGTGCTTTACAAGCTTTGCAACGTTTGGAATGAACCTCCTTACGAAGTTAATCTTACCCAAGAAGGATTGAATGTCCCTTTTTGACCTTGGGATGGTCAATGTCTGAATGGCTTGAACCCTTGCTGGATCAACCTTCAAATCTTCAACAGAAACAATATGTCCCAGAAGTTTGCGTTCTTCTAGAGCAAATTGTGACTTCTTTCGGTTGACTGAAATTCCAAACTGTCTACACTTTAGGAAGACCTTCTTCAAATGTTGTAAATGGTCTTGGTGGCTGCCGGAGAAGACTGTTATGTCATCAAGATAAATAAGGATAAACTTTTCCTTCTCTCCCACAAAGGCTATGTCCATGGCCCTCTAAAAAGTAGCCCCAACATTCATCAGTCTGAAAGGCATCTTGGAGTACATGAAAGTGCCCCAAGGAGTAGTGAAGGCGGTCTTTTACTGATCTTTAGGATGTATAGCTATCTGATTGTAACTTGAAAATCCATCTAAGAAAGACATAACTCTGGCCCCTAAAACTCTTTGCAGCAAGTGTTCCATCTTGGGTAGGGGATAATTATCTTTCTTAGAGCACTTGTTCAGGTTTTTGAAGTCGACACAAATCCTGATTTCTCCATTTTTTTTTCTTACCACCACAAGGTTGGCTATCCACTTTGAATACCTTAGGGGGACTATGATTTTGGTAGCCAACAACTTCTTGATTTCTTTCTCGATCAAAGGCAATAGGGGAGGGCTGGTAGGTCTTAATTTTTGCTTAAAAAGGATGGTGTTCTTTTCCAGCGGGATCTTATGCTGAATGCTGTCTGCATCATAGGTTTTAATATCGCTGTATTCCTAGGCAAAAATGTCAGTGAATTGCTTCATGAGGGTACAATACTCAGAATTTTGGGCAGAGGATAAATGCATGGACAGATTTATGTTTTTTTGGATAGGCTGGGCTGCTTATATTGTGTTTATAGACAACAGACTCATTCTCTATTTTGGCCGCATTATAGGGCATGTCATTATGATCGAAAAGCATCTCTAGATGCACCAATTCCTTTGTATGTGATTACTGGGTAGCTGGACGATGCTTCTTTGATCGATTTCACTTTTCAGCTTGGACTAGCCACCTTCTTCCATGGTTTCGTTTTCCTGATCGATGCGCATTTAAGAAAATTCCCCAACGACTTGCAAAAACCTATTAATTTCCTCATCGTCCTCAAAAACCCTCCAATATTTGACATTGTCAGGTAGAGATGGTCTATATCTTATCTGAACTTCATATGTCAATTTGGGAGGCAACGACGGAATAAACATGCTAGCAGAGACAGCAAGGGAGTCGGCAAGCTGGTTCTTTATTCTTGGAATATAAGAAATGTTGAAATCATTAAAAGAATCTTTGAGCCTCCATACCTCATCCCTGTATGCTTTCAGCCTTGGATGCTTAGCTTGGAAAGTTTTATTTACCTGCTGAATAATGAGATCTGTGTCCCCAAACACTTTTAGGCCTTTGATACCCATTTCTTTAGCAGCGTTCAAGCCCAAAATCAAAGCTTCGTACTCTGCGATGTTTTTTGTGACCTGAAAGGTTAATTTTAAAGACAAATGAATGTATTCCTGTGTTGGGGACACAAGGACTACACCTGCCCCTGCAACTTCTTTAGAGCAAGCCCCATCAAAAAACATATCCCAAATCTGTGGGTCTCCTTCCTCAGTGATTTGGAAAACTGGTTTTTTAAGTTGTGTGGTGGCCAACTAGGATTCTTCAATATGAAGAATACATGCTCTGAAATCAGTGTCAACAACGTATATGGGATGATTAGTGGGATTCTTCTCATCGCTAATGATATAAGCCAACTGCGCCTCTTTGTAAAGTCTCTTGCTCTCACCTCTGAAAACTGGGACAATAGCATAAGACAAATCATTTTGTAATGATCCGCCTAGTCTCTTGATCCAGCCTCTGGAAAGTAACATGCCAAACTTGGGGGGTACATCTACTACCACAATATCCATCATCATGCTTTTCATGGGCAGCTGAGACAAAGTGATGGCTAGGTATTTGATTAATCCCAGACATTTCACTTTTCTAGAGTCAAAAGAAAATAGGTCATGATAAGGCTTAGTGATGTCAAGACCCAACTCATCCATGACAGCCTTGGGCATTAGATTATGGCTGGCTCCAGTATCTAGAAGGCAGTTGTGAAGGATTTTATCATGAATAGTCAGAGAAACATAGAATGATGGGGAGCTGTCTTCACAATTTTCAATCATTGGGCTGAGAATAACAACTGGCTTGTCATCTTGGAGATTCACACGATCAGTGGAGGCTTGGATGGCTTTAGGCTCAAGGGCCTCGAGGATGGATCTTTTGAAGGATTCATTCTTCAATAGTTCAATCAGAGGCATGGGTATCTTAAGCTTCTGAATTTCTGATTGAAAATTGAAAGGAGAAGGAGACTTTTCAAGACCTCTTACCTCATGAGCTGGAGCTTGGAAGATGATGGGATCAATTGCAAGTTGTTTTTTCTTATTAGCTTGTTGTACTGCAGGGACAATAGCTGTTTGAACAGAGTTTCTTTAGAATTGTTTATCTTTGACCTCAAATTATATCTTTGCTGATATACAGTTTGTAGAATAGCTTTACCATCCCATTCTTGGCTGATCTGGTCATTGCATAATGACCTTTCATAGGCAGCTGAGGTCAAAAAGGAAGAATTTCCTTTGTCTTCCAAACAATGGATCTCATCATCTTCTTCAAACTGTTGTTCTTCCATGACTGCATTTTGAAAAGGAGCCTTCACCCTTTGGTCTTCATTAGCATCTTTGTTTCTTTGCAAAATCTACAACTGCTCATTAGTTCTTCTATATGGATTCGGATTTGGATTTCTAGGAGAAAAGGTATTAGGATCTCTCCCTTTCCCCGAGTGCTGCTCAAACTCTAATTTGGAGATTTTAGAGGCTAATGAATTGATCATTTTGGTCATTTTATCTATCTTAGGATCAGAGAATGATGAAGACTCACCCCTCTATCTTATTCTATCAACATTTCCCTTGAGCTTCTCTGTGGCCATGATGTTTGATTCCACTTCCAAGGCTACATCCTGCATGTCAACCAAAGTAGCACATCGCCTCTCCCTCAACAGTAGGCAGAAGTCAGAATCAAAAGCACTGGCATAGGTGAGTTTAGCAGAGGTAGTAGTGGGTTTTACTTCAGCTGGTATCTTGCTATACATATGGTTAAACCTCTTATTGAAATGAAACAACAACTCACCATTTTCTCTCTTTAAGTTTCCAAACTCAGTGTGGTAGTAGAGGAGGTCCTTTTTATCCCCCCAATGCTTTAGGAATGCATCATCTAAAGCTTCAATATCTACTATAGATCTTGGGGTTAGTTCTCTGAACCATCTTCTAGCCTCTCCAACTAGGCTTTGGACAAAGACTCTCATCCAAACATCATCTTCACTAATGTCCAGATTATCAGCATAGCTATAGAATGACTCAAGATGTTCTTCAGTAGTAACACCTTCAGTCCTAGTGAAATTAGGCCTATATTTTTGATATTCTCCAATAGGCATGGCATTCAGAGGAGTGGGCAGTATTAGAGGTCCATACCTAGCATATATGATTCTTTCCATTTTGGTAGGTGCTTGTGGACCTACCATAGCTGTGGTGGCTATAAGAGTACTAGCAGTTTGAATGACAGAGGGCTGAGGAGTGACTGATAAGACTAAAGGAGTATGATGAATAGGAGGAGAGGTTTCCTTTGGGCTTACAACAAAAGGAGAACCTAAAGAATAAGGAGCTTTATGAATTTCTGAGAGTTTTTCTTCACTGCTAGTATTAGAATCTGTACTCTCAACATGTATTTGTTCTATTGCAGGATTTTCTTGAAGAGATATAGAATATTGTTTAGGTTTACCTGAACCTGATGCTCCTTTCTGCAATACCTTTCTTTCTTTGATGATCTTTTCAGGGTCAGGTACTAGGTCAGCTTGTGACTTCTGAGGGTTTCTTCAAGTATGCCTCACAAACTGAGCAAGAACTATGAAGTGGAGTCGCCAAGAGGTTCGGTCTCCAGTAGAGTCTCCAAATATATGATTACAACAAAAAATGTGCCCAAAATTTCTCTATCATCAAAGATAGATCTATGTTGTTTCCCAGGGAAGTTGAGCTTCAGTTTTCTCTCCCTAGAAATGATGCCAATTATGTTAGCACTCCAGGAAACTCTCTTAGGTTGCAGCTCAGAGATGCCTAGTAACATATAATCTTCAATATTGTTCTCAGAACTATTGGAATGGATGATGGTTTGGATAAAGTTAGATGACCATTTCAACTCTATTCCGACTCAAGGCATGCATGAACACTCTCAACAACACAAGGCTTTAAACCACTAATGCTCAATAGTTTATAGATTTAATGGATAGATGGAGAATACTAACTGTATTAGCAGATTGCATATATAAACATAAATGAATGACTAACTACAGGCAGTAAAAGAGAATACTAACCATACTGGCAGATGCATATATGACCACATATGAATGGTTAGCTACAGGTAGCAAAGAAGCTTGCAAATCTAAGTTATCAAAGCAGAGATAAGATGACAGTTATCTGGCCTTAGACACAAAGGAAACATGAACAAACTGTTCAAGTGCAAGCATAGAACAACAAAGAGAATGGATGTTGAACATATAATGGCAAAAGAAGCTTATATTTCTTAGAATGAAGATGAGAAGCTTGAATGAAGATGAGAAGCTTGAATGAATAGAGGAGGAATAATCTCCAAAAGTTGAACCTCTATTACATCTTACTTTAAACTATTTATAACCTATTTCCAATGCTCCTGAGCTCTAAGAGGCTCAGAGTCTTAATTTACCTGATATGCATTGTTAACTGATTTGATGCCCTGAAGACAAGCATGGCTTGGAGGTTTTTCCTCCTTCTTACAGAGGAATAATGGCTTTCAGATATTTTGGCTGCTTGTTGCTGTCTGGGAGTTCTCCTGTGCCAGAGAGGCTCCAAGATGTTTGTTAGTGTGGCTGTTGCGCTGTTGGAGCTCCGTGAACTTTCTGTTTCAGGCTGTAGCGTGCTGTGGCCCTTCTCTTTTCCCTTTCCGGGCTCTGTTTCCAGGAAAACTGTATCATGGGCACTGTTATATGGCGAAATAGGTCTTGGGGCCTTTGTGTTTCCCTTTAAACTACAAACCGTGACTGTTTTGGTTATAAACAACGAAACACTGCAACACTGCTAATTCCCGCCCATCACTGTGTATTTTGGACTTCAAAAAGTCCTAAAATATGGTTTAGTTATCCATCAGGTCCACCTTGTCGCCATCGCAAGTTGCATTCAGCCTGGCCTGTGTATTTCCTTTATATAATGAGATATGCGAAAACACTACAAAATGCATAAAAAATGCTTTGGGCGGACTTCAAATTTCATATATTCCACTTCCCGGACCCTTTCGGGTCTGGGCTTTATTGCTATCAACACTGGCCAAAGGTTCCATCGTATTTCATTTAAACAATGAAAACACACAAAAACATTAAAAATGGGCCTTCTGCGGACTTGAAAATATATCCATTTTGCTTCCTGAAACCCTTTCGGGTCCGGGTTTTATCGCATCGGCGTTGTCCCTGTTTCCCTTTGTATTTTATTACATAACAAAATACACGGGAAATACATTAAAATGGCATGGATGTGGACTTCAAATATTATCTAACATTGTAACACATAATCGTCGGGTCTAGTTATCGCATCGCAAATACGTATGTGCATAAGCCCCACCCGTGATATATTTCCAATGCAATACAGCGATGCGTTCCAATTGCAATCACTGATCACTCAATGCTCGGGATATATATATATATATATATATATAACATATGCTTCCCGCCGATGCGACCCGCCGATCCAATCATCAACAATCACTGATCAGCGGTGTCCTATGCCCCTCCATAAGTCCTCCCCTGTGATAGTGCCGATGTGATACAACGATGCGATCCGATCGCAATCACTGATTGCTCAATGCCTAGGCCCCTATATATATATATATATATATATATATATATATATATAACATATGCCTCTCGCCAATGCAACTTGCCAATCCGATCATCGGTGATCACTGATCGATGGTGTCATGCGCCCGCCTTATGTCTGTCCCCTCTGCTTGGCCGATTGCGATTAGCTGCCTAGATCTGGGCCGTTGATTGGCCAGATCTAACGGTGGTTGTTCCTTCTCTGTTTAAGCCTACGTTTGTGGGTTTTTCATTGTTTTCCTTTGGGTTTTCACCTCAGGATAGTGATTTTCAGCCCTTCCAAGGACTTTCCTCCTTGCTCATTTCGATCGATGGATGATTTTTGAGCATTTTTGAAGACTAAGGGAGTGCCTTGGAGTATATATGGATCCCTTCGGATGACTTTTAAGCAACTTTGAAGATTTTTAGGACATGTATGGACCCAATTTTGGGCCTTTTACCAGCGAAGCTAATAGGCCCTAAGCACTAACTTAGACAAGTTAAGCTACAACAATAGACTTACAAATTAATAACACATGAAATTGTAAAATAAAAGGTTGGATTAATATATTAATCAATATTTCAATAGTACATATCTAAAAAAGTTCCAAGTTGAAATAAAACGGAGTTGTTGAAAACGTTCAAGATCACTATTCTCTCCTTCTTACTTACCAACCCTCATAGCACTGCTAGTTGTTGTTTTAAAGAGATCACGACCTAAAGATATGTTAACTAAATGAACAAGAAAAATAGTACAAATATGATCTGGACTTAATTAAGGTAAGTCAAATCCTCGAAGTTCTCTATATAGTCTATCATATCCATAGGGATCTGGTCATGGTACTATCTTTAAGAGGGAGTCATTGTCACTACTATCAAAGAACATGGGAAGCTGCTCTGGAATCACCATCAAGTATATTGGTACCAAATGAAGTGTAGAACCAAGTACCAGACAATTGCTCGGTGCACCATGAACTTAAATGTTGAACCACCAATGATCTGCCAATGCCATCAAGTTTCTATCTTCATGCTTAAGAATCCTAGTAAAATTATAGTCAAATTTAGTCAAAATAATATGAACTCACTTAACATCTATCTAGACTAACCAAAGACATATGAAAATAGGCTTAATTGTGACTTTTACCTCCATTCATTAACTAGAACCATTTGACAAGGATAAGATGGCTTTTGAGGTGTCAAAAAGGGTCAAAATGAAACAAGATATTATGAAAGGTAATAGGATAAGGTGTCCAAAAAGTGATAAAAGTATGCCCCAACACCAAGCATACATCCTTCACAAACTCCATCAAGGGGATCAATTGCAATTAAATTATAAATCATATTGTGTTTTGTCGTGAGGTTTGGGATTTAGAAGTTTAGGTATCTACGCCATCATGTCATAGCCTACACTTGTTGTTAGTGTAGGATAGGAGTGAAATCAATCTAATTTATTTCTTGGGAAGGACACATAATTTATATATTTGATCCTTTAGGTACAATAAAAATTCAACAATAACAGCAACAAACTTGTTCTTCATGTCCTTCACAACAGATTGAACTAACCAAAGCTATATTGTCTTGATATTATGGGTTAATTGGGGTAACAACTTCACACTTAATCTAGGTACATGATACAAATTAGTGATCACACCATTTTTATATTCAATCCTTCCACAACTAAAAACAATAAGTGTAAAATAGTTAACTACGCAATTTTCCTTTTCGATAGCTTCTTTCAATGAAGAAAAGGGAGAAATATTCTTAGCCATGTAATGGGTGCAACAATTGTCAACTACTCATTCACTCTAAGAAGTATGACCATGTAAGGCCTAAGAACAACTAATATAAAATATAAATTTATGTACCTTACCTTCTAAAGTTTAGTTCTACAAATTAGGTGATAATCCATTCAACATTTCCCCTTTAAGCTTCTTCACTTTCTCCTATGGGTCCTTTTTATTTTTCCAACAATAATTCTCCATATTCCCCAATTTCCACAATAGGGGAAAGTATTATTTTTATACCTTTGATTTTCAAAGTCTAATCTTCATGTTACTTCTTATCATTATGGTTAACATGGTCCTATTTCTTCTCATGTCAACCTCTTTCTCTATAATTATACTAACCTTTTCCTTTCATCAAATGGGCATATTTATTGACTTAAGTTGATCCAAATTGGATCATTATATTATTTTCCATCCATCTTGATGCTTTCAGAGTGGAAAAATGGGAGATATTAGATCATAGGACCATTTTTACCAGCAGGACCTAGTTTGGAAAATTGGGGTTTGAATCATTTTGGGAGAAGTTTGAGGAATCAAATGGATTTTTTTGTGGGTAAAACATTTCCTCTTAAGAAAGAAACCTATTTTTCCTATTCTATACACACATACCTTTGAAACAGTGCAAGAATCACTTTAATTAAAGTTTGTATGCAAAAGTTATGCCACTCATAAGTTGACCTTCTTGTTTTGACCACCATAATTCAAGAAGATGACATGTAACACACCATTACTCATGGAAAAGGGGTTCGCCACATGACCATGATGAATAAGAATCTTAAAGAGTTAATATTGTAACTCTAGTTAGGAATTGAAGGAGTCAAAATTAACCACTAGTAGACTATCAGATTGTGTTATAACGAGGCCACTATGAGGAAAAGGGGTTCCATTCTCTCTGAGTGCATATTTTATTCCATAGATGAGAATTTTAGCCAAGAGAGGGTAGGAAGAGAGAAAATAGATAGGATTTGTGCATTATAGCAGCCACTAGGCCATAAGCCTCACTTCTTTGTACTTGCATCCATTTTCCATTTAGATAAAAAGAGTAGAGAAACCTCACCTTCTAGTTGGGTTTTCTCTCAAAAGGGTTTCCCAAGGCATATCTTATGTCATTTGTGGCTTGTGAGTTTTATTTCACTATTCTCTATTTTTTTTTTTATAATTATAATTTGCATGCATACACAAGAAACAATAATTTACATTTCTAGAAATATAAGGAGAAATAAACCCTCATATTGTAGATTTTGGATTTTATAATATATTCTATTAGATTTGTTACGAAAAATTGTCTAGTGGAATATCCATGGTAGTTTATGGGTCATCGAGTTTCCTTCCATCAAACAATTTCTTTTGTGCCTTAATTAGTAAACCATAAAAGAGCCAAAGTTATGATCCTTACCATCATCTTTCTTGGAGCTCTATCTAACATGGAATGTCAAATAGAACACATGATAAGAGGTCTTCAAATTCAATTGGATCAACACTAATGTTATGGGGTAATCTACCCATAGTTAAGATATAAAAACCCAAATTGGACAAGTTTATTTCAATGATAGAAAAAGGAATTATACTATCTTAAGAGTGACATGCATTTTTAAAAATAAATATGAAGGAAGAAATTACGTACTTAGTTTTGAATGTTTGTACAATGTATCCAATGGTTTATGCTTGAACTTAATATAGCTCCATCAATTTACACCGACTTTCATAATCATCCAACAAGAAATACCTTGCTCATTTTCTCATAAAATGTTAAATTAAAACTTGTAACATTAAGTATCATTCTAATATATTTTTTTTTGTAAGTTTGTCAATTGTGAGGCTACATCATGGTCATGTCCAAGAATAACACTTGAATAGGGTAGGGAATTGAACTAGTGACTTAACATCTGGGAGTACCTTACCAATGCACCTGATCATCATCTATCCAAGACTTCGTGGACAAGTATCAATTTAATATCTTTAAGAATTATTCTATATTTAGCTTTGGCTCTTATACTTATAGATTATTGAGGAGCAAACAGTGGGTTGCATGGCATGAAAAAAATGAAGATAAGATCCATGCATGACCTTCATGAGATACTTTTGGCTTTCATGAATTAGTTGTTATCAAATCGTGTAAATTTCTAAATATTTAAGGGATGGTCATGACATTTTCATTGAGAAACCATGATTGGTTTCCCCTATGCTAAGGAGAAGTGTGATTAAGCACCCTCCTTCCTAGGAGAAGCATGAGTGCAATATCCTTTTTCTAGTTAAGTGTTTTGTGAGAAAAAAACCTGATGATATGATAACATATTTTGGTCTTCTACATATACCTTGGTCTATGTCTCCAAATAAAGGTTTAATGGATCCCCCCTAATGTGGGAGGTTAAAAGAGAAACTAACGGCTAAAATATATTATACTAATAACTTATTATGGGTGGAGAAAGGATTTTTTTAGGTCAAGAAACCATGAAACACCTATAGGTAAAAACCAACCAATCATATAAAAATCATTCTCAAGGTAGGCATACCCATCCTCAAATATATAATTAAGCATGAACACCAACATAATACATCGTGGATCCATGTAGTGTATAAAATACAATAACATGGCGATAAAAATACACAGTGGATCCATGTCAAAAAATATCATATCCATAAGAAAATATAAAGTGGTTCTATGTCACAACATATGTTAGGAAGACAGATAACACCAAGGAGAGTGCAACATAGTCTTTAAAGTACTCATCAACAAGTGTGCTAATCTTGTGCAACTCAAGAAGGTAGCATCAATGAGGATTTCGATAGTCCAAGGTCTTTAATCCTAATTCTTTGATTGTATGAATATATATATCATTCAAATAAACGAATTGATGCATGATATAAGCCATCTAAATATCAGCCTTTGAAGAAAAATTATTAGCAAATGCAAAGGGACTCTAACACCACCTCTCACCCCCTATATTTTTCTTGGGAAATGGTAGAGTTGCTACGTCAAGCTAACCCAATCTCCATGGGCTTGTTATGGAAATGGGGTCTCAAAATTTCTCCTTTTCCGAAGCTACCAGAATTAACTTTGGACCACATCATCGTGTTCATCTCATTGAGAGGTTTGTGATGATATAAAATTTATTGAAATCTGACATATGAATCAAAATCTATTTCTATTTAACTTTTGGCTAATAAACACTTGCTATGTCATAAGGTACTAATTCCACCCACGTGATACCCAAGTGGCCATGTGGTGCCATGTCACCTTTTGGCACCAACTGTCCTTAGTTCCACCAAAATGGCATCTTCCATGACACTTAATTATATGGGCCCACAGGTCCATCCCCATTAGTGTTTTTTGTTAAGAAATTACGTTATAGTATATTGTTTAGGGTTCAACCATGTTTCTAAAACTCCACTAGTCCAAGGCTCTAGAACCCTACAACCCCAAACTAGTATTTCATCACATGTATATTTGGGCTTGGTTTCACATCAGAGACTTCAGGTCCTGCTTTCTTGCATGCATCTAAAGTGCCCCAAATTCCTATACCTTCCATTTTAACCATCACCCATTCGAGCTTTCCTCGATGTATTAAGTGAAATTGCCTCAAACTCCCGATCCTACACGGTTTGGTCCCACCTCGATTGACATGCCTTTATTTAACTTAGTTTAATTAGAATTTAGTTCCTTTTTGTCTTATTAAAGTTTATTAATAGTTAATCCACCACTAACTTATGACATTATAACCTTAAAGGGTTGGAACCAACATAAGGTTTAATTACTTTATGTGTGATTCTTCCTTCACATTAGCTGAGTTCGGTCCATTTGGGATTCGACTCCCAAATGACTTAGCACTCATAATTTTTCTCGATCACTCGAACTCCAAATTAGTCTGAACTAAACCAAGTATGGCTTGACCTCAAGGTATATTCTACCTAAGAGCACCATAATACTTTTATGGGTTTTCTTCGAATAAATCAGGGATTTTTTGATTACTTTTTATGTCTTATTTATGCCTAAGACCCTTGCAAATGCAAAGGATATTTTATATGCTCTTTAACTAGACATATCAATTGTAGTACAATCCATTAAAATGCATATACAAAGGTGCAATATCTATATGTAAACATAACACTAATCCTAGCCAACCCATGGTCGCAATACATAGCGGTTTTGGTCATTTTCACCCTAGGCACCCCTGATAGTTGTGTATGCTTATGTAAATATTTATGTCTGATTCCCATCGACACTTCATGAGAAGGAAAAATGACCATTAATTAAACATAACGAAGAGTTATATATATAACTCATGAAATTCCCACTAGGCTCATTAATTAACAAAATCTCCTTTAGGCCTCTAGCCACAGAGATCCTCTAATGGCTATGACGATTAATCTGTTGTATTTTACCCATCCATAACAATTCATTGAAGTACACACACACACACACACACACACACATAGATATATATATATATATATATCTATATCTATATCTATATCTATATCTATATCTATATCTATATCTATATCTATATATCTATATATATATATATATATATATATACCAAGCCCACTAGGCTCATTAATCAACAAAATCTCCCTTAGTTCTTTAGCAACAAAGAGTCTATAATGGCTATGATGATTAATCCATTGTATTGTACCCATCCATAACAATTCATTGAAGTCTTAAATAGAAAGAATCATGCTACTAACCAGGAGAATTTTAGTAATTAGGAGGATTTATAAATCCCTCACATTCTGAGCATACAAGAATATTCATAAGACAAATATTATTGAAATCAAAAGTAAGAGTAATCAACCATCAACGATAGTTCTCACACACTCTTTATGACATGATACCATGATTCATAATTTACGTGAAACATGGTATACATGGAGTATAAATAAACAACTTATATTATATCTGACTGATTGGGAATTGGGGGAGGGGCTTCAACTCTCCCCCCAATCGTAGTGGTCAAGCAGAGTGTTCTCTTAGTGATTTTCAATTTAAATTAGGCTGAGGTATTGCTAAGTTTTCTAGGAGTATGGGATTTTCTCTGTAGGTGGTTTATCATCTATATTTTCAAGGCAAGCACTAAAGGTCTAGTGCATACAATATGGGTGGTTTGTTAGCCTATTGGGAAAGTAGTGTGTGGTTTGTTAACCTCCTTTGCAAGAACCCAATGGTTTTTTGTCCCATTTTTTGGCTTGATGGGGCCTGACCCAGGTTTCTCGTTAATTAGCCAAAAAAATACCTACACTACTGGCCCTTTCAGCACCAGCCTGCGGAGCGCAGACCGAAGTCTCACCTGAAGCAGTATGGGGGGATGCTAGAACCAAGTTTCCACACCCTGAGATGGTTGTGATGTTGTTTGATTTCTTCTATACATGCCTTCGCACAGGTGGTCTCACTCTAGGGCTTGTAAGACAAACCCTCTATTCGGCCTTCAATACCTTCACGAAAATATACGGTCGACCTTTGCACAACCCTAACCTGTGGCTTAGGTACTTTCGTGCTGCTATGGCAGTGTGCCGTGCAGATTCCTCAATTATCCTAATTGATCTGCTTATCTTGTCAAATATTTGAAGTTATTAATGCGTAAGCAGATATTCGTATTTGCGTTCAATTATTCAATGTAATTTCATTCATTCACGCATCATATAAGCATAATAAAAGAAATTCATACAGTAAATATCCAAACCCATCAACAGAACAAATACAAAGAAATTGCAGAATAACTCCTTTTATTAATATCTTCAAAGTGTTATAGACTTTGTTCTCCTTGCGTACATCGCTGCAGGGGTCTGCGCACTTAACTACGGACTTCTACCCTAGGCCTCTGCACACTCAGCTATAGAGCCTCTATCTACACTACAACCCAAGACTTAGACTTTGTGCTTCAAAGCTATCACCTTATTCCATTTTCGATTCATTTATTTAAACTACTTAGAGCTTAGCTCTTTTTATACAATCCCATAATCTGCGGACCATGGGTAGGTCTCTGACAACCGAATTTACTTTACAAAACTAAGGGCAGACTACCCTTTTTGACACATAACACCTCCACGTTCCGCTACCGCAAAATGCAGAGTCTTTACAATTGTATTATAAAAAATGACTTAACATGGGCTTTTAGCCCCAAAACTTCCCTTGGGGGATCTCGCTCCCAACAAGCCCCCAAAACAAACATCGTGACTCGCCCTCGAGTCACTCAATAGGTGAGGAGATCTTTGCACAAAGCTTGTCCAGCTTGTTAGTGCCTAGATTTACCTTAGGCTGAGGAAGGTAGGATCCAGGGCCAACATCAAACCACGCTTAACCTGGTAGCTAGCCCTACCAGGTCGGGAGAGGGCTCTCTCGGGGTCAATCTCAGCAAATTATGATCTATGAGGGCTTGAGATGACTGATAGAAATATTGATTTTAGGCTAGGTATATGTGTGAAAATTTTGATTGAATAAAATGATGTTTTTGTTGGCTCAGATGGAAAGGTCGATTTTGGGTGCGGGGATTGAGGTTCAGTCTTGCAGAGATCTCAATGGGGCAAGGTAGGCAATTTTTTTTGGCACTTCAATTTGAATGATATGGAGGGATTAGACAGGTGAGGAGTTGAAGAGGGCAAGAGAAATCATGGATCCTCTCTAAACAACTGAAAACATCAAAAAACTAAAGCAAACCTCAAGTATAGCACTGCAATTTCAATGGATTCTACTTACACTCTTGTTTGTTTAGTTAAAAAGAAAAAAGATAGAGAATGGCATACATAACACATAAGAAAATTCACAATTACAGAGAAAAGCACTGTACCAAGACAAATTGCCACATGGATTCCAAAGAGTGCTGCAAATCCTGGTCTCAATTCCTTAGCCAAAATGCTGATATGAGTGTACAATGAAGCTCAAGGATTTCTCAAGAGTCCAACCTTCTACCAAAGTCCAACCCCTACACTATGAAATTCATACAATATATACATTTTCTCATCCTTGTACTAAGGGATTGAGCTCAACCATTTTCTTCAAAATAGAATCAGTTACATTAAACTTAGGCCGAATTTCTGAAAATAGGTGTTGAATATGAACTCGTATCTCCTAAACCATAGCACCTGTTACAAAAATGATAGGGTTTTTGTAGATAAGGTCATTTTGGAGAAAAACCTCTCTAAAATTTTGGAAATTCGTTTCCAGTTGCTCGCAATCTGTTCCACAAATCATCTCTAAAACAGAAAATCATTAAAAATTTAAATTTGTGAAAATGAGCTGTAAAGATCTAGTCACATATCCCAATTCGTGACACCTGTGAATAAAATGAAAGAGGTTTTTGTTATATGGCTCGTGGTTAAAAAAATGGTCCTTGGTTTTTTCAAAATTACTTTCCATATGTTGTAAAATGGCCTCGCACTAAAATGACTAAAACAGTAAAAAAATATGAAAAATTTGCTTTGTTTTAATGTCGGCTCCAAATATCATTGTATATCTCCCACATAGTAGCACTTGTGCATAAAATGAAGGAGGTTTTTATTATTTGGTATGTGATGAATAGAAACCCCTTTCACTTTTGAAAAATTCCTTACCATTATTTCAAAAACTGATTTTGCACTAAACTTGTCATTGTGTGCAGCAACTGACCTCAAAACATGCATAACCAAGAATCACTCATTCATTTCGGTCATATCTTCTAATCCAGGAGCCAGTTATGGGAGCGTGATATACCGTTGGAAATATTTTTCTTAGCTTCTTCTGATGGACACACTTGTGAAATGTTTTGTGCTGAACATCATGTGTAAAACATTTAACAAAACCAGACATAGTAAGAGCTCATGTTGATCCCTGGTGACAGGCTACGAAGAGTGGAACTAACACAGCTCGACCTTGATGATCGCAACTTCGGCTATGCACTGGGTTGTTGCCTGCTTTGCATCTTCAACTGTTTTCTCAGTTATTGCCCCTATACTGTCAGCCTGAAGCTATTATTGCATCGCTTGCAGAGTCGCAAGCTTACCTTCAATGTTTCATGTGACTGTGTAAGCCTCCTCCAGCCAGGGTTTTAGTCATGCCTTTAGCACTTCTTCCTTGTGCAGTGCTATGTACACCTGTTCCTTCAGCTACTTGGCTTCCTGCAGCTTGGCTAACCTCTATGTCAACGCGATGGTTCACGTTGTGCCCTTAAATTCATCATAGCATTGTTGGAGTTCACGCACTTTCATCTCTAGCCTATGGATGTTTGGGTCCTCCTGCAAGCCGGTTAGGACCTCAAATGATTGTTTGAATAACTGTGTGTAGTCTACTACTACACTCTCCACCACCGTGACTGCTTCTGTGACAGTGGCCGCCCGCTGTTCCTTTACCTCTGGCGGTGTTGAAGGCTGGGCCCTCAACTGGAGCTCTGTAATCTATAGGTTCAACTCCAACTGAACCCGCGCCATCTCTGTCCAAGTGTCACGCACCCCTATGGCCAATTTGTAGATGTGGACCTCGACTGTCTCCTCCTCCAGAATGGGCAACTCTAGGACCATTCTGTAGGCCGCCTCCACGACTTGTATGATCTTCTTGCTTTGGCTGGTCGCCTCGGGCTCAGCAGCAAAGGCAAAATTCCTCTGTAGGTCCATCTACTCATTTTTTATCTTCTATTCACTAATCACTTGGAGGGCATGGTGCATGCAGTCCCTCAGCTTTGCAATTACTCCATCCTGCAAGAGGTGGAGTGCTTCGCATGGAAGCACTGCTAGTTTTAGTCCAACGCCCTTCAAGGCCTTGATAGTGGGCTTGTCAGCCTCATTTTCCATGGTCAGTGCTCCATCTGGTAGCAATATCGCACTGGAAGCCTTCATGTGCAACATATCGGCAGCCTCTGACGTATTGATAGCCAAGTTGGTGGACATCATACCAGCTTGCAACGTGCAAGTTTGTAACTCCTATAGCTCGGTCTGGATGGCCCCAAGGATGATCTGCTGCTGCTTCTCAAATTATTGTAGGGCCTCCATGGTGACATCTCTAACTGTGTCACCGATGTCATATAAGTCACCCTCCATTAGTGTGATAGGGTCCAACGACGTCTTGGTCACCTTGGATTTCTTTATGGACCCTTCCTTTTCCAGCTCTCTTAGGCATTTAATGCGGGTGGACGTCTCCTGAGGGTCCGCACCATGCTGCTTTGTGTCCTCCTCTTTGGTCTCAGGTGAAGGCGACCACACACCTTTGTCAGAGCCCTGCTCTGTGCCACCTGTTTGTTTTCCTACCTCGTTTCCTGCCTGTTCCGCTTGGGCCTTCTCTGTAGCCTCTTTTTTCCTCTTTTTGACCAGCTATGCCATCTTCAGCTTGGCCTCTTCCTTCTTCTTTTGTGTGGCAGACTTGCTTCCACCCACTGCCAAGTCCATGGTAGAGCGCCACTATGCTGACCATTTATCCAACGCCGCATCGATGGAATCATTTGTGGCTAGGTACGACAAATTGTACCACTTCTGTGCAGGGTCCTTCCATGCCTTGATTGATATCCGATGGAAATCAACTTTAAATTCGCATAGCCATGCATGTTAGCATATACCGTGGGCGACAATCGTGGCTTGCGATTGATGGCCATCCTGATATTCATTTC
The DNA here is from genome assembly GCA_031772625.1 of Pinus tabuliformis. NCBI lineage: Eukaryota > Viridiplantae > Streptophyta > Pinopsida > Pinales > Pinaceae > Pinus > Pinus tabuliformis. Next base: position 510,991,661 of record CM062813.1, read on the forward strand.
CATCAAGATCCAGAAGATCTTGCTGTCCCGAACGCGCTCCATGTCCTTGGTCGCCCACAGTGAAGTGTACTTTGCTACCTCAGGAAGGTCTGGCACAACCGAGGGGAATTGGATCTCTTCTGGTAGCTCCCATGCTACTAGCACAATCGATAGCAAGAGCCACACGTAGTGGAAGGTCTTTCTTTTCTCTTGCGCTTTGCGGCAGTTTGTCAGGAACTTTTTGCGAAGGTAGTCTGACCAGTTAAACTGGACTCCTTCCGTGCACTGCTGTGCAAGCATGATGATAGGCACCGACACCTTGTCAGCGCAGAACTTTTGCATCACCTTCCCTGCAAGGATTTGCATTGCCACCTTCACAGAAGGGCCTCAGATGCTAGAGAGAGCGTAGCCGTGCGACTTCTTTACCAGTTTGAACTTCTCTTTCATTGATTCTGTGAGTGCTTGCTTGCCACCCTTGTTGCCAAAGATCATTTCTGAATTTTTTCCTGTATACGACAGGCGCGTTATGCAGTGAATCAGCATATCGGTGATGGGTATCAGCTCCTCCAACCACAGACACCCATCATGCACCAAGCACAACAACTACTTGATAACCAACACTGTCATGGGGGTGCGGTTATAGTGCGGAACCCAAAGCAGGTTGAGTAATCTTGCCTTCTCTACTCCTTTGAGCCACTTCCGGGGCTCCAGTGCAGTCATCCCCGTATTCGTGTCTATGATGTGGCGCATCAACTGTTCGTTCGCCAGGTGTAGGAACTTCTTGTGGTCCACCAAGTCCCAGTCTTCAAGCTTCAATATTGACACCCATGCCAGACGTGGACCGTCAAAAGCGATTTCATCTGGTAGCAGAGGGGTTTGCAGGGAAGTCTTACTTTCATCAATGTCCTTTGGGACCTTGGAATTAGGTTTGCATGGAGGGACATAATCCGAAAACCGTGTAATAAGGTCTACACCTTGGGCTTCAACCTCCTCTATTTCCACTCCCACATCCTCATCGTCCATGGGGATGTCTTCGATATCCTCCTCTTCTGCTTCTAGGTTTATAGCCTTGCCTTTCTCCTGGGCAGTGGGATTTGGTGGGTTTCATCTTGGCAACATGCGCACTGGTATGGTAGGCTTGTTTCCCTTCTTGTCTTTCATGGTCTCCTTGGTTGGGGTTGGCTTTGGTCTCGACGTTCTTGGGGATTTAGGGACCTTCGCCAATACTTCGGCCACTTCTGGGGCAGCTACTTCGGCCTCTCTCTCCATTTCCTGCACATTTTCCTCGGATGCCACTCCTCGGTGTTCATAGCTTCTACGCGGGTCGACTTAACGTTATTCACTAGTGCTTATGTCTCCTTTGACAATTGCTCAAATGTTGGACTCGCTATTAGATCTTGAAATAATTCACAGTTCATGTGCACCTGAAAGCACAACAACTCAATTCTCAAAATACCAAGTGTTTTCGCTAAGCAGCCACTTGTAATTTATAGGGAATTTTGAATTCAAATCCGACCGTTCCCCCTAAAATCAGTTCATTAATGCTTATTCGCAGCAAATTTTCAAGGATCTAAGCCATAAATTTCATCTTAAATGTCAGCCACCCGCTCCATTTGGCCTCACTTCTGCTGTCTTTTCATGAATAGTGACTTTAACGATCACTTTCTAGCCAACCTGCGTGATTTCTCCCTGGGTAGCGCACCTCCCTCTGCGCTGTTGCGGACCTAGTGACACGCCCATGCTTTGCACCATCTTCCAATCGCGTAGCTCCCCACCCTGAGTAGTGTAGTTTATAGTCCCACGCCTCCTTTCAGCTGCCTGGAGCACTAAGACTATGCTACTTTCATTTAGTCACATGGACGGACTGCCAGTGTATGGCTTCAAGCGACTGCTATTCACCTTTCCTGGGAAGGGTTCTCCATTTAACTTGACCATTTGTACCGCTCCTTCATTGGTAATCTCCTTAATAACATAAGGCCCTAACTAGTGCATCCTAAATTTGCCTGGAAATTTATCAAACTTACTATCATAAAACAAAACCAGGTCATTTACCTTAAATGTGCACAGCTTGATGTGTCGATCATGCCATGCCTTTTCGCACTGATTTGGACCTGCTGGTGAAATCCATCCAAAAATATTTCTTCTCTGAGCTCATCTAGCTGTGTGAGCCTCTCCTCCAGGGCTCCACAATCCATCATACCTGTGAGCACTACTATGCATAGACTAGGCATGATTTATTCCATAGGCATTACGGCTTCCACATCATAGACAACCTTAAAAGGGGTTTGTCCCATTAGCTTCTTCCATGTTGTTCGATAAGCCCACAGTACTGCAGGGATGTGTAGGTCCCAATCACTTCGCTGAGCATTGCAAACCTTGGTCAGTGCATTTTCGAGCACTTTGTTGAATGCCTCCACTGTCCTGTTAGCCTGTGGGTGATAAGCTGTGCTCTTCTAGTGATATACCTAAAATTCCTCCGTCAGTGCGCTAATTGTCTCATTCAGGAAGTGTGTACCACGATCACTCATCAAGATATTCAGACATACAAATTGCATTAGTACATGCTCAAATAGGAACTTCACGGCAATCGCGCCTGTGCAATCCTTCACCGGCTATGCTTCTACCCAACGAGTCAAATACTCTGTCATAGTGATAATGTACCTTGCTCCTATCTTCCCTTGTGGCTGAATGGGTCCTACAAAATCTATCGCCAAATTCTCGAAGGGTTGCAAAATCAGTTGTGGATTCAAGGCATTTCATCCCTTCATGATGGCCTACCTTTTCTTTGACATACGTCACACGCCTTGCAATATGCTTTTGAATCCTGATGAAGGGTTGGCCACCACAACCCTGCGTGTAGAATCTTATGCACGGTTGCTCTTCTTGCATAATGTCCTCCCGCGGTGCCCCCATGAGCGTCTGTGAGGATGCTGCTTCTTTCAAACTCAGGTACATACCGTCAAAATATCTCATTAATCCCCAACTTGTATAGATGCTCAACAATGATAGAGAAATTGGTCGCGTGCACCACTAATTCCTTCTTTTGCTGGATAGTGTATCCTTTCGGTGCAGTTCTTGTTGTTAGGAAGTGGATTATATCCTCAAAATGACCATCCATGACACACACTGCAAATAGTTGTGCGTCAAGCAATCCTTCTTCCAAGTTAGTAGGTTCCTCTCCTGTTTCAATGTGCAACAAATGGTCTAGTCCTGCGTTCAATCGTCCAGGCTTCACAACAACTTCAAAATCGTACTCTTGGAATAATAAGAGCCATCTGCAAATTCAGCCCCCCCAACACAGGCTTATTGACCAGGTACTTCAGCGCAGAGTGATCTGTATACATCTTAAAATGGCCTCCTAGCAAGTAGTGCATATACTTTTGGAGCACATACACCATAGCTAGCCCCTCGTGCTCAATGGTGGAATAGTTCTTTTCCACTTTGGATAGTATGTGGCTTGCAAATGCGATAGGATGGTCCAAGCCTTCTCCACCTTCATGTGTCAGTACTTCTCCCAACGCTATATATGACGCGTCGACATGTACATGAAACTCTTTCTTCTAGTCCGGGAAGACTAGAATCGACGCGGTAACCATCTTTTCTTTCAATATATCCAAGCTCTTCTTACAGTCATCGTTCCAACAGAATGTGACATCCTTCTTCAACAATTTCTCCATAGGTGCGGTGATCTGAACATAGCTTTTGATAAACTTTATGTAATAGCTGTATGTCCCAGAGTAGCGCGTAGTTGTTTCGCACTCCTTAGCGCTTCCAAGTTTAGTATCACCGCGATCTTCATGGGATCTACCATTAGTCCTTGTCTGCAAACCACATGCCCCAATAGGTTCCCAAATGGAAAACAAAACAAACTTGAGATTGTGCGCGATCTGGTATCTTTGACAGATATCCAGCATCAGGTGCAAGCTTGCTACATGGTGCTTAACCAGCCCAAACACAGTCCAGTCATCAAAATATACCTCTAGGAACTTATGAATAAATTCCTTGAATGCTGCAACAACCACACATGAAAAGATTGCAGGCATATTCTTCAATCCAAACGACATTACAATGTATTGGAAACAACCCCACTCAGTTGCGAAGGTTATCTTGCTCCTATCCTTCGACACGATTTTGATTTGGTGGTACACAGAGAACCCATTAGTGAAGGAGTATGTTTCCTGGCTGCCTACATTGTCCAACACTTCATCCGTGAATGGATTCGGGAAAGGATCATGCACACATGCATCATTCAGTTTTCTAAGATCCATGCATATCCTTATCTCATCCTTCTACTTCTTCTCTTGCACCACCATTGGGCTTACCCAATCAGATTCTTCCATAGGCTCAATGATGCCTGCCGCGAGCATCTTGTCTAGCTCTAAGCATACCTTCTCCTTATATTTTGGATTGAGATGATAAGGCCTTTGATTAATTGGCTTCGCATCGGGCTTTGACGTGATCTTCATCATTCCTAGGTCCCTGATTATTCCTTTCAGATCCATGAACCTGGTAGGGAATAAGTCCTGGTATTCATGGAGTAGTTCAGCGACCTTATCCACCATCTTATCATCCCAGTAGTCTCCAATCTTCATGAATTTGGGTTATGCCTCCTTACCAAAGTTTACTTGTTTTGTTTTCAACGACGCGGTTATATCATGGTTCTAAATCTACGGTCCTTGAACTTTGCGGTGACCTTTTATTTTCGGAATGTTAATCTTCCATGGATCCTCATACTCTTCTTCCATAGTTACATTATACCATTCCAGTGTGCGACTCAGCTGAGTAGCCCATTCAAGCTGAGTTAGGTCTAAAGGATCCTGCAGTATCCTAAAGATTGCTGCTTTCACTTCTTATAGCGCTTCATCAATACTGTCAAACTCGTCCTCAAAACTGAATGTCATCATGAATCCTTCGTGCAGGATATCCCACTCACCTATCCCATGGCGGAGCTCTATTTCTATATACCAATTCATTGGGATAACATCCAGGGTATGACAGAACATGTGCACCCACTCAGGTTTGGGTTTTTCTCCATAAGCCTCAGTCCATTTGGCCAGATGCGCGCGCAAATTGTTCTGCCCATCATACTTGTTTGTCAGTCGCATCTTAGGCTTCCCAAATCATGTTCTCATCATCCTCCTACATTCGCGCCAATCATCAAAGCTTCCCTTGTGCGTACCCCACCATCTTGCAGGCGTAGCGTGCAGTGCTCAGTCAAAGGCTTGGAAGCGCTGCTTTTCTGGTACCTCCCTTTCAAATGCATCCAAAAAGATATCTACCTCATTCAGACCATCATAAGTAGGCATATTTCTTACCTCTGACAATACACAGTGTAGCGACCGGGTCATCATGTTACAATTCAGCGTAGTTACTTCATGTAACCGATTCTGCCAGCGTTCTATTTCTTCGTCGGAGTCCAAAGTGAAGGAACTCTTGCGATCCCATGTAATCCATCCATCCATGGTGGGATTCACCAAATATTGGTCTTGCACTGTTATCTTACAGATACAGTCCAGTTGTCATCACTCTCATAATCACGGATAGGTTCAGTATAGCACAATCCTTCAGTAGGATCGAGGGGTATTATTATGCGTAAAGATTTCTTCTCTAAAATCATCTTTCGCTTCTTCAGATTGATTACTCCATTCATATCAGTAGCCCAGTCAACTCCCAGGAGTGCATGATAGGGATTGTTGTTATCCACTATCTCTATTACTTCAAAGTCAGCCAGCGTGCTCGCTCCTTCAATATCCACAGTCACCCCCTACAGTCACCCCATGGGGATGATATTCTGTTGATTCGCCATCCTTAGCTGAATTGGAGACCATTGCAGTGCATGTCTCCCCATTTGCTCCCAAGTCTATTTTGGTAGGACATTCACATATGACCCTAGGTCCAAAATGACCCGATCCATTTCATACTCTCCTATCTGTGTGGTCAGTCTCATCTCCCGTCCCGTCCTTGTTTTATGCTTGCCAATCTTTCGTACTACACGCAGCTCACCCGACATGGTTCCGACGCATCTATTGATGAGTTCTTGTAACCCTTTCATAGCCTTACTATTATGCAATAACTTCATACAGGTTTCCAGGAAAGTTGTGAGCATAGAGGGGTCCATCTCCTGCTTAGGCTTATCCTTGCTTCCTGAGGTGGAGGCCTCAGCGAAGCTCTTCTTAGCTTCCATGAAGGCTTCATGAACATGCTCCAAATCAAACTCAGCCTCCTTTACCAGGGCTTTGCGAACCCATGTACTATCTTCTGGCTATTTCCCCTTTTCATCTCCTGTCGCGATTCCACTTATGAGCACTATATTCAAGTTTGGATCTTCCTCACGCAGCTCAAACCTCATCATCTGTAGTTTTTGAGTCGGCAGAGGTGGTAGCGCCCCTTTGTCACGTATCCTAGTTATCAGCGTAGGAAAATATTCTGTTTCATGATCAAACAGTGTGAAATACTTGCAGGAAGGATGCGCTGGATTAGTGAAATCGCGGGCATAGTGTCGTGGTCCTCCGCAATTGTAGCAAATCAACTATCCTCGACCTCTACCAGGCCCTCCTTCACCTCGGCCTCTTCCGCACCATTGAAATCATGTCTGCACCATCCCTATTCTCTCGTCAAGGGGCCGTGTTTCAGCCTGAACCCTACAGGTGGGAGTTCTATCCATCATCAGTTCATAGCTCCTGCAAGTATGCTCATCGTTCCCTATCGACCTACAAAAGTTGCAAAACAACTGTTGCGGTGTCTATACAAACTTCTGTAGAAAGTGACAGTTATCCGTGGAATGCTTTTCGACTACCTGGTAGATAGTGCACCATAATGTAGGCCCCACGCTAGGTCCTTCTTGAGTTTCTGGCCTTAAAGGCATTGATCCTCCTCCTGCAATATAGTTTGCAAAGACTAGGAAATGGTCTTTGTCATGACCCTGACTCTTGCATTTCAAGCACCATACCTCCTCGTGCACCTCTGGTCGAACCGTCCTGTCCTGCTTAAGACTTTTCATCTAAAGGAACATATTCTTTAGCTGAGCATGGATCTGTTGAACTCCTAGATTAGGATCTTACATCGGAGTTTCATGTAGTCTCATGGAAATCTCCAAGGCCTTTGTCTGAGTTGTTATCTTCTACTGCGACAATGCACTCCTTAAGTGTGGTAGTAGAAAAGCCACAAACCACTTGTGATGTTGTCCATCTATCAAATTCATGTATATAGCCCTCACAATGAACTAGAATTGGTCTAGGTCCTCATTTCCCAAGCCTTTGAACAAAGGAAACTTCATTGGATTTTCCATATTGAACCACGGTGGAGGTGGAGGTGGTACAAGTGAAGTTGGAGGTGAGGGTGGTCAAGTTGGAGGTGGTGTGGGCAGAGGTGGTATTCGCGGGAATCCTTGTCTTATTAACTGAATAAAACTTCATGGAGAAACCTTCACTATCCCTTCTTCATCACCTCACAGAGGAAAAATCAGGTGACTATACTCCAGACCCTTTCCTCCTTCGTTCCTATGAGTTTTTTCACTTCGCGTAGCCTCTAACATCAAGGTAGCTTCATCACTAGTTTTTCACACAATAAAATTTTAATCTAGGTATTCAAAGATTTCACGTACTTACCTCACGGTCCTTTGAAAAAGCATTGCTTCGCCTTGCTATAGTTGACTGAGGTGTTGACCGTGAATTCAATCACAAATCCTCTTATGACGCGATCGAGCCAATGATTGATAGCGCACGTGATCTTATCCTCTGATGCTTCCAACCTTCGCACTAGCTCCGGGGTCCTCACAATAGGATCATCAAGTTTCCACCTTCCTTGGCTATCTGCTAGCTTCGCGATCCACTCGTATAGCTCGATAGGGAAGGAGCAGAAAAAGATCTTGTGGATCTCTATATATAGGTATCTGTGCAACCACTGTTCTTTTGTCAGTCATGGGTTTTTGTTCTCTTGTACCGCGAATTCATGGATCTTTTTATCCAACTAGTCTCCAATCTCCTTCTTAGTTGGATTCCAGTGATACAACATCACACATCTCTTATGCATATTCTGGTCCTGACAACGGAACCATTTTTGCCTTGATGGGGCCTGACCCAGTTTCAACGTTAATTAACCAAACAAATCCCTACACTACTAGCCCTTTTGGCATCAACTCGTGGAGTGCGGACCGAAGTCTCACCCGAAGCAGTATGGGGGGATGTTGGAACCAAGTTTCCACACCCTGAGATGGTTGTGATGTTGTTTGATTTATTCTATCCCTGCCTTCGTGCAGGTGGTCTCACTCTAGGGCTTGTAAGACAAACCCTCTATTCTGGCCTTCAATACCTTCGCGAAAGTATACGGTCAACCTTCGCGTAGCCCTAACCTGTGGCTTAGGTACTTTCACGCTGCTATGGTAGTGAGTCGTGTAGATTCCTCAATTATCCTAAGTGATCTGCTTATCTTGTCAAATACTTGAAGTTATTACCACGTAAGTATATATTCATATTTGTGTTCAATTATTCAATGTAATTGCATTCATTCGTGCCTCATATAAGCATAATAAACGAAATTCATACACCAAATATCCAAACCCATCAATAGAACAAATACACATAAATTGCAGAATAACTCCTTTTATTAATATCTTCCAAGTGTTACAAACTTTGTTCACCCTGCGTACACAGTTGCAGGGGTCCGCGCACTCAGCTGCGGACTTCTACCCTAGGCCTCTGCGCACTCAGCTGGAGAGCCTCTATCTACACTACACCCCAAGACTTAGACTTCGTGCTTCAAAGTTGTGACCTTATTCCATTTTCGATTCATTTCTTTAAACTACTTAGAGCTTATCTCTTTTTATATAATCCCATGGTCCACGGACCATGGGTAGGTCTCTTAAAGCCGACTTTACTTTACAAAACTAAGGGCAGACTACCATTTTTGACACATAACACCTTCGCGCTTTGCGACTACAAAATGCAGAGTCTTTACAATTGTATTACAAAAATTGACTTAACATGGGCTTTTACCCCCAAAACTCTCCTTGGGGGATTCCGCTCCCAACACCATTTCAACAAGCACCCCCATGGTTATTTCTACAATTCCTAGTGGTTTATCAGCCTTACAATAAGAAACTGAGTGGTTTATCAACCTTACAATAAGCACCTGAGTGGTTTATCAACCTAATGACCAAACACTGTGATGAGCCCCAGTATTGAAATAAGAGTGTTGTAACTCCCAAGTCTACCATCTTAAATTATCAACCTGGGGTTCGTACAAACTTAAGAGGGGCCAACATTGTGTGTGAAGGAGACACCTTCCTCTTCTTAGTCTGACTCCCTTAGATGCAATTGAAATAAGGTAATGAAACAACTTCAAACGAGAAAATATCTAGGTAAACTGTCAATCCTAAGTTGCAATGAGGTAAATAACTATAAACAAACCTATTCTACATTTGCTTAAAAGTAAATGCAATAAAGGAAATCTATTCTATTTGAAAAATGTAAATCATAATGACAACTAAGTAAATCTAATCTATCTTTATAAAAAGGAAATGACGATAAATGAAGTCTATTATATTTTGCAGGAGAGGAAAGTCCTATATTACTCTTTCAAGAAGGAAATCACACTTTGCATAAAGTAAATTACAGAAAGGAAATCTAGACTAATTGCAGAAATCAAAATTCAAGAAGAAAGAAATGTAAGAGCTAAATGGTGAGCTAACCAAGCCTCAATTCAACCAAAGTGGTCTCAGATAGAGGAAATTTCAGCCTAAAAGTGGCCTCCTAAGGAAAACTAATAAAATAATAGTTAAAATAATAAAATAAAAGTTATGAATTTTGGAGGGAAAAGAAGAAAACTACTTTTTTAATTGTCTTTTTTGATTATGTCCTTATATTTTTACTCAAATTTCAAGTGTAGACACTCGTTGGATGTGGAATTAAATTATGCATCCAATGAGTACCCATTATGCATACTTTTGAGAAGACCCACAAAGTGTGTTGAACACGCTTTTTTAATGTACCTTCAATTTTTATCAATGTGGGTAAACCTATAAGGAGATAAGCCAAAAATACAATTAAAAATGTTTTTTTCTTTTCCCTCTAAAATATTTACATGTACCTCTTTTTAAATTTAAAGGATTTTGATTGGTTTACATATTATGACATGGAAATTACGTGAAATTTTCATGGAAATTTTAGGCCTAAATTTCCTCTAATGGCATTCATATGCTATAAATCTACTTCTACCATGAATTTGGAGTGAACTTGGGCAAGGAAGGTCTTGAAAACAAATTGCTACGGGATGTATGTTGCTCGAGCTAACTCGCTAAATACACAAAAACATAAAATGGAAATGAGATGGGGTGAATTTTGTTATTAATTAGGATGTAATATGACTCCAATCCAAGTGGAAGCATTCAAAAATACCCTTGTTAAGATGTGCTAAAAAATAGCAAAAAATTACTACTCTAAAAACTAGAAATTGTAAAACTAGTGAGCTAGTTAACCTACCAAATGCCTAACCTAATCAAGTGAAAATTCTATGGGGTAAGTTTTATTATTAAATGGAATGTTTTTAGGACTCAATCCAATTGGAATCAACTAAAAATATCTTCATTAACACATGCTAAAAAATAGCATAACATTACTATTGTTTTGCTACAAGATACTTCTAGAAATTCCAAAATTGTGAACTAGTAAACCAATCCAAGTAGATCAATCATGGATATGAATTTTCAATATTGTTCTAAATATGAATCATTATTTTGGCTTCATAAATAACATGAAAAGAAACTCACTTAAATCATTTAACCAAGATAATCTGCATCAAATGAAGCATGGATATTAAGTGCGGAAAAATGCAAGAATAAGAAATGCAAGTGAACAAGAAATTCAAAGAAGATAAAGAGATTGTACAACAAGGATATGAGGCTCCTGGGATGCCCAAGACCGAATTTACTTAGAGTCCTATGACATTAATAAGTATTTAGATGCTAAAAATGACACCAAACTTCATTATTTGAATTAATCCAAGTACATTCCTGCTAGAAATGAGAGTAGAGATGCTAAATAACAAGTTTTCTCCATAATAAGACTAAGAAATACATGCCCCTAGAGGAAAATTCAAATTGGTACTTATACAAATAGATGGGAAAGCATCCTCCTTGAAAGGAGGCAACTTTCGCATCCAAAATCTCGCAAAAAGTGGATCTGGTTCCCAACACTAGGAATCTTCATTAATGACAGGGAGCACATTCCTAGATTTTCCCAATCATCAGAGCTCCAAAATTTGTGTAATAATTTCATAATATAATGTTGGGATAGGTGGAGTCATTCAACTAGTGAAATTGAATGGAGATCCATTTCCCATAAAGGTAAATGGCAACCGATTGAAGCCATACACCAGGGATCCGGTCAGATGACTATATGATGGAAGCGCAGTGTTAGCACTCCAAGCAGCTGAAAGGAGGCACATGACTATAAAATACACTACCTAGATTGTAGAGCTATGCGACAGGGGAATTGCGTGGGAGGGAAGAATTTCAGCGCCCATAGAAACTACAACTGCTTAAGGATCTATGGCCTCTGAGGGAGCTGCCCTTGAGGTCATAAGTGTGGAGGTGCCTGCCGTGGTGCCAAAATCATCGAGGTCGCCTAGGCCGAAGCCTATGCTGGCAGGAGAGAATTCCAAGATGAAGAAGGGCAAACAAAAAGTGACACAGCTGGTGCGCGAGTCACCAAGGAAGCACTAGAAGAAAGAGAAGCCCACCGCGCAGGAGAAAGGAAAGGTGGTAAACCTAGAATCCAACGAGGGCATAGATGAAGGAAAAAAATATATTGATATTGAAGGAGTAGACCCTATCTCAAAGTTACTTGAATACATCCCTCCACGCCGGGTTAAGGTGAAGGTCCCGAAGGACCCAGATGAGGGAAAATTTCTGCTTAATACACCTCTGCTACTCGATCAGATCATGTTTGAAGGACCATGCTTGGTGCGCATCCCCCATCTAAAGCTTGAAGATTGGGACATGGTGGACACAGAGCGGTTCCTCCACCTGGCTACTAATAATTTCATGCAGAGGGTATTCTATAAGGATTCAGGTGTCACTGCGCTGGAGTCGGTGAAGTGGATCCATGGGGTGGAGAAGGCAGGATTGCTGAATCTGCTATGAGTGCGCATTACTACCGCACGCCCATAAATTTGATAGTTATCAAACAGTTGTTGTGCCTGGGGCACGATGGGTGCCTTTGGCTCAAGGAGCCGATACCAATCACAGATATGCTGATCCATAGGATCACATTGCTACTGCATTCAGGGTTGAATCTGGCCAAAGCATTTGGTGGAAAGGTGGGCAAGCGCGACCTCGCTAAGAGAATGAAGGAAAAGTTTAAGCTTGTCAAGAAGCGGCGCGGATATTCAATTTCTAGCATAATGGACCCTGTGGTGAAGGTGGCCCCCCAGATCTTGGCTAGGAAGGTAATGACGAAGTGTCACGCAGATGAGGTGCCAGCACCAGTTATTTCATTAGCGACCCATTGCACGGAGGGCGTACAATTTAATTAGGCACGTTACTTGTGCAGTCAGTTCCTTGTGTGGGAATTACTGGAGGACAACCAGTTTCCTCTGATTGCATCAGATTTACCAGAAGCAGTGAAGTTCGCTTCGATATGGGCCATAAAGGATGTTGAGTGGGTCAAGGAGAGTAAAATATTTTGGGTACTCATGGGGGAATGAATTCGCGCATCCATTAATCGTAAGCCAAGGCTGTCACCAACTGTTTATGAGCAATTATCGGGATACACAGAGTTCAAGGTGGACTTCCACAATATCTCCATTTGGGTGTGGAAGGTGTTGTGTGTTGTGTGTGGAGCATGATTGTTCAGAGGTCTTTGTTTCAGCCGGATGTATACCCCAGGAAGTTTGTACACCCCTCCGTGCGGGGGGGCCGATCCCCCCCGGCTGGGGGGTCTGGGGGCCAGCGGTCCCCCGGCGGGGGCTCGGGGGCAGCGCCCCCGAAGCTAAAAACAAATGTAAAATTGCCTTGTAAAAGTATAGTAATTTCTAGTCAATCTGGGCCGTTCATTAGGCAGATGATCTGACGGTAGAACTTATGTTTAGTTTAGGGTTTTTTGCCCTAGAAGGCAACCCCTCTCTTTGTATGAGGGCATTGTATTGGAGGCTGAGATATAGATGTGTATTCTGTGAGCGAGAAACTGTGAGGTGAGACTGTGAGAGAAAACAGAGGATATTACAGCGGATTTGCTATAGGTTGTGTCTCTTCATTTTGCTGGATAATAGAAAGGAAGGACTGGCTGTTCAGGGTGGACGTAGCCCAAACTGGGTGAACCACGTATATCTGTGTCTCTCTTATTTTATGCGTTCTTTGTGTTTATATTTCTGCAATATTTTATGTGTTCCATTGCTCCGTAATATATAATTTTCTAACAACTGGTATCAGAGCCGAAGGTCTATTTGGCTGATAAACTCGCAGGAAAGAAGGGTTCCTGGTTCGAGTGGGAGCAATGGCGGAAGATGGTAAGTTTAGGGTCGAGAAATTTAACGGCCAAAACTTCTCACTGTGGAAGATGCAGATGGAAGATTATCTGTATCAGAAATATCTATACCTACCATTGGGCGGAAAAACAAAGATGCCGACAGGTATGAAAGACGAAGAATGGAACCTTCTCGATAGAAAGGCACTCGGAACAATACGGTTGTGCCTTGCTGCGTCAGTCACCTTCAACATTTCGAAGGAAACCACGACAGAGGGTTTGATGCAGACGTTGTCGAAACTATATGAAAAACCCTTGGCCTCAAACAAGGTATTTCTTATGAAATGGTTATTTAATATGAATATGTCGGAAGGTGGATCTGTTGCAAACCATTTAAATGATTTTAATACAATTACAAGTCAGTTAAGTTCTGTAGGGGTAAACTTTGATGATGAAGTTAGAGCTCTGTTATTCTTGTGCTCATTACCAGAAAGTTGGAATGGTTTGGTAATGGCCATTAGTAACTCCGTTTCTGGATCTAGTACTTTAAAGTTTGATGATGTTGTCGGTGCTATCCTTAGCGAGGAAATGCGACGGAAAAGCTCCGGTGAGACATCAGGAAATGCTTTGAGTGCAGAGTCTAGAGGAAGAAAAATGGAAAGAGGAAAGAGCTCAGGATATCGCAGTAAATCAAGGAAAGGCAGATCCAAGTCCAGATCGGGGATAGTGTGCTGGAAATGTGGAAAGAAAGGACACCTAAAGAAAGACTGTAGATCTCGGAAGGGAAAAGAAGGAGATGCACAACAAGAAAACAATCATGAAGCAAATGTGAGAGGTGAGGTGTTACAAGATGCTTTGATTCTTTCTTTCAAAAATATTACTGATTCCTGGGTGGTAGATTCAGGGGATTCATTCCATGCCACACTTGATAAGAAATACTTTCATGACTATGTTCAAGGAGATTTTGGACAAGTTCGTCTAGGTGATGATAAACCCTGTAAAATCGTTGGAATGGGTAAGGTTCTTGTAAAACAGCAAAATGGAAACCAATGGCTATTAAAGGAGGTAAGGCATGTTCCAGATCTAAAGAAAAATCTGATTTCAATAGGGCAGTTAGGCGGTGAAGGTTGTGTGACAACTTTCACAGATAAAGCTTGGAAGGTCACCAAAGGAGCCCTGGTAATAGCAAAAGGCGAAAAGGTTGGTACATTGTATTTATGCAATGGTATTTCTAACTCTGTTAATGCTTTAACTTCCAAAGGAGCAGATGCAGCATTATGGCATCATAGGCTCGGACACATGAGTGAAAAGGGGATGAAGATTCTTCACTCAAAGAATTTGTTGTCGGTTTGAAGAATGTTGATTTGGACTTCTGTGAGAATTGCATTTATGGAAAACAGAAGAGAGTCAGATTTCTCAGAGTTGGAAAAGAAAAGAAGAATGAAAAATTAGAGCTTGTGCATACAGATGTATGGGGACCTGCTCAGGTATCATCTCTCGGTGGCTCTCGTTATTATGTTACTTTTATTGATGATGCAACTAGAAAAACTTGGATTTATTGTATTAAGAATAAATCTGATGTATTTGATACTTTCAAGAAATGGAAAGCTTTGGTTGAGATTGAGACAGGAAAGAAATTGAAGTGTCTTAGATCAGACAATGGAGGTGAATATTGTAGCAAAGAGTTTGATAGGTACTGTTCAGAACATGGAATTCGCAGAGAGAAGACAGTTCCCAGAACACCACAAGAAAATGGTGTGTCAGAAAGGATGAACAGAACAATCATGGAGTGTGCAAGGTGCATGAGATTGCATGCAGGATTTCCTTTACAGTTTTGGGCAGATGTTGTAGATACTGTTGTTTATCTAATAAACAGAGGGCCTTCAAGTTCCTTGGATGGTGGTGTTCCGGAGGAAGCATGGACAGGTAAAAAGGTAAACTACTCTTTTTTAAAGCCTTTTGGTTGTGAGGCCTTTGTCCATATTGATAAAGAAAATAGAACAAAGCTTGAGGCAAAGTCAAAGAAATGTACCTTTATTGGATATGGTGTTAATGATTTTGGTTATCGCTTATATGATTACGAAAATCACAAAATCATTAGGAGCAGAGATGTAATATTCAATGAAAAGGTCGTGTATAAGAATCAGTTGCAGGAAAAGAAAAAGGAAAAAGAAAACAAGGAATACGCAGTTCTTGATGAAATCACTGAAAAGGTAAAGGTGCCTGAAAATAATAATAATCAACAACAATAGCCACCACAACAGCAACAGGCACCCCAAACACCTGAAAGTGGTGTTAGAAGATCTACCAGGATAAGTAGACCCCCTGAACGATACTCTCCTTCATTATATTATTTATTGTTGACTGATTCTGGTGAACCCGAATGTTATGAAGAAGCAATGCAGGTTGAAAGCAGGAAGAAGTGGGAGGTAGCCATGAAAGAAGAGATGGACTCCTTAATGCATAACCAGACTTGGGATTTAGTCAGGTTGCCTGCAGGAAAAACTACATTGAAGAATAAATGGGTTTACAGGCTGAAGGAAGAAGATGGAGGAAAACAGAGGTACAAAGCTAGACTTGTGGTGAAGGGGTTTGCACAGAAGAAAGGTATTGATTTTGATGAAATATTTTCTCTTGTTGTTAAAATGACTTCAATCAGAACTATTTTAAGTCTTGTAGCAACTGAAGATTTGCATCTTGAGCAGTTAGATGTAAAGACAACCTTTCTCCATGGAGATTTGGAGGAAGAGATATATATGCAGCAGCCACAAGGATATGAGGTGAAAGGGAAGGAGAAACTAGTGTGCAGGTTGAAGAAGAGCTTGTATGGCTTAAAACAGGCTCCAAGGCAGTGGTATCTAAAATTTGACAAGTTTATGTCTGAACAAGGTTATACTAGATGTCACTTTGATCATTGTGTTTATCTGAAAAAGCAAAATGATGGCAGCTATATTATATTGTTATTGTATGTGGATGACATGCTTGTTGCAGGATCTAACATGCAGGAAATAAATGTACTCAAAAGAAAATTGGCAAATTCCTTTGCAATGAAGGATTTGGGAGCTGCAAAACAAATCCTTGGTATGAGAATCACTAGAGACAGGAAAAATCGTAAATTAACATTGTCTCAGAATGAGTACGTACAAAAGGTGTTGAAAAGATTTAACATGCACAATGCAAAACGAGTTAGTACACCTTTTGCTAGCCATTTCAAACTTAGCAAGGAAATGTGCCCAAAGACCCAAGAAGACATGGATTATATGTCTAAAGTTCCATATGCATCAGCAGTTGGAAGCTTAATGTATGCAATGGTCTGCACAAGGCCCGATATTGCACATGCAGTGGGAGTTGTAAGCAGGTACATGAACAATCCAGGAAAGGAACATTGGATGGCAGTGAAATGGATTCTCAGATATTTGAAAGGTACCACAAATCAAGCATTATGCTTTGGTGGTTCAAACATCTCCCTACAAGGATATGTTGATGCAGATATGGCAGGTGACAGGGATAACAGGAGGAGCACTACAGGATATGTATTTACTGTTGGTGGAATAGCTGTCAGTTGGATTTCAAAAATCCAAAGTGTTGTTGCACTTTCAACAACAGAAGCAAAGTATGTTGCTGCTACAGAGGCTAGTAAAGAAATGATTTGGTTACAAAGGTTTATGGGTGAATTGGGAAAGGAGCATGATATGGGCACATTATACAGTGATAGCCAAAGTGCCATTCATCTTGCAAAGAACTCAGCATTTCATTCTACGACTAAACACATACAACTCAAGTACCATTTCATACGATCAGTGTTGGAAGATGGAGAGTTGAAGCTGAAAAAGATACACACTAGCCAGAATCTTGCAGATATGCTAACAAAAGTTGTAACCAGGGAGAAACTGAGAATATGCTCAGTTTCAATTGGTCTTCAAGGATGACGATGAATATGAGAAACAACCAGGTCCAAAGAGGAGTCATTGTCCAGCAAATGAAGCAGCGGTGGAGTTTCTACAATCATTCTCCAAGTGGGAAATTGTTGTGTGTGGAGCATGATTGTTCAGAGGTCTTTGTTTCAGCCGGATGTATACCCCAGGAAGTTTGTACACCCCTCTGTGCGGGGGGGACTTGTTTCCCCCCGCGGGGGTCCAGGGGGACCAATCCCCCCCGACTGGGGGGTCCAGGGGCCAGCGGTCCCCCGGCGGGGGCTCGGGGGCAGCGCCCCCGAAGCTAAAAACAAATGTAAAATTTCCTTGTAAAAGTATAGTAATTTCTAGTCAATCTGGGCCCTTCATTAGGCAGATGATCTGACGGTAGAACTTATGTTTAGTTTAGGGTTTTTTGCCCTAGAAGGCAACCCCTCTCTTTGTATGAGGGCATTGTATTGGAGGCTGAGATATAGATGTGTATTCTGTGAGCGAGAAACTGTGAGGTGAGACTGTGAGAGAAAACAGAGGATATTACAGCAGATTTGCTGTAGGTTGTGTCTCTTCATTTTGCTGGATAATAGAAAGGAAGGAATGGCTATTCAGGGTGGACGTAGCCCAAATTGGGTGAACCACGTATATCTGTGTCTCTCTTGTTTTATGTGCTCTCTGTGTTTATATTTCTGCAATATTTTATGTGTTCCATTGCTCCGTAATATATAATTTTCTAACAGAAGGACCCAGAATAGAAGTGAAATGATCTTCCATACCTTGCGACGAATGATTTCATATCTTTGGTCCTTGATCATTGGCCATCCGAGTGGCACAGGGTCTCAGATTTGTCAGCTAAGTATAGTAAGTCCACAGGAAAGTAGAAGAAGGAAGAGGCCCAGTCAAAAATGCAGAAGTTGGCTGAAAAATGGAAAAAGGAGGCTGAGGAAAAAGCAAGAGAAGAAGCGGAGCATGCCGCAAAGGAATGAGAGGAAGAGCGCGAATCTGACAGAAGTCAGAAGTCTCCTTCACCGTAGATGAAGGAAGAGGAACAATATGAACAGGATGGTGGAGACCAGGAGAGCACCCCCTTCTAGGTGAAGTGGAATCAGGAGCAGGAGAAAGAAGGGTTGAGGAAAAATTCCTAGGCCACCTAGTGTCACTAGACCTGATCACCTTGATAGTGGGCAACTTGGATGACATCGGGGATAAAGTAAGGGACATGATGGTGGAACTGCTGCAGTAGTTTGAGCAACAGTAGAAGCAAGCCTTGGTTTCCATGCAGACAGGTCTGCGCGAGTTGCAGATCCAAACTACTCAGTTGTAGGCAGGTGTCGGGCAGAGCAGTGCGACGTTGACTAGTTTGGCACCGGGCACCACTAGAGCTATGGGGATGGTTCACTCCTTGGATCCTCATGCTGTCATGCTGCCTAATGGAGCCCTCAGCGTAGAGACAGAGGCTGACAAGGTTGTGTTAAGGAAGATTGGTCCCAACTTGGCCGCGCTCCCAAGCGAATTCCTTCACACACTGTAAGAAGGTGTGATCGCAAAGCTTAGGGCCTGAGAGCAGCTCGCATTGAGTGTGATTAACGAGTAGAAGGTTAACAATGAGCAATTGTTCGTTGAGAAAACAACAACGATAGAAACTTGGAAGAAGGTCCAGGAGAAGAATGATCACACTGCAGTGGTGGTAGTAGAGGCGTGCAGAACCATTTTGGAACTGCACATCCTGAAGAGGCGCTTGTGGAGGCCAAGATTTGAAAGTTGGTTGCAGGAGTGCACGATGCTCAGACTGAGCCTAGCCAAGGTTCAGTTTGAGTTGAACCTCAAGATTACAGAGCTCGAGTTGTGGGCATAAAATTCAACTCCACCAGAGGTCAGAGAACAACGCGAGGCAGCTGTCAAGAATGTAGTCATTGCAGTAGATGTCGCGGTGACAGATTGCACTGCACTTTTTGAGCAATCACTGGAGGTACTTACCAATCTGTAGGAAGATCCCAACATGTAGAGGTTAGCAACTAAGGTGAGGGAATTTCAGTAGCGATATGACGAGGAAAGAGCGATGACGCATACCGTTGCTATCAAGCAGAAATTGGCAAAGCTGCAGGAGGCAAAGGAATTGAAAGAACAGGTGGATGCAACACAGTGAAAAGAGGTAGTACTTAAGACTAGATTGGTGCCTTGGTTGGATGAGGCATATGTGCTCACCGCCACCATTGAGGAAAAGTTGACTAACCTACAAACAACACAGTAGAAGATCCAGGCAGATAGCGCAGGACCAACAATAGAGCAATTGGTAGAGTAGGTCAAGCAGGCATCGATGCAGTGTACCGCTGAAGTTGCAGTGGTGCATGTGGAATTGGGAGGTCTTCACAGCAAGATCTCTACACCAGCGAAGTGACTCAGGGGCGAGTCACCATATTCGTGTTGGGGGCCTATTGGGACAGGGTCCCTTAGAGTCAATTTTGGGGTTAAAAGCCAAAGTTTTGGGGCAGAAAGCCCAATTTTTTGTATGAAAAGTGTAAAGTCTCCACAATTTGTGGTCACGGAGTGCGTAGATGTAAAGTGTCATGAAGGGTTTCCACCGTTCTTTTATGTAAGTTGTGTCAGCTTTAGAATATCCACCCATGGTCCACGGACCATGGGATTGTATTAAAAGGAGAGTCGTAGAAGAGTCTAAGGCAATTTTTGGAGTTGGATGATGAAGGTAATGGGTCATTAGCAAAAAGAGCGAAGAGTCTTAGAATAGAGGAAAGGCTCTGTAGCTGTGTGCACAGAGGCCTAGGGTAGAGGCCCGCAACTGAGTGCGTGGACCCCTACAGCTAAGTGCGCAGGGTAGTCAGAGTCTGTAAGAAGCTTTGAAGTACCAAAAAAGAAGTTTACTCTGGAAATATTTTTGTTTGATATATTTACTTATTTTATGAATAAATGTGGTTATGTTATGCTCAATAATGGTTTCATGACTTAATGCTGTATTAATGAGCGAATCTATATGTTTTACATTGTTATCTGTATGCAAGTAATAATATCTGTTGACACGAAGAACATATTAATGCATATTGAAGTTATCAGATACTTAAGCTGATCTGGGTAAATACAGAAGTAAGAGAAATAAAAAAAAGTGCGTAAGTGGTTGATTTTCCTGGTTAGGGTCCCCGAATGACAGTCGTAGACCTTTGCAAAGGAATGGAGGCCGACTAAGAGAAGTATATCGATAAGCCCTAACAGGCTTATCAATCTATGCGAAGGCAGAGTTAGGGCATAAAACGACATCATAACCATCTCTGGGTGCGAAAACTTGGTTCCAGCATCCCCCCATATTGCTTTGGGTGAGACTTCAATCCATTCTTTGTGGATTGATGCCGAAAGGGCCAGTAGTTTAGGGATTTGTTTGGCTAAATTAACGGTGAACCCGGGTCAGCGCCCACTAAGCCAAAATATCATGTTCATTTATTATCCAATCTGGGTCCATCATGTAGTAGGGA
Organism: Pinus tabuliformis; assembly: GCA_031772625.1. NCBI lineage: Eukaryota > Viridiplantae > Streptophyta > Pinopsida > Pinales > Pinaceae > Pinus > Pinus tabuliformis. Next base: position 511,012,490 of record CM062813.1, read on the forward strand.
GAAAGTCCCTAAATTATCTCAACCTCCAAATATTCATAATCTGCCCAATATTCTCACAATATTCTACAAAAATAAATAATATTAGGCACATAATATGAAATTATCTCTAAATATTCCTAATAAACATTTTAAAGCTAAAAATATGTCATCCAATGTAAAAATAGAGGTTTAATGTTTTGATGGATGGTCAAATGTGCCTTTATTTGTGTCTAATTTGGAGGCCCATCATACTTCCCTACTAAAAGTGTTTCTCATCCTCTAAGCAACTTAGTGACTTAATTGTGCCTCATTCATGGCCCCGGTTGCCTCTCTCTTGTACATTTCTTAGTCCTTTTCCTTAAGAATCTTGGTTGTAGGTTTTACAAGGACAAGCACAAAAATATAATTATTCTTTTCATGCATTTGTTTAGTATTATTTCAAGCACAAAATCATAACTTTTCCCTTTTAAATTGAACTTTGTTAGCTTGTAGGCCAAGGTGGAATTATCTCCATTGCATTCAAACCCTCTCCCTTGACACTCTCATTTCATTTTCACTCAGACTTCCAAACTATCTATGAAAAAAAATCACAGATTTTCTTGAGACCATTAGTCTTCCTTTCGTCCCTTGCGCAAGATGGTATCTTGAAGATTTCTAGGCTTGGAAAGGTCTTCCACATGATTTCCTAGTCTTCTGCTACCTTTTTCCACCATTTCGACACCTCTAGAACCCTCAAAACACCCTCGGATGCAATCCTGTAGAAATATAGAGAATCCTGTAGCATGTTATCTCAATCATGTAGCACTTCTCTGCCTTCTCGTAGCAGGGAAAAATACTCTTGCATCTAGTTAGTCTTCGGTCATCTGGTGTTTTGATTTATTTGTGAGGCTTGGAGCTACTTCCCCTTTGATTGGAGGGAGGTTACTCCTTCAATTTGCTTCTTATTTCCCTCTAATCCTTCCTTTAGGTGACTGGTTAATTTCTTAGTTGTCATTGGGGTTGCTGAGGGAGGTTGAGGCTTCCCTTGCTTGATTCTATTGCTTCTCCTTCTTTTGAAATGCTAAGGACCTTACTTTGGATTCCTTTCCTTAGGCTTGGTTAGTGTGCCCAAGGATGCCATAGTGGCAACCACTTCTTTCTCAATGTTTCCCTCTGAAACACTAGCTTTTTGCTCCTACCTCCTTCTTTTTTAAGGTCTATAGGTTTCTTCAATGATCTTGGAGGCTCCTTGTTCCCCTTTTTCTCCTCCTTTTATCTCCTATTTTGATTTCTCCTTTGAATTTTTTTCTCTATTTTAGCCTTCTCTTTCTCTCTCTTCCACCCTCTTCTTCCTCTTATTCTTCTACAAAACCATCCTTGGATATATCCTCAAGTTCCAATAGGATTTTACCTTGTGATTCCAGAAAGGCTCCTTTATCCATGTCAACAAAATTTGTTCATGCCACAAGGTGTTGAATGTGTTCTTAAGGTTTGTGCAAGTGAACCCTGCTACTAATTATCAATTTCAGAGCAACTTAGGATTTTCGCTTATGGCGGGAGGAGGAGGAGTGCTTCTTGTTGATGAGTGAGGTGAAAATGGTATGCCAATTTCAAAACAAGTTTATTTTCCTATCATAATTCTCATACTCACAATAAAACTCCACAATTCATTTTTTTTTTAGGTTTCTGCTACAGGATTTTTAGTGGAGGAATTTTGAAAAAATTCATAGACTTTTTGTTTGTAAGAGATGAGAGATCAATTACTTACTCCTCCCTTGCAGGAATCTTCGAAATTCTTGGTTGTGTGGCTGAAATTTTTCAAATTGGGCCACTTTACACCTCTTGGGACAATCCTATAGCACATAGTATGCATCCTGTAGCACATAGTCTACATCTTATAGTAACTATTATGTCTCCTATAACACACAGTCTATGTCCTGTCTCACCTACTTTGTCTCCTGTAGCAGTTGGTCTATGGTCCTAAAGCTTATTTATGGAAACCTGTGAGATTCCTGATGTAGCTTATTCGACCTCTAATGATGGAAGTGGGCCCCTTTACCATTTTTGGAATGAAAATCTTGGTAAAAATAAAACTCAAGCCCACTTTATTCCCTTTTGTGGCTTGGTGGTGGGCTCAACATGTTGTATTAGCTAGCCCCACCTACCACCTTCACAACTTCCTCATTGACCCATTGGTTCACCCTCGTAGTCATCACCATTTTTGATTTTGCCTTTTCTCCACATGTGATGAGGGAAAGATAAATTCAACTCATTGTTTTAGGGTGGTCAAGATTGATGAACCTTCCTTAGCTTATAAAACCTCATCTCTCATGCATTGATAACAATTTTTTAACCATAATATGCTCATGAGGAGAGGTGAAGAACAATGCATACTTGTGCCTAACTAATGGTCTCGCTAATGTGCTAATCAATTGATGGTTTCATGGAATTTATAGACATGGTTGCAACTACTTTTGAGTGTCTTCTAAGGTGTCATTTATTTGTCTTCCTTACTTCCTACAATTTCTTTGAGAAAATACAATTTTTTAAATGTTCTTTGCTGATTGAAACTTGATGATGCAAGTCCTTCTGGATGCAGGTGCTCTTCTTTGGATCATATGTTGATTTTTGTTGGGTGAAAAAGGATCTTGTAGTACCTTGCATAGGGACATGTAGTTGATCAAAATCATGGTTTTGAATCCTCCAATGCTCCACGGTGATTGACTTCCAGATCTAGTGCTTCAGTTGTGGTCTTATAGGAGATGTGCAGACTGCTACAAGACTTTGTTTCTTCATGTAATAGTCACAAAAATCATACTAAGACCTCTCATATTTCCCAATATCACTCAATTTTTTTTTGATAATTTATAAGAATTTTAAAGATGCATGTCAGAGAGATTTGTGGTGATAGGAAAGGTGGATGAAGGGGTGAAAAATATGGTTTTCGATGGAAAATGATGAATTTTTGGATGGATAAGTGACTAAATGGTGTAGAGAATGGATGTTGGTGGTGTGGTGGACTTATTTTTTCATTTCCCCAAGGAAAACATAAGATTTGACCCATCTCTATGCCGATCACAATCCTGCATGAATTCTGGTCAATCTTGTAGCACTGTGTGTCAATCCTCTAGCAATCTTGGTTAATCCATATCTATCAAATGATAGATTTGAATGACCTGTATTTTTTTTTATCATATTACCATCATTCATATGCATCTCTCCATAAAAAATATTAGCCAACGAATGCACAAATATCGCGAAAAAGGAAAAAATATTGTAGGGGATGGAGGTCAATTTCTTGAAACGTATGCACTACATTTTGCTGAAATTTATTTGATCATTTTAACATCAACCTTATGCATCTCCCCATGAAATAGATCAACAAAAAAATGCATGGTTTTTTAGATATGGTCAAAACAATTTTTGCCATGTGTATTTTGACAATCCTATAGCAAAACCGAACTTTACTGTAGAACTTTAGGACAATGAGGAAAATGAATGGGAAAGAATTTGGAATGATGGGTCGATGTTGGAAATGGATGAGGGCGATGGATTCACATGGCCTTGGTCCTATTGGAGCATCTGGGAAAAGGAGGAGAAAGCCCAAGTTTGACTTTCTTTGACTAGTTTTTTAATCAACTTTTTTCTTTTGGTGCTAACTTATTCTTGTTGCTTGCAAAGGTTGGGGAGAACCCACATTCATTAGAGAGAGATACATGAAGAAAATAATTTATTTCTTTTAATTTATTTCATTTTTTTCATAGGCCTACTAGCTTCCTCAATGAGGTTTTCAACTAGTAGGTCTACCTAGGCACCTCAAAGGAGGTTTACACCTAGGATATTTTCTTTTTTTCTCTTTTTTCTTTCCAACCCACTAACCGCCTCAAGGAGGTTTTCAATCAGTGAGCCAATATCAAATTCCTTGTTAGGCAGATAAATAACTCTTGCTGAAAAGAGAAATCTCCCTAGATCATAAAGGAAACTAGAAACAAACAAACAATTGAATAGCTCTTTCCCTAAGCTTACTTCATTTGAATTATGAGTATAAAAGACGGTGAATAAGCCTCTCACCTATTTACAAAATGCTTGATGAAGATCCCCACTTGTCTTGATGTAGCTTCTCAATGCTTGAAAATACCTGCAACCACAAACATAAGAAAGATCAAAGGCATATGCAACATAAAAATTCAAACAAGCTTAATCTAATGATCAAGGAGATTAGAAATTGAAATTTCCTTAATGAATATCTAAAGAACTATAAACCATTCATCATTTTAGTAAGACAATACAATGGAAAAAATGATTCATTTGTATTAATTCAAGGATAAAGAAGAGCCTTACAACCTTTGCCTTGATGTCATGAGGTTCCTCCCAAATTCCTCCAACACTTTCCTTAGATGATAAAACTTCCAATCTCAATTCAACAACACAAGTCTATCTTTTCTGACCCCCTCTATCCCTCTACCCTCTGGTCAATTTATAGGCCAATAGTGTTTTTGGGAAAATTAGTGTCTTGTCGAACGACTAACCCTCTAAGTTTGGTAGCTAACCTAGAAACAATAGTTTAAAGCAATTCAATATCTTTCATATGAGTGACAGATAAGAAAGAGATTATGAAAGACCAACCTGTAACTTGCGCTTGAATCCTCGCTTGATATCCCTCTCCTTTGGCCGATCTCGTAACTCCTCCCTATACTTAACATGCTTGGAGAGTACCTGCATAGCTCAAAGCATAATGATCCATCACAGCATAAACATCATAGAATCAGAAATATGATAAACAAATGAATGCATTTACAGTTAACATAATCAATTGGGAAAAATCTTGAAGAACTTTATTGATATCAAGGAGAATTACAACCCATAAGAAGTCTGATCTAGCACCATCCTCTCAGATTCAAGCCTTCTTCACCTCATGAATCAGCAAGAACACACCAACAATATCACAATGCTCTCACCTCAATACTGAAACTAGAATCACTTCCTTACAACTCAGAATAATTCAGCCTTCTGATCTCTTGGATGGGAGATCCTTTTATAGATGATTTCAAGAGGGTGAGTCATCAATGGGGATGATGAATGCCATTTCATTTGTTGAAATTAGTTCCACAAGAGAGGGGAATTAGAGATGGTTTCCTAGTTCCCTTGGTCATCCTTGGGTGAATTCATAGAGGCAAGTGGCACAAGAGAAGTTTCTAGAAGATTCCATGAGCAACCAACTAACAAACCATCCTGGAATTTTGTCCATCCTCACCCATTGCACTTAATAAAGGGATAAACTGCGATGCATCTCACATAGACAGTGTAGTAGGTGAGATGAATCTCACCCTAACACAGGGTTTTCAGATATGGTTCAATTTCGGCACATTCTGGATGATTTTTGAGATGGAACTTTTGGGGAATGAGGCATTCAGATGACTAAGCTTCTTTAGGGTATAAAACAACTCTTTTAGGGGTTGATGATACCTAATACATCGACATATAAGTTTGGGGTTAATGTGCCCAAATATGTCTATAACAGTTGCCCCCTAAAGCGTGAGGTCGTAAATGTTCATGTTAGGTGAAATGCTTTATCATGAGGATCAGAAGTTTCGAACTGGAAGGTGACCTGCATAAATTACAATACAATACATCATGATAATATGATTTTTCATGAACTAGCTGAGGAAGGCATTCCCATGCTCAGCTTTATAGATTTTCATTTCATGTACATAGATCAGATAGTCGTCTGCAGATACAGACTTGTGATTCTACAGATATAGAGTCATAATCCATGATTAGGATGACCATCTATGTAGAACCTTTGTACATTTGATGTTTTTGTATTCCTGAGTATATCGCAGCCCGGATGGATGAAACTAGATCTGGGGTCTTCAAACTTATTCAATCTTCGCTCGATGTACAAGCCAAACCATGTGAAGAGATGTTCTGAGGTCAAACATGGAAAGACATCGCCTAATTACCAGCCAATGATATGAGCTATTAACAGATGCGAGAAGAATCACTGATAATGAAGATGATCCTCAAGGTACAAGAGTACATTTTACGTGGTGTGAATAGATGATTTGATGTCAAACACCACGCAAAATCTTTTGGTCAAAGGCCATTGATGTCAACCTGTCACTGGAAGAGAGAAACTTGCCATTAATGTAAATAAGCTTCAAGCACTAGAAGGTTGTTTCTAAGTCAACTTCTTGGATAATGAGTTGATGTCAAAAAGAAGCGACTCGTCACAGGAGGGCTTGATGTATCCCACATCTATGACACGAAACGAAGCAAATGACTTTTGGAGATGAAAACGAATTGACAACAAAAGGTTCAGGAATGGCGGTCATGAAAATGAAGGTTTGAAATATTGCAACGGATGAGACTTCAACTGGATGACTTCTCTTGAACATATCGGTGACACTGAGATGAATTGGTAGCGTTAACCCAAAAAAATGGATGGTGTGATAGACCAATGGTATGATGACCAGCAAACGAAATAACCCAACCCAACTCAATCACGAAGATGAAGTGAAAGTGTCATGTTCAAGAGCGACTTGCTACCATAAGTTTTCAAGATTTTTCCTTTTTTCCCCAGTCATTACTAACCAGTACCTATTTATTTTTATCAAGCTTGAGGAGGATAACATATGCTTGTTCTATAATTCTCCCTTCAGGCAAACCCATCGCTATTTTATGTTTTAATGAGTCTAGCGATGGTGAAACTCGGTCTTGTCTAGATGGACAAGTTTGTCACTATTATTTTAATGAGTTTAACGACAAGGATAACTCGGTCCTTTTCATGTTTAGAGAGTTTGAAAAGGGATGAAAAGAAAACTCCATAAGTTTTTTTTCATAAAATAATCCCTTAGATCTGAAAAAGGATAAAATAATACAAGAGAGATGTCGTTTCCAATACTTTAACGAGCTGGAATAGACAAGCGCTCGACAATATTTTCTTATTTAGAGAGCCTGAAAAGAGTTTTAAAGAGGGCTCTATTTTGAGGAACTTGTGGTGACTAGGGTAGCAATTGGTTTCGGTGATGTTAGAACTTCTCAAACAATGTTGATTTATGTGAAGAGGCTAGATAATAAAACCACTCATTGCAACTATTCCTCAAACAGGGTAAAACAACCAAGTGAAAGCGTATGATCAGCCAAAGAGATGGTGGTGATGGAATGAAACAACCAAGGCTCATCTAATAAAAGAGGCTGATAGAATGGCAATCATGAGGGTTAAAATGGAAATGGGTTCATTTTTAGACAAGCTTGAACCATAGGGAACTATGCTTGGATTTAGTTTCATGTTTACACAAGCTTGAAATGAAAAACTATGCTTGGATTCAATTTCATTTTTACACAAGCTCGAAATGAAAAAACTATGCTTGAAAATAGTTTGCATGCCCCCAGCATGATGAAAGGGAGAGTCTCCTATAACCAGATGGAAGTCACTGCGATGAAGCAGGATGGTTATCCAACACCTCTTTGGCTTCGTCCAGATAGATAAAGGTGAATGGGGTGATTCCCTTCACATAACCTACAGGGAAACTTATCTTTACCACTAGGTGCATGCCCCCCAAGCTTCATTACATTCACCTAAGTAGACTACTCGTGGCTATCAAGTGGATGGAATGAAGGTTCTTTTATGAGATCAAGTGAAAGACTCGACTGGGATTTTACAAGATCTAATCAAAGACTCAATTTTGAACTTGGGACCTTGTTTCATTTTCAAAAGAGTTTCACATAAGACATGAAACTCTGCTCTGATTCATTGTTTCATTTTTTTTAACGAGCTTGACACAAGACAAGGAACTATGCTCAGATTCTTTGTTTCATTTTTTTAACAAGGTTGACACAAGATTAGGAACTATCCTCATGGACCTGTTTCATTTTTAAATGAGGTTGACATAGTAAAGGAACTATCCTCATAAACCCTTGTTTCATTTTTTAATGAGGTTGATACAAGACAACGAACTATCCTCATAACCCTTGTTTCATTTTTTAAGGAGGTTGACACAAGACAACGAATTATCCTCGGATTCAATCACAACTCATAAGAGGTCATGAAGGAGAGATCTGGTTCCATTGCCCCTAGTACATGATGTACAACATCACTGAATTGATTGTCAGTCTATGTAGGTATGGAATAGGTTGCCACATAATTAACCCGTGGCGGGGATGATACCATTGGTATAAATGGACCATTTAGGGATGATAATTGACTAGGAGCTAGACTAGGAAATGAAAGCTGGTCAACAACGACAATTTTTCCTTCATGTGGGAAACAAATAACTTGAAAGAGTGTTGAATCAATAGCTCCCATGTCATAAACATAGTCGCGCCCAAGAAGTAAATTGAAATCTAAAGGGCCTGGGACTACCATCACGTTCAAATAAATGGTTTTCCCTCCCAAAGTAATACGTAACTGAGGAAGGATCCCTAATGGTTGACTGGTTCCTCTATTAAAGCCCAACAGATTCTATGTAATAGGCACAAGCGGTGGAGAACCAAGCGCTTTCCAAGTAGTTAAGGAAAGGATACTCACTGATGCACCTTCATCTATAATAGTGCTAGATACAATAATTTTACAAATTTGTACTATGATCTGGAAAGGCACATAAGAAGGAAGGCGGAATTCTGCCAGTCGATTCCAATCAAAGGAAGTGACTAGACTACTTAGAGGGGGTATCGTATAAATGGGAGAATTAACGCCTTGAGTTACGAGAACTGGAGGATTTTCCTCATGTCTTGATGGAACAGGTGGATTGCCCCCAAGCTCATTTGAATTTGAAGAAACAAAAAGAACCCGAGTGGTAAGATTTTCACTCTCTTCGGGAAAGGTATGATTAGCTGAAGGTGAAATCGGGTCAACTGTTACCTTGACCTGTTGATTTGGATCGGGTATAGACTCATAGGATACACTTTCAAAGAGAGTGGTTTCGACTGACGGTTGATTTTGGTCAGTCGATTCATCAACCAGTGAAGGATTTAGGAAGAGTTTCCTGTAACTAGATGGAAGTCGCTGCGGTGACGTAGGACGGTTACCCAAAACTTTCTTGGCTTCATCTAGATAGGGACAAAGCTGAATGGGGTGATTCCCTTCACATAACCTACATGGAAACTTAACTTTTCCCTTATTTCCATAAACTTTACTATCACTAGTTGATGGTATGTCACCAACATGGTCTCCAGAGGTTGATGACACGGGATGGTGTGAATGAGAAGACCATTCTTCCAAGATCCGAGGAATATCAGGACAATTTCGAAGAAGATGGTCTCCCGCACAGATTTTGCATGGATATCAAACTTTGTGTGGCTTAACAGATGATGGTTTCTCATCAGCATTTGCATTGAGAGCAATGGTTGCTTGGTTGCCCATCTGCTGAATTTGCTTCTTCTTCTTCTTAGCCATCTGGTTACTGATGAGCCCCAAAAATGGATAATTATATGGGCTCATTCAACCTCCTAATTCAACTTAATCCACCATTCTCATTAGTTTATTGCATGTTTTTAATTATATTTATACTAATAGAGTGAATTGGGTTAGTCATTATGCCAACGAGTCTAATGTGTGCTTTGTGTAGTCTTTTTGGTCAATTTGGAGACAAAATCAAAGGTTTAAAGGAGCACTTGGCAGCCAAATTCGTGGAGAGGATTTTTAGGAAGGTGTCCCCTTCATTTAAGGGCCCTTACCTCGAATTCTCCACCATCAGCTCGGAGTTCAAGGGCCACCAAATCGATTATCACAAGGGCAGCCAAGCAAGTCAAGTAGGACTGTTGTTAACTACAAGTTTTGGGCAGCCGAGTCCCTAAAGTTTAGGAGGACTATTGGGGTCCTCAATTTGTATAAATAAGAAGGCTTAGGGCCTCATTTTGGTTAGCCATTAGTTAGTCATTTTGTATTCATTTTGTAGTCATTTTGTAGTTCGATTTTTAGGCAGTAGATTAGCTTTGCTTTCAGCACATTTTCAAGTTCTCCTTGTGGACAGTTTTTGGAATGTAACATTTCTTGCTCAATAAAGATGAATCAAGCTTTGCACCAACTCTAAATATCTCTTAGGAGGCTATAGCTCTTGGGGTTGGGCCCATCTCAAGTGCCCAATACCTCCTTTGTTTACTTTCCTGTGTCTTTGTTGCATTCTTAAAATAAAATCTGCTATTTAGATTTAAATCTTGTTTTGTTATTTAGGTTGCTTTTGATGAGTAAAATAACTTTTCATTATCAGATTTAGTTGATCAGTTTCTAACAGAAAAAGCTTCAAGAAAAGGGCCAACAAACATCTGTGGTTTCACCTCTCCCTCAGTGGGATCAGGAGCTGTGACTAGGATGACTTTGCTGCCCGCAAAAACACTGATTTTGCTTTGCCATGCAATCACTAGTGTTTGATCTTCATGTGTAGAAGTTGGTTACAAGTTCAAACTTTCGTTTGCTTAGTTTCATGAGTTAAAATACATGGTTTCATTGCAGGTCACACTTATGTTCATTCTCTTTACTGACAGCTAGCAAATTAGGTCAACGTAACTAGGTCTTTGAATTTACAAGTCTTTGTTGGTTCAGATTGGAAAAACGACTTGCAAAGCACCTGTACCACTCCTTCATCTGCTTATTCTCCATCAGCACCATCCACTCCACCCTCTACTTAGAATCCTTGCCTCACGTTTGCCACATTTGCTCACATAACCCTAGTTTTTGTACATCATTGTTTTAGCCTTGTTTGAGCCAAATTAGCTATCTACACCTTCTCACCACTCCATCCACCAGTCCCTGGACTACTTCAGACCCCTATCCTACCTCCATATCCATGCATGCATCTTCCCTCACTCACCCATCCTCCAAAATCCAATTTTAAAACATCCTGTAGAAATTTCTGAACATCCTGTAGAAATTCCTGAAACATCATGTAGAACCCCCGCAGACTTCCTGTAGAAGCTCACGAATGAGGTTTCTTGATAGCCAAACTCTGTGAAACTCTCTGGAAGGGTGTTAGGTACCCCTTAGGCCCTCTTTGAACCTTCCCGACCTCTTCCAAGCATTTCCTCTCACCAATACACCTCTGCACAGTCACAAACAGTTAAAAGCACATGCATGATAATTCTAATAACTTATTCAAAAATACAAAAAGATGTTTTCTTCACGTAGAGGTAGTCTAGACACATGTATTTTACCTTCATAGAAGTAATGGCATCCCTTCCAGTAGTTTGCATTCTCTCCTTTGCATCAGTAGGACTAGTTGGTAGAATTAGGGTTTGCTAGGGTTTGCGTTACTTTTTGGCTTTCAGTTTCTTTCCGCAAGTAGATTAGCTTCCTTTGAGTTAGCTTTCATCCATCAGTTAAAAAGCTTCTTCTAAGAGCTCATAGAAGTTGGCTTAAGCCCCTAGTAGAATTGTGCCAGCTGACCAAGTGACAGTTGCGGCAAGAGCTAGTACTTGTGCATACATCACCGTCGCTTCCAAGTTTGTTACGAACTACCGGGTTGATAAAATTAAAGAAGGGAGTTCCAGGAGTTGTAGCATTATTGCTGCAATACTGGAGCCCACCATCTTTTTGGCGCCGTTACCGGGGAAGCGTCAGAGTATTTGTGATTGCTACGTTTCTTCTATTTTCCACTACAACCTTCTGCTAAGTAGTTTATTTCATTTCCATTATGCAATTTCGTTTATGAAAAATTAGATTAGCATTTCCTGCTTTCATAGATTAGCATTTCAATTCCACAATTTCATTTCTACAAGCGTAGATTAGCATTTCAATTCCGCAAGCGTAGACTAGCATTTCATTCCTGCAATTTCATTTGAGCAAAATAGATTAGTCCTTTCCTGCTTTCATTTCAATTCAATCTATTTCAGTTTTGCAGGTAGAAGTAGAAAAAAGCAAAAATCAACCAAAAAGATTTGATTTCATGCCTTGTAGGACTAGAGATAAGTTAGAAAAATGATTGCACAACACCCCCACTGCTTCACACAACCAACATTCTCTCTTCTTCGATGGCTGTGATTAAAGAACCCTTAGGTGGACAGCAAGACATATTTGAAGAACCTCAAGGGAAGAAGAAGAAGAAACCATTCCTCTGGAGCAAATGGCTACAAGCATAAATTTTGGATGCAGTACCTTATCCAAAAATGAATTTGCAAATCAGATCGAAGATTTCAAGAGTGATATGAGGCAATTTCTTGCCATGCAACTAGATACCTTGCAGATCCAAAGGAAGCAAGAGGAAGCCAAGAGGGATTTGGCCATCTTCTGTCCCAGGTGCACTAGAAAGCATCCTAGGAACGAATGTCCATTGCACTCCATAGAAGTGTGTTTTGTTTGTGAAAGAGACCATCCTATGAATCAGTGCCCTTCCTTGCCTGGAATCAAAGCTGCCTATCAAAGGGCTAAAGGAGCCACTGAACCACTCTATTATATGAACCAAAGGAGGCCACATGAACCTAGATCTTATCAGCAGGAACTACAAGAGACATCCAAGACCTATTATGACCCCTATCAAGCCACTTTCATGCCTTCTTGGGGTCCCCCCGCTCATCCTTCCTTGTTCACACCTCCTCCTTGTTCCTTCGTAGATCCATATTATGCCCAACCATCTACTCATTCGTTTCACTCTTATGCTTAGCCACACCTCAGTGGAATGCACCTCATTAGGGGTGGAGGCCCCAATACAACACTCCTCCCACTTCTTTTCCTCCACCACCTGCTTGTCCACAACCATCGCCTCCTGCTCCACCAAGGCAACCCCAAATTCCTACCCAACCACAACCCCATCCACATCCATCTCAAATCTACGCCCCCACTCAGCTACCCATACCACCATTTCCAAACCTGTCCATTGGAGTAGCTCAACACAATTGCAATGCTGGGACACAACATGTCCAAATGACTCCTCTTGAGCTCAATGATCTTCACCATAGCACAGGAAGAGTGTTGCAAAGTAGAGATTATGTTGACAACATTGAAGGACCAAAGGCAAAATAAGATTCAAAAGAAGAGATCAAAGAACCTTGGGCTGCACTTGATGAAGAGAAGACATCAGAAGCAGAAATCAACAAAGCTCCGTCATGGTTACCATCAAATCTTCCATGTATTCAAGAGAAATATCATCAAACAGAGGGAGATGAGAAAGTCATGATAGAAGGTGACATGAAACATGATCCAGATCAACAAAAGGACCAAGGATATCAAAGCTATATTGAGACATGGTTCCAGACAGTCACTAAGTTGCAGCAGTACTCTCTTCCTCAGCTATGTTTGATCCCTTCAAAGTCAGATCATTTTGTCTCTGAAATCTGGATAGCTGTCGAAGCATGCATTTCGAGCCTTCACATCATCTTGTCTCTAATCTCGATGTGCACATGGCTCCATTGGAAGTATTCTTATACTTGCAAATGATTTTGTTTTTCAAGTAGGGTAGGGTAGAAAAAAGGAAAAAAGAAAAAAAAATGAAAATAGGAAGAAAAATAAAAATCTAAGGTGAAAACCTCCTCGGAGGCGCCTTAGATTGGCTCATTGATTGAAAACCTCCTTGAGGCGGTCAATGGGTTGCGAAAAAAGAGAAAAGAGAATAAGGTCTCTGGGTGAAAACCTCCCTTGGAGGCGCCCAGGGTAGGCAATTAGGGTGAAAACCTCCATGAGGCGCCCTAGTTGTTTTTCAAAAAAAAAGAGAAAAAGAAAAATAAAAATAAACCTAATTTCCATTGGATAATTGCAGGTCGTAAGAAGGACATTGCAGGTCAGGAGGATCACTCAAAGCAAAGACAAAGGAATTTTTGTGCCTTCTATAGGAAGTTCTGTATTTCTACAGGAAACATCTTGTAGAACCTTTGGACGAACCAAATTCAATTTTAAAAGGGAATCTGATGGTGGGAATCTATTGGTTAGGCCTGCAAGCACCTCTGTGTCCATCCCTCGCCTTTCTCCATCATTTTTTCCACCTCATTTTGCTTCTTTTATGAAAACTATGTTTTCCACAGGAACTTCCTGTAGAAATTACAAGAAGCTAAAATGGATTGCAAAAAATTAGTTTGGCGAACATGGTAGCTTCCTCAAGGGTTCAGAAGTCCTCCTGCACTTTTCAAACTCCTCCTCCATCATCTCCATGCCTGCATCACAACCCAAGCTCAGTTTTTCTTACCATGCAAAAACTTGCAGAATGCTTTGAAGAAAAAATACATAGAACAGAATTTGTTTTTGCCCTAACTTGAAAACCATGCATCCATATGAAAAACCGTTTTACAGGGAATTGTATAGGGATGATGGCAACATGCCCAAGCAGTTTTAGCCCATTCCGATGCACGGTTTCTAAGAAATCTGCCTCCATCACCGTCAGCCATTTTTGCATTTTCTCCATATCCATGCATCCATTTCAAAACCTGTTTCATGGGGAGAGGCACATGGGTGATAGTAGCCTACCCAAGCAGTTTCAGCCGATTCCAATGCATGGTTTCCGAGAAATTGATCTCTGAAATCTTCAGCCATTTTCCGTTTTTCTCAAAATCTGTGCATCCATTGATCTCAATTTTTCTATGGGAGGTGAATCATGATGATAGGAACATGATCATCAAGTTTCAGGTCGATCCAATCTATCATTCGGGAGCAATGGCGAAAACAAGTTTCGGTCCTGTGAAAATTCAGCAGCAACAGCTTGAGGGTGCAGATCTGAACGTGGAAACGAACTCCTGCAGCTTAGATCCAGGTAGAGGATACCTACAAAAGTAGAATAACCACACATTAGATAGTAAAGAGGTTATAACACAAAGGATCCATCATGCAACCACCGAAACAGATGCATGCAGCAGCAAAAAGCACCTCACAGCAACCATTTGACTTCAGGTACGTGACTAAAACTCATTCCTCTGATTGCATGAATGTAATTCGGAAACAACATGAGCAATGAGATGGTTTGGATTAAAAAAAATCGGTGGCCAGTTAGATCTAGTTCAACAGCGCTTGGTGGGTGAATAAGACACGTGCGCTGAGCCATCTTAGGAGGAAACCGGAAAACAGGTAGTGATGACCAGTTAAACCTCAGCGTGATTGATGTACGAGATTACAGGCAGATAACAAACAGTTAAGCAGTGCAGGGGACCAACAGTCTGCATGGGGCCAACATGCAGTTGGCCAGCTCACCCTACATCAACGGAAATCTCCATAAAATAGCCGATCGAACTCTCACCACTGTTGTTTCCAGTCTATCATCGTCCTTACAGCTGTAACTTCACTCCCCCACCACAAATCATGCCGCAATTAAATGATGCTCGGCTGACTCTCATCACCCGCTAATTAATTTGCATGTGCAACATTCTTAGCTGAAGGATGCATCCTCCGCCCCCACAATCGGTTAACCTATCGTCCTCCACTGAGATTTTCGGCCTGTTCAAAATTCTCCTGCATACCAAGATCGTTCAGAGGCGCAGGGGCACCCTACAGGAAGACGTCCTACAGGAAAGTACAGCAAAGCCTTCCAGAGTAGAGAAGCCCGAGTTTTTCTTCATCCAGTTTGGAGCTTGAAGAGAGGTAGGCTGGAAAACACCATTCCCATGCATGATATTTTGAAAGGTGGTGAATTAAACTGTTTTGAATAAGAAAGTATGAAACAAGTCTGCCTATGAATCCAGAATAGTAGTTTTCCTGTGTGTTACACGGAATGTTTCAGTTGGTTCTACGTCAAATTCTCTTCCGCAGCTCCTGTTAAGAAATTCCTCTGCTAGAAACGATAAACCACTATGAGGGTTAACCTGTGCATGGAGAATGTGAATTTTATGTGATTGTATGCATGCTGAGGATAAAAATTAAGCTCTGCACTCTGTCTGTGGGAGCCTGATTCCCTTTTGACAGTCGGGTTTGGGCAGCAAAAACATTATAACCAGGGAATTGGTGCAAAGTTGAAATACAAACACCTGAGAAATCCTGTCCTGAGGATCAAAAGAGGAAAACATAAAACAACAGTCCCTTTCTGCTCGGAGCATTGAAACAGGGCACTCTCACCAAACTAGACCAACCAGCTTACATCCTTTTTGGAGCAAGGTCAGCCTTCAGGTTATGAAATATATTACCTATGAGGGGTGATTCAATATTGTATATGGTTATCACTTCCATTTGATTACTGAGCTCAGGCATAAGATGGATTTAACCGCAGCAAAAGTCAAAGAGAAGGCACCCCCAGCCAAGCAAGCCAAATTAGGGAAAACTGCTTCTACAGGAAGCCAGAAAACGGCCACTACAGGACTTTCTACAGGAAGTTTGGGGAAAGGGCAGTAGAAGGAGAAATTGGCCGAGATTTTAGCTAGGGAGGCAGCAGTTGTGCTGGCCACCCTAAGCACATCCCCCAAGCAGAAGGAGAAGTGAAAGAGGGAGCCCTCACTGTATTTTAAGGCAAGAAGAAGTGTAAGAATTAAAACCGGCAGACCTCAACCACCGTCCAAAGAACCAATCACCATTGTTGACACCCCTACCACACCAAAGGAGGAGTCTCCTTCAAGGATGTCCATCACCTATGAATGAGGAAGCCAAAAACCTTCACTTGGAGAGAGAGAATTCAGATAATGGACTCAAAGACAGTTCTACAGGATGCTGAGACAGTTCTACAGGAAGTTGAGAATTCTATAGGAAAAGAAGCACAGGCAGTGGGAAGAAGCATAGAGAAAGGCATGGTTTCATGACCGAGAAGAGGACATCACTTTAGAAGCTTGGCATGACAGGGAGGCCACCAGGGCCATCAAAGATGAGGAGATAGATCAGTTGCTCAGAGGATGAGCAACACTTTCAGTAGGGGGGAGATGATGAGCCCCAAAAATGGATAGTTATATGGGCTCATTCAACCTCCTAATTCGACTTAATCCACCATTCTCATTAGTTTATTGCATGTTTTTAATTATATTTATGCTAATAGAGTGAATTGGGTTAGTCATTATGTCAACGAGTCTAATGTGTACTTTGTGTAGTCTTTTTGGTCAATTTGGAGACAAAATCAAAGGTTTAAATGAGCACTTAGCAGCCAAATTCGTGGAGAGGATTTTTAGGAAGGTGTCCCCTTCATTTATGGGCCCTTACCTCGAATTCTCCACTATCAACTCAGAGTTCAAGGGCCACCAAATCGATTATCACAAGGGTGGCCAAGCAAGTCAAGTAGGACTGCTGTTAACTACAAGTTTTTGGCAGCCGAGTCCCTAAAGTTTAGGAGGACTGTTGGGGTCCTAAATTTGTATAAATAAGAAGGCTTAGGGCCTCATTTTGGTTAGCTAGTAGTTAGTCATTTTGTATTCATTTTGTAGTCATTTTGTAGTTCGATTTTTAGGCAGTAGATTAGCTTTGCTTTCAGCACATTTTCAAGTTCTCCTTGTGGACAGTTTTTGAAATGTAACATTTCTTGCTCAATAAAGATGAATCCAGCTTTGCACCAGCTCTAAATATCTCTTAGGAGGCTGTAGCTCTTAGGGTTGGGCCCATCTCAAGTGCCCAATACCTCCTTTGTTTACTTTCCTGTGTCTTTGCTGCATTCTTAGAATAAAATCTGCTATTTAGATTTAAATCTTGTTTTGTTATTTAGGTTGTTTTTGATGAGTAAAATAACTTTTCATGCTCAGATTTAGTTGATCGGTTGCTAACAGAAAAAGCTTCAAGAAAAGGGCCAACAAACATCTGTGGTTTCACCTCTCCCTAAGTGGGATCAGGAGCTATGACTAGGATGACTTTGCTGCCCACAAAAACACTGATTTTGCTTTTCCATGCAATCACTAGTGTTTGATCTTCATGTGTAGAAGTTGTTTACAAGTTCAAACTTTCGTTTGCTTAGTTGCATGAGTTAAAATACGTGGTTTCATTGCAGGTCACACTTCTGTTCATTCTCTTTACTGACAGCTAGAAAATTAGGTCAACGTAACTAGGTCTTTGAATTTACAAGTCTTTGTTGGTTCAGATTGGAAAAACGACTTGCAGAGCACCTGTACCACTCCTTCATCTGCTTATTCTCCATTAGCACCATCCACTCCACCCTCTACTTAGAATCCTTACCTCACGTTTGCCACATTTTCTCACATAACCCTAGTTTTTTTACATCATTGTTTCAGCCTTCTTTGAGCCAACTTAGCTATCTACACCTTCTCACCACTCCATCCACCAGTCCCTGGGCCACTTCAGACCCCTATCCTACCTCCATATCCATGCATGCATCTTCCCTCACTCACCCATCCTCCAAAATCCAATTTTAAAACATCCTGTAGAAATTTCTGAACATCCTGTAGAAATTCCTGAAACATCATGTAGAACCCCTGCAAACTTCCTGTAGAAGCTCACGAATGAGGTTTCTTGATAGCCAAACTCTGTGAAACTCTCTGGAAGGGTGTTAGGGACCCCTTAGGCCCTCTCTGAACCTTCCCGACCTCTTCCAAGCATTTCCTCTCGCCAATAGACCTCTGCACAGTCACAAACAATTAAAAGCACTTGAATGATAATTCTAATAACTTATTCAAAAATACAAAAAGATGTTTTCTTCACGTAGAGGTGGTCTAGACACATGTATTTTATCTTCATAGAAGTAATGGCATCCCTTCCAGTAGTTTGTATTCTCTCCTTTGCATCAGTAGGACTAGCTGGTAGAATTAGGGTTTGCTAGGGTTTGCGTTACTTTTTGGCTTTCAGTTTCTTTCCGCAAGTAGATTAGCTTCCTTTGAGTTAGCTTTCTTCCATCAGTTAAAAAGCTTCTTCTAAGAGCTCATAGAAGTTGGCTTAAGCCCCTAGCGGAATTGTGCCAGCTGACCAAGTGACAACTGCGGCAAGAGCTAGTACTTGTGCATACAGCACTGTCACTTCCAAGTTTGTTACGAACTACCGGGTTGATAAAATTAAAGAAGGGAGTTCTAGGAGTTGTAGCATTATTGCTGCAATACTGGAGCCCACCAGTTACTAGTACCAATAATTTCACCAGGCGAGGAAGAAGGGGAGGAAGAAACGAACGAGGAACAAGGCAAAGGGTCAACTTTAGGATCAACTGGAGGTTGATTTTTTCCAGTTGGAGGTGTACTCGATTGTGGAGAAATCACGACATTTTGAACCAAAGAGGTTGAAAACAACCATACTGGCAAGCCAATGGTAAATCCTGGAAGGGAAAATGTAGGCATATAAGGAGCACCGATATTTCTGAAAGAAGGAAAAGGACTAGGATTCCCATCAAAAGGAATTCCTTGATCGGTGGATTCCAGATTTGTTGCCATATGTTTCAACCTAAGATCAAATAAGGAATAGGGATGTTATTCGTGGTCAATTAATTTTAACGACACTTGGACACAACTTCGCTTTTTTCAGTTTTAAAGAGTCGAGAAAAAGCAAAAGATGACTCTAGTTTCTTTCAATTTTTAATGAGGCTGAAAGGACAAGTGCTCAGATGGACCTTTTCTTTTAAAGAGTTGAAAAGGAACAAAAGTGAATACTCTGGAGAATCTAGACAAAAAGGTTTACCAGACCAATCGAAAAACTGCAATATACACCTTGGTGATAAATTAAAGAGAAATTACCAAGGACTTTACGTACGACAATCAATCTTTCCGAATGTTGTGTTTAGTTCATTGCGATTGATAAGGCAGCAGACTCGGTTTCCTATGGATAAAGGATTAAAGCCTATTGGGGTCTCTCGATATATACGTGACGGTACAGGGAGCACAAGTCCATACTAGTACTTATCGTATCAAAGAGGAGGAATCACCCAACCTTCAGTGAAAATGATAGCCACTAGGTTTAAAGACGCTGGAACACGTCTCTAGCCTAGACCTCCAGATGCGTTGCGTTAAATTTCAAAGCTTTATTAAGTTAATTGAGGTTCATTTTAAGTTTATCTTTCTTAAAAATTTGCCTTTGAGGGTTCACCGTGTGATGTATGTTCGCAATTCCTAAAATGCAACTATCATGATAAACAAACTTTTGATTTAGTTTGAACGATGAAAAACTTAGCTACTAAAGGAAAGAGCAATCAGATCTTTGACAAAGAGCAAAGAGCACATCTAATGCAATTCCCTAAGTCATATTTTGAGCACACAAACCAAAATGCTAAAATGAAAAATGCATGTATTTGTTTTTAGTTCTCCTTAATGTGAATGATTCAAGAAGGAAAACTAAATGCAACAATGACTCAAAATGTTTCACACAAAATGACAAATTCGACAAATTTTCTTCAAAGAGGGAAAGGAAGACTCAAAACGAAACTTTCAAACTTGAAGAAATATATTTTCGACTCTTTGAATGAAATCAAATTAAATCAAATGCACCAAAATAGTTTAATTGATAGGCTATGAAGGAGGATTTTATGACACTTCACTTTTTCGACGAAAATGGAAGACTTTACGACACTTTTTCTATTGAAAACGACAAATCGATTATCATTACTTTTGACAATGGATTGTAAATGAAAATCAAATACACAAAAACATTCACCAATCCTAATCTAAATAGAGGCTGATCTAAGTGATGTAAGTAAGCTTCAGTGAAAAGACATTGTTCATATTCAGCAAACAACCAAATAAGTCTGAAAACTAGTAAAAAACCTTGAACTCCTAGATGGGAAATTGAGTTCAGTCAATCATCGCACTTGGCCTTTGGAGAGGGTGAGATGCATACCACCTTGCCCATTTGGGAAGTGTGATGCATCTCAGGTCACAGTGGAAGACAGTGTGATGGTCAGGGAGCGCTTCTGAAAATGGTTTTGGCTCAAATTTGCAGCAGTTTTCAATGTATCAAGATTGGTTTTGATGAACAATGATAAGAAAAGTATGATGGAAAGTCTTAAGAGGTTGCTGAGCTACCAAAAGGGAATCTAGATGCTTTTGCAAGTCAAATGTTTAATTCATAAACTAAACCAGAGATTGACTGAAGCAACATTTATCTACTACGCAATTGCATAACAAGAGCGGTTTGAAAGCTTCCTGGCTAGCTTCAGACTATGTCTATAGTTTATATAACTAAACATAGAACAACAAATAGCAAAAAACAATCATCGATTCCCCAACGGAGTCACCAATTTGTTTCTGGGAAAATTAGTGTCTTGTTGAATGACTAACCCTCTAGGTTTGGTAGCTAACCTAGAAACAACAGTTTAAAGCAATTCAATATCTTTCCTATGAGTGACAGATAAGAAAGAGATTATGAAAGACAAACCTGTAACTTGTGCTTGAATCCTCGCTTGATCTCCCTCTCCTTTGGCTGATCCTGTAACTCCTCCCGATACTTAACATGCTTAGAGAGTACCTGCACAGCTACAGAAACAAAGACCTGTCAAATCATAATGATCCATCACAGCATAAACATCATAGAATCAGAAATATGATAAACAAATGAATTCATTTACAGTTAATACAATCATTTGGGAAAAATCTTGAAGAACTTTATTGATATCAAGGAGAATTACAACCCATAAGAAGTCTGATCCAATGCCATCCTCCCAGCTTCAAGCCTTCTTCACCTCATGAATCAGCAAGAACACACCAACAATATCACAATGCTCTCACCTCAATACTGAAACTAGCAGCACTTCCTTACAACTTAGAATAATTCAGCCTTCTGATCTCTTGGATGGGAGATCCTTTTATAGATGATTGCAAGAGGGTGAGTCATCAATGGGGATGATGAATGCCATTCCATTTGTTGAAATTAGTTCCACAAGAGAGGGGAATTAGAGATGGTTTCCTAGTTTTCTTGGTCATCCTTGGGCGAATTCAGAGAGGCAAGTGGCACAAGAGAAGTTTCTAGAAGATTCCATGAGCAGCCAGCTAACAAATTGTCCTAGAATTTTGTCCATCCTCGCCCATCACACTTACTAAAGGGCCAAACTGTGATGCATCTCACTTAGATAGTGTAGCAGGTGAGATGCATCTCACCCTAACACAGGGTTTTCAGATATGGTTCAGTTTAGGCACTTTCTGGATGATTTTTGAGATGGAACTTTTGGGGAATGAGGCATTCAGATGACTAAGCTTCTTTAGGGTATAAAAAAACTATTTTAAGGGTTGATGAGCCCTAATACATTGACATATGAGTTTGGGGTTGATGTGCCCAAATATGTCTATAAAAAATAGGAAGAAGTTTCAGATCGAAAAGAGGAGGATGAGATCCCCTAATTGGGGGATTAGGGCTCCTTCAGGAAATGGAATTAGGTCCATCATCTGAGGGGTTTGGTTCGAATAGATATGACCTGGGATCTTTTAGTTGGGATATATCCACCCAACAATTCTTCTAGATCTCACTTTTTATTTTTACATTTCTTTGATTCAAATGTGTGGTCTATAGTGGTAGACAAAGCGTAATTTTGTGCTTTTCTTATGGATAAGTACAATGAATGTGCAAAAACTTCTAGGAAAAGTGCGCAAATCATAATGACAAGGTATACAGGCCATTTTCCCCAAAATTCTCATCTTCTTCAAGGGATTTTTGATTGTTTGACTTCTAAGGGAGTTCAATGGAACATGTTCACAGATGGCAAGAAATTTATTTATATCGATCAAGTGTCATGGTGACAAAATGCTGTGTAATCGATTTCCCCCTAAAGTACGAAGTCTGAAAAATAAGTTTTAAAGATTGAAGCACTTTATCATGCCAAAGATCGGATTAGAGACAATGGTCGAAAACCTGCAAGACATATTCACGGATTACAATGCAAATATATATAATCATCACTGAGGTAGGCATTCCCATACTCAGAGTAAAGCTAACTCAATGAACAAGTACGGAAAAAACCCAAAAATCCATTCATTATGAATCGGTCTACATGATCATTAATATACCTAGATTGATGAAACTATATCTAGGGTCTTTATCTCCTCCTCTCGATCCACAGTATGAATCTATCCATGTGAGTGAATGTATTGAAGTCGAACATGGTAGAAACCACTTGATTACCGGTTAATGATGTGAACTGTTAACAAGTGCGAGAGAAACCATCAATAATGAAAATGGATCCCAAGGTACTCCTAGTACAATCTATGAAGTGCGAATAAGTGATCTGAATTCGAACACTCATAGAATATTTCAATCGAAGGCCAATGATGAGAACCTATCATCGAAGGCGAGAAACCTGCCATTAAGGCATGCAGGCCTCAAGGTACTGAAGGTTTCTAGATCAACTTCCTAGATAATGAGCTGAAGTCGATAGGAAGTGATGAGTCGCATGAAATCCTATGACACGAAACACAATGCCAAGTTTTGAAGAACAGTATGCAAGGACTAACTTAGGGACAATCGATGTGATTGAAGGCTAAAATTTGCAAAGGAATACGAACTGAGGTTGAACTTCTCTTGAACACATAACTACACGACAATTGACTTGGCAAAGTTTGACTCAACGATAATACTCAAAAGTAACTAAAGACTTTCAATGAGGTTCGGTTAACTATAAGACAAATTGATTTCCCAACCTGGACATAAATGTGATGGAGTGTCGTGTTCAAAAGTGACATACTGCCTTTATAATGAATATAAAATGAATACTTTTTCCCAATTCCCTCCCACCATTACTGGCAAGTACCTCTTTTATTTTTTACAAGCTTGAGTAGGATAACATATGCTTGTCCTATAACCTCATCCTTCAGATGAGGCCATCGAAGTATTTTTAATAAACCATAAGAAGGAATGGTTCGGTTTCGTTATGCTTAATGAGTCCTATACTGTTTAAGTTTTACGAGTCCAGTAAAGGAGTAACTTAATGTCATTTTCTTTTAAGAGTTTGAAAAATACACAAAAAGGAAACTCATTTAGTTCTTTTACCGTAAAATTTTAATGAGCCCAGTGAAAGTAAAGCTCGATGTTTTTCAGTTTTAGGGAGTCATAAGAAAAACATAAGAAAACTCCGTCATGTTCTTTTTCATAAATTTAGCCCCTCAAGCCCAAAAAAGGATAAGAAATTGCAGGAGAGAACTCTATTGACCATAATCAGTCAACATATACCTTTTTCATAAATCGTCCAGTTTAGTTCGTAGAAGGGGTAAACTTATACTGAGTGGACAGGTATTCATTTACTTTTACGAGTTAGAACAATCGAGTGCTCGACAATATTTTCATTTTTTAAGAGTCTGAAAAGGGGCTTAAAAGAGGACTCCATGGTTTCACTTTTCGTAATTTTTTAAGAGTATGGAAAGTGATAAAAATCTGCTCGTAGTCAAAATGATTCATTTTCACACTGTAACCTATTCTACACATTAAACTCAAATAAATTATCATAACTACTCAATATTTGGGTAGAAAAAATGAAAATTTTGGCTTTAAAAGGTTCTAGGTATAAAAATAATATTTTAATCACCTAAAAAACTTATAAAGGTTGAAAAAGTAATTATATTTTCACCATTTGTTTTTACTCATTTGGAGAGTAGAAAGAGGGTTTTTTACCACTGAACTTTGGAAGCTAATTTCGAGCAAACAAGTGGATGAATTCACGAGCCGTTTTCTCTAGGCAATCGATCTCTTCATTATCTCCATTTTCATATGTTTATTTTTAAGTTTTAGGCGTTCATGTGATTTTTTGCGAGAGTTCCATTTTCAAAAATGCGCTGTCGGCCTTACGTGGGAACTCTCCATCGTGATAGGGCGACCATTTTTTGTATAATAAAATAATATGCCTATGCAAAAACTCGCTCGAGTATCCGCGGAGCTACGCTCTATTTCTGAAAAGAAGACCGCACAGGCGCCGAGGGATTTTGAAAAACACAGAAATTCCACCCCAAAAATCCACAATTGGTTTTAATAATTTTTCTAACTTTTTCTAATTGTTATTTTTGGACTATTTGATCATTCAATCATGGAATGGAAAGAGAGAGAAAATGAAGCCCAAGATTCCATTACTTTGGATGATCCTTCCACTATGCAGGCTTTAAGAAACTACAACCTCTACAAATATTGGATCCTTCCAGGGATGAATGCTCAGGTAGAGCTTATGACTTGGTTGGTGCAGACATGGGATGTCCAGGACCAATGCTTTGTGATCGAGGATCATCGTGTCACCATTGATGCTGATGACATCTACTTTTTTACTGGGCTTTCTCGTAGAGGAGATTATATTTATTTGTTCGGGCAGAGGCAGGGTGGAGACACTACTACTAGATACTTGGATTGTTTCTGTGCGAATGCCCAAGTCACAAATGGCAGGATTGATATCAAGACTATTGGGGACCTGTCTTTGAGGATCATTGCTTTCACGATTAGCAAATTATGTGGTAGTCACCCTTCACTTGGCCACAAAGGCCCATACGTAGACTTTCGTGGAGTGTTGGGAGTCCATAGTTTTTAACTGGTGCGAGGAATTGGTTGTCAACATGAAAGGACAACTGACTAGAGTAAAAAATGCCAGACTGAAGAACTTTGGCTATGGGGCCATTTTTATTTTTTTTTTCTCTAGAGAGGATTCCACTCCTTAGGCCACAAGAAGTTCTAGTGGATGAAGCAAGACCTCAAGATCTATGAATGCTTAGGTGGGTCTCTCTTATGTCTCTTCACGGGAACAATGGTCTAGTGGTATGATATTTCAAGGCTAATTATTCGAAATTCCTATGTAGATGTGCGCCCATTTCGACCAACAGAATTGTGATGTTTTGACAAGGGCGATGAACACTCTATAGCAGTTGCAACACCCAACCCATAGTTGGCAGAGGCACTGGCGGATTTAGAGCACAACCTAGAGAGGTTGACCATTGACATTCCAGAGACTAGGATAGATGATCTGCCTCTCTGGTATAAAAGACATGTGACTGGGGTTCCAGGATCACTCAGGTGACTTTTACGTCAAGTTTCTCATGCCATAGACTACTATTATGATCATCATCATGCTTAGTTGTTTAGTCTTTTAGGGCTACATTTTTTATTTTTGTATTGGCATATTTGGATAATAAAGGCCACGTGGCCTTATGTCCCGGGATGACATATTTTTTGCAAAACATACTATCTACAAAATTTGTCTAATGGAAAACTGCTACTTTTGATTTCAACTTATTTTGTTCAATATGTGGATGAATATTTCTTTTACTTACAAATATTGCAGGCTTTAAGAAACTACAACCTCTACAAATATTGGATCATTCCAGGGATGAATGCTGAGGTAGAGCTTATGACTTGGTTGGTGCAGACATGGGATGTCCAGGACCAATGCTTTGTGATCGAGGATCATCGTGTCACCATTGATGCTGATGACATCTACTTTTTGACTGGGCTTT
This sequence comes from Pinus tabuliformis, assembly GCA_031772625.1. NCBI lineage: Eukaryota > Viridiplantae > Streptophyta > Pinopsida > Pinales > Pinaceae > Pinus > Pinus tabuliformis. The sequence goes on from CM062813.1 coordinate 511,038,605, forward strand.
CTTGTAGAGGAGATTATATTTATTTGTTCGGGCAGAGGCAGGGTGGAGACACTACTACTAGATACTTGGATTGTTTCTGTGTGAATGCCCAAGTCACAAATGGCAGGATTGATATCAAGACTATTGGGGACCTGTCTTTGAGGACCATTGCTTTCACGATTAGCAAATTATGTGGTAGTCACCCTTCACTTGGCCACAAAGGCCCATACGTAGACTTTCATGGAGTGTTGGGAGTCCATAGTTTTTAACTGGTGCGAGGAAGTGGTTGTCAACATGAAAGGACAACTGACTAGAGTAAAAAATGCCAGACTGAAGAACTTTGGCTATGGGGCCATTTTTATTTTTTTTTTCTCTAGAGAGGATTCCACTCGTTAGGCCACAAGAAGTTCTAGTGGATGAAGCAAGACCTCAAATCTATGAATGCTTAGGTCGGTCTCTCTTATGTCCCTTCACGGGAACAATGGTCTAGTGGTATGATATTTCAAGGCTAATTATTCGAAATTCCTATGTAGATGTGCGCCCATTTCGACCAACAGAATTGTGATGTTTTGACAAGGGCGATGAACACTCTATAGCAGTTGCAACACCCAACCCATAGTTGGCAGAGGCACTGGCGGAGTTAGAGCACAACCTAGAGAGGTTGACCATTGACATTCCAGAGACTAGGATAGATGATCTGCCTCTCTGGTATAAAAGACATGTGACTGGGGTTCCAGGATCACTTAGGTGACTTTTACGTCAAGTTGCTCATGCCATAGACTACTATTATGATCATCATCATGCTTAGTTGTTTAGTCTTTTAGGGCTACATTTTTTATTTTTGTATTGGCATATTTGGATAATAAAGGCCACGTGGCCTTATGTCCCGGGATGACATATTTTTTGCAAACATACTATCTACAAAATTTGTCTAATGGAAAACTGCTACTTTTGATTTCAACTTATTTTGTTCAATATGTGGATGAATATTTCTTTTACTTACAAATATTGCAGGCTTTAAGAAACTACAACCTCTACAAATATTGGATCATTCCAGGGATGAATGCTGAGGTAGAGCTTATGACTTGGTTGGTGCAGACATGGGATGTCCAAGACCAATGCTTTGTGATCGAGGATAATCGTGTCACCATTGATGCTGATGACATCTACTTTTTGACTGGGCTTTCTCATAGAGGAGATTATATTTATTTTTTCGGGCAGAGGCAGGGTGGAGACACTACTACTAGATACTTGGATTGTTTCTGTGCGAATGCCCAAGTCACAAATGGAAGGATTGATATCAAGACTATTGGGGACCTGTCTTTGAGGACCATTGCTTTCACGATTAGCAAATTATGTGGTAGTCACCCTTCACTTGGCCACAAAGGCCCATACGCAGACTTTCGTGGAGTGTTGGGAGTCCATAGTTTTTAACTGGTGCGAGGAAGTGGTTGTCAACATGAAAGGACAACTGATTAGAGTAAAAAATGCCAGACTGAAGAACTTTGGCTATGGGGCCATTTTTTTTTTTTTTTCTCTCTAGAGAGGATTCCACTCCTTAGGCCACAAGAAGTTCTAGTGGATGAAGCAAGACCTCAAGATCTATGAATTCTTAGGTGGGTCTCTCTTATGTCTCTTCACGGGAAGAATGGTCTAGTGGTATGATATTTCAAGGCTAATTATTCAAAATTCCTATGTAGATGTGCGCCCATTTCGACCAACAGAATTGTGATGTTTTGACAAGGGCGATGAACACTCTATAGCAGCTGCAACACCCAACCCATAGTTGGCAGAGGCACTGGCGGAATTAGAGCACAAACTAGAGAGGTTGACCATTGACATTCCAGAGACTAGGACATATGATCTGCCTCTCTGGTATAAAAGACATGTGACTGGGGTTCCAAGATCACTCAGGTGACTTTTACGTCAAGTTGCTCACGCCATAGACTACTATTATGATCATCATCATGCTTAGTTGTTTAGTCTTTTAGGGCTACATTTTTTATTTTTGTATTGGCATATTTGGATAATAAAGGCCACGTGGCCTTATGTCCCGGGATGACATATTTTTTGCAAAACATACTATCTACAAAATTTGTCTAATGGAAAATTGCTACTTTTGATTTCAACTTATTTTGTTCAATATGTGGATGAATATTTCTTTTACTTACAAATGTTGAAAATTTCTATTTAACACATCGTTGGCTAATGCGTTGGTTAATGTGTTTAAATTTCTTGGAATTTGTTGATATTCAATATAATCAAACTGCCTTTCCAAAAGACGAACTCGTAAAAACATTCTTAACATTGATGGAATTCTTATCGTATAGACACTATTTAAATGTAATACTACGAGTTACAAATCTAACTTAACAATCAAACATCGAATGCCAAATGAGATGGTGTCAAATAATAGTTCAATAGCTGCACTATATTCTACTATGTTATTTGTTGTTTGACTAAGGCATATCCCATGAAGGGAAACTAACTCATCGCTGGGTGAATAAATAACCCAAGCCGCGAAAGACAAATTCCGAGTACTATGGCTAGTTCCATTAGCAAAGCCAATATAAGTTTGAGGAGACATCGACATCTGAAAAGCAAGTGTAAAACAAGATAAGCAGGGGAAGTAGTAGTGGATTGTAAAAATGCTAAAACTACCACACACAAAAATAAAATGTAAATAATGTACAAATCTTCTTGAAATATTTATGCATAATATTTCTTTAGGTAAAGGCCATTTTTGAGCTTTCCCAAAGAAACACCATCATAATCGACCAACTCATAGACTCCTTTAGCTAATACATGTTTTACGATGTAAGGGCCATGCCATATAGGTTCGAATTTACCTGCACCTAGTTTATCATGAGCTTGATTGTAGACCAAGACTAGGTCACCTTCTGCATATGAACGAGGGTTCACGCTTCGATAAAATTGATTCTTAACTCGTTTTTTACGAGCCTCGCTAGCCAAAGAGGCCTCATGGTGGGTTTCATCTAGACGAGTTAAGTGTAAAAAATGCTCTTCCTCTACATAGGTAGCTGGTAATAATTCGATGGCTAGTTTTAAAGATGGAATTTCACATTCAATCGACAAAACTACCTCCAAACCATAAAAAAGTTAGAAGGGAGTAAAACCTGTGGATGTTTTTGCAGTAGTACCATATGCCCACAAGGATGGGAAAAGCATGGTATGCCTGTTTGCTTTATGAATACCAGCTATTTGTTTGATCATGTTTGTAAAAAAATTATTAACAACTTCGACTTAGCCATTTTCTTGGGGATAATAAAATGTAGAGCTATCTGGGGAAGGCTGAGCTGTGCAGATAGTCTAGTCATCATAAAATTATGAAAATGGATACCATGGTCCGTAACTATGGCCTATGTTACATCACACCGAGAAATTACATGATTGAAAATGAAAATTGTTGCAGTTTCACTTTCTTCCTTGTATGTAGGCATCACCTTGGCCCATGTCATAAAATAATCAACTGCAAGAATAATATACCCCTGCCACCCATCCAAGTGAGAGTTACATGTAATGAAATCTATGCCCCATTTTGCAAAAGGACCAAAAACTATTAAAGGGTGAAGAGGAGATGGGGGCGGTCGCATCTTGTGATCATAAACTTGGAAATTATGCCATTTTTGAACTGCAATGATGCAATCCTTGAAAATAGATTGCCAAAAATAACCAGCGCACAATATCTTTTGGGTAGTGGCATACCCAGACATATGACTACCACATGCTCCGGAATGGAAATCATTCAATGCTTTTTCAACCTCTTGAAGAGTTAAATATTGTCGAAAAATGCAATCAACACCACAACGATAAAGAGTGTCTCCAACAATATTGTATTGTTGGGATTGGTAGAGAATGTGATCATGATGAGTTTGAGATAATTTAGGCCTAAAATTTTGGATCTGAAGATATATAATGATATCTCTGTACCAAGGATTGGACATATTGATTAGAAAGAGAGATTCATCGACAAGAGAATCCTCTACCTCTGTTTCGATATCCGTATAGGGAAAGTCACATAACAATCAACAAAAAATAATGATTTCTTTGATTTAGATCTTTCGAATTCTAAATCAAATTCCTGTAATATAACTATCCATTTTGAGTATTTTCCCCTTAGAAATTTTATGATAAGAATATGCATCATAGGGTTGCAATTCAAAATAACAGTTGTTTTTCACAAAAGTATATAGTGATGAAAACATTGAACAACTTGAACAACTACCAAGGCTAGTTTCTCCAGATGTGCATCTTTATCCTTGTTTTAGTAAGATTTCAACTTAGATAGAAAATCACATGTTCATTGTTAAACTCATCTTCTTGTACTAAAACCATGCCTATGGTGGCATCTGACGCAACTGAATATAGAAAGTAATCCTGGTGATAATCAAGAGGATCTAATAACGGTGCATGGGTCAATGCATATTTTAATGCATCAAAAGTTTTTTCTGCAAGCTCACCCCAAATGAAAGGAATGCCTTTTTTCAAAAGTCAGGTAAAACCCTGGGTTAGTTCAACATAGTTATGGATGAATCTACGCAAAAAAATTTCTCTCCCTTGTAAACTTTGGGGTTGATGAAGTGCAGAAGGAGCCGACAAATTCATAATTGCCTCTACCTTAAAGGATCAACACGAATGCCTTCTTTTGAAACTGTAAACCTAGAAGTCAGCTGGAGTGTTAGCAAAAAACACATTTGTGTAGATTCAAATGAATATTATATGCCTACATCTAATGAAAATTGCTTTCAAATGTGATGGATGATTTTTCCGTTTCATCGAATGAGCCAGTAGGTCATCCAGGTAGGGTTGAACAATATGTTTGATATCATGAAATGCGTAAGACATTGATATTCACCATCATTCTTCAAACCAAATGGGATTTTGTGATAAGAAAAAGTTCCCCATGGACAAATGAATGTAGTTTTATGTTGATGAATAGGGAGTATGTTTATTTGATTGTAATAGGAGAATCTGTCCATAAAAGAGAAAATCTCATTTCTAGCACAATAATCAGCTATTTGATCGATATATGACGTTGTGTAATTTTCCTTTCGATAGGCTTTGTTAATATCCCTATAATTGACACATACTCTAATGGTTCCTTGTTTTTTATTGACTGGTACAATGTTTGATACCCAATTAGGTAATGGAACAGGGTAAATAAAACCTACTTTTAACAAGTTTTCAACCTCGTCTCTTATAGTAGTAGCTTTTCATAGATGAATCAGATGCAATATTTGCCTAACAGGTCTGACATCTAGATAAGTCTTGATTTCATGGACTACAATACTAGGGTCGATTCCTAAAATTTCTTTGTAAAGCCAAGAAAAAATTTCGTGGAATTCCTAAAATAGGGATTTATATGTTGAAATTTCTTCGAAAGAACAAGAAGCACCTAGATGAATATTTTCAGTAATCCCTGGTTTGACTGAGATGTTGATGGGAATTGTTGCTAATATATTTCCTAAATTCTTTTTGAATTTGGAATAAACGATAGAAATCATACATTCAGGATCATTAACAATCTTAGGTGAAAATAAAGATGAAAAATCATTCTCGATTTTGTCAAGGCAAGGTAGGAAAGATGAGCGATGATGGTAATCGTCCCAGGGAATTTCATCTAATGTCATTACCTCCATAATCCCTTCATCAGTTATAAAGTTTCCATCAAAAGGATCAAGCGTTGATATTGGTTCTAAATGAGACAAATGAGAATAATCATTGATGATCGTATTCACTCAATCATTTTTAGATGTTATGTTGGAAAAGGACTGAACTTCCTGATAAGCCAATTCAAAAGGGCTAAGAGGCATCTCACTGCCATATAAGGTTAATTCTGACTCTAAAGGCACTTTCCAAGGATCAGAAGACTCAGAAGTGCTTGATGTAATCATATTGACCTAGGCAACACTATCAAGAAAATTTGGTGGAAAGAATGTGAAAGTTCCCATAAGTGATGAGTCTTTAAGAAGACCAACACCAACATCTTCATACAGATTATTCGATTTTCCAAAAAAAGGAATGCTACCAACAGAGTTAGGGTCTGAAATATAATATGACATCTAGTCTACTTTTATAATTTTTCCTTTATGAGGAAACATAATCATTCGAAAAAATGAGGAGACCACTACAAACATGGCATAAGTCCAACTTCTACCAAGTAAAAGGTTATAATCAAGTTGATCATCAACAACCTCAACTTTAATCACAATTGTTTTACCCTCTAATTCTACGAGCAAAGTGTTTAAAATTCCATAAGGTAGAAAACATATTCCATCAAAGGCCATCGAAGTCGTGGGAGATTGATTGATTGTTGGAGAACCTAAATATTTCCAACAAGCAATAGACATAATACATGTAGACACTCCTTTGTTAATTACTATTTGAAAAACTCATCTAGATTTGACAAAAACTGGTAACTGAATTGCTAGTTGATGTGGGAGTCATGGTACATGATTTTCGAGATAAAAAACAATTAGATTCAAGTCTTGAGGATCTACTGCTCCTATAGATGATAATAGTAATTTCCTTTGTGTTGGACAAGTTTGAAGCACTTCGAGAGCCAACATTGTTGAAGGTGACATAGCCAAATCTTCAACAATGTTGTAATTCTAAGCAGCTCTAGCATGAGGATTAAAAGTTGAATTTCGAAGAACACCTTTAGTAGGTGGTCGAATTATCATATCAGGATTGGATTTCTCAATACGCAAAGGTTCAGAAGCAGGAGGAGTGGATGTGGAGTTTAGATCATGTAAACTAGAATCATCTCCATCTACAATAGGACTTTTTGATCCATAGTCTTTGGATCTCGTAGCTACCATAACTGGTGAAGACATCATCATGATGTCTACCGATGTGGAAGAGGAAGATGGTATATGGGAGACCATATTACTGTTTGAAGGAGGAAAAGGATCCTTCAAAACAGTGGGAGTGGGTGAACCCTTAATGAATTTAGAAACTTTGGCGAGATGAAAGCACTTATTGGTGTAATGATCTTCATCACAGATTAAACAAGGATAACGAGGTTTATTTTTTTCCTTAGAGGGTTATGTCTTATTTGATTTATCCTTAGGGGCAATTTTTTCTTTCATTTTACCTTTTCCTTTATTTTTACCTCCAACTTGTTTGTTCTTTCCAGTAGATGAATCTATGGCATTAATTTCAGAAGTAATTTTAGGAGAAGGATCTTCTTCGAGTGAATAAGGTAAAGCCAAAATCTGAGTTTTCTTAGAACTTTTATTTTTAGGCTTAGATTGTTGGCTAATAGAACCAATCACACCATCTGTGGCGTGTGGTCCTGTAAAGGCTATATTGGTTTGGCCTGGACGAGGCAGATCTGGAATTTTTTCATATAAAGTGCTAGATTGAGTAGAAATGAGATCTAAGTACTGGGAATGAGCGATAACTTGTTCTTCAGTTATAACAACACCATTGGCAACATCTTCAGTAATTACTGGTCAAAGTGATTTTATGAACCATTCGGCCAAAATCTCGTCTGGAATATAAACTTTAGCCAAACGACCTCTCCAACTCCGTTCATGAATATGATTTGAAATATGGGTTGACATTGATTGTTTTAAAGAAGTTAAAAGTTTGTTACCATTATCATAACGAATGGGTAACTAAAAATGTGTCAAAAAAGAAATGGCTATGGAATCAAAAGTACTAAAAGAACCTCACAGTAACTCAACATACCACTTGGTTGCTGAACTAGTTAAGGTTCGTTGGAAAAGATGTAATCTAATGGAATCATCGATTAACGAGTTTGACGTGCACCAAAGATGATAAGTCATGACATGGTTTGATGGGTCTTCTCCTGATTTACTTTCAAATTTTGGAATTTCACTAAGTAACTTTGTAGGGATTGGTAGCAAAAATAGTAGATAAAAAATGGGATCATTTGTTAATCGAGATAGGTCCGGTAAATCCAAAGTTGCAATGAATGGTAACTAATGGTTAGGATCCTACTGCGAGTATTGATAACCTTGAGGGACAAGTCTTGTTCCTGGAGGAGGATACCTAGGATATCTTGGAATAGCCTGAGCAGTTGGAATTTGCATACCTCTCGGATATCCAGGATGAGCCATACCATATTGCGGTTGAATAGGTACTTGAAAAGTATGATCGGGGTACGGTTGATTCTGGAAAGGAGGACCCTAACCCATTTGACCCTGGATAAATTTTCCTTGAAAGGGTTGATTTTGGTACGATTGAAATTGGAAGAATTGAGTTTGAAAAGGTTGGCCTTGAAAAAACTAACTCTAAGGTTGACCTTGAAAAACCTTCCCTTGAAACGAAATTTGCACATACAGTATACTGGACTGCACCATAGGTATTTGGGGTATAAATTAAATTGTAGAAAAAGTTTGATAAGAATATACCTGAGGAATAGTCTGAGTAGTTGGTTGTAGTGTTACTTGAGACATAATGAAAACAATTACCTGTGATACTTCTGGGATGGGAGTTCGTGGTGAACTTGTAACTGGATTTTAAACAGATGTTTACACAACAGACTGAATCGAGGTTTATGGAGTACTCGGGACAGGTTGCTGCAATGGTTGTTGAACAAGTGTGGATGGATTAGCCTGAAAAGGCTGTTGAACAGGAATGCCTTGAACATGAATTTGATGGATAGGATTTCTGACCGGCTAGACAGGTTGATAATTGAGCACTTGAGGAGAAACTGGAAATGATTGTTGGTTATATGATGAATTCCAGATAGTTCTCATCCCAGGGAACAAAGTACTAACAATGGGTTGAGATACAACAGGTTGACCCAAACTGGCTTGAAGGACTTGAACATAAAGTGGATAATTTCTGGTAGGAGGTTTCCCTCCACCTGTAGGATAAGTTCCAACTAAAGGTTGTCCTCCTGGGGGAGGATATGATGGTTTCTCCACAGGTGGGTAATTATTGCCTGTTGGGTTTTTTTAAAGATTACCTACATTGCCGGAAATCATGTTTATATACTGATCAGATGTCAAGCCCTAAAGTGTAGGATCAGTTGACATAGTTAAAGGTTGATTTGAGGGAGAAGCTCCTGAATATGTTTGTTATGAATATAATTCATAACAAGTAAATAAATAAAATAAATGTAAATATTAAATAATAAAATATTTTTTTATGTTAAATAGTCATTAAGTTAAGTGAAAAGGAATGTCTAAAAGACATGCCTAGTCACGAAAGGACACCTGCTTAGGTATGTATATGCGGGTCCTTATTGTAACATTCATCACATATACATTTCTATATATATAATAAATTGCTATTACAAAATACCTCTTTTGTATTTTTATATTAAAGTCAACAAGCTATTAGTTTTGATGCTTAAGTGGTATCGAACCCATGGCACACAATATAATTATGCGAGTCTTTGAACGTATTTCGCCGCACAATATGCCATTACGTTCACGTCCTGAATGCATTGAGCAGTTAGTAGAATTAAAGAAGCATTTCAAGGTTTAGAAAATTCATATGCAGAAGTTAAAGTATGTCAAAAGGAAATCGATAGTAAGGAAGATGATAGCAACAATGAAGAAATAGAACAAGGTGAAGTAGGAGAAGATCAGAATGATGATAATGAGGATGATCTTGATCAAGATGATGATTTCGATGAAGATGATATAGATCAAGATAATGATTTTGATGAAGCTGATATATATCAAGATGAGGATTCCAATGAAGCTAGTCTTGATATGGATGAAAATGATATAGATCAAGATGATGATCCAAATAAAGATGATGAAGATGAGAACTATCTTGAGAAACAAGAAGATAAACTTGATCATAATGAAGAAGATTCACATGAAGATGAAAAAGAAAAAGAGATGGATGAAACATTGAGTATGGAAAATCGAGGGTTTAGTTTGGTGAGAGATACAAAAATAGAATCAGACCTGCCAAAGATATTGTACATCATGCAACATACTTGCTTGAAAATGGTTTGGGATGCTATAATATTTTTAAGAATAACTGTGAAGATTTTGCAATTTACTGTAAGACTAGTTTACTTAGGATTGATAGGAATCCTATTGGAAGAAGTGGTAAAGAAGCATGGATCCAAGGTTCTCCAATTGCTGTTATATTTTCATCCCCTCTGTGGTTTTTGACGACTGATATAACTCACATGACAATAGTTATAGTTGGAATGTAATGTTTGAATAGTTATGCAGCCGATTTTTGGGTTCGCAGGGTTGTGTCAAAAAGGGTGTATGTTGCGAAGAAATTGTCTGTTGAGCAATGACTGAAACATCCCTTCATCAATAACAATGCAACCATCCCTCAGACTTGGAACCCTTTCCTTGCCACCGATATAAATCCCAAGGCTTCTCTCAGGGAAGAAATGAGACAATACTTCCAACGTGTAATGGGAAACAAATACACGGGATAGGAAGTCATTCCCGACTATCCACAACTACTCTCGTTGGATGACATCCAAAACCTGCTAGGCGACATTCTTCAACTCTTCCCAAGTGCGGACGCAGAGGAGAATCTGAGGAGAATGAGCGTGGAGAGTTGGTCCAACGCATGGAAGCGACTCACATTTCTCCGCCTCAATCTACAGATGAACGCTACCAATCGCCAACTCTTCCTAATTGATGAACCATCAATCAAGTATTTAATTGAATTTATAGTCCTCTCCTGCACTTGAGGAAGAAAAATTGAAGAATCAAACCTCTTCAACAGAGAAATTCTCTGAACAATTCGTGCCCTTGAATTGACTACACATCAAGAATGAATATATCAGTTTAAATTTGAGAACAACTTCAGGTGTTCTCGGTTTATAGGATTTTTGTTTATACATTTTCAATTGGCGGATGAAGGTTTACAACTTGTAATCATTGGCCTTCTCTCGCTCATAGCTCCAGTCGGGAACCAAAACAACTACTTCGGATTCTATCATACCTTGATGAAACAAAACCTGCAAATGTTTTCTCCACTCATTCTCAAAATGTAGGAATACGCGGTGGCCCGGTTGTCCCCCACTGTCGAGTTTTCCTAGTCCAAGAATTCTTGTCACCTCCATTCTGCAGCTGACGGCACATTGTCCTATCACCTCCATTCCGTAGCTGACGACATCTTGTCTGCACCCTATTCATCACATCATTCACTGTATTGTCCCACGCATCGTGCATGTCTATCATTACCATGATTGGACCATTCAAACAACCCACCATGATCGTTGCATCTGTCCACCCCTCATTATCAGGCCATCCGATACCCAACAAAAAATAGACACGACGATCCGCCCATCGGTTCGACACCACTGATTGGCTTAATTGATAGTGTGGTCCAACACCAATTGATAACATGGTCCAAGCAACAAGTCTCCACAACATTTCAGATGGAATTCCACAGCGTTTCAAACAAAAAATTTGCATGAGGGCTGAATTCATATTTTTAACTTTAATTTATATAGTTACGTTTAACACAGTTAAATTAATTAAATTATTTAAAAAAAATAGAGTTATTAAAAAAATAGAGTTATTTAAAAAATAAATAAATTTAGAGTTATTAAAAAAAAAGTAGAGTTATTAAAAAAAATTAGAGTTATAAAAAATAAATAAAAAAATTCGATAACCCTGGATTCAAGATAGTGTTACCAAGCAAATTATACAGGCAGAGGTGCCAATGGCGCCGAGTTACATATGTTGAGATGACAAATGCAAATTGAAGGAAACTGCCGACAATAATCTTTGGGCACAAAAGTTTTGAAGGAAGGGGCTATGTTATGAATATAATTCATAACAAGTAAATAAATAAAATAAATGTAAATATTAAATAGTCAAATATTGAGTATGTTAAATAGTCATTAAGTTAAGTGAAAAGGCATGTCTAAAAGACATGCCCAGTCATAAAAGGACACCTGCTTAGGTATATATATGCGAGTCCTCATTGTAACATTCACCACATATACATTTCTATATATATAATAAATTATTATTACAAAATACCTCTTGTGTATTTTTATATTAAAGTCAACAAGCTATCAGTTTTGATGCTTCAATGTCCTAGAAAGAGATTGATATCTAGGGGGCATTGATGGGCCACCATATAAAGTTGATTATGGAGGAGTAGAAAACATAGAAGTATCTAACAACATGGCTCCATAAATCATTCTATAATAATCAAAACCTAGTATGATAGAATAAGGAGTAGTGTATCGTGGAATTCCTTGACCTAAAAAGTTCAAAGGCGTAAAATACCAAGGGTCAGGTCGAAAAGAGGAAAAGAGAAGTTCCTGAAAATCAGTTTGGTCACTGGTAAAAATTAGCATATTAGGCGATTCTTCCTCTTCGTCAGAAGCAAGTTCTTCGATACTAATAAGACCAGGAGGTAGACTATCGATAATAAGGAGTTTTACTTGCGGTGATCATGGAGGAGTAGGGGATAAAGCAGCTGAAGGTGATTCAATTCTAGAAACGTCAGACTCAGGTTCTTCAATATCTGGTTCGGTCAATTGAGAGTTTGTAGTTTCGCCAATATCTGATTCTGATTGAATAATTTCAGTAACTATTGGATCAATTACTTCTGAGTGTGATTCTAGTGTTTGAGGTTGATCATATTCAGATTCTATTACTTCAGGTCCTAGAATAGTAGATGTTCCTGGTTGATTTACTTCAGTTTTTGTTACTTTAGATCCTATAATAGTAGATGTTTCTAGTTGATTTACTTCAGTTCCTGTTACATTAGATTCTATAATAGTAGAAGTTTTAGGTTCATCTATAGTCCTGGATCCTTTTGATTTTGATTTTTCAGTTTTAATCTTTTCTAGCTGACTCGACGTATATTTAGGGGGTTGACCCAACATTCTACGTGATTGTCTCGGTAATTCAACCATGATGAATTTTTGAATTAATAATTCACACAATATCAAAATTACACCTAAAGTCTCTAGAAAGTGAAAAACAAACAAAGTAACATGCGCTAATAAATCTAGGAATTCAAACCATACAAACTCACCTTTCACAGAGATCAATATTTACTAGTTGGTGATGAAATGCAACATCAGAGAGATCAAAGTGTTTTTTTTTATAAATATGAGCATTTGGAACCAGTTACCCTGACAACCTACTTAATGAAATAGTATGGTGCAAGTAACTTTGCTTATGTCATATTGAGCAAAGATTACCCTCCAAAAAGTCCAAGTGAGTCTAGTCAACGTCTGTTCCAAGTACAACAGGACCTTCCCTCTGCTGTCACCTTAGGTAGAGCCCTAGGATTATGGTCACTAAGTTTACCAACTATAATAATCTCACTTGGGGGGACATTCATAAATCAGACATACATGCAAGGGCAGAGTAACAAAGCTCAATCCCCTTGAAAGCTCCTCAACATGGTTAATTGGAGGTTTACTTTCAAGTGACCCCAAGTACCTTTCGACACCGTTGTAATATGTGCAAATCACTCTATCATAGCCAATGAAGTGGGTACGATCACTTCACCAGATCCGACATGATCTTGTGCTTAACTCATGTATAAGAAGAGCTTCCCAGAGCAAAACTAAAATAATTGGATTTCTCTCCCTAACTCAAGATACTATTATTTGTTTGTAGCTTTGGAAAGTTTACTTCCTTCCCTATTCCAAATCCCTACACTTAAGCTACTATAGGTGGTAAGAGCCCTAAAAAATGTAAAATACTAATTGATTTTATTTAACGCTGTGTTATTAAGTTGTTATTTACTCAATAGGTAATGAGAGTGAAACTAATGATATTATGACTCGACTCGAAATTCTAATGCAATCGAACATGCAATTTGTAATCTATTGTTCAATGAAATCCTATATACGAAAAAGTGAGAGTTTCTTTGATTTTCGTTTCAAATAAAAAATGAAAAACTCAAAACTTAACTTAAAATTATTTTCACCAACAAGCCAATTCCACTTTGAATGCAATCCAGATGCAAAAATAAACTAAGATTTCAAATTTACCTAAATAATAAACAAACTCAAAATGTCCTTTATCACTGATAACTTGAAATTTTCAAAACACAAAGGAATCAAACAAGAGTTGAAAAATGTAGTTTTCCTAATGAATGCTTTTAACTAATGGTGCCAAAAACGCAATTATGAAGGAATTCAAAACTGAAAAGAAACAAATTATTTTTAATCATTCAGAAATGAAAACCATTCTTCATAAAACACACTAATTTATGAGAAACCCTAATTTGCAATTAAACAAAGAAATTCTTCATAAATAAGAAAGATTGATAATGGATCTGGTATATTTGATAGAAAAAGATAGGAATACAGTAATCTTGAAGACAACCTATCTCTTTTTGATCAATCAACAAACAAGCCAGACAAAACCCTAACCAATTTTGCAAAAGGGACCAATTTCTCAGAAATACTTAATAAAGAACTCAAACAAGTTCAAAAAGATATGGGACAACTGAAACAAATATGATGACACTTTTAGAAACCAAAATTCAGATTTTGGGTATAAGAAAAAATAATTTTTAAAATTTCTAGGAATTACGTAGGTAAGCAGTGCAAACCAATGCATACACGCAAGTTTCTTAATGCACAAATTGTGCATATCTGTGCTTTGTGTAAGAACATAAATTTCGTAGGTATGGGAAATCCAAGAAAAATAAAAAGAAAGCAATCAAACCAAAAGGATATGAAAGATCATAAATTTTCTAAGACTCAGGTCCAGCTAGACAAAGAATATTGGAAAGCAAAACCAAGAAAAGAGAAGAGAACAATAACGTTCCCTCGTATGGTCACCAATTTGTTAGGTGGATAAATCCCTCTTGTTGACAAGAGCGATCTCCCTAGATCCTAAAGGAAACTAGAAAAAAACAGACAATTGAATAGCTATTTCCTTAAGCTTACTTCGTTTGAATTATGAGTGTAAAAGGCAGTGAATAAACCTCTCACCTATTTGCAAAATGCTTGATGAAGATCCCCACTTGTTGTCAGGCAGATAAATCATTCTTGCGGACAAGACCGATCTCCCTAGTATCTAATGATATCTAGCGACAAGCAAACCAAACAAATTCTATATTTCTCTAAATATGTGATTTATTAATAAAGGCTAATAGATGTTTTAGGCCTACCTCGAGTCCAGTGCTAGTTTGTGGAAGCCACACTCCGTTTGTCCAAATGAGCTCCCTTTTAAAGAACCTGCAAACACAAACAGGCACACATATCAAATACCACCTGCATAGCCAATATAATAAACCATATTTATCATGATGATCAAGGAATTCATGAAATAAATCATAGAAGACAATTTATTGAGAAAAATGAATCTGATTGTATTAACTTTAAACAAAGAAGAACTTTACAACCTTGGTGCCTTGATGTTGTATAAGCTCCTCCCAGGGTTCAACAAGAATCTCCTCTACTTTGACAAGTTTCACTCTCTTCCCAATGAAGCCAAAAGGTATGTAATCTCTCCTCTCAAGCTCAAATAGGAAGTCTAAATTCCAACAACATTTACCCTAAAAAATGTTCAGCTTTCAACCTCCCTAGAAACTAGCCCAATGCCTCATTTTATAGTGCAAAGGAAGGAAGTTACTAGGTCCACCTTCAAAGGGATAGAGTCCTCTTTCAAAGGGATAAGCTCCTCTCATCAAGGGTTTAGCTCCTTTAGTTATGGGATGCATGAACCACCTAGGAGCGAACCAACCACATCAACATTCCTTCTAGAAGTGTCCAAAATTAACCCAAAGTGAGTTTTTAAGAATAAACTTGCGCCTTTTTGACTTTCACAGGGGTCCGCACCCACTCCTTTAGAGACAGAGCGGACATGACCGCAGGTAACATGACCAAGGGGTGTGGGACCACAGGTAATGGTAAGAGAAAGTGCGGAACCAGAGTTTTATAGATTTTCAAAGACTTTCTCTCATTTTTAATGCTTGACATGAAGAGCTGAGGTTTGAGACTTGCAAAGGAGGATAGTATGAGTGGTGATAGACTCACACTGACTGCAGACACAAAATTGCCCCCTAAAGTGCGAAGTCTGTAGTAGATGAGGATTTCATTTATCATCTAAGAAGAGTGAAGTACTTTATCATTTCGAGGATCGTCTTGTGGAGAGCCTGGTTGGAACCTGTAAAAACATTCAATGCAAAATATATATATGAGATCATATCATCGCTGAGGTAGGCATTCCCATACTCAGAACAAAACTGACTAGAAAACTAACTAAACTACTCTGATATAGGAATGATCTTGTAATACAGCACAAGTATAGACTCATGTAGACACAATATGGGTGCAACCATTTGTTTATGAATAGTCCACTATATAATGAATACAAAATTCCTTGTAGCCTGGATGGTGGAAACTAGATCTAGGGTCTTGATTTCTACTTCCTGAAATAGTACGATTCTATCCATGTGAATGAATGTGTCGAAGTCAAACATGGTAGAAACCACTTGATTACCAGTCAATGATGTAAACTGTTAGCAAGTGTGAGAGAAACCACCATTAATGTCAATGGCTCTCAAAGTACTCAGTACAATCCATGAAATGTGAATAGATGTGTTGATGTCGAACATGTCACGGAACACTTTTATCGAAGGTCAATGATGCAACCTATCGTCGAAGGCAAGAAACCTACCATTGAGGCATGCAGATCCCAAGGTACTGACGATTTCTAGATCATCTTTCTAGATAATGAGCTGAAGTCGATAGAAAGCGATCTGTCGTAGGCAAGCCCACAACATGAAATCATAGATCAAGTTTGAAGAAATATAGTTGCAAGGACTAACATAGGGATGGTCAAGATGGATGACAGATATTTTGCAGATGAATGGTTTATTTGCACTGACCTCTTGAACACATAACGACATTGCATATGGTTTGGTGACAATTGACCCAAAGCTAATACCTAGAAACTGGCTGAAGACTTTCAATATGGTTTGATTAACTGTTAGGCAAAGGATTTACCAACCCAGGTGAACAAAAAGTGTCGTGTTCAAGAGTGGTTAAATGTTTTTTTGAGACACAAAGTATGACAAATAGGTTCATTTTTCTCTCTTTTCCCCCACCATTTCTGGCAAGTACCTCTTTATTTTTGACAGGCTTGAGGAGGATAACATTTGCTTGATTATAAGCTCATCCTTCGGATGAGTCCAACTTAGTTTAAATTCGAACCCTAAGAAGGAGTGGTCCATTCCTGTTTGTAATTGAACAGGTCCTTTACTGTTAAATTTTAATGAGTCGAGTATAGGAGAAACTCAGCGTTTTTCAATTTTAGGGAGTCGGAAGAAAAACTTAAGAAAACTCCATGGTTGTCCTTTTTCGTAAATTTGTGTCTCCCAATCCTGAAAAAGTATAAAATAATACTTGAGAGAACCGCTTGACCATTACGATCAAGGAGTACTTTTCATAATCAGTGTCTCTGATCTGAAAAAAAAGTAAAAAAGTAATCAATGACACGTCGTTTTATAACCAATATCGAATTTGAAACGACAAAAATCTGGCAATCTTTTCATGTTTTTACGGTCAGAAAAGAGTTGTAAGTGGACCGTCTTTTTAATTCCGTTTTAACGAGCTTAAAAAGAAAAAATTGGCAATCTTTTCATATTTTAGGAGTCAGAAAAGAGCTTAAAGGTGACTCTAATGTTTTTTGTCGAAAATGATCAATTTTGCCTGAAAAATCCGTTATCCTGCACAAAAACTCAAACATTACTCATACCTGTTTAAAATAAATAAAAATGCTTCAAAAGTTACCTCTTTAAAGTGAAAAATAAACAAATTAAAAATTCATTTATTCAAAAAAACTTATAAAAAGGGCTTTTGTAAATTCATTTTTACCGTTTGACTTCAGAGTGAGAAAGAGAGCTTTTGGGTAAGAAACTTCCCGTGAAGATTGCGGAAAATCCGTCTGTTGGAATCAAACACCGTCACCTCCAGGTAATCCACATCACCTTACTCTTGCATTTAAACCGTTTGAAATTTTGTTTTTAGGTTTATATTTTGATTTTTTGGAAAAATTTTGTTTAAAGGTCCGCTCGCAGGGGTCCACAGGCACAACATGCAAAACCTACAGACCTCGACTTTTTCGCATGCAGAAAAAAGTCAGGGGCCCACATCCACCGTTTAGGCAGAGTGCAGACCTATGCATTGTCTCTAACTTAGAGGGTGCAGTCCCCACGACATATGTTCTAAAATTCCAAATTCTTCAAATTTTGCCCAAAAACTTTGATTTAAAATGTTCTAATCCGCCTTTTCTTTCAATGTAGGGTATACATTATGCTTAGCTGGTGGGAACGGGAGCATGAATATGTGGATGTTGCCGCACTAAATCATCAACCCTTAATAGATGCATTGAGGGCATGTGGGCTATATAAATTCTGGGCCATACCTGGCATGAGGGCCCAAGTAGACTTTTTGCAGTGGCTGGTGCATAGGTGGAATGTGCAGGACCAGTGTTTCATTATTGGTGGCCACCAGCTCGAAATGGAGCCGGAAGACATTTACTTTTTGACTGGTTTGCCTAAGAGAGGTGAACAATTGACTCTATTCGGGACTAGGCCAAGTGGCCAGTCTGTCGATAGTCTCTGGCTAGAGTTTTGTAACGACCAAACCAAGGACAAAGGGATTGATATCAAAACCATTTCCCGTCCTGAACTCAAAGTGATTGCATTTACTGTCACCAAACTCTGCGGAAGTGCAGCACTACATATGGCCACTGGATCCCAAATGCGGATGGCAGTAGACTGATTTCGAGGCACTTTCTTCAACTGGTGCGAAGCTGTGTTGGTTAATGTAAAAGGCCAACTGACTAGAGCATAGAATGGACAACTGAAAAACTTTGGATATGGTTTCTTAGTTGTGAGCTTTGGTCTAGAGAGGGTCCCAATGTTGGTCCCACAACATCTTTCCGTTGAAGCTGGACTTCCCCGAGAGCCCAAACTGATGCGTTGGGTTGTAGTTATGGCCCGTCATCCTGAGGAGGGTTCAGAGGTTGTTCGATTTCCTCCTGAGTATTTTCATTGGTTGGAGAACCAAGTTTTTGCTATTCAGGATTTTCCTTATGCTGGGATGGATTATCGTGGTGACCCAGACATGGCTCTTCCACCAGGAGAGCAATGGGATGACTCAGGTAAAATCATTTTCAACATTTTCTAATTTAATTTTTTTGTTCTTTTTGTTTTTAAATCGTCCCAAAATTGATAGTAAAAAGTTTCAAATGCAGATGTAGGTCCACGGCGACCAGCCACTCTTCGGCCCTATGAGAGGAAACAGCCAGCTGTAGCAGCACCAGCCCCACGAGACGAATCTACAGAGACCTTGGCCGAATTGGAAAACCATCTAGAGCATTTGACAGCAGACATTCCAGAGACTAGCATAGATGACATTCCTCTTAGGCTACAATGCTATGTGATTGGGGTCCCAGGACCTTTCAGGAGGTTCCTTTGTAGGGTGGCCCGTACAGTGGTTTCTTATCGTGATCATCACCAATGATAGGATGATCGCCTGTTGTAGACTCATATGAAATTTTTGCTTTTTGCACTATCATTTTTGCCGATCATAAGGTGTTTTTCAACCTACGATTGAAGACGATGTATATTTGACACACTTCTATGCTATGCTATCTCACTATTACCGGCTATCTTGTAAAACATGTTATGTAATGTTTTTAAATTTACTTGTTTGATTATTGCAAATGTTTACTTAACATTAGAGAAGCAATTGCATCTTGTAATGTATTTAAATATCTTGGAATATGTTGATATTCAATATAGCCAAATTCACGTTCCAAGAGACGAAATCTCAAAAATAATCTCAATAACACTAGATTTCTAATGGCATAAACTCTATTAAGCTGCAATACAGTGAGTTCAAAATCTAACCTCACAATCAAACTCCGAATTCCAAATGAGATGTATTCAGATAATAACTCAATCACTGCACTATACTCTGCAATGTTTTTCATTGTTTGACCGAGGCTTACCCCATGCATAGATACCAACTCATCAGAGGGCGAATAGATAACCCAAGCTGCGGGAGAAATGTTCCATGTATTACGACAAGCACCATCAACAAAACTAATGTATGTTTGGAAAGACGTTGACATCTGCAATATCAAGAGTAAAATCAAGATAAGCAGGAATAATGACAAAAACATTCTCTAAGCTAAGCACACTTTTGTAATCTAAAACACACCAGCTAGAAAGAAAACTAACCTAACTAAAATCTCCACACCCAGATTTAAGCATAATATCTCTTCAGGTAAAGACCATTTCTGGGTTTACCTAAAGAGACCCCGTTAAAGTCTACCAATTCATAGGCCCCTTTTGTCAGCTTTTGCTTAACAACATAAGGACCATGCCACATGGGTACGAATTTTCTAGCGCCCAACTTATCATTTGCTTGATCGTACAGTAAGACTAGGTCTCCTTCTAAAAAATTATGAGGTGTAACATTTCGATCATACTGAGCTTTAATACATTTGGCATGAGTTTCAATTGCTAGTGCAGCATCACGTCGATTCTCATCTAACTGAGCCAAGTACAACAAATGTTTCTCCTCTTCAGAAGTGGCTGGAAGTAATTCTATGGCCATTTTCAATGACGAGATTTCGCATTCAATTGGTAACACAGCTTCCAAACCGTAAATTAGTTGGAAAGGAGTGAAACTAGTTGATGTTTTAACTGAGGTTCGATACGCCCAAAGCGCTAAAAATAACATGTTATGCCAATTCGACCTATGAATCCCAATGATTCATTGGATCATAATGACTAGAACTTTGTTGATGGCTTCAACCAGACCATTAGCCTGTGGATAATATGGAGTTGAACTATCGTGATGCAGGCCAAGTTGGTCTATTATTTCAGTCATCATAATGTTTCGAAAATGACGCCCATGATCAGTGATAATTGCTTGTGGAACACCGAACCTAGCAATTATATGATTGAAAACGAAAATCGCAACAGTTTTGCCATCTGCCAAAAATGTAGGCATTGCCTCGACCCACTTGGTAAAATAATCTACTGCAAGGATGATATACGCATGCCCCCTGGCCGAGTGAGGGTTACATGTAATAAAATCGATACCCCATTACGCAAAAGGACCAACGACAATTATAGGGTGGAGAGGAGTAGGTGGAGCGCGCATCTTTCGATCAAAAATTTGGCAGTTGTGGCATTTTCGAACTGCGTTAATACAATCTTTGAACAAAGACGACCAGAAATAGCTAACGCGCAATATCTTTTGGGCTGTGGCAAACCCAGACATATGACCACCACACGCTCCAGAGTGACAGTCATTTAGAACCGTTTCAGCTTCCTCGTGAATTAAACAACGTCGGAAAATAAAGTCCGCCCCACAATGATAAAGTGTATCTCCAATAATTTTGAATTGTTGGGATTGGAATCGTATTTTCCGACGCTGAGATCTTGAAATTTCAGGCCGAAAGGATTGGATTTGGAGATAAACTATGATATCTCCATACCATGGATTAAGAGTGATGATTAGAAACAAGGATTCATCCGCAATGGGTTCTTCCGCCACAGTTTCAATATCAGCACGCGGGAAGTCACACATCACCTCCGCAAAAACTAAAGATTTCTTTGACTTAGATTTTTCAAACTCCAAGTCAAATTCCTGCAGGATAACAATCCATTTGGAATACTTTCCCCCCAGCAATTGTTTGGTCAAAATATAGATCATAGGGTTGCAATCGGAAATTACAGTAGTTTTGCGTAGTAAAATGTAATGGCGAAATCGTTGGACAGCTTGGACAGCTGCCAAGGACAATTTCTCCACATGTGAATATTTTAGTTAAGTTGGATTCAAAGTGCGACTAAGGTAATAAATCACATGTTCACTACCGAATTCATCTTCCTGAACTAACACCATTCCGATGGTGGAATGAGAGGCAGCGAGATATAAGAAGTAGTCCTGGTTGTAGGTGGGAGGATGCAATAACGCTGCATGGGTCAACGCTTGTTTTAGTGCATCAAAAGATTTGTCAGCTATCTCATCCCAAAAGAATGGAGTATTCTGTTTCAACAACCTGGTAAAACCCTTTGTTATCTCGGCGTAGTTAGGAATGAATCGACATAAAAAGTTTGCTTTCCCTTGCAAACTTTGGAGTTGGCGAAGAGTCGAAGGAGGAGGCAATTTGATAATAGCTTCAACCTTCGAGGGATCGACATGAATGCCGACTTTCGAAACAACAAATCCCTGTAATTGACCCGTTTCTATACAGAAAACACACTTGTGTGGATTCAACCTAATTCGATAATGCCTACACCTCATAAATATTGCTCGTAAATGGATGAGATGATCGACTCTACGTAATGAATGAGCAGGTAAATCATCGAGATAGGGTTGCACAATGTGCTTGATGTCATGAAATGCATAAGACATGGCTCTTTGAAAAGTTGCTCCGGCATTCTTCAGCCCAAAACGTAGTTTGCAGTAAGAAAATGTCCCCCATGGAAAAATGAAAGCCATTTTTGGTTGATCAGCAAGTAGAATGTTGATTTGATTGTAACCCGAAAAACCATCCATGAAGGAGAATATTTCACTGCTGGCACAATCATCAATGATTTGATCGATATAGAGAGTCGGATAATTGTCTTTTGGACAGGCTCGATTAATATCCCTATAATCGATACATATTCTTATTGTTCCTTGATTTTTATTAATAGGAACAATATTCAATACCCAATCCGTTAAGGGAATTGGATAAATGAAACCTGCTTTAAGTAATTTCTCAACTTCTGCTTTAATAGCAGCAGCTTTTCGCGGGTGGATCTGACGCAAACGTTGCCGGACGGGTTTAGCATCCGAGTAAGTTTTGATTTCATGAACAACAATTGTTGGATCAATTCCTGGCATTTCCTCATATGACCAGGCAAACACGTCGCAGAATTCTTGAAATAGGGCCTTATATGTTTGAATTTCATCTTCCGTACAAGAGGCACCTATATGAATGTTTTCAACAATTCCAGGCTTAACCAAAATGTCAATAGGAATAGTTCGAGAAATATTTCCCAAATTTAACTCAGAATCAGGATTTTTCAATGGATTCTGAGGTTCCTTGACATAATCAGTTGTAAAAATAGATGAAAAATCATTTTCAAAGTGATCAATCTCAGGTAAAAATGAAGATCTATGATGAAGATCTTTCCATGGTAAATCATCAACAGAGAAGATTTCACGAATTTGCTCATTAGTATGAACAAGTTCGAAAAATGTCGTTGAATCTGAGTTTGATATTGAAAGTGATTCTTCATGGACCACATTCATTAAGTCAATTCGGTTGAAGATGGGTCGGAAAAAGACTGTACAGCCTGATACGCAATTTCATAGGGACTCAAAGGCATAGCATCACCAAATGAATCCATCTCAGATTCAGAAGGTACGATCCAAGGATCATCATAAAAAATGGTGTCTGATGAAATCATATGAATGGTTGCAGTAGAAGGTGATACGTTAGGAGGAGGAAAGGAAAAATTTCCTAGAAAACCAGAATCTTTAACTAGTCCTACTCCAAAATCCTTATAAGGGATAGTTGTTTTGCCGACATGCTGGATACTTTCAGAAGAGGCTGGGTCGGATGAAAAGTAAGTTAGCTGGTCTATAGTTACGATCT
This sequence comes from Pinus tabuliformis, assembly GCA_031772625.1. Lineage (NCBI taxonomy): Eukaryota > Viridiplantae > Streptophyta > Pinopsida > Pinales > Pinaceae > Pinus > Pinus tabuliformis. Next base: position 511,062,172 of record CM062813.1, read on the forward strand.
TTCCATTATGAGGAAAATTTATAAGCCAAAAGACCGATGAAACAACAACAGTCATAGCATAAGACCAACTACGACCCAAGAGAAGGTTGTAATCTAGAGGGGCATCAACCACTTCCACATCTGGATTAACAGTTTTGCCTTCAACCCCTACAGGCAAATCCTGTAGAATTCCAAAAGGATGGAACCCATGGCGATCAAAAGCCTTTAGAATCATCGGGGATTGATTAAGTGTGGGAGAACCAAGCGATCTCCAACACTAGATTAACATAATACACGTTGAAGCTCCCTCATCAATTACAGTCCTATAGCAAGGTCTGTTTTTGACTAACACTGGAATCTGGAAAGCCATTTGATGAGGTAAGCAAGGTGTACTATTTTCTAGATAAAAAATTATAAGGTTCGAGTCTTGAATATCAATAGCTCCTATAGCCGACAATAGCAATTTACGTTGTGCTGGACATGATTGCAGCACCTCCAAAGCCGACATTGCTGAAGGTGAAATAGCTAGATCTTCAACAATGTTATAGTTCTAAGCAGCTCTCACATGTGGATTAAAAGGTGACTTTCGAAGTATACCCTTGGTGGGTGGTTTGATTACTAAGTCTGGGTTAGGTTTCTTGATCTGTAGTGGATCAGAACCGGGAGTTGAAGTTGATGGGTTTGAATTAGAAGATTCTGCTTCCTTACCACCAACAGGACTTTTACTTCTATAATCTTGAGATCGCGTTGCAATCCTAACATGGGACATCATCATTATGGGTTCTTCTGAGGAATTTGAGGAAGAACCTATCATCTTACTGTCTTGACTAGGAAAAGGATCCTTCAAGACAACAGGCGTTTGAGAACCTTTGACGATTTTCGCAACCTCAGCGCAGTGAGGGCACTCTCTTGTAAAATGCTCTTCGTCACAAATGAGACAAGGATAACGAGGTTTACGTTTCTCATCAGTAGATTCCGTTTTATCTAGTTTCTCTTTCGAATTTTTATCTGATTTATTTTTCTTTTTCCCCTTCTTCTTATTTCCGGATTTTGATTTGGCCATAGATGACTCTACAACATGAATATCGACAGAAATTTCCACGGAAGAGTCTCATATCGGGGAATCTGGTAAAGTTATGATAGGAGAAGAATTCTTGGAAGATTTCTTCTTACTTTTGGTATTAACTGTACCAATCATACCATCAGCGGCATGAGACCCTGAAGGAGCTGCAACTATTTGATTTTGTTTAGGAAGGTCGGGGATTTTCTCGTGTAACGTACCCGACTGCGTATAAACGAGGTCAAGGTACTGAGCTTGAGCAATTACTTGCTCTTCAGTAATGACTCCTGCCTTAGCTACATCCTCAATGATTTTAGGTAATAATGATTTAACAAACCATTCTGCTAAGATCTGATCCGGAATAAAAACTTTCACTAAATGCCGTTGACGTCTCCATTCATGGATGTGATCTGAAATGTATGTGGATGTTGACTGTTTTAATGAAGTTAATAATTCTGTGCCATTGTCATATCTGACAGGCAACTGAAAATGAGTTAAAAATGAAGTAGCTAACTGACTAAAGTTATCAAAGGTGTCTCGTGGTAACTCAATGTACCACTTGGCCGCAAGACCAATTAGAGTGCGTTGAAAAAGCCGTAAACGAATTGAATCATCTGAAATGGAGTTAGATGCACACCAGAGGTGATAAGTCATCACATGGTTCGACGGATCCTCTCCTGATTTACCTTCAAACTTTGGGATGTCACTGGGCAACTTATTCGGCATTGGCGGCCAAAACGGAAGATAATTAATCGGATCGTTCGTAAGGCGCGACAAGTCAGGCAAGTCCAAAGTTGCAATGAACGGTAACTGACGATTAGGGTCTCGAAAACCCTGGGTCATGAGACCAGCCCCGAGAGCATGATATCCAGGATAACTAGGAATTCGAATTGCATTTGGGATATTATATCCTCCCGAAAAACCAGGATTAACCGGATCGTACTGGGGTTGTTGAGGTTGCTGATAAGTATATCCAGGGTACGGTTGATACTGATAGACTGGGTTCTGCACAACAGGACCGAATTGGTACTGTCCCTAGTACGGTTGATAAGTAAATTGAGGTTGACTTGTGACAACCGTACTTGGACCAGGTTGTCCTACAGGCATTTGAACCGAAGTCTGAATTGTGGGTCCAGACTGAGGTAAAGATGCTTGAGGAATTGATGCAGGAATAGTAGAAATCGGAGCTGTCGATACTCCGAAAGTAGGTGGGGTAGATGGAACATATGTTGCAGCAGTTACAACAGTCGTTTGAGGCGGAGTTCAAGGCGAACTAGGCCCAGGCTAAGAAACTACAGAAGGTGCAGAAGTTTGAATATTAGGCTAGACAGGTTGCTGGGTTGAACTAGAAACCAAAGGTTGTTCAGATTGAGATGACAAATGCACATTCGGTTGCAAGATCTGTTGAGATTGAGATGGATCCCACACTACGTTCATTCTGGGGTATGGACCCATAGAAGGTTGAGCATATTGAGGACCATAACTGGGTTGAGGGTAGGGTTGATAATTCAAAGGTACATTTCTAGCTCCTTGGACAAATGATTGACCTGAAGGTGGTTGGAAACCTTGGGTTGGGTACTGACCTTGAGGTTGATAACCTTGAGGCACGTACTGATACTGGGGTTGACCTTGAGGTACATATTGATATTGGGGTTGACCTTGAGGTACATACTGAGTCTGAGGTTGACCTTGAGGAATGTACTGTCTCGAACATATGTACTGTCCTTGAGGTTGCCCCCCAGGTGGTAAGTGAGTACCTTGAGGTTGCCCCCCAGGCAATAATTGAGGACCTTGAGGTTGCCCCCCAGGCGGTAACTGACTACCTTGAGGTTGCGGATTCGGAATAGTACCTAACATCATAAGAATATCTTCTACACTCAACGGCTTAATTCCATTATTACCAGTTAATAACCCTTGTTCAACAGGTTGTAGATGCTCCCGAAAAAGTACCAGTAAGTGACTAATACCCAGAGGGAATAGAAGGACCACCATATAAAAATGTTTCTGGGGATTGAGAAAACATGGATGACTCTCTCGACATATTCAGAGGAGGATAATAACCTCTAGGTGTTGGATGAAAATGAATGCGAGGTGGTGAAAAACTTAGTCCCGGGTTTTCCAAAAAATCGGTTAATGAAAGATACCAAGCGTCCCTCCTAGGTGGACTGTAAAAGATTGATTCATGCTCCCTAAGTTCTATAGTTGGTTGATTTCCAGGGATGGATATACCTTCTTCCGGAGTAACAAGTTCTTCAATGGCAATAAGTCCAGAAGGAAGATTTTGGGTAATGACTCTTTCTACCCTGGGTGAACCAGGACCACTGGAAGTTGGAGAGGCAAATCCTGATAATGGAGTAGCAGCAGGTTCAGTTTTAGGTTTAAAAATTTCAGGTTCCTTGGCTAATTCACTAGTAGAAGAAAAACTACCAGTAACTTCGGAAAATGAAACAGGTTCAATAATATACTCCGGTGCTTGAACTTGATAATCAGGATGTACAACTAAAGAAGATTCTCCTTCTTCAAGTGACCCAACTCTACTGTCACTAGGAGTTACAAGGGCTCGTAGCCCTTTAAGCTAGCTTGGTGAAAACTCAGGAGGTTGGCCCCGAAGTCTACGAGACTGCCTCGGTAATTCAGCCACAATTAAATATTTTAATTACTTCACACACAAACAAAGAAAAATCTCAATGAAAACCACCTAAAGTCTCTAAAGAACCAAACAATTTTGAATCACACGCCTAAAGAATATAGGAGGTCAAACCACACACACAAACAGTAACTTTCCGTATCGAAAACACTAGTTGGTGATGAAATCTAACGTCGCAGAATTCAATACAGAAATGGCAGTTGGAACAGTTACTCCGACAACCCACTTAATGAATAGAATGGCATAAGTTTCTCCACTAAACCGTCTTGAGTGAAGAGAACCCCCCAGAAAATCCAAGTGATTCTAGTCGACGTTTGCTCCAGGTACAGTGGGATCTTCCCTCCACCGTCACCTTAGGAAGAATCCTATAGATTATGGTCACTATGGTTACCAACGGAAACAAATATACATGGGGGAACAGTCTATGATCCGATACACACGCAAGGGCAGAGTAGCAAGCTCAATCCCCTTGAAGGCTCCTTGACATAATCCAAGGTTTACCAACAAGTGACCCCAGACTCCTCGACAATGGTTAATCCAAGGTTTACCATTTTTAATACGTGTATATCTTCTATCATTCCCAATGAGGAAGGATTGATTACCCCACTAGTTCGGATATGACCTCGTGCTTGACTCCTTTAAGAGGAGCTTCCCAGAGCATAGATGTAACAATTAGAATTTATCTCGTACCGCAAGATATAGCTACTTGTTTGTTTTTACTATCTTGGAGAGTTAATTACTCCCTACTCCAAGATACTAGCCTAAGCCATGTTGGTGATAAAGAGCCCTAGAAATAAAAAGATTGCTAGATAAATTTTACTTTAAGCGTTATTTTTATTGGTTTTTTCTTAAGTAAAAAGGTGCGGAGATGAAACTTTATGGTGTGAAGACTCGATCCCAAAACACTAAAAATGCACCTAAGATGATAAACAATCCTTTTTATTCAATGAATTCCTAGCTAAAGAAAGAGTTGAGAATGCAATTGCTTGAAAAACAAATCTTTCCTTAACAAACAAATGAAAAGAAGAACTTTTTGTCTTTTTCAATAAACTAAAAAACGAGACTACTAATTATGCTCACAAAAAAATCCTTTTTCTTTTTCAACAATCAAAAACTACAAAAACAAATCTTTTCAAAAGAGATTTTCATTTTTTTTATTTTTATAAAACACTAAAAACTATTAAAAAATCTAATCTTGAGATCTATAAATTCTAAAAAACTAATTGAAGTAAAAGCTTACAAATTTTTTTTTCAAGGGTGTTTTACTTAGTTATGAGCAAACTAAGGACCAATTTGTCTAGAATCACAAATTAATCAAAAAACAACCAGGTTTTTTTTTTCTTTTTAAAAATGAAATCCAAAACTTTCAACACAAGTTCTTTCGAAGCTTTGCAAAGAGAAAAACAAGATGTATTCCTCAACAAAGGCAGATTTTACAAATCGGTCAGACTCATAAAGAAGACCAGCAAAAACCAGGGTGATCTGAGGTTTCTAAGGCTTCTAAGTTCTAAGTTACTACAAAGACCAAACGAAAATCAAGCCAAGCACACAAAACTTCTAGAAATTCACCTAAAACCTAAATGCTAATGGAATTTACCCACAAAAAGTTTTTGACAAAACACGTGTAGATCTGGGCAGAGGCTAAACAAAATAAACAAATCCTAAGCTTAACTAGATGAAAAGACTTTAGTTTTTTCAAAAATTTGACAGGGTCTGTAGTCCCTTGGTATAACCAGGTGCGGTACCGCACTATGTAGTAAAGGAATAGTGCGGGTATGTACGCACTATGTTACAAACAACAGATGCGGTCCACTCTCAAAAATATGAAAAAACAAAAAACAATTCAAAATCTAAAGAACCTACCCAATCCCACACACATCAAGCAAAAACCAGAAACAGAGAAAAAGTTTCTCAAGTCAAAGTAAAAGCAAAGGCAAAAACCAAAAATTCAAGTCCCTAGCGGAGTCGCCATTTTGTCGGGTGGATAAATCGTTCTTATGGACAAGACCGATCTCCCTAGTATCTAATGATATCTAGCAACAAGCAAACCAAACAAATTCTATCTTTCTCTAAATATGCGATTTATTAATAAAGGCTAATAGATGTTTTAGGCCCACCTCGAGTCCAGTGCTAGTTTGTGGAAGCCACGCTCTGTTTGTCCAAATGAGCTCCCTTTTAAAGAACCTGCAAATACAAACAGGAACACATATCAAATACCACCTGCATAGCCAATATAATAAACCATATTTATCATGATGATCAAGGAATTCATGAAATAAATCATAGAAGACAATTTATTGAGAAAAATGAATCTGATTGTATTAACTTTAAACAAAGAAGAACTTTACAACCATGGTGCCTTGATGTTGTATAAGCTCCTCCTAGGGTCCAGCAAGAATCTCCTCTACTTTGACAAGTTTCACTCTCTTACCAATGAAGCCAAAAGGTATGTAATCTCTCCTCTCAAGCTCAAATAGGAAGTCTAAATTCCAACAACATTTACCCTCAAAAATGTTCAGCTTTCAACCTCCCTAGCAACCAGCTCAATGCCTCATTTTATAGTGCAAAGGAAGGAAGTTACTAGGTCCACCTTCAAAGGGATAAGCTCCTCTCATCAAGGGGTTAGCTCCTTTAGTTATGGGATGCATGAACCACCTAGGAGCAAACCAACCACGTCAACATTCCTTCTAGAAGCGTCCAGAATTAACCCAAAGTGAGTTTTTAAGAATAAACTTGCGCCTTTTTTACTTTCACAGGGGTCTGCACCCACTCCTTTAGATACAGAGCGGACAGGTCCACAGGTAACATGACCAAGGGGTGCGGGACCACAGGTAATGGTAAGAGAAAGTGCGGAACCAGAGTTTTATAGATTTTCAAAGGCTTTCTCTCATTTTTAAAGCTTGACATGAAGAGCTGAGGTTTGAGACTTGCAAAGGAGGACAGTATGAGTGGTGATAGACTCACACTGACTGCAGAAAGTCATGGTGACAATATTTTGTGTAACACTTGTCTTGATGTAGCTTCTCAATGTTCAAAAATACCTGCAACCACAAACATAAGAAAGATCAAAGGCATATGCAACATAAAAATTCAAACAAACTTAATCTAATGATCAAGGAGATTAGAAATTGAAATTGCCTTAATGAATATCTAAAGAACTATAAACCACTCATAATTTTAGTAAGACAATACAATGGAAAAAAATGATTCATTTGTATTGGTTCAAGGATAAAGAAGAGCCTTACAACCTTTGCCTTGATGTCATTAGGTTCCTCCCAAATGCATCCAACCCTTTCCGTAGATCATAAGCCTTACAATCTCAATTAAACAACTTAAGTCTATCTTTTCCAACCCCCTCTATCCCTCTACCCTCTGGTCAATTTATAGGCCAATAGGAAGAAGTTTCAGATCCAAAAGAGGAGGATGAGATCCCCTAATTGGGGGATTAGGGTTCCTTGAGGAAAGGGAACTAGGTTCATCATATGAGGGGTTTGGCTTGAATAGATATGACTTGGGAGATTTTAGTTGGATATATTTGCCCAACAATGTTTCTAGATCTCACTTCTTATTTTACTTTTCGGTCTCTAGTGGCAGACAGAGCATAATTTTGTGCTTTTCTCAGGGATAAGTACAACAAATGTGCAACAACTTCTAGGAAAAGTGCGCAGGTCATACTTAACAAGGTAAACAAGCTATTTTCGCCAAAATTCACATCTTATTCAAGGATTCTTTTATTGTTTGACCTCTAAGAGAGTTCAATGGAACATGTTCACGGATGGCAAGAAATCCATTTATATCGATCAAGTGTCATGGTGAAAAAATGATGTGTAACACGCCTCAAAGGAGGTTTTCACCTGATATTTATTTTTTTTTCTCTTTTTTTTTTGTTTTCCTCTTTTTCCTCTTTTTATTTTATTCTTCTATCCTACTCTACTTGAAAGAAATAAATTCTCTTTTAAGTACAAGAATAATTCCAATGGAGCCATTTGCATAACAAGATGATATCTAAAATCATGTGTCAAAACATATGCTTTGACATGTATCTGAATATGAGAGACCAACTACTTTGACTTTGACTATGCCAAACACTGTTGAAGAGAGTGGTTCTCTTGCTTAGTGATTGTCAGGAACAAAAGTTCAATATAACCATGATTCCCTTGGTTCACTTACTCATATGTATCATTCTTCATGTCTTCTTTTTCCATGCCATTCAAATATTCTATTATTTTATGATTATCCCCTTGAACACATAAAGGATTTGATGATAAGCAATGTAGAAATTCTTCAATACCAGGCTCTAATGACTGCTCTTCATTAAATGTGGTCCATTATTTTTTAGTCTCCTCTGGATATTCTTCTTTTGGATGTTTTTCTTCAACAAGAGCAAGAGAATTTCTTCTTTGCAATACTCTTTCTAATCCACGATGAAAATATTTTGGATCAAGAGCATTTGTTTGGATATTTTGTATCTCATCATTGTAAGTGGGTTGAGTTACTTTATTGCTTGGGTTTGGAAATGATTGTGGATGTAGTGGAGTGGGAGTGGGTCATTGAAATGGTTGTGGTTGAGCATGTGGTTGTGGTGGAGGTAGATGGTATGGATAGCATTGGGTTTGGTATGGAGGATATTGAGGATGTTGAGGGAAAAATGGATCACCCCATTGAGGTGGTTGGTTTTAATATGGATGAAAAGGAGGAATGAAATATTGGAGAGAATAATACCATGAATATGAAGGAAAATATGGATCACCCCATTGGGGAGGTTGGAGTTGATATGGATGAAAACAAGGAATGGCATAAGACCATTGATATGGTTGAAAAGGTTGGGGATAATAAGACCTTTGTTGATATGGGTTGGAAAAGTAGAGTTGCTTAATGCTTCCTTCTAACTTCTTTTTCACATCTTCTTCTTCTACCTGCACATGATCAAGTGAGGGGGTTTGTGGTATTGAGGAAATATTTTTTTTATAATTTTTTTGAATGAAAATGCTAATGCAATGCAATTTTTTTTGGTGAAAAATATGAATGCAAAATAGAGTACTTTCTTTAACACCCTCCTGGGAAATGGCGCCAAAAAGTGATGAGCCCCAATATTGCAACAAGAGTGCTACAACTCCCAGGGCTACCAACTTAACTTATCAAACTGAGGTTCGTACAAACTTAAGAGGGGTGAGCACTATATGTGCCACAAACACCTTCCTCTTCCTAGTTTGACTTCATTTGATGCAAGTGAAATAAGGCAATGAAATAACTTCAAATGAGAAAATATCTAGGTAAACCATCAATCCTAAGTTGCAAAAGGTAAATAACCATAAACAAACCTATTCTACTTTTGCTTGGAAGTAAATGGTAGAAAGGAAATCGGTTTTATTTGTAAAATTATAAATCATAATGATAACTAAGTAAATATAATATATCTTGCTGGAAAGGAAATGACATTAAAGAATTTTGATTTTATTTTGCAGGAAAGGAAAGTCCTGGATTACTCTTGCAAGAAGGAAATCACACTTTGCATAAAGTAAATTGCGGAAAGGAAATCTAGACTAATTGCAGAAATAAACATTTAAGAAGAAAGAAATGTAAGAGCTAAATGGTGACCTAACCAAGCCTAATCTCAACCAAAGTGGTCTCAAAGCATTCATAGGCTATAAATCTACTTCTACCATGAATTTGGAGTGAATTTGGGCAAGGAAGATCTCGAAAACAAATTGCTACAAGATGTTTATTGCTTGAGTTAACTTGCCAAATTCCCAAGAAAATCAAATGAAAATGAGATGGGGTAAATTTTTTATTAATTAGGATTTCCTAGGACTCAAATCCAAGTGTAAGCATTCAAAAATACCCTTGTTAAGATGTGCTAAAAAATAGCAGAAAATTACTACTCTAAAAACCAGAAATTCTGGAACTAGTGAGCTGGTTAACTTACCAAATTCCTAACTTGATCAAGTGAAAATGCTATGGGGTGAATTTTTTTATTAAATGGAATTTTTTTAGGACTAAAGACATGTGGAATCAACTCAAAAGAGCCTTGTTATCATGTGCTAAAAAATAGCAGAAAATTACTGCTATTTTCTACAGGATACTTCCAGAAATTCCAAAATTGTGAACTAGTAAACCAATCCAAGTAGATCAATCTTGGATTTGACTTTGTAAAATTGTTATAAATATGAATAATTATTGTGACTTCATAAATAACCTGAAAATAAACTCACTTCAATCATTTAACCAATATAGCCTACATCAAATGAAGCATGGATATTAAGTGCAGAAAAATGTAAGAATAAGAAATCAAGTGAACAAGACATTCAAAGAAGATAAAGAGATTGTAAAACAAGGCTTTAAGTATCTTGTGATGGCCAAGCCCAAGGATAATCATAGTCATATGAAGGAAACCAAGCTTTAAAAGCTAAAAATGACACCAAACTTCATTATTTGAATCAATCCAAGTACATCCCTGCTAGAAATGAGAGTATAGTTACTAAATAAAAACTTTTCTCCACAATAAGACCAAGAAATACATTCCCCTAGAGGAAAATTCGAATTGGTCTTTATACAAATAGTTGGGGAAGCATCCTCCTTGAAAGGAGGCAACTTTCCCCTCCAAAATCCCTCAAAAAGTGGATCTGGTTCCCAACAATATGGATCTTCATTAAATGACAAGGAACACATTCCTAGATTTTCTCAATCATCAGAGCTCCATAATTTGTGAAATAATTTCATAATATCTTGTTTATTTATTATCCAATATTAGTCCATCCTGAAGCAGGGAGAAAATCCCTAGATTATCTCAGACCCCAAATCTTCATAATTTTCCCAATATTCTCATAATATTCTAGAAAAATAAATAACATTAGGCACATAATATGCAATTATCTCTAAACCTTCTTAATAACATATTAAAGCTAAAAATATGTCATCCAATGTAAAAACAGACGTTTAATGTGATGAAGGATGGTCAAATGAGCCTTAATTTGTGTCTAATTTGGAGGCTCATCACACTAGATGGTTTATCAACTTCCTCAACACGCACCCAAGTGGTTTATTATCCCCTTTCGACAAACACTCTTCACCCAACTTCTCCTCTAAGCCTCCCACTGATATTTTCATCTTGGACACCACAATCCAACTACTCCCATATATCAATTCTGAGGACAATACCCCTAGAAACATTGAACAAAAGATTTCTTTAGCTATGTATTATGCTCTACATAATTCTCCTCAGTGTCCCATTTCATTTTTTTTCTTTTTCCTCCCTGCACTCTATTTGCTAACTCTTCTTGTCCCCTCACTGATATTCTCCACATCATGGAATTAAGATCCAAAAAGTGGCTTAATGCCTCACCATCTTCCCATCATTTTCATTTCTAACTCTCCAATGATGGCGTGCCCTGCCATTCCTCCCCACCACTCATAACTCACCCTAGACTATGGATCCATCAACCCTCTCCCTTAGGCTACCTAATAGAATTTCATTGCATTTTTATATTTAAAAAAATATCTCATCCAATCATTAAGAATCACATAGTCATAATTAACACTTAAAAAATAGGGGCCAACATAAGGGGTGTTACAAACCCCACCCCCTTCAAGGAACATCGTCCTCAATTTTTTTTTTTGTAACTAACAGCAAAAGAACAAAATTAAGGTTTATAAAATATCTCTTACATCTTCCTATTCATCCAAACAAAAATGGGTATATCACCCTCATTTTCTCTTCCATCTCCCAAGTGTATTCATTGGGTCCAAAGTTCTTCCATTACACCTTGACTTGCTTTATGACTCAATTCTAGAGTGCAATATGCCTTCAATCAAGGATGAAATGCAATTCTATTTCCCTTGGGTTCCACCTATATCATGGACCAGTCGACAATGTGATTATCATCATGTACATATTTCTTGAGCAAGTAAACATAAAAAACCTTATGTGAATTTATTGTAGGTGTAAAGGCCAGTATGTATACCACTGGCCCTACTCTTTCAAAGATATAAAAAGGGCCACAAATTTTGGGTTCCAATTTAACAAAAGCTCCCACTTTCAATGAGATCTTCCTTAGTTTGATATAGAGATACACATACTCTCCTACTTTTAATTCCTTATACACCCTTTTCTATTCTAGATAACTCTTTTGCCTATCTCAGGTTTCCTTTAATTTATGTTTAATTTTGATCACTTCCTGTTCCATTTCTATTAGTGTATTTGGCCGAATAACTAATTTTTTCATTAGATCATCTCAGTTGATAGGAGTGTTGCATTTTTACCATACAATGCTTTAAAAGAACTCATTCTTGGTGAATACTAGTATCCATTATTGTATGCAAACTCCACTAATGCTAGGAAATCCTCCCACTTCTTTGGCTGATTCATGACATACATCCTTAACATATATTTTGTTCACTCTTTCCAATAGGCCATTAGTTTGAGCATGATAGGAAGTACCAAAGCCCACTAGGCTCCAAAACCAACAAACGATGACTTCCATAAGTTACAAGTGAATTAAAATCTTGATATGATATAATATTCTTGGGTACGTCGTGCAGTCTAAATATTTCTTTCGTGAAAATATGGCATATGTTGATAGCCTTGTGAGTGGAATTGAAAACAATGAAGTGAGATGCTTTACACAACTTTCCCACCACCACCATAATAACATCATGTTGTTTGGTTGTCTTTGGAAATATCATAATGAAGTCCATTGATATGACTTACCACTTCCACTTGGGAGATGGAATTGGTTGCATTAATTCTACTAGATGCCTACATTCTACTTTCACTTGTTGGCACTCCGTACACTTGACAATATGTTCCTTCAATCCTAGCCAATAATACACTTTTTAATAGATGTTTTCATATTTTAATAATTAGGATGGCCTAAGTAAGGTCATTTGTGGAACTTTTCCATGAAAATATTCCTTAAATAAACTATATCAATCACATATATTTTGTCTTTGAACAATAACATGCTATCATTTGTGGGTTGGTAGTTCTTGCTTAATGATCCTTCTAGTTCTTTTTGCAAACATGCCTTCACATGTTGGTAATAATCATCATGGGACACTGCCTCTTTAATCATTTCCTGGAGATCAATTGTGCAAGTATGCAAGACTTCCAAATGGACCTCCCGTAGGCTCCTGCTAAGCGCATCTTCCACCTTATTTTCTTTTCCTTTGATGTGTTTTATTTTGAAATCAAACTCACTAATTAAGGAAAACCATATAGCTTGTCTAGCATTTATCTTAGGTTGGTTAAATATACACCTCAATTCCCCATGGTTTGTCATCAACACAAACCTTCTTCCCAATAGATAGTGCCTCCACATTTTTAAAGCATGCACTATGGATGCAAACTCTAAATCATGGGTGACATAATTCTTTTCATGTTCATTTAAATTTCTTTATTCATATTAGACCATGTTCCCTTCTTGCATCATAACTCCACCAAGTCCTTCCTTGCAAGCATCCATGAAAACCACAAAATCCTTTTCTAGATCCGCTATCCTCAAGATAGGTGCACATGTGAGAAATTTCTTTAATTTCTCAAAACTAGCCACAAAATCAAATGTCTATTGAAATATTTCTCTTTTTCTCTGCAAGGATGTGATTGAATGTCCAATCTTTGAGAATTCCTAAATAAATCTTCGGTAATATCTAGCTAACCCCATGAAAGATCTTACCTTTGTGACATTTTGAGGAGTGGTCCATTTCATTATGGCTTTGATCTTGTCTGGATCTACAAATAATCCTGAAATAACATGCCACAAGTAGTGAACCTGCATTTGGAAAAATTTACACTTGTTGAGATTTGCATATTACTTATGCTCCCTCAACAAATGTAATATTTCTCTCATGTGTTCATCATGCTATTCTTTAGTTTGTGAATATATAAGGATATCATCCATGAACACCAATACAAATTTAGCTAAGTAGGGATTGAGACCATTGTTGATTAAGCACATGAAGGTAGCAGGGGTATTTGTAAGTCTAAATGGTACTACTATAAATTTATAGTGACCATATCTAGTCATGAAGGTTGTTTTGTGGATATCTTCACCTTTGATTCGGAACTAATGGTATCCAAATGTCAAACCTATTTTGGAAAATATTGCTTCCCCTCTCAATTGACCGAAAAAATCATCAGTCTAGGGTAGTGGGCATTTATTGTTCACTATATTCTTGTTTAAATATCTGTAATCTATGCATAGAAGCAATGTTCCATTCTTCCTAACAAATAGTGTTGGGACTCCCTAGGGTGATACACTATATTGAATGTAACCCTTATCCAACATCTCCTTCAGTTGTACCTTCAAATCCATGAGTTTTGGCATGCTCATGCGATATTGATCCTTTACTGTTGGAATTTTTCCTCGAATTAACTCAATGGTAAAATCAGTATCCAATTTGGGTGGTAGTCCAAGTACTTCCTCTAGGAATACATCACAAAAATATTTCAACATTGGGTGGTCCTTAATCTTTGAGTTTCCTTTTAATTCCTCAGTCACGTGGACAAAAAATAATGCAGTCTTTCTACTACATCGTTTCACCTGAAGCATAATTATCTACCTAATCAAGATTGGTCTCTTAATTCCTTGTAGTGTAATCCTCTTGCTATTGTCGCTGAGACATTCCAACTCTTTATTGTAGCAATGAATCTTGGTTTTTTTGGATACCAACTGGTGAGCACCAGTATTGCAACAATAATGCTACAACTACTGGGGCTTCCTACTTTACTTTTATCAACCCGGTAGTTCGTAACAAACTTGGAAGCGACGGTGCTGTATGCACAAGTACTAGCTCTTACTACAGGTTGTCACTTGGTCAACTGGCGCAAGATCACTAGGAGCTTAAGACAACCTCTATGAATTCTCAGAAGAAGCTTTTAACTGTGATGAAGGAAAGCTAACTCTCCAGAGGCTATTCTATTTGCAGAAAGAGAAGGAAGACTGAAATGTAACACAAACCCTAGAAAACCCTAATTTATCCACCTAACCCTACTTTTGCAGAAAAAGAGATAGAAACTGATGAGATGAATTCCATTGACTACTGGAAGGGTGAATTACATCTATTTAAACTACTTCTAAAACAAAATGATAAAAGAACATCTTTTTTGTGTGTTTTATGTGAAATTGTTATGCATGAGCTTTTGTCTGTTTGTGATTGTGGCAGAGGTTTGGTGGCGATGGAGGATGGATTTGGTTTTTGTAGAGGTGGAGGAAGGTGTGGAGAGGTCCTAAGAAGCCCCTAGTACCATTCTGAAGACTTCCCTCGCAATTAGACTTCAAAAAATCACTCACAGGAAATTCTACAGGAGGTTGTAAGGGATCTACAGGAGGAGGCAAAGAGCTGTTTTTAGAGGTTTTGAAGGTGGAAAGATGATGGGAAAGGGTAACTAAAGGCTAGATGAAGGTGTTGAGGTGTCTAGAGCTTGTCAAGGAAGATCAAGAGGGACATGATGGCTGGATTTGTTCAAATGGCAAGAGGGAAGCTTATGGAGAAAAATGCATAAATTAGGGTAGATTGGTGAAATGTTGCGAATGACTTGGGAAATCTGTGAGAAGTAAGCTAATGCTAGCTGCGTTATGGATGTATGGTGAGCTGAGGTTTCCTACAAGATATCTGCACATCTACATACGAAAACTAATCAAAGAACAGACTAGTTATACCATGAAAACAAAAATTTCTCTATCTTGACCTAATTTCTGACCTACAAACAGAAAATGTTGAACAATAACCTTTGAACAGAAAAGCATGTAGAGAGATATATTGTAAAAGAACAAGAAATGATCTAGGCAACAGAATCTGAAGCAATACATTAATCTTTCCAAATCAAGTCATCACACTAGAAATTGCATGGAAGAGCAAAACTGTGTTTTTGTTGGCAGCAGTAGTACCTTGACCTCAAATCATAGTCCCAGAAAGGGAGAAAGGAGATCAGGCCTACTGTTGGCCTTTATGAATCTTAGCCTATCACTGCATTAACCTACTTGAGCAGCTGAAACAAAAGTAACTATGCAAACCATCAAAAGCAACCTAATCTAAGCAAGATAAAACAAATCTATGTAACAGAAATTAACTCATGAACTGAAGCAAAAACATATAAGTACAAAGCAAGAGGTGTTGGGAAGCTTGGGTTGGGCCCTAACCCAAGAGATTTATCCCTCTAGAAGAGATCAATGCTGGCTCAAAAACTGTTTCATCTTCATTATCAAAAATAAAAGTCACATTACATAAACTGTTCTAAAAAAGGAAGCTCGAAAATGAGCTGAACTGGAGCTATACAAAAGTGAAAAAATTCTACTAGTGATTGGCTAACCTACTGAGGCTCTAAGCCCCCTTATTTGTACAAATGGAGTCCCCCAATATCCTTCCTAAAATCAAGGAGCTTGACTTCCCAAAACTGGAGATAAACAATAGTCCTTCTTTACTTGTTTGGCTGGCCCTTGGATGCATCAATGTGGCTGCTTGTGCTCCGAGTTGCTGATGGAGGATTCAAGGAAAGGGGTCATAAATGAAGGAGACACCCCCCTACAAATCCTCTTCCCTGTTTTCCTTGAATATTTGCTACCATTTTCTCATAAATCCTTTGACTTTGTCCAAAATTGACCAAAAAATCTGCATAAAGCACACATTAGACTACATGGCAAAATGACTAACCCAATTCACTCTATTAGCATAAATATAATCAAAAACATGTAATAAAATAATGAGAATGGTGGATTAAGTTGAATTAAGAGGAAAAATGAGCCCATATAATTACCCATTTCTGGGGCTCATCATCACCCCCCTACTGAATGTGTTGCTCATCCTCTGAGCAACTAATCTATCTCCTCATCCTTGATGCCCTTTATGACCTCCCTGACATTCCATGCCTCAGATGTGAGATCCTCCTCTCTATCATGGAATCCAGCCTTTCCATCCTCCTTTTCCCACTATTTTTGTTCTTCTTCTGCTTTTACTCCCTCCAGTAGTCCTAACAGCAGTGGAGGACTGAACTTGAGGCCAATCCAATTGGCCTTCCAACTTTGCATAGAGTGCTTATATGGTGGCACTCTCCTCAAGGCTTCTCTCATCCTATCTGGGGAGTGATACTCCCTGATCTGTAGGCTGTGGGGCAGTGTGTTCCACCTTCTCAAGCAGGCATGAATGCAGTCATCCCCAAGCAATCTCTCCATGTCCTCAAAATGGGCAATAGCCTGGGCTTGCTCATTGATGTACTTAATGGCCCTTTGAGGATCAGTTGCAAGTTGCTGGTGGGTGCTAATGAGAGCCATAGGGTCTGATGGCTCTGCTCTAATCATCAGAGGTTCACTTTGTTCCTTTTCCATCAACTTCTGAATTTCTGCTGCTCTTTTCTCCTCATGACTCATCCAGGATGTCATGGCCATCAACTGTAAGTCACCCAACTTTGCATTGGGGTCCCATAGGTTCATATCAGTAAGGACCATGTTATGTAAATAAAACTCTGCCAACTTCGCCTTGTCCTCTGCTGAACTGTTTTCACATAAATCTATGAACTGTCCATAATCCTAGAAAGGTATGGTGCCCCTTTGGGCCAGAGTTTTGATTTGGAATTGTAGCCACTGATCTTTGAGGTAGACCCCATAAGATTTGGCTGGGTGTCTGCATTGTAGTGCTTCCATAGCCCAACTGGCCATGCAGGCTAATTGGGCTTCTCTTTCCTGTAGCTGTCTCCTCAATATTTCATTTTCTGCCTGAGGTTCCCTTTCTTGCAGCTGCTTCTTTAACATTTCATTTTCTGCCTCCAATTGAGCTCTTCTGATGCTTTCTGTATGCCTAACCATGCTCAATTATTTGCCCATTTTCCTCAATTTATCTTCCATGTGCCCAATTTCTTCCCTCCGTTTTGATTTTTCAATCTGCATCCATGTATGGGTCCTTACTCTTTCCTTTTCCAGCTCAAAGAAAAGAGGGACTGCAAACTTTTGTGGGATGATTTTCCCTCCTTCTAGAAGGTTGTAATAAGAGCCTAAATTAGGCTGAGGGTCAGGCTCTGGTATCTCTTTTGCCTTATCTTTCTCCTTGGTCTGTTCTTTTGCCTTCTTTTCAAGATTCTCAGTCTCTTGAAGCTTTGTCAATGTCTCCTGTAGAGTGGTCTACGCCTCCTGTAGGACTATTTTAGAGTCCATAAGTTTGATCCTTTCTTTCCAAGTAGAAGCTCTAGGGCTTCCCCTTTCATAG
Source organism: Pinus tabuliformis (assembly GCA_031772625.1). Classification (NCBI taxonomy): domain Eukaryota; kingdom Viridiplantae; phylum Streptophyta; class Pinopsida; order Pinales; family Pinaceae; genus Pinus; species Pinus tabuliformis. The sequence goes on from CM062813.1 coordinate 511,080,051, forward strand.
GTAATGGGGGTTTTGGATGGAGATTCCTTATTTTTGGTAGTAGGGCATTTTCAATGATGATGGGCTCCTTTGAAGGTGGCTGAGGCTTCCCCATCTTTATTTTGGTGCTTTTTCGAGCCTTGAAGTACATGGATGGTTGTCTTTTCCTTTTTCCTTTGGGCTTGGCTGGAGTACTAAGTGCAGCAAGAACAACTACTGCCTCCCTTGCTAGTGTCTCAGGAGACACTTCTTCCTGCTTTGTTTCTTCTTCTTCATCTATTGTTTTTCCTGTTTCTGCTGGTTTTGCTTCTGCTGTCTTTGATTTTGTTTGCTCCTCTTCTTGCTTAGCTTCTGCTTTTCCTGTGGCAACCTTTTGCTGAACTATCTTAGGCTTCTTCCTTTCAGTTCTTGGCATCTTCTTTTTCTCTGCTGTGGTTTTACCCTTTTCTGCTTTTGATTCTTTCTTCTACTCTGCTTTAGGCTCATCTTTGGTGGTGTCATGTTTCTCCTTTCCTATCTAGTTTTCTTCCTTTCCTGTGCGGGGTTCCTCTTCTTCCATTTGAGTGTTCTTTTCTTCTTCATGGATTTCTTCCCCTTTTTGTTCTTCCTCTTCACTTTCAGATGGACTAAGGTCATAGGTGAGAGTTTTTATATCATCCTCCTTAGTCATGTTTCTAAAAATCTCCCAGGCTATGGGGATTGTGAAAGTGTGGAGGGCATCATCCACCAAAAATTTAATCAGCCCATGGTGAGCCAATTGGTCTGAAACTCCTACCTTCAATTTGGTGCTAGATTCTATTAAGGATTGGAGGAGAAAATATGGAATACCGAGTTTTCTAGATGCAGGAAGGTCCATGCCATATCTTAGTTCATGTAACAGTCTGAAATGGTACCCATAAACTATGTTGTATCTTCCTTCACAGGAGATGTATTTCATATTCTGATAACTGACCTCATTCCACGGGTAAGGTATACTTGTTCTCCTGATGCCATTCTTGTCCTCCATAGGATGTTCATTAGGCTGGAAAAAGGTTTTCTTGGCAACTTGACCCAATGGTTTTTTTTCCTTACTCCAGGGTAGTCCAAGTGGGAGGCTTGTAATCCTGTTGATGAACTCTAGGGTGATTTTTATAGTTAGAACCCTGAAACTGACAGTGGCATGGGTTTTTGAGTGAGGTTTTAAAGACAATATAAATTCCTCTGTGACTTCATCATCATATCCATGCAACTTTTCAAGGAAAGGCATCCAATTTGCTGTAGTGAAGAGGGCTACCACTTCTAGATGTTCATGTAGCTTAGTTGAATTCAGAGGCTCCTTTCTCATAAAACCCCCTGTCATGGTGTTTCAGATTCTGCTGGAATATTTCAGTTGAAGAGGGAGGTAGCAAGTTTCAATCCCGAAAATAGAGGAACAATTGAGGTTTTCTTTCAAGAAACAGGGAGAGAGTTTTTGTGTTCTTTATTTTAAACAAAAACAAATTGCAACTTTCCTTCCTTCCAAACTCCATTCTCTAGACTCACATTACTTCTCTGTCTGTTTGAGGGAAAAAATACCTTAGAAACAGAGAACATACAGAACTGCGTTTTTTTCTTTTTACAAAATAAGCAGACTACCCAATGCAAGTTCACTCTTTATGGGCTTAATTTTCTAAAGTTGCATCATCTTTTCCATTGGAGAATACCATAGAGGAGAAAGAGACAGTATTTCGATGCAGAGAGAAAATGGAGAAACTATATATATATATTTAAAAAAGAAAACACAGGCAGACTATGTTCTCACTTTCCTTCCCTTTTCAACTCAATGCCTCACTTGGAATCACACCACCCTTTGTATATATGGAAACGCAAAGTGGGTTTTCATTGAGGCTACCTTTTTCAACTCGAATTTGTCATAAAATCCTGAGGTTTCCTTTGTTGTGCTGCTCATTGGCCTTCTTGTAGAAAGGCTCCTGTAGCACTGTGTTTTCGCTCCTGTAGAGTCCGATAATGCTCCTATAGAGCCCGATAAGTGAGCACGTCCTGAGAACGATAGAACTTGACTGTTTTGATGCTCTGGAGGTGGTAGGTAGGTTGATACAATCGAGAGCTCGTCGACACAAATGAGAACAAAGGTGGTGAAGGTAGTCAACTGCAGTGTACTTGAGCTTACGGGAGCATTCTGCGATGATGAGGTGAGGTGGCAGGAAGGGTACATTACCCTCATCCAGACCGTTGGTCCCTAATTCAATGTCATTATGAAAATTTTATGCCGCCTGCTGCAATCAATTCAATCATTCCCGTTAGATTCCGCCATTACCTATTTTGAGATTTTCGAGTTGAATGAACACACGTGCTGACTGCACCCGCTAAGCGCTGTTTGAACTGGACGAGGGGGGCTAGTTAGCTGGTCACCGATCTAGTTTGATCGCAACCATCTCACTTGTTCATGTAGTTTTTAAATTATACCCATGCAATAGAGGAACAGGTTTAGTCACTTACCTGTTAGTCGAGAATTGTGTGCTACCGTGCTGTTGCATGCTTAGAATTTGGCATTCTATCCATGGATTTTTGCTGCTGGCGCCCGTGGCTTTGGATTGGTGGCTCAGCTCCCTCGTAATGGTGATCTTAAATTAGGATCTGACTCCTTGCGCATTCTACACAACTGTGGCTGCACTGACCCTGCCTCTGGAGCTCGATTTTTAAGGGGATCAACTGCTACAGGAATCCTACAGGATTTCCTGTAGCTGCTCCTCCCTCTAAAAATTTTGGTTGAGGCTTGAGCAGGGACTAGAGAGGTAGCTTAGGAATATTCTATCAGTCATGGAAAAGTAGTTGGTATGCACTAGGTAAGAGTTAAGTTAAGGATGCTGCTTGTTTATTCTTCATTTAAAAAAAAACAAAAGAAACAGGATTTCTGTGTTTTCTGTGCAGGGAAGAAAGAAGCGAGTGAAAATGTAGTGGTGTAGGTATGGAATGGAGAGTTACGAGGATGAATGGTGGTAGAGGGGTCCACAGGTCTTCTGGACAAGTTTCTAGCCCTTTGATCCTTCTCTTGACTTGATTTCAAGCTCTTTGTGATTTCTACGGGAGCCTCCTGTAGGATGCATAGTTTTCCAGAAAAAGTGAGACTAGGGACTGGGAAAAGACAATAGCGATTGAGAGTGGGTCTATCAGAGGTGTACTCAGCTTGGCCATGTCCCTTTTTCTTTTGTGGCCCTCCTGCAACCTGCAATGTATTCAAAATAAATCAATTTTTCTGTTTCTGTCTTTTTTTTTTTTTTTTTTAAGAGACAGTTAGGGCGCCTTCAAGGGGAGGTTTTCACCATACCTGCCTGCCCTAGGTGCCTCCAAGGGGGGGTTTTCACCCAGGGATCTTTATTCTCCTCATTTTTTTACTCTTTTTTTTTTTTTTAAGGGAATGGGTGGAGTGGAGGCGGAGACTTGCTCCACTACCAACACTGTTTTACTCAGATTTTCAATGAATTCTTGCTTGGAGAGGGGCTTCCTATAGATTTTCAACCTATGCCCATTGACAAGCATGCAGATGGCTTCTTCATCTATGGTCTTTATAAGAATTGAACCATTGTCATTGCACTTTTCTACTGTGTACGGTCCCAGCCATCTTGTCCTCATTTTTCCCTTGAAATCTTTATACCTTGAGTCATACAGCAGTGCCCAATATCCTTCTTGGAATTGCTTCTCTTTGAGGTGTTTTTCATGCCATATTTTTCTTTGAAGCTGGACTACCTCTGTGTGGAGAAGGGCCTGCAATATTTGTTCATCCAATCCATTTAGCTGAAGTAACATTTCCTTTTTTGCATGGCTGAGATCTAGGTCCAGTTGAGCTGCCATCCTTAGTGTGTTGTATTCAAATTCTATTGACAGCAAATCCTTCTTCCCATAGACCAGCTCATAGGGTGTGAACCCTGTGGTGGTCTTCCATGTGGTGTTATAGGCCTAGGTGGCCTCAACCAATCGATCTGCCCAATCTTTTCAGCTGCTGCTCACTACCTTGGTCAAAATTCTTTCCAAAGTTCTATTAGTCACTTCCACCTGCCCATTTGCTTGTGGATGGTAAGGGGTGGAAGTTTTGTGCTTAATTTTGTGATGTGTGAGTAGGTCTTCAATCAGATTGGAGGTAAACTGACTCCCTTGATCTGTGACTAATTCTCTTGGATACCCAAACTTATAGAATATATTCTCCCTTAAAAACTCAGCTACTTTTTCTTCTGTTGCTGCCTTGATCGCCTTTGTTTCTGCCCATTTTGTCAGATAATTAGTGCACACAATGATGTAATATTTTTTCTTTGAAGGAGGGTTGACAGGACCCACAAAGTCCATGCCCCACTTCTCAAATGGCTTGAAAGTCACTTGAGGTTGCAGGGGCATCTCATCCCTTGGAGTAGGTTTCCCCATCCTTTGACACCGGTCACATTGGCTGATATATCTCCTTACATCTTGATGAAGAGTGGGCCAATAGTAACTTGCTTGCAGAATTTTGAAGGCAATCCTCTTTGCTGCAAAATGCCCCCCACAGGGCCCATCATGATAGGTCAGGAGAATTTCAAAAACTTCCTCCTCCTTGACACATCTTCTCAAAACCTGATCTAGGCCAATTTTGAAGAGATTGCCCCCAATCCAAGTGAAAGGGGCACTTTTCCTCACGATCTTGCTCTTCTCTTTGGAGGACAGGTGTGGTGAGAACTGTGCGGAAACCAAGTAATTCGCTATATTATCAAACCATGGAGAGAGTACTGAGATGGAAAATAGGTGTTCATTTGGCATTTGATCATCCACCATTCCTTCTTCACCTACAGTCAAATCTATTCTAGAAAAAAAATCAGCAACAACATTTTCCTTACCCGGCTTATCAACAATGGTTAAATCAAATTGCTGCAATAAAAGAAACCATCTAATAATGCAAGCATTTACATCTGGTTTGTTCATTAAATACCTAATTGCAGCATGATCAGTGTGTACAAATGTTTGATAACCGGTGATGTAGTGTTTGAATTTATTTAGGGAATGGACTACATCTAGGAGCTCCTTCTTGGTTACAATGTAGTTTAATTCTGCCTTCGAAAAGTTTTTACTTAAAAAATATATGGCATAAGGTAGCTTCTCATCAACTTGCCCTAAGGCTGCTCCTATCACTTTGTTCGAGGCATCTGTATGAATGTGGAAAGGCAGGGCCCAGTTTGGACCTCTCAAAATTGGGGCAGTCACAAGTTTACTTTTCAATGTATCCAAAGCTTCTTGATAGTTGTCAGTCCATATGAACTCGACATCTTTCCCCAAAAGACTAAACAATGGAGAGGCTAGCTTATTGAAATCCTTAATGAATCTTCTATAATACCCTGTTAAACCTAGGAAACTCTGGACATCTCTTACCTTTTGAGGAGGTGGGACCCTTTGGATGATGGCAATTTTGTTGGGGTCCACCTGTAATCCTTGCTGAGAGATTGCATGACCTAGCACGATCCCTTCAGTCATCTAGAATTCACATTTTTCAGGACTGAGGACAGGTTCATTTCAATACACTTCTCCAAAACTTTTCCTAGGTTAGACAAAGCTTCCTGGAAGTTAGAACCATAAGGGATAAAATCATCCATATAGATTTCCACTGCATCATGAACTAGTTCAAAGAATATACTTAGTACTGCTCTCTGGAAAGTGGTGGAAGCATTGCACAATCCGAAGGGAAGGACCCGATATGCAAAGGTACCCCAAGGACAAGTGAAAGTGGTCTTATCTTGGTCTTCTGGGCTGATTTGGATCTAGTTGTACCCGCTAAACCCATCTAGGAAGGAGAAAAACTTTTTCCCCGCCAAGCCATCTAACGCTTGATCTATGAAAGGCAAAGGAAAATGGTCCTTCTTGGTGGCCTTGTTTAGTTCCTGATAATCGACATAGATTCTGCACTTCCCATTTTTCTTTGGCACTAGCACTAAAGGAGAGACCCATTCACTGTCAGAGATGGGGTAGATGAATCCTGCATCCAGTAACTTTTGCAATTCTTCCTTGACAATGTCTTTAAGGGCTGGATTCATCCTCCTTTGAGGCTGCCTGACTGGTTTTCAATCTTCCTTAATGTAAATGTGATGAGTACAGACTGAAGGGTGCACTCCCTTCATCTCCTTATAGCTCCAAGCGAAGGCATCCAAATGGTTTCTCAATAAGCTACACAGTTCCTTCTCCTGAGAGGTGGATAGGGATGAGTTGATTTTCAAGGTTCTTTCTAGGCCGAACTCTATATTCTTAACTCGAAGAGAGGTCAGGTCTGCCACACAGATATCAAATAAGGGATTAGCTTGGGTTTCTTTCACTAGCTCTTCTAATGGCAACATACTGGGGGGTGGATTCTGAATCAAGTTTTCAATGATATCATCCTCAGTTTGTGGTCCCCCCCCCATGGTAGCTTCTACTGCACACAGTGGTGCAGAATAGACTTCATCCTCATCTTCCTCCTCCAACCAGAGAGGTAGATCATGTTCTAACAAAGGTTGGGCAGGAGGATATAGGACTAGCTGCTTAGACATATGCACATTCTTGATTTTCATGTTTACAGTTCGACAACTGATGTAGGCATCTGCAGTAGCCAACCAGGGTCTTCCCAGGATGAGAGGATACCCAGTGAGCTTTGCCTTTAGCTGGAGAACCAGGAAATCAGCAGGGTACTTCCAAGAATCAATGGAGACCATTACATCTTCCACAATCCCTTCAAGGGTCACGGTGGAGCGGTATGCTAACTGCAGTACTATTGTGGTCTTTCTCAAGGAGCCCTGGAGGTTGAGCTTGATCATATTTTCCTTGGTCATCACATTAATGGCAGCCCGTAGATCAATCAGGGTATGGGGAATCATGGTGCCATTGATGTGGACATCGACTATAGGGCTTCCAGGGTCTAGATATTTCAGACAAATTACCTGCCCCAACATCAGGTCAGACAGTTGTTTTATGACATTGATAGTTGGGGCATCTCTCCTGCGCCTGCCTGGATGCCTGAAGCACTTCTCCTTGTTCATCTTATTGTATATAGGAACATCCTTTATGGCTTAGAGAAGTGGTATCTTTACACATAATTGTTTCAATTCTCCCAGAAGTTCAGTTTCTTTTGGGGTAGGCTGTGTTGTTCCGGATAATTTCTTAGGAAAGGGTGGAATGGCTTTTGGTTCACTTTCCTCTTTTTCTTCCTCATCCCCCTTAGGGGGACGCTGGTTATCTGGGAGAACCTTCCTAGATCATAGGTTAATCTCCTGAATCTCCACAGCATAGGTTGGGCATGATGGTTCCCAACTATATACCTGCTAGCCCTGTATGTTATTAGGGTTCGGGTTCGGTTGAACAGGAATTTGGGGTTGCCTTGGTGGAGCAGGAGGCAATGGTTGTGGTTGAACAGGTGGTGGAGGCAAAAGAGTGGGAGAAGAGTTGTACTGGGGCCTCCACCCCTGATGAGGTGCATTCCACTGAGGCTGTGGTTGGGCATAAGAGTGAAATGAATGACCAGCAAGTTGAGCATGGTACTGAGATGGATATGACCACTGCGGAGGTGTGGACCAGAAAGGATGAGTAGGGGGGTCCCAAGAAGGCATGGAAGTGGCTTGACTGGAGTTGTAATATGCCTGGGATGTCCCTTGCATCCCCTGCTAATAAGGTCTAGGCCCATGAGGCCTCCTTTGGTTCATGAAATAGAGTGTTTTAGTGGCTCCTTCGACCCCTTGGTATACAGCTTTAAGTCCGGGCAAGGAAGGGAACTGATTCGTAGAATGATCTTCTTCACAGACTGAACACACTTCTATAGAGTTCAATGGACATTCATTCCTAGGATGCCTTCTGGTGCACCTAGGACAAAAAATGGCCAACGCCCTCTCTACTTCCTCTTGTTTCTTTTTGATATGCAAAGTATCCATTTGCATGGCAAGAGTTTGCAGCATCTCACTTTTGAAATCTTCTAACATGTTTCCAAATTCACCTCTGAGGGATGAACTAGATGAGGAGGTACTAGCCATGGGTTGACTCCCCCTACCTCTCTTTCTGGCTACCCTAGAATGGTTTCTAAAGACAGTTTTGATGTCTTCATAAGGTAGTTGGTAGATGTCTCCCCTAGCCAGTAAATGGAGGGTGTTTAGAAGGTCTTCCGGGACTCCTCTGAGCAGGACCAACTTCAGAGATTCGGGGTCAAGTGTGCACCTGGCCCTTTTATAACTGAGCTAGAATCTCTCTTCATAATCCTCCAATGATTCATCACTTCCCATGGTCATTTAGAAGATTTCTTCCTTGGTATCTTTTGACCTACAGTAGTCCTGATATTTTTTATTGAAGGCTTGTTGCATCTGAGCCCAAGTTGTGATGCTGTTGTCAAGTAACACCATGAACCAACATAATGCTGCATCCTTGAGGGTAGAAGGAAACAGTTTCAAATTCTACTCATCTTCTACATAGTCATAGTTTCGATAGACAACAACAAACTCAATTAGGAAGGTGTCAAGATCTTCTGTAGTTAATCCATGGAAGTGAGGTAGGGCTGAAGGGCTTATGTTTTTCATTTTAGTGTCCCCATTGGTTTCTCGGATAGGAAAGGTACCCTCTACTCTCTCTCCATTTCCCCTCGCATTTCTATTTTCAACCATGGTCTCAAGAGGGATGGTTTCTTCCTCTTCTTCTGCTATAGGATCCTCGTATATCTCTGGTTGTTCACCTATAGGTTCTTCTGGATCACTGCCACCAAAGAAGAGAGAAGGGTGGCTTTGTGATGTGGTGGAGGTGTTGGGTAGGAATTTCCCTAAATTATCTCTGTTCCTACGAGGTATGAAAATAAATCTCTTTTTTGGGTGATTTTTGTTTTTCACTACTTGTACCTACAAAATTGAAATTGATTGAACAAACAAATTGCAACTACTGAAATGAACTTGTTGAAATGAAATTGCAGAAATGAAAAGGAAAGTAGGAAATGACTAATCTGGAATGAAAATTGCAGAATTGAAAGGACTAATCTACTTTTGCTGAAATGGAAATTTCAGAATTGAAAGGGCTAATCTACTTTTCCTGAAATGGAAATTGCAGAATTGAAATGAAAGCAAGGAAATGCAGGAATTGAAAGAAACAACTACTCTACTTTTGCTGAAATGAACTACTTAGCAGAATGTTGCGGTAGAAAATAGAAGAAAAGAAGTAATCACAAAATACTCTGACGCTTCCCCGGCAATGGCACCAAAAAGTGGTGAGCGCCAGTATTGAAGCAATAATGTTGCAACTCCTGGGGCTTCCTACTTTACTTTTATCAACCCGGTAGTTCATAACAAACTTGGAAGCGATGGTGCTATATGCACAAGTACTAGCTCTTACTGCAGGCTGTCACTTGGTCAGCTGGCATGAGATCACTAGGAGCTTAAGCCAACTTCTATGAATTCTCAGAGAAAGCTTTTAACTGTGATGAAGGAAAGCTAACTCTACAGAGGCTATTCTATTTGCCAAAAGAGAAGGAAGACTGAAATGTAATGCAAACCCTAGCAAACCCTAATTTATCCACCTAACCCTACTTTTGCAGAAAAAGAGATGGAAACTGATGAGATGAATTCCATTGACTACTGGAATGGTGAATTACATCTATTTAAAATACTTCTAAAAGAAAATGAGAAAATAACATCTTTTTGTGTTTTTATGTGTTTTATGTGAAATTGTTATGCATGAGCTTTTGTCTGTTTGTGATTGTGGCAGAAGTTTGGTGGCGATGGAGGATGGATTTGGTTTTTGCAGAGTTGGAGGAAGGTGTGGAGAGATCCTAAGAATCCCCTAGTACCCTTTTGAAGACTTCTGTCACAATCAAACTTCGAAAAATCACTCACAGGAAATTCTATAAGATGCTGCAAGGGATCTACATGAGGAGGCCGAGAGCTGTTTTTGGAGATTTTGAAGGTGAAAATATGATGGGAAAGGGTACCTGAAGGCTAGATGAAGGTGTTGAGGTGTCTGGAGCTTGTCAAGGAAGATCAAGAGGGAACATGATGGTTGGATTTGTTCAAATGGCAAGAGGGAAGCTTATGGAGAAAAATGCAGAAATTAGGGCAGATTGGTGAAATGTTGCAAATGACTTGGGAAATCTGTGAGAAGTGAGCTGATGCTGGATACTTTATGGATGTATGGTGAGTTGAGGTGTCCTGCAAGATATCTACACATCTACTTATGAAAACTGATCAAAGAACGGACTAGCTATACCATGAAAACAAAAATTTCTCTATCTTGACCTAATTTCTGACTTACAAACAGAAAATGTTGAACAGTAACCTTTGAACAGAAAAGCATGCAGATAGATCCATTGTAAAAGAATAGGAAATGATCTAGGCAACTAAATCTGAAGCAATACATTAATCTTTCCAAATCAAGTCATCACATTAGAAATTGCATGGAAGAGCAAAACTGTGTTTTTGGTGGCAGCAGTAGTGCCTTGACCTCAAATCATAGTCCCAGAAAGGGAGAAAGGAGATTAGGCCTGCTATTGGCCTTTTTGAATCTTAGCTTTTCACTGCATTAACCTACTTGAGAAACTGAAACAAAAGCAGCTATGAAAACCATCAAAATCAACCTAATCTAAGCAAGATAAAACAAATCTATGTAACAGAAATTAACTCATGAACTGAAGCAAAAACATATAAGTACAAAGAAAGAGGTGTTGGGCAGCTTGGGTTGGTCCCTAACCTAGGAGCTTCAGCCCTCCGGAAGAGATCAATGCTGGCTCAAAAACTGTTTCATCTCCATTATCAAAAATAAAAGTCACATTACATAAATTATTCTAAAAAAGGAAGCTCGAAAATGAACTAAATTGGAGCTGCACAAAAGTGTGAAAATTCTACTAGTGATTGGCTAACCTATTGAGGCTCTAATCCCCCTTATTTATACAAATGGAGTCCCCCAACAACCTTCCTAAAATAAAGGAGCTCGGCTTCCTAGAACTAGAGATAAACAACAATCCTTCTTTACTTGCTCGGCTGCCCCTTGGATGCATCAATGTGGCTGCTTGTGCTCCGAGTTGCTGATGGAGGATTCAAGGAAAGAGGTCATAAATGAAGGAGACACCCCCCTACAAATCCTCTTCCTTGTTTTCCTTGAATATTTGCTGCCATTTTCTCATAAATCCTTTGACTTTGTCCAAAATTGACCAAAAAATATGCATAAAGCACACATTAGACTAAATGGGAAAATGACTAACCCAATTCACTCTATTAGCATAAATATAATCAAAAAAATGCAATAAACTAATGCAAATGGTGGATTAATTCGAATTAAGAGGAAAAATGAGCCCATATAATTACCCATTTCTGGGGCTCATCACCAACTAGTCCATACCAATTAAAAAATCATAAGATCATAATAGTAGTAGGTTTAGTGCTAATGTAGTGGCCATACCACCAATCTCCACCATGCATGCCTCCACTATCTCTGTCACTCGTATTTTTGTCCCCATGGCTAGTTGAACCAACCATGACTCTTGCTGATATTTCTTTGGCAAGCTACCTTTTTTTGTGAATTTTGGGTTGAAATAACTATAGTTAGATCATGGTCTATCAAAATTGAGACAGATTGGTTAGCAATTGTACCTTCCATATAGATTATTGTAGCTTGCTAATATACCTACCTATTATCCAATGTATTGTATATTCTGGGTATATTTTGGGCCACATCGTTCACCATTATTGCTTCTTATACATTATACAACCTTGGGTCTATCTGCTCCTCCTGAGGAAAATTCCTTTGCAAGTGGTTTTCTCCACAAGTCCAACACTGTACAGGTCACTTCCTAGAACCTTTAGCCTCCTCTCTTGTTGATATGGGAGGTTCATTCTTATTGGTTTTTGTGGGGTTCTGCTAATATTTGTTATTGACAGATGTGTTGAATCTCCCATTCCTTCCTCCTGGCTTGTATATTGAGAGTTTTGGCCATTTTCCTCCGAGGTTTTCCATATATTTCTTCTTCCAATCTGTTCAGACTTCAGTCCTATGTTTGGATTGTTCATAACAATACCTCATCTTTAGAAAGGTCTCTTCCAAATTATTTCATTCATCAAACTCTATTCTATCCTAGTAGGTCTATGGTAACCCACTAAGGTGCCTTTGGATTTTTGTCTTCTCATCCTTGATGTAAGGCACGTACCTCAAGAGCTCCAAGAATTTGCTTGTATATTCTTAAGGTGTCAACTACCCCAATTTGTGCTCATAGAATTCCTTAGTCTTGTTGTCATAATATTTTTTGGATAGGCACTTTTCCTAGAAGTATTTCTTGAATATTCTTCATGATAACCCATTCTACCTAATGTCTTTAACATTCTTCCAATATTCTCACCATATGTTGGATTTATCTTTTAGACTAAAGATAACTACGCTGGTCTTCATGTTCTCAGAGTAATTGTGTACCTTGAAGTACTTCTTCATTCCCAAAAACCAAGCTTCTGCTTCCTCTGCCTTCGTTATCTATCCATGAAATGTAGCAGTTTTTCCTTCTTGAACTCTTCTGTTATCCAATCCTTCTCTTTCAGTTTTTGTTGTTGAAGGTGTCTCCTAGTTGTAGTGTTAGTTGACTGGTTAGGGTTTCTTAATTATCTTTTTGGAGTACTGATTGGGGTACCTCATTTCATCATGTCTACATCTGCCTATTTATATATTTTCCTTGGCTTGTTGCTTCCTACTCTCCTGGTGTCACATTTTTTTCTTTTGAAGCTCAGAGAGGCTAGGTTTAGGCATGTGTATGTCTAAATACCTGGCACTAGACTCATGTTGTGTCTGTCTTTGTAGAGCAGAGAAGCTTTGTAGGATAATTGCATTTGCCTCTTCCCGCTTCTTTAGATATCCAACATGTCTTTCATTATCAACTTTATAACTTCTCAGCTCAACCCTTATACTTTTGATGGTGTCCCTCCAATCAAGAGAGTCTTCCCTTACTCTTTTACTAATTGAGTATTCTTCTTGACCACAATGGGTTTCATCAGTGCCATATTTCACCATTCGACTAGTCATAATTGGATTTATTTGTGGTTCCTTTGTGTTTTCTTATGTGCTATGAGACACACATAATTTTTATTCAAGTAAAATTAAATAAAATTACCCATTACCTTGGTTTACATGCAACAAGTAACTTGAATTGAAACCATCTGCAACATCAAATCTCAATTAGTATGCATTTTAAAATTAAGACATTCAAATAATATTTTCATCAATTCTAACATTGGTGCAACTATGAATCAAAATCCACACATTACTATGAACGGAAGGGAAATCCAACATATCAATTATTAATTTGTGCATTCGCTTCTGAGCCTTTTGAGGTCCAACATTTTACCTTTTGTGCTAATACCACTTTTTAACACCACCTCCCATCCCATTTCTTGTTCTCGGGAAGTGGGAGGGTTGCTACATCAATCTAACTCGATCACCATCATCTTATTATGGAAATGGGGTCTCAAAATTTATCCCTTTATGAAGCTAGCAAAATTGACTTTGGACCACACCATCGTGTTCAACTCATTGAGATCTTTCTGACGATATAAACTTTATTGAAATTTGACTTGCAGATCAAAATTTATTTCCATTTAAAGTTTGGCCAATAAACCCTTGCCATATTAGTAAGGTATTGCCATGTGCCACCCACGTGGCACTCATGTGCTACCCATGTAGTTCCATGTCACTTTTTGGCCCCTGTGTGTCCTTAGTTACACCCACATGGCACCTACCACATCACTCAATTATACAGGTCCACAGGTCCATCCCCCTTAGCATGTTTTATTAAGAAATTGTGTTACAATAGATTATTTGGGGTTCAACCCTTTTTTTAAAACCCCACTAGTCCAAGGCTCTAGACCTTCGAAACCTCGAGCTAGTATTTCATCATGCATATGTTCAGGCCCGGTTCCACATCTAGGACTTTGAGTCCTACTTTCTCTTGCGCATCTTAGGTGCCCCTAATTCACATACCTTCAATTGGGACCATTTCCCATTTGATATTTCCTCAACATATGTAAGTGAAATTACCCTGAACTTCAAGATGGACCCCGACAACGGTGCCAACCTAATGTTGTCCTCTGAGATGACTCTAGGTCAACTAGTCATTCTAGAGCATCTAAAATATTTTGGTTGTTTTTTAAAGGTTTTTGGATGACCTTAGTTATGAATGATTGAAAACAAGTTCTTTAACCTATTTACTTGCAAAATTAATTAAAAGGGATTTTTATTTGTCCAAAATAGCAATTTGATTTAAAGTGGATGATTAGTAGAATTTGTTGAAGTATAAATTGTTAAATATTTAGACAAAATATTTAATTGGCCATAAGATTGAATATAAGTAACTGATGCTTACTTACACAAAAAAATATATTTAAGAAAATGAAAAGGGTGTGGAATTTAATAAATAAAGGGAAGTTTACAATAACAAATAACTTCATAAACTAGTCCCTGATTAATATTTATAACTCCATAGGAAATTTAAGACTGATTGAAACTCAGTTTGATCTTACCTAGGTATTTTCATAAATAATTATATATATGAAGAAAACATTATGAAATATCACAAAGAAAAAATCATAGGAAGGGTAAGATATAGAAGGAAAATTCAGAATCCTTTTATTAATTGCAGCAAATATCCAGATTCGATTACATTTCTGCTCCAAAGTTCATACAAGGGTTCAACCCATAATAACTCGAATGAGGAGCTATTTATACATAACTAAATATTTGTTAGATATATTTATTACAAAATTTTACAAAATAGTACAAAATAATAGGAAATTGAAAACTGCTAAGTAGTAGCATTATTCTTTAAGAATCTGTTGATGACTGGTCCCCAAAAAGTGTTGCCCAGCTGTCTGTTGGTTGAAGATGAAAGTTACTCAATTACTTCGCAAAAGTGATCCCATATTTGTTCACTTGGTATGGTGAGATTTACCAACTTCATGTAAACTTCATCTACTTTTGTGTATTTCTTAAAAGTGGGCTTATTTATAAAAAGATGTTTTATTTCATGCTTAATGGTCAAATCAAAATCTAAAGCTTCCAATGCTTGCTTCCCTGTAATGTTCCCTTTTATGCCTGCAAAACTCGATCTATCAGTTGCTATGCTATAAAGTTTTTGGGAGTAATCCTACAAACTGATAAGCCTATCAATTGGAGCTGCTAATCCCGGAAATCCTCTTTGATTAAGTAAATTAAACTTAAAGTGAAACCTTTCAACATAAATGCTTAATGCTTGACATTTAGTTTCTAGTTGTGTCATGAAGTTCTTATTTTGGAGAACCTTCTTGATCTCCAAAATGGTTTCTGTTCTGTCTAAAATATGTAGTTGCTCCAACTCTGTCCTACTCTTTGCATTAAGAACTCTGATCATATCAGTAGCCTCACTTGGTTTATCTTTAAGCAACTGTTTCACTTCATTAATGGCTACTTGACATTTGTTGATGAGTTCTTCCTGCTCGAAAACGATCTGAATGGATGTCCATATTTTAGTTTTGGCTTGACTAATGTCTTCCCAAATACTTTCCTTGGCTTGGGCCAAGTTTTGTGCCATTAGTGACTGACTCTGCAACTCTTTGATCCTTCTATTTAACCTGTGTGGTTTTTGCATTTCCTCAACATACAATCTGTCATTCTTTATTTTCTGTGCTTCTAATGTCTGGAATTTCTTATGGAGCATTTCATTCCCTTGCTTTTGATGAATGAGTTCCTGTGAAAGTTTGTTTAAATCCTCTGTTGTCGATGTATATTCCCCTGTGGCTGATGAAGATGTAATAGGAATAGCCGTGATGGGGGATATAGATAGTTGAGTAAATTTCTCTTTTTCTCTAAGCAACTTCTCAATTTGTTCCTCCATGGTTTTAATCTCTACATTTTACTCAATTATCAGTTTGAGCATTTCTTCCTTATGTTTTTTAGTCTCTGCTATTTCCTTAGTTTGGTGGTCCTCTGTAGAAGGCATTTTCAATTGTTTTCTCAAAGCTACAATATTTGTGTTCTTCCTTCTGATTAAATATTATGTTGCTTTTACATCAGTAGTGTCATATCCTATTTTAATGAATAAGTCCTCCAATGACTTAACTGTTATGAAACCAGCTCAAGAAAAGATAGAAAAGAAATATCAACGCCTTAGAATTCAGCCTCTTCGAGGGGGCAACCTCCTTTACATTACATAAATGAACAATTCTTGGATGATACAAATGAAAATACCTCCTTTCTATATATAGGAGTCTAAGTGGTCCCAATACAATCAAAGCCTACATAACAATAATATTGTAGGGCACAACAGTAACAATGGTGGGCTTCTATGTGGCATAATAGTAACAATATGGGCACTACATGGGTACATCAATATAATAATTGGGTTATACTAATAACAATAAGGGGTTACACTAGTAGTATAGGGGCCTAACATGCCCCTCTCCTTCAAAAAGCGTTGTCCTCAACGCTTGAGTAGTTCTTGATGCTTCTATATAAAATTCTTGTCCTCCCATGTGGAATATTCAACGGGTAAGTTATTCCACTTGATGAGATACTCTGAAATTGATCGATTTCGTAGCTGTCGGGTTCTTGTTTATGTGACTGCTCCAGGTTCCAATATGATTTTTCCTTCCTCTTCAATTTCTGGCAATATTGCTTGAATTGGGATCTTTTGCAACTTTTGAATAAGTGGCCATACTTCTTCATTATTCTTCCATTCATCCGTTGCTTCGTTTATCCAATTTGGTTGGATAATATAAATAGCACAAAACAATGCTTCCACATCCTCATCCTTGAAGCGTCTTCCCATTCGGTAAGGTCGCCATTTTTTAAGTGCATGTAGTATTGCCAACATTTCCTTCTCATAAATAGCTTGCTTGAGATGTAGCAGTAAAAATACCCAATCACTCACATCAAAACATTTTTCACTACGATGTTGATCTACCTGTTGTTTCATTTGATTTTGCACCGAAGTGGTGTTATCCTTTAAAAGTTGGAGAACTTGCTGTTGATGCTCGATATGATCTTTCTCTACTTGAACCTTTTTCTTCTTGATATGTCCTTCCATCTTTTGAGGAGTGGTAATTTCTTCCAGTCCTTTACAAGATATGGTCAGATTCATTTCTTGATGCTCGATGTGATCTTTCACTTCTTGAACATTTTTCTTCTTGATGTGTCCTTCTATCTTGATAGTTTGAGGAGTGGTAATTTCATCCATTGAATTACAAGATATGGTTGGATTCATTTCCTCTTTCTCGATGTGATATTTCACTTCTTGCACCTTTTTCTTCTTGATATGTCCTTCTATCTTGAGAGTTTGAGGAGTGGTAATTCTTGCCAATGCTTTACAAGATATGGGCTGATTCATTTCTTCTTTCTCTGGGGTGGTGTCCTGACGTATATCCTCTTCTTTTGATGTTTCTTGATCCTTTTCTTCCTCCTCTTCATATTCTATGTAAAATAATTTCTTCTCAGCACACCTATGACCTTTAGTGCATTTGCTATCACAATTGTAACAAAGCCCTTTTTCTCTTTTTTCTTCCAATTGTTGTGGTGTAACCCTTGTAGGTTGTGGAAGGCTGGGAGAAACAACACTTCCATCTTTATAGTTGTGAGGGGTATGCTTCCTGGTTTCCATAATTTTGCTTTCCATTATGTCACAAAGCCCTTTTACTCTTTCCAATTGTTGTGGTGTTGCTCTAAAGAAGGTGTTGCTTTTTATATCCTCATAATGTGCTATCATTTCCTCCGTGAAAATTGACCACGTAACAAGTTTTTTACGAGAACAAAGCCCTTTGTACCATAAAAATTGATCTAGTTCTAAATATGAAGATGCAGTACATACCTTTTGTAACAGTTGTACACCATGTATATCAAAATATTGCTCCATCTGAAGTATCCAATTTACCGGATCCTTGCCATCAAACTTCCTCATCTCGCGTTTTCTTGATTTTAGGAGCTCTAACTTGAAACGACTGTAACTCTGTACTTTCGGATCTTTAAGTTCTAAACTTGTGATCTGTAGTAGCCCTCTGTGTCCTTTTTCCAATGCCACAAGTCTGATCCAAATTGGATTCTCCAAGAAAAAGTTATGCACAATCTCCCGCAGTGACCTGATTATAGACTAGTTCAGTAGAGCGAACTTGTATGAAGTGCCACGTGTCACTGTTTCAACCTTTTACTTTGAAAAATATATAAACCAAATACAGTCCGTCCTCTTTCTGTACCTTCTTACGAAATTTCAATCCGATGCTCAGAAAGAAAGTTATGACGATTTTCCCCAGGTCACCTGTTTTGACTGTAATTCAGGAGTCTGCAAAAAGACCACCTTCCGCAGATCATATCTCCGAAAATATCGCGCGAAAAGATTTGAAATTCGGACCCAAGGTTCAGCGCCAATTCTTCTCAAATGGGTTTTTTTTGCGACTTCTGAAACGTCACAAAAAAAAGTTATAGCGAAAATTCCACGATGACCTTCTTGGAGCAGCGAAACCCTAGAATCCAAAGCTCTGATACCAAATGTTATGAAACCAGCTCACAAAAAGATATAAAAGAGAGATCCACGCCTTAGAATTCAGCCTCTTCGAGGGGGCAACCTCCTTTACATTACATAAATGAACAATTCTTGGATGATACAAATGAAAATACCTCCTTTCTATATATAGGAGTCTAGGTGGTCCCAATACAATCAAAGCCTACATAACAATAATATTGTAGGGCACAACAGTAACAATGGTGGGCTTCTATGTGGCATAATAGTAACAATATGGGCACTACATGGGTACATCAATATAATAAGTGGGTTATACTAATAACAATAAGGGGTTACACTAGTAGTATAGGGGCCTAACATTAACCCTATTATCCTTAGCCAAAGATGATATTTTCTCAATTTTCAATTGAGACTGCACATTGGACAGAGAAGTAGTAATCTTAGACAATGCCATATCAGTGTTGTTCATGGTTTAGAACATCATCTCACCAGAATACCTATGCATTTCCATTTGGTCAATTGGATGAATCTGATTGGCATCAAATGAGAATATAGTTTTCTTATAATCAGAAGAACCTTTGGGAAAAGGTACTTGAGCCTGCAGAAAGGCCATATGAATTCTTCCCTTCTCATTGTCAAATGATGTCAGTATCCTGTGTTGTGAAGTGAAAGTCTGCTTCTAGAACTGTGCATAGACATTAGCTTTTCAATCTTCATTCTTCTCCTTGATCTCAATAAAGTTAGTGAAAACATTTGACTCCTTTGTTTCACTTGGTCTAGCAGACTGAGTAATTTCTAGAAAATTTTGTGAAGTAGAAGAGGAACAAGGAGTAGTAATTGTAGGCTCCTCAGTGCCTATAGATACCTATGAATCATCCAGCTTGATGACAATAGGCTCCTTTTGACCTTGAGTTGTAGTAGTAGAAGTACCCTTTGATTCAATCCTTGGTTGCCTCTGGTAGTGGATGAATTCCTTTTCTCCAATTGCTGATGATGATGATCTTCCCTAGGCCTTTTGTCAAGCTTAGTTTGAGAAACTAGAGTCTGATGAGTAGAAGGAGGAAATACTTGTTCCTCTACTTCTTGAAGAGTATTCTCCTCCCACTGTTCGTGATTTCTAAATTTCTCAATCTTAGGTGTAGGTGTGTGATTATAAGGAGTAGTCTTAAGCTCCACCCTTAAATATGAAATAACACTGAAAGAATCGTAGGACCAAGTGAATCTGGGTTGAAAACCCATCTGTTTTAATATGGCATCTGCCTCTAAGCCAGTCGATTTGGTGTTGCAAATGAATGACCCAACCTGTGCTTTAATCTCAAACTGTGATTTTTTCTTTCATAAGATGAAATGTATCTCATCCATATTCATCATTTTCCTGATATATTCCAAAGAAAAAATACTCATTGGAACATACTTTGGAAACTTATATGGAGCCAACTCACACCCATATACTTTGATCTCTGTGTAGTTATGGTAGAGATACCAGTCTCTTGTTCTAACTTGATCACTAAGGTGCAAGATCCTCTTGATTTTGGGACTGAATCTTGGTTCACTTTAGTTGCTGAAAAGCTATGCTATTAGGTGAATAAAATAGTCTATGAAATCTGAAAATTTGAACGCAGTTGAGTTATTTCTAATCAATGAATCTCCAATGAATAACTGATTGATCTTCTTGTTGCTCATCCTGCTTGTGCAAAACAATGAGAAATTTGTCTCCTTGCTGAAAAATAAACATGTGAAATAAGACATAAGAGTATTTGAATACTCCTTCAGTTGTGATATTCATAAGTTTCTCATGCATAGCATCAACCAAAAATTGACTGTAGTTATACATGAAGGTAGGCTTGTTTTCTTTTCAAAAGATAGACAAATAACCTAAGATAGCCTCATCTACCCATTGATATGATGGGTAGCCTAACATGTAGGAAATGAGGGAAATAATTTGCTTGGCTCTCTCTAGAAACATGGATGACGAGTAAGGAGGAATTTTCTTGGGAAGCTTAGCATCTTCAGGGAGAAAAATCTCAAAGATTTGAGCTCTCTGAGGGAATTTAAGTTTATGATATAGGTCAATCAGAGCTGCAAGGGAGAAAAACCCAAGGGAATCACTCTCAGGTATCAAAAGCATTTTTTTTATGGCTTCAGCAGTGATGGTTATCAGAATATCACCATTGTGAGCCACTACTATTCCTTGCAAGGGATTATACTTGGATTGACACCAAATAACCAAATTAGGGAAAGAATGAGCTTGGGGAACATGTACAAAGGAAGGTTTGATTCCCAGAGGTTTATTTCAACCTCTGAATCAAGGTATTTTTGCTTGAGCCAATTGTGCAGTTCGAGCATTTCAAATTCACACTCAATATATGTGATTTTTAAGTATTGATCGGCTAATGGAATATGGTACAGGTAAAGAGGATCAGGAGTTTGTGGGTTTTCCTGTGATGTGGAAAAACCAACGAAAGATTTTTCCTTCTTCTTAGGAGCCATAATATTAGATAGAAATGGTAATATGATAGAAAAATGCAGAGATAACTACGAAATGATTCAGGTTACAGACTTGGCTTAATAGGGAATTTGTAGGAAACTGAATAGTTTAGAAGAAATGGAACAGTAAGAAAAGTAGTTGTAACGGGGGCAATGAGTATTTATAGGGAAATTTAAGCTACCATTACAGTTGAAGTTGTTAATAATGGGCTAATCGGAAAATTAATAACTTAACAGGAAAGGATTGTAGCAACAGATAAGCATTTATAGTGCAACGGGAAAGCATTTATTCGGCAACAGATAAATCATTTATTCGGCAACGAATAGTGGGAACAGATAATAGGAATGGTTAATGGGAACGACTATGAAAATAGGTGGAGGGCACATGGCATAGAAGGAGTGGAAGAGGGTGGCATGAAAGGATTGGACATTGAGGTGGTATCAGAAGACGTGGGAGTGAGAATAGCAGATTTCAGGGGGGGTAGTGGTAAGCATTTTAGAGTGTGCAGGGGGGGTGCAAAGCGATTAGATTGTGACACGTAGGTGGGGGGCCAGGGTGAATGAAACCACTTTTTGTACCCTCCCTCGTCGTTATCTCATTTCATAGCTAGGGGGGGTGTGAAGCGCTTCCTTACTGTTGCTCTTGACTGGAAGGGTGACAGTCGTTGATTTCGGTTCAATCATTAACACTTTCTGACAAACATATTTGTCGTATATGAGTTTGGTTTAATTTTTTTTTTACGTATAACCCTTTACAATAATTAATCACCACTTAAGCGAGGGTAATTAACAATAATAAAAATTAATGTAATCACGAGCACATTTAGACTAGCTGCCCTTAATAATGTAATCAACTATTCTAAACCTAATATAATGATGAGTTAGGCAAAAATTTGAGCATATTAGTCCTTTTATTTACCCTAATCTATCCTAATTTTTAATTTTCAACCAAGATTAAACTATTTGGTTGAATTTATTCTCTAATCTAATACAAAAAATTTAAAATGATCTTATCAAGATTAAAGAGTTTGATTTAGATCAAAAGAAAAGGCTATGGCATAAAAACAAACTGCACACAAAACCTTTATTATTACAAAATGAAATTTGTTCATTAAGTGGCATTTTAAACGAGCACACTTATGAAAATATTTTGACTTTCTTTGATGGGGTTTTATTTCATTTTATTTCATTTTTTTTCTATTTTTTCAAATATTTATTTTTTCTTTATTTTTTTTTAAATACCCTCTTTTGTAAAAAAAAAAACTAATTTATCAAAAATAAAGCATGTTACAACATTGGTTCCAACTGAAGACTGATTTCTCCTATAGGATGCAGAGAACTTGCAAATCCATGTGCCTTCTCCTCGGTTTATTGGGGTCTTATATTGAAACAAATACACATTGCATGTAAAATAAAACACTTCGGTAAAAAAAAATATTGAGGAATGAAAAACTCTCAATACTAAATATAATGTTCCAAGTATCTCCCATTGACAGGAAATGGGGAATAATGTCCTTCCAAATTCTATAAAATGAAAGAGTTGTTTCCCTTGACTTGAGCAATAGTAAATGGTCCCAACCAAAGGTTTTCAAACTTGCCATGTTTCCCTTTGTCTTCTCTTCTAGCATCCCATCTTAGTACCAAATCACCTTATTTAAAATCTCTTTCCCTAGCCTTTCTGTCAAACAAGCTTTTCATCTTATTCTGATATTTCTTAAGCTTATAATGAACTTCATCCCTGTCTTCATTTAGTTCTATTATCTGATTAATCCTTCTAATAAAATCCTTTGGTTCCTCATCGGATTATTGCAAGAACTTCATGACAGGAAAAGCTAAATGTGTGGGAAATATTACTTCCTTTCCATAAACAAGATTAAAAGGAGATTTACCTATTGATCTTTTGGGTGAAACCCTGTTGGCCCAAAGTGCATAGTTGAGATGGTTGTCCCAACTCCTTTTATGATCCCATAACACCTTCTTTATAACCTTAACCAAACTTTTGTTTGAGGACTCTGCCACTCCATTTCCGTATGGATAGTATGGAGTGGAATGATTGTTGGCTTGTTGGGGCCTGACCCAGGTTCAGAGTTAATTAGCCAAACAAATCCCTGTACTACTGGCCTTTTCGGCAACAGTCCATAGAGCGCGAACTGAGGTCTCACTCGAAGTAGTATGGGGGGGTGCTGGAACTAGGTTTCCGCACCCTTGATATGTCTGAGGGGTTAATTCGGTCCAACTATTAGTCCCTGTGCACAGGTTGCTTCGCACACTTCCCTGGCCTTCGCCCCCTGATCTACTCGCCTTCGCGTAACCCTAACCAAGGGCTATGGGGCTTTCGCGCTGCTAGAGCAGCGCTCTACACTATTTCCCTAAGTCACACTCGAGATCTGACTTATCCTCTTACACCAGTTAGTTGTCTTCATGTAAATGGATGCCTTATGTTATATTTAGATATACAACACATTCATAAGAGTTCACGCAACAAATAAACAATAAACTTGTAATTCATACCCAATAGTACATTAAATAGGAAAAGATACATAGAAATAAGGTACAACTTCTCTTTTATTAATTCTTCCCACGGTTACAGACTCAATCTGCCCTATGCACTCAGCTGTAGGGGTCCGCGCACTCAGCTGCGGACTACTAGGCCTCTGCGCACATAGCTGCAGAGCCTTCTCCTACTCTACGACCCAAAGACACACTTTACACTTCGACTCATCATGCTTCTATTCTATTGATTGATTGATTCATTTCTTTTACACTTAGAGCCTCGCTCTATTTATACAATCCCATGGTCCGCGGACCATGGATGGATCTTTCAAGCCGACATTACATTACAAAAACAAGGGCGGACAACCGTGTGACTCTATTATGACTTCGCGCTCCGCGCCCACAAATTACAGAGCCTTTACAATGGAATTGGTCAAAACTTGGGCTTTAAGCCCCAAAACATGCCTCAGGGGGATTCCACACCCAATAGGCCCCCAACACAAACATCGTGACTCGCCCTCGAGTCACTCGGTGCAGAGATCTTCGCGCGGAGTCCCTCCAACTCTGCTCGAACCGCTGCAAGGTCAGTAGCGCACTGAGCGACTGCTTGCTGAATCTCCTATACACATTGTTCCCAGACCGCGGTGTTGATATTGATTCCCTGCATCCATTCCTGTGTCCCCTGCATTTGTGTGAGGTTGCCTTCAATTGTTGTGGTAATGGTGAAGGCCTCTTTAATCCAAGGCTGAACATGTGCCTTCAGAACTACTCGGTGTCATGCGACATCCAGTTGCTCTTTCAGTGCTTTAACCTGTTGCATTCGCCCGAGCCTCTGAGTGAGGGCCAGCATTTGCATGGTCCCTTTGATGTTGTTGTATTGCTGCTAGAGCTCACGCGCCTTTGTCTCTAAGCGCTGGATGTTAGGGTCCTCCTACAGATTCATGAGGACCTCAAATGACTCCTCCAACATTCTGGTGTAGTCCCTTACTACACTGTCGATCTCTTCTAGCCCTGATGTAATAGTGCTGGTGTGTTGTTCTCTTACTTCCAGAGGGGTGGATGGTTGTGCCTTCAACTGTAGCTCTACTATCTAAAGGTTCAGCTCCAGCTGAACCTTGGTCATTTCTTCCTGCGCCTTGCACACCCCTGCTGCTAGTCTATGGATGCACGCCTCTGCTGGTGCATCTACTAGGATGGCCAGTTGAGGGACCATTTGATAGGCTTCTTCTAGTACCTATACCATATGCCTATGCTGTGACAACACTCCGTCATGCTGCAAGCTCAATTGCTCCATGTTGATCTTTTTCTCACTCAGCACTTGCAACATGCGGCTCTCCCTAGCCCGCAATTCTATAGTAATCCCATCCTACAGAACATATAGCGTCTCCTATGGGAGTGCAGCCATGTTGATCCTGATACCTTTTAGTGTGCTAATCGTAGGCCTATCAGCCTCATTTTTTATCACTAGTGCCCCTTCTGGCAGCACTATTATATTTATTGTCCGAGTGTGCAGCATCTGCTCCACTGCAATTGTCCCTACTGCGAGGCTGGTCAAAAGGGTACCAGCCTGAGGAGTGTGCACCTGCAACTCCTATAGCTGTGCTCTAAGGGCCCCCAACATAATCTGATTCTCTTGCGCGAAGTTCTAGAGGGCCTCGGAGGTGGCGTCGCGCACCATCTCACTGATGGCGTGCAGATCACCCTAAGTAAGGGTGAGTAGGTCAATAGACAACTTTGTTGCCTTGAACTTCTTGTGCGGTCCCGTCCGCTCGCTTGGGTGCTGGCGCTTCAGTTGTGTTGACGTGGTTTGTGGGTCCATGCTGCCCTCCTCTTCCTCTGTTTCCTGCCCATGCGAATGTGACTTCTAGCCCTCACACGCCTTCATGGCTGCCTCCTATGTTGTTGTTGTTGCTGCAACATTTTTCTGTTCTACTGCTGTCTATGCAGCATCCCACGCCTCCTGCACTTTTTCTATCACTGCTTCTTGCCTTCTCTTCTCTGCCAACTGTGCCATGCATCATTTTGCCTCTTATTTCTTCTTATACATCACAGACTTCTCCATTGCCGCAATGTCTGGGGCGCGCCACTCCGATGGCCATGTCTCCGGTACATTAAAAATTACGTCATCCGTGGCTACAAAGGGTAGCTCTCTCCATTTCTTGGACATGTCCTTGCACACTCTAATATATATTCTGTCGAGGTCTGCTTTAAATTTTGAAAAACTTTGCAGGCTATTGTAGACAATGGGTGATAACCACGGCTTGCAATTAATCCCCATTCTGATGTTCATTTCCATGAACACCCAGAATATCTTACTGTTGTGGATCCAGTTCGCGTCCTTCGTGGCATCCGGCAGATCCCTGTCAATTGTGGGGAACTGACTGTCCTTTGGCAATTCCCTTGCCACGAGCACTATGGACAGTAGAAGCCATGCATGGTGGAATGTTTTTCCCTGTTCCTGGGCCTCGTGGAAATTTTCCAGGAACTCTTTACACAAGAAATCGGACTGGTTGAACTAGACCCCCTTCACGCACTACTCAGCAAGTGCCACCACCGGCGTGGGTACCTCGTCCATGCGACACTTACACATAACTTTACTCTCCAGTATTTGGGTCGCTACTTTAACTGCTTTTTTGTTGATGCTGGATATGGCATAGCCCCTTTTCTTCTTCTCTAGTTTGTATTTCTTCTTCATGGCCACTACAATGGCCATGTCACTGCTCTTCCCCTCCGAGATGTCTGCAGGGTCCTCTCCTTTGCATGGGAGCTGGGTAATGCAGTGGATTAAGTGGTCCGTGATGGGGATGGCTCCTCCAGCCACAAACATCCACCATGCACTAGGCAGAGCATCTTCATGATGACAAATATGGTTATTGGGGCACGGTGGAAATGCAGCACCTAGAGTAGTTTTAATAGCCCTTCCTTTTCCACTCCGCGTAACCACTTTCGCGACTCTAATTCGATAACCCCCGTTGCAGTGTTCTGCTTGGGCTTCATGAGCTGCGTGATCTCTAGATGAGAGAACTTCTCGTGGTCAGTGAGATCCCAATCTTCAAATTTCAAGTTAGGCACCCACCCCAGGTGCGTGCCTTCAAATATGATGTCGTCCGAGAGGAGCAGAGTTTGGAGAGAGCTCTTGCTCTCGTCGAGATCCTTAGGCACTTTTGCCTTCCCCTTCCACGGGGGGATATAGGCAGGCAATTTTTTTGGAGGGTGCGTAGGTTCAGTTTCTTCCTCCATGCCTTCGTCCTCATCTTCTTCAATTATAACGTCCTCCAGGTCTTCCTCCTCTTCATCGGTTTCCAAGTTAATGACTTTCCCTTTCTCCTCCATCGTTAACCTGGTGCGTAGCAGGTTTCGAGGGTACACACATACAGGAACCATAAGCTATTTGTCTTTCTTTGGTCTCGGTGTGTGTGGTGATTTAGGGATTTCTGCCACAATCCCAACACCTTCAGGGGCATCCCCCACAGTCAGGGCTTGCGCAGCCTCTTTAGCGGTCATCTTTGCAATTTCCCTAACTTCTTGTGATGCTGCCATCTTGCTGGTCCATGAATATTTCAATCACATAATCAACGGCTCAATCAACGTTAGGCATAGGGAAAACAGGTCTCGGATTAGAATACCCACCTTTTATTGTTACTGGCTATGTCGCGCACTTTATCATTGACATTGCACCACCATGGTTGATTTGTTTAGTAATATGTGGTCCAAGCCAAGGCATCAATCTAATCAATTCTTGGCAATAGTCCCCAAATTCGTCAATGTGATCGTGCGCACCTTGCTTTGCCATCCTAGGTTCTTTATTGATAAAATCCTTCTTGATCCCGTCCTCAAGCCCCTTGGTTTCTGCTTCCAGCAGAGCACTTTTCCCCCTTAATTGCACCCTATATTTCATAAGTTCATGGAGCCTAAGGTCATCTTATCGGATTTCCTCATCAGGTCCCAAGTGTTCTGCTTCGTTCAGCTGTGCTACCCCTTCTTCCAAGGTTCCGCGAACTGTCGTATCTGCCAGTGCTGCCATGCACAAACTAGGCATTTTATGCTCTATGGGGATTACAACGTTCGCTCCATACTCCAACCTTGGAGGTTCCTGCGCCATTAGTTTCTTGCACATGGTCCTATAAGCCCATAGAACCACTAGTACACGTAGGTACCAATCAGTCCATTGCACACTATGTACCTTGTTCAGCGCTTTGCATACTTTGTTAAAGGCTTATGCGTGGATAACATTCTACACACTTGGTCTTTCCATACTCCGTGGTTCCAATCGGAGGGGTCATTCACACCATTGCCTTGCTCGCACATGCTTACTGATTGTACCTCCTAATGCAAAGACTATGTGCATCCGCGTAGGTTTTGTACCATATGCCTGTATCCATCTGGACAGGTGGGCGTGTGGACCATTTTGTCTGGAAACCTTGTTTGTTAATCACATATAAGGCTTCCCAAATCGTATACATCATTCTTCCGCATTCACGCCAGTCCTCGAAGCTTCCTTGGTGTGTACCCCACCACCTCGCGGGCGTAGCATGCAGTACCCATTTCAAAGCTTCGAAATGTTGTTGTTCCAGCACCTTTCTTTCAAATCTATTCAGGAATTCATCTACCTCACTTAACCCATCATACATAGGCAGATCCCTTACCTCTATTGATACGCAGTGCAACGATCTTGTCATCACGTTACAGTTTAGCGTGGTTACCTCGTGTAACTAGTTATGCCATCGTTCTATCTCCTCGTCAGAATCCGATGTGCAGGAGCTTTCGCGCTCCCATGAGATTCGTCCATCCATAGTTGGATTTACCCAATCTTTCTCTCGTGCGGTTATCTTGTAGATGTAGTCCAGTCATTGTCACTTTCATAGTCACACACTGGTTTTGTGTAGCGCAATCCTTTTGTAAGGTCTAAAGGTACAACTACGCACATAGACTTTTTCTCAAAAATCATCTTAGTTTCTTTAGATTTATCACCCCATTCATGTTAGTGGCCTAATCTATTCCTAATAGCGTAGGATAGGATTGCTGTCATCAACAATCTCTATCACTTTGAAATCTACTATTGTTGTTGCTCCTTCGATATCCATTGTGATTCCCTGCTATCTTCCCATAGGTAGGATCTTTTGCTGGTTCGCCATTCGTAGTTGGATAGGAGACCGTTGCAATGTATGCCTTCCCATGTGCTCCCATGTCTACTTTGGCAGAACGTTCGCATCTGATCCGAGATCAAGAATCACTTGGTCCATCTCATATTCTCCAATCTGTGCAGTTAATCTCATCTCCCTTCCCATCCTCGTTGTGTGCTTTTCGATTTTTTGAACTATGCGCGATTCTCCTGGCACGGTCCCAACACATCTATTTATGAGTTCCTGTAGCCCCTTGACAACCTTGCTATTGCGTAGCAACATCATGCATGTTTCCAGGAATGTTGTGAGCATCGATGGGTCCATTTCTGGCTCTGGTCTGTCTTTTCTTCCTGAAGTGGAGGCATCAGTGAAACTCTTCCTGGCTTCCATGAAGGTTTCCTTAGCGCGCTCCAAATCAAACTCTGGTTCTTTCGTCAAAGCCTTGCGAACCCAATTACTCTCTTTAGGCTGCTTTCCTTTGTCATCCCTTGTCATAATTCCAATTTGGAGCAAAATATTCACATTAGGGTCTTCCTGGCATGGCTCAGATCTCATCATTTGTAGGTTCTGAGTCGAGGGAGGTTGGAGCGCTCCTTTATTGTGCAACTGTGCTATCAGCGTGGGACAATCCTTCATCTCATGATCAAACAATGTACAATACAAGCATGATGGACGCATTTGATTCGTACAATCATGGGCATAATGTCCTAGCCCTCTGTAATTGTAACATATAAGTTGTCCATGACCTCTTCCAGGACCTCCTCTACCTTGGCCTTGTCCGCGCCCTTGAAATCCAATTCGCAACATCCCTGCGTTCTGTTCAAGGGGCCGCATTTCAACCCGAACTCTGTAGGTAGGAGTCTGATCCATCATCAGCTCATAACTTCTATAGGTTCACTCATCATGTCCCACTGATCTATAGAAATTACAGAACAATTACTGTGAATTCTGCGTGTACTTCTGCATTAAATGGAAGTTATCTGTAGCATGATTTCCTCCTATTTGACAAATCGTGCACCACAATGCAGGTGTTGCGCTAGGTCCTGCTTGTGCCTCCAGTCTCTGCAATTGGTCCTCCTCCCACGAGGTAATTCACGAACACCGGGCAATGGTCCTTGCCATGTCCCTGACCCTTGCACTTTATGCACCATACCTCGTCACGCACTTCCAGGTGAGTTGTCCTGTCTTGTTTCAGACTCTACATCTCAAGGCACACATTTTTCAACTGCGCATGAATCTGCTAAACTCCCATGTTGGGATCCTTTATCGGGGTCTCGTGAAGTCTCATCATGATCTCCAAGGCCTTGGCTTGAGTTGTTAGCCTTTTTTGTGACAATGCATTCCTTAGATGCGGCGTTAATGATGCTACAAACCATTCATGGTGTTGTCCATCCATCAACGTCATGTTAGCCTCGTGAATTATGCACTTCAGTCTCTGATCAAACTCCCAAGGGGTCTCACCTGGTAGCATTGTGATTTCCTTGAACCCAATGATCAACTGCACCTTTGACTTCGACCTGCTAAATTCTTTTTTTAGCGCAGTTTGAATATCCACGATCCCCGCATTCGGATTGTCATTGGAATGCTTAATGTACCAGGTCAGTGCGCGATCCTATAGAGCGCTGACCAATGTTGCTTTATTTATATTGTCATCTGTAACTCCCTGCGCTTCCAATATAGCTTTTATCACGAGCCAAAACTGTTTTGGATCTTCATTTCCTACTCCCTTGAATACTGGAAACTTTATCGCGCTCACCATATTGACTAATGGTGGTGGCGGAGATGGTATGGGTGAAGATGGGGGTGAAGAGGATGAAACTGGTGGTGGTGTGGGTGGGGGTGGTATGCGGAGAATCCTCTGTCTTATCAAATTGATCGCACTTCTTGGTGAGACCTTTGCGAGCTCTTCCTCATCCCCTCGCGGAGGTGAAATCAAGGGGCTAGTTTCTAGCTTCGCACTACCTTCATTTCTGTAGATTCTCCCACTTCACGTAGCCCCAAACATCAATTTATTTGCAGAATCTACTTTTCACACAATAGCATTTTAATCCAAGTGTTCAAAGACTTAACATACTTACCTCACAGTACTTTGAGGAAGCATCGTTCTACCTCCCTATAGCTGAATGAAGTATCTACCGCAAACTCAGTGATGAATCCTCCTATAATTCGATCAAGCCAGTGATCAACAACATCCGTGATCTTATCCTCCAACACTTCCAATATACACACCAATTCTGGGGTCCACACAATAGGTCTGTCGAGCTTCCACCTTCCTTGGCTATCTGCTAGCTTCGCGATCCACTCATATAGCTCAGTAGGGAAATATGTGATGACAATTTCATGGATCTCTATGTATAAGTGGCAATCTAACCACTCTTCCTTTGATAGTCGCGGATTCCTATTTTCCTGTGCTGCGAACTCGTGAATCTTCCTATCCAACCAATCTTCAATTCCTTTCTTTGTTGGATTCTAGTGATACGACATCAAACATCTCTATGTAGATCTTGGTCCCGGCAACGGAACCATTTGTTGTCTTGTTGGGACCTAGCCCAAGTTCGGAGTTAATTAGCCAAAAAAATCCCTATACTACTGGCCCTTTCGGCAACAACCCATGGAGCGTAGACTGAGGTCTCACCCGAAGTAGTATGGGGGGGTGCTGGAACCAGGTTTCTGCACCCTTGAGATGTCTAAGGGGTTAATTCAGTCCAAGTGTTAGTCCCTGCGTGCAAGTTTCTTCGCGCACTTCCTTGGCCTTTGTGCCTTGATCTACTCACCTTTGTGCAGCCCTAACCAGGGGTTGTGGGGCTTCCACGCTATTGGAACAACGCTCTGCACTATTTCTCTAAGTCACACCTGAGATCTGACTTATCTTCTTACACCAGTTAGTTGTCTTTGCATAAATGGATGCCTTATGTTATATTTAGTTATACAACACATTCATAAGAGTTTGCGCAACAAATAAACAGTAAACTTGTAATTCATACCCAATAATACATTAAACAGGAAAAGATACACAAAAATAAGGTATAACTTCTCTTTTATTATTTCTTCCCATGGTTACAGACTCAATTTTCCCTGCACACTCAGCTGCAGGGGTTTGTGCACTCAATTACGGACTACTAGGCCTCTGTGCACACAGTTGCAAAGCCTTCTCCTACTCTACGACCCAAAGACACACTTTACACTTTGAATCACTCCTTTAGACTCATCATGCTTCTATTCATTGATTGATTGATTTATTTTACACTTAGAGCCTTGCTCTATTTATACAATCCCATGGTCCGCGGACCATGGGTGGATCTTTCAAGCCGACATTACATTACAAAAACAAGGGTGGACAACTATGTGACTCTATTATGACTTTGCGCTCTGTGCCCACAAATCGCGAAGCCTTTACAATGGACTTGGTCAAAACCTAGGCTTTAAGCCCCAAAACATGCCTCAGGGGGATTCCATGCCCAACAATGATGCAACTAGGGAAAATTTTAGGGGCTAATATTTGCAGGTGGGCTAATTTTCTATACTTTTTCCAAAAAAAAAGATTCGCTAATTTCCATTTTTTCTAAAAATGATTCACCTTAATTTTATAATATTAAATTATTTTACCCTAAAAATTGTTAAAAATTTATATAGAGACTATATAAAATTATTATAAATTTTAATATTTTTACGAAAATATCTCCAAACCTTTTATAGATTGCATATTTTGGACCACTGGGATTCGCCAAGGTTTTTAAAATTTAAGATATATTTCCATCCTTAAAATTTTCCCTAGATGCAATAGTATTTGATATTTTTGATAGAATTCAATCATCTTGAAACTGTCGAATGTTACTACATTGTCTATCACTATCTGCATTGTGCATCCAAATCTAGACAATATATTCAGTTTGACAAATTTGATGACAACTGTATCTGTTTAATTTCTTACTGGGATGGCCTCTACCCATTTGGTGAAGTAATCTGTGGCAGTCAATATAAATCTATGCTAACTGCTGGATGGAGGATGAATTTCACCAATGAAATCCAACCCCCATTGAATAAAAGGTTCTTCAACCATCACTGGAACCATTGGAAGCGCTGCTAATCTTTGTTTTCCTGCAAACATTTGACACTGAATACAACTCCTAACTTTGGCTCCCACTTGAGCAAACAAAAGAGGCCAATAGAACCCTTCTCTTAAAATTTTATAAGTTGTTGCTCTCCAAGCATATTGTCCTCCACAAATTCCTGCATGGAGTTGATAAATGATCCCTTCAGATTCATTTTTCTATTAGGAAAAAGAAAAGGATATTAAGAGGATCCTTCCAATATAAATTTTCATTCACAATATAGTACTTTACAACCTTCAATTTTAGTGTTTTACACTAGTTCTTAGTGGATTTAGTTGGACATTCAAAATCTCTAAGAAAGTTCACAATATCAGAGTACCAATCTGACAATAAAAATTTCTCATCAATGTGAATAGGAATTGATTGATCTGATGCAGAAGGTTCTTGTGGATTCCTTTGTGTTGGGTTGTAAGAAGGTTCTTGTGGATTCTTTTGATTTGGGATTTCAGAAACAGAGTTTATTCCCAATATCTTGCAATTGGATTCAGCTAAGAGCTTGGCTAGGCCTTGACCTTTTACCAGTTTGGTAGTCTTGATGATAAGATCATACTCTAAGATTTTATTTATCCATATTCCTCTCCTTCCATTAGTGTCTGGCTGAATTAGAACAATTTTGACAGCACTATTGGGTACATAGGCAATAATAGAAGAATGGAGGAGGTAAACTCTAAAGGATTTTAGAGCTTGGACTAAAGAATATTCTTGATTTTCAATAATATCATACTTAAGCTCTGCATCTCGCATAAACTTGCTAAAGAAGGCAATGGGTTGGTCATCTCCATCTTTGTTCTTTTGTAGAAGAACGGTTGCTAGGGTGGTCTCAGAAGAAAAAGAAAATATACTAAAAGCCTCAGAGTAGTCTAGACTAGCTAAAATGGGTGCTTCTGCAATAACATTTTTTATTTGATCAAATGCATATCTAGCATGAACAGTCCATTTGACTTCATGATTTTTCCTCAGCATGTTTGTTATATCCTTAACAATTTTAGCATAGTTAGGGATAAACGTTCTTAAAAAATTAATTTTACTAAGGAAATCTTGAATCTCCTTTTTTTTCCTCGGTAATGTGAGTTCTTGTATGTCTAATACTCTCCTTTAGAGATGATGTGACCAAGTATTTTACGTTCTTGAAGTGAAAACAATGACTTCTTGGGGTTGAGTGAAATTTCAAATTTTCTGCACTTGTCAAATACTTTGCTCAAATGTTTCAAATGCTTATCATCAAAATTGGAAAACACAGTCAAGTCATCTAAATAAATAACAAAAAACTTATTGATCTTACCCACAAATCCCAAATCCATAGCTCGTTTAAATGTTGCTCCAACATTAGTTAGACCGAATGGCATCTGGGCATACATAAATGTGCCCAAGGAGTAGTAAAAGCAGTCTTTTCTCTGTCTTCTGGACTAACCATTATTTGATTATATCCGAAGAAACCATCTAACATGGAAATCCTATCAGCGCCAGAAACTTTCTGAAGCAATTGATCCATCTTAGGCAATGGATAATTATCCTTCAGAGATGATTTGTTCAAATTTCTAAAATCTACACACAATCTAATTTCACCATTCTTTTTTCTAATAGGAACTAAATTAGCCACCCAGTCTGAATATCTTAATGGAACAATTATTTTTGCATCAAGTAGCTTCTTAAGTTATTTTTCAATAATAGGAAGTAGAACAGGATTAATTCTCCTCAACTTTTGTTTGAAAGGTTTTGCTTCTGGTTTTAAAGGAATTTTATGTTCAATAAGAGATGTGTCATATTTTTTTAATTCATTATATGACTAGGAAAAAACATCCTTGTAGGCCTTAAGAAGAGCTAAATATTTGTTCTTAGTTTCTATGGAAAGTGATGTAGAGATTTTAACCTCTCTCATATCTTCAATACTTCCAATGTTACAGATTTCAATATTTTCTTGAGGTGAATTTGGTAGTGGTTTTCTAGGAACATTGTTATGATAAAAAAGCTTCTCAAGAGGGATTAATCCCTTTGGAATAAAATTTTTATATAGTTGTATAATGCTATGATCAATAATTTTGGTTTCTAATTGAGATGTTGGATTTTCATTGTCTGCTTCATGATGGTCAATTTGTTCTTCCTCAACTTGTAAGTTTGAAAATTCATTAATGACTTGAAAAAAGGATTTAAGTTGTTCATCATCATAATCTTTGTTCCCGTGCTTAATGTTTTCAGGAATAGAAGTTCTATACTTGACTTGAATCTGGTACTAGACAAGCATTGGATCAAGGACTTTAAAGGAACTGACAGAAACTGCCAGGGAGTCTGCATGTATATTTTGGTCTCTAGGAATAGCAGAAATATTAAATGCTGCAAATAAATTTTCAATTGAATCTCATATTTCATTCCTATAAGACCTGAGTCTAGGGTGCTTTGGTTGGCATTGATTTCTAACTTGTTTAAAATTAAGTTTAGAATCAGAAAATACACTTAAGTTTTGCACCTTTAAACTTCTAGCTAATTCTAGGCCTAGCAAGAAAGCCTCATACTCAGCTACGTTATTAGTTACATCAAATTCAAGCTTGTATGATTGAGTGATATTCTCTTATCTAGAGAAATTAACACAATTCCAGCTCCTGCTCCATCCTTTGAGCAGGAACCATCAAATTATAATCTCCAGATATCAGTCTTAATGGTTTTAGGCTTGTCAACAATGTTTTCTATGGTTAACTGAGTATTCCATGAACTATCTGATGATAACTAAAAACATCCAAAATCTTGGTCCACTACATATATGGTATTATTCCTTACTTAGTCAGATTTACAAACAGTATACATAAATCTAACCTCTCTATATAACCTAAGATGTTCATCTCCAAAGACAGGGATAGTTGCATATGACATGTCCATTTGTAAACTTCCTCCTAGCTTTTCACAACAGGATCTTGAGGAGAGCATGCCCAATTTAAGAGGAATGTATATGACTACTATGTCTAGCACAAAACTTTTGACAGGAATCTAAGCTAATGTGACCACTAGATCCTTTATCAATCCAAGATAGGGTACTTTGTTGGAGTCAAAGGTATAGAGATCACGATAGGTTCTAGTGACTTCTAAATTTAACTAGTCCATGATCACTTTAGGCATTAGATTATGGAAAGCCCCAAAATTTAA
Organism: Pinus tabuliformis; assembly: GCA_031772625.1. Lineage (NCBI taxonomy): Eukaryota > Viridiplantae > Streptophyta > Pinopsida > Pinales > Pinaceae > Pinus > Pinus tabuliformis. The sequence continues at coordinate 511,115,825 of CM062813.1, forward strand.
CATGCAATTGTATAACAGGAAATCATGAATCTTAAGAGTCACATAGTATGGTCAAACATTCTCATCTATCATATCAGATTTAGGGCCAAAGACTACTGAAGGTTTCTCGTCTTGAAAACTAATTACATCCCCTTCAATGTCTACACTAGATGAATGAATCCACTTAGAGACTTGGTTTTTGTAGCTAGAATTTTTTGACAGTTCAACTAGTGGAATTGGTATTTTGACTCTTTCCAACTCTTTTTCAACATTAAAGGTTGTTAAGACAGTTTTATCAATTTGGCTCGTCTCGACTGTTTGGTTCAATAGTTGAAGGATGGCTGTCTGAGTTTCAGGAGTTTTAATGTGAGGTTCACTTATTATGGGATTTTTTGGAGGCCTACCAGGACTTGCTCTCGGTCTCAAACCATATCTCCTATTTAACTCTACAATCGGGAACTCTGAAAACGCCTGATATTTAGAAATTTGAGAATTTTCATGATCTAAAGAAAATTGATTTGAAGGGAGAGAAATAATAAAATTTGGTGAAGACAAATGATCTACATGATTAATTTCTTCAGAAATGAAAGGTCCATTATCATCTAGTGGTTGATCATAAATTAACAAAGGGGGCTAAATCTATTGATCAATATTAGGTCTCTGCAAAATCTAAGTTTGAGGAGCTCTTCTAAATTGACCTTGTGGTCTAGTAGCAGTTTGTTGTATAGTTCTTGGTTGGGTTTCTATCTTAGAAATCCTATTAGAAAGGTTCCTAAGTAGAGATGTGATTTCATCAATTTTTTATCATCATTTTTGGTCTTGGAGGAAGAACCTTCCTCCTTAACCTTCATCTTTCTTTCAGCCTTTTCAGCTTTAGCCTTTAGTTTAGAAGATGCTGATCTATTGGCTTCAACCTCTATAGCATTAGTCTGCATATATTGCAAAGTACGAGATGTTCTTTCTCTGAGCATGACTGCAAAGTCATCATCAAAGGCTTTGGAAAATCTAACTTTGGCTGTTGTGACTGGAGGTTTGCAATCAGGAGGCATCTTATGGTAAAGCTTATTGAATCTTTTTATAAAGTCTGCTACTAGTTCACTGGGGTTTCTTTTTAATTCTTCAAACTCAGTTAGATAATAGACCGAATATTTCTTAACACCCCATTGGTTTTTGAAAATGGTGATTAATTCATTCCAAGAATGATTGAATCAACTGAAAATTTCCTAAACCAAATTCTAACATTACCTTCTAATGAATGTACAAACAATCACATATATACAGCCTCATGCTCTATATTAATATTATCTGCAAAATCTAAAAAGGAAGCAAGATGATCTTTTGCAGACAAACCAGTTTCCCCATTAAACTTGGGAAGATGTTTCAAATACCCATGAGGAAAATTGTTGAGCTGGTTGGGAAGATTCAGGGCAACATATCTAGCTTGAATTATAGGTTGAAAGGCCATATCTAAAGATGAAGATGATGATGAATTAGTAGGAGATGTAGGAGATGATGTAGTAGAGGATGAAGAATAAGGTGGTGAAGTTGTTAGTGAAGATGGTGGTGTTATGGTAGGAGGGGGAGGATGAGAAAGAGGAGGATCCCTAAAAGTTTTAAGAGGTGTTTTAATTACCAACTTCTGAACCTCTGTTTCAACTTGTTCTTTATTTTCAAACAGGGGGTTTGAATACACAAAAAAAGTTTCCTCAGGTTGTGTAGATGTGGATGGGAATGTATAATGAGTGGGGGAGATAAAATCTGTGGGTTTTAGCTTTGGTAAATTTACATCTAGCTCCTCTTTTGACTTAGGAGAATCTGAAAATATTTCAGGAAGCTTGTATGATTCCAAGGATTGAACTAAAAGAGTCGACCTCAGAATAATTCCTTTGTTCAAATGCTCTAGAACCCTAGGTGTTAAATCAACCAAATCTAATTAGGATGGAATAGTCCTAAAGGGATCAGATGCTAAAATTTCTTCAGGTTGTAATGGTACAGAAAAGGAAGAAAAAGCTTCTAATATCCTTCTAAATGAGGCTTATCTAACCAGTTTTTCTGGATCAGATAGTGGGGAAACTATTTGGGAATCAGAGTTAGACTTGGTATGTTTTGAAGGAGCCATCTTGGTCAGTGGATTCAGCAGCTGCAGGATTTTATCCTACAGTTTCTTTATTCACATTAAAGAAACAATTTCTTAATCATTTTCCCAGGGAAACTAATCAATTTCTCTCCTTGGCAAAGGCGCCAGCCTAATGTTGTCCTCTGAGATGACTCTAGGTCAATTAGTCATTCCAGAGCATCTAAAATATTTTGGTTGTTTTTTAAAGGTTTTTGGATGACCTTAGTTATGAATGATTGAAAACAAGTGATTGAACCTATTTACTTGTAGAATTAATTAAAAGGGTTGTTTATTTTTCCAAAATAGCAATTTGATTTAAAGTGGATGATTAGTAGAATTTGTTGAAGTATAACTTGTTAAATATTCAGATAGAATATTTAATTGGCCATAAGAATGAATATAAGTAACCGATGTTTACTTACACAACAAAATATATTTAAGCAAATCCAAAGGGTGTGGAAATTAATAGATAAAGGGGAGTTTACAATAACAGATAGCTTCATAAACTAGTCCTTGATTAATATTTATAACTCCATAGGGGATTTAAGACTGACTGAAACTCAGTTTGATCTTACCCAGGTATTTTCATAAAGAATTAAATATATGAAGAAAACATTATGAAATATCACAAAGAAAAACTCACAGGAAGGACAAGCTATAGAAGGAAAATTCATAATCCTTTTATTAATTGCAACAAATCTCCAAGTTCGATTACAATTCTGCTCCAAAGTTCATACAAGGGTTCAACCCATAATAACTCGAATGAGGAGCTATTTATACAAAACTAAATATCTGTTAGAGATATTTCTTACAAAATTTTACAAAAATAGTACAAAATAATAGGAAATTGAAAAATTCTAAGTGGTGGCACTATTCTTTAGGAATATGTTGATGACTGCTCCCCAAAAAGTGCTTCGCAGTTATCTGTCAGTTTAAGATGAAAGTTACTCAATTACTTTGCATAAGTGATCCCATATTTGTTCACTTGGTATGCTGAGATTTACTAACTTCCTGTAAACTTCATCTACTTCTATGTATTTCTCAAAAGTGGGCTCATTTAAAAAAGATGTTGTATTTCATGCTTAATGGTCAAATCAAATTCTAAAGTTTCCAATGTGTGTTTCCCTGTAATGTTCCCTTTTATACCTACAAAACTTGATCTATCGGTTTCTATGTTGTAAAGTGTCTGGCAGTAATCCTCCAAACTGATAAGCCTATTATTTGGAGCTACTAATCCTGACAATCCTCTCTAGTTAAGTAAATTAAACTTAAAGTGAAACCTTTGAAAATAAGTGTTTAATGCTTGAAATTTGGGTTCTAGTCATGTCATGAAGTTCTTCTTTTGGAGAACCTTCTTGATCTCCAAAATGGTTTCTATTTTGTCTAAAATCTGTATTTTCTCCAACTCTGTCCTGCTCTTTTAATTAAGAACTCTAATCATATCAGTAGCCTCACTTGGTTTATCTTTAAGCAACTATTTCACTTCATCAATGGCTACTTGACATTTGTCGATGAGTTCTTCCTGCTCGAAAACGATCTGAATGGATGGCCATATTTCAGTTATGGCTTGACTATTGTCTGCCCAAATGCTTTCCTTGGCTTGGGCCATGGTCTGTGCCATCAGTGAATGAATCTGCAAGCCTTTGATCCTTCTACTTAACCTGTGTGCTTTCTGTATTTCCTCAACATACAATTTGTCATTCTTTATTTTATGTGCTTCCAAAGTCTGGAATTTCTTATGGAGCCTTTGATTCTCTTGCTTTTGATGAATGAGTTCCTGTGAAAGTTTGTTGAAATCCTCTGTTGTTGATGTAGATTCCCCTGTGGATGATGAAGATGTAATAGGAATAGTTGTGATGGGGGCTATAGATAATTGAGTAAATTGATCTTTTTATTTAAGAAACTTCTCAATCTGTTCCTCCATGGTTTTAATCTGTACATTTTGCTCAATTATCAGTTTGAGCATTTCTTCCTTATGTTGTTCAGTCTCTACTATTTCCTTAGTTTGGGGGTCCTCTATAGAAGGAATTTTCAACTGTTTTCTCAATGCTGCAATATTTGTGTTCTTCCTTCTGATTATATCTTCTGTTGCTTTTACATCAGTAGGGTCATATCCTATTTTAATGACTAAGTCCTCCAATGACTTAACCCTATTATCCTTAGCCAGAGATGATATTTTCTCAATTTTCAATTGAGACTACGCATTGGACAGAGTAGTTTTAATCTTAGACAATGCCATAACAGTGTTGGTCATGGTTGAGAACAACATCTGACCAGACTCCCTATGCATGTCCATTTGGTCAATTGAGTAAATCTGATTGGCATCAAATGAGAATATAATTTTCTTATAATTAGAAGAACCTTTAGGAAAAGGTACTTGAGCCTGCATAAACGCCATCTGCATTCTTCTGTTATCGCTGCCAAATATTTTCCATAACCTGTGTTGTGAAGTGGAAGTCTACTTCTCGAACTGTGCATAGACATTATATTTTAAAGCTTCATTCTTCTGCTTGATCTCAAGAAAGTTAGTGAAAACATTTGACTCCTTTGTTTCACTTGGTCCAGTAGACAGAGTAATTTCTAGCAAATTTTGTGAAGTAGAAGAAGAACAAGGAGTAGTAATTATAGGCTCCTCAGTGCCTATAGATACTTGTGAATCATCCAGCTTGATGACAATAGGCTCCTTTTGACCTTGAGTTGCAGTAGTAGAAGTACCCTTTGATCCAATCCTTGGTTTCCTCTGGTAGTGGATGAATTCCTTTTATCTAATTGCTGATGATGATGATCCTTCCCTAGGCCTTTTTTCAAGCCTAGTTTGAGAAACTGGAGTCTGATGAGTAGAAGGAGGAAATACTTGTTCCTCTACTTCTTGAAGAGTATTCTCCTCCCACTATTCCTGATTTCTAAATTTCTCAATCTCAGGCCTAGGTGTGTGATTATAAGGAGTAGTCTTAAGCTCCACCCTTAAATTTGAAATAATGCTGAAAGAATCGTAAGACCAAGTGAAGCTGGGTTGAAAACCCATCTGTTTTAATATGGCATCTGCCTTTGAGCTAGCCGATCTAGTGTTGCAAATGAATGACCCAACCTGTGCTTTAATCTCAAACTGTGATTTTCTCTTTCATAAGAAGAAATATATCTCATCCATATTCATCATTTGTCTGATATATTCCAAAGAGAAAATTCTCATTGGAACATACTTTGGAAACTTATATGGAGCCAACTCACACCCATATACTCTGATCTCTGTGTAGTTCTGGTAGAGATACCAATCTCTTGTTCTGACTTGATCACTAAGGTGCAATATCCTCTTGATTTCGGGACTGACTCTTGGTTCACTTTGACTGCTGAAAATCTATGTTATTGGGTGAATGAAACAATCTATGAAATCTACAAATTTAAACTTAGTTGAGTTCTTTCTAATCAATGAGGCCCAATGAATAATTGATTGACCTTATTGCTTCTTATCATGCTTTTGCAAAACAATGGGCAATTTGTCTCCTTGCTGAAAAATAAACATGTGAAATAAGACAGAAGAGTATTTGAATACTCCTTCAGTCGTTATATTCATAATCTTATCATGCATAGCATCAGCCAAAAATTTCCTGTAGTTATACATGAAGGTAGGCTTGTTTTCTTTTGAAAAGATAGACAAATAACCTAAGATAGCCTCATCTACCCATTGATCTGATGGGTAGCCTAACAGGCAGGAAATGGGAGAAATAATTTTCTTGGATCTCTCTAGAAACATGGATGATGAGTAAGGAGGATTTTTCTTGGGAAGCTTAGCATCTTCAGGGAGAAAAATATCAAATATCTAAGCTCTCTGAGGGAATGTAAGTTTATGATATAGGTCAATCAAAGCTGTAGGGGAGAAAATGCTGAGGGAATCACTCTCAGGTATCAAAAGCATTTTATTTATGGCTTAAGTAGTGATGGTTATCAGAATGTCATCATTATGAGCCACTATTGTTCTTTGCAAGGGATTATACTTGGATTGACACCAAATAACCAAATCAAGAAAAGAATGATATTTGGGAAACATGTACAGAGGAAGGTTTGAATCTTAGAGGTTTATTTCATCCTTTGAATCAAGGTATGTTTGCTTGAGCCAATTGTGCAGTTTAATCATGTCAAATTCACACTCAGTATCTATGATTTTGAAGTATTGATTGGCTAATGGGATATGGTCTAGGTTAAGAGGATCGAGAGTTTGTGGGTTTTCTTGTGCTAAGGAAGAACCAACAAAAGATTTTTCCTTCTTCTTAGGATCCATAATATTAGACAGAATTGGTAATTTGATAGAAAAATGGAGAGACAGCTAAGAAATGATTTAGGTTACAGACTTGGCTCAATAGCGAATTTGCAGGAAACTTAATTAGCAATGGAGCAATAAGAAAAAAAACTATAATGGGGATAATGAGTATTTATAGGTAGATTTAAGCTATCATTATAGCTGAAGCAGTTAATAATGGTCTAATCGGTAAATTAATAACTTAACGGGAAAGGATTGTAGCAACAGAAAAACATTTACAGTGCCACGGGAAAGCATTTATTTGGCAATGGATATCGAGAACAGTTAACGGGAACGACTATGAAAAATAGGTGGATGGAACATGGCACAAAACAATTGGACAAAGGTGGTGCAGAAGGATTGGACATTGAGGTGGTATCAGAAGACGTGGGAGTGAGAATATCAGATTTCAGAGGGGGTGGGGTAGTGGTAAGAAATTTAGAGCGGGGGGGTGCGCGAAGTGTTGAGAGGGCGACACGTAGGTGGGGGGCCCAGATGAATGAAACCACTTTTCGCACCCCCACTCTATTATGAGTAATTTGGTATCTATGGATAAATACTAATTCCCTAGGTAGGTAGCTATACCTAGAACAACAGATTTAAAGTGCTTATCCTTTTTCTATAAATAATAAATAAGACAAAGGGACTCAAAGGACCTACTTGTTCTTTCGCTTTCCTTTTTTCTCATTTTTTTGACTCTCGTCGCTCCTTCTCAAACTTAACTCACTCCAAAAGTACCTACAAGCATAAAAAGAAGACAGAGAACTAATCAAAGCAAGAGATCTATCAAATACAAGTAAATGGAATTAGATACATTCACACATATAAACATCATATATCAAGATAAGAATATGGAAAAAGGTGTAAACAACTTTATTAAGTAGAAGGAAGAATTACAGCCATGAAGTTTGATCCATTGTCACTCTTCTAGCTTGGGTTCCAACCAATATCACATCAATAGCACAACACTCCGGCAGCATAACACTACTCACTTACAATCTCGCACTGTGCAACTGTTTGACCTTCACGTGGCTCTATAAAGAGCGCGAAGAGGTGTGGTCTATATCCTTTAACCTTACTGCGTTATTATTATAGATCTTAACTTACTTTTGTGGGTCCAATATTCTTATCAATCATTCAACATTCATAATAAGTGCGCGCAATCATAAACCGTAGGGAGATGTATAAACATATAACAAAAGCATAAACATATAGATCTACGAATAGATGCACAATATTTCATAATCAACTTAGATTTTATTACTCTTCTGTTTCGTTACAATCCCAACTTCGCCCTGCGCACTCAGCTGTAGGGGTCCGCGCACACAGCTATGGACTCTACCAGTCCTCTGCACACACAGCTGCAGAGCCTCTTCCTACTCCTACAACCCAAGACTCAGACTTATAGACTCAGAGAGAATATCGCATTCAAAAACCCATAATACTTAGATCAAGACTAACCAAAACCTTCCTTCTACACTTAAATCCTCGCTCTATTTATACATTCCCATGGTCCACGGACCATGGGCAGGCCGTCTCACTTTACATTACCTTACATTATTTGAGGGCAGACAACCCTTTGACTTGACTCATTACAATTCGCACTCCGCACACTTCACGAAGCCTTTACAATACCATTACCCAAAATTGTGGGCTTTAAGCCCCAAAACTATTACGTGGGGGATCCACTGCCCAACAATAAGAATATGGAAAAAAGTGTAAACAACTTTATTAGGTAGAAGGAAAAATTACAACCATTAAGTCCGATCCATTGTCACTCTTCTAGCTTGGGTTCCAACCAACATCACATCAATAGCACAACACTCCAGCAGCATAACACTACTCACTTACAATCTCAATTCTCACTTCAACATTATCTCCTTACAAATTATCAAAGTCCAACCCCTGATCACTTAGATGAGTGCTCAATTTATAGGAAAATGGAGAAGGTTTGGTCATAAATGAGGGTATTGAATGGCCTTCCAAACTTAGAGTTAGTTTCCATGGAGGAAGGGATGAGAGGATAGGAGGTTACTTAACTCATTCCCTATCCAATTTCGAGCTCATAGGAGATGATAAGTGTGGGATTATTCTAGATGGTTCCAGAAGATAAGAATATTCCCAGAACCCTATGTGAATTTAGCTCAATCTCACCCAGGGCAGGTCAAAGTTGGCCTAGGTGCTCTGTAGATCACCCTGACATGGGCCTACCTACACTGAAGCACACTTACCCCTGTCCAAGGCTACGCTGGTCCCTCAAGGAGGAAATTCTGAAGGGTTTCAGGTCAAATAATTCTTAGGGAAGGAGGCATTCAAAATGATGACTTGTCTAGGGCATGTAGCAACTGAATTAGGGTTTGCTAAGCCCTAATGGTACTGATCTGAATGATGGGAGTGATGTGCCCAAATGGATCTGTAACAGCTGCCCCCTAAAGAATGAAGTCAAAAATAATGATGCGGAGTGATACTTTATGATGTGATGAGGAGGTCCTGAAGTGGTTGGTGAAATGCACTGATTACAATACATAATATCATGATATTTTGATTTTTTCTCATGAGTCTCTGAGGGAAGGCATACCCATGCTCAGCATATAAGCTTTCATTACAAGTACATAGATAGTCGTCTACAGATATAGACCCATGATAGGATAAACATCAATGTAAAGCCATTGTACGGATGATATGGTACATTTCCTGAAATCGTAGCCCAGATGGATGAAACTAGATCCAGGGTCTTCTATCTCGTTCAATTGTTCGCTCAAGTACGAGTCTAACCATGCGAATATGTGATCTAAAGTCGAACATGGGAAGACACCATTTGATTACCAACCAATGATGTAAGCCGTTAATAGACGCGAGAGAAATCACCTATAATGATAATGATCCTCAAGGTACTGCAATACATTTTGCATGGTGTGAATGGATGTTTTTATGTTGAACACCATACAAAGTATTTTGGTCGAAGGCCAGTGATGTCAACCTATCGCCAGAAGCGAGAAACCTGCCATTGATGTATGCAAGCCTCAAGGTACTGGAAGGGTGTTTCTAAGTCAACTTCTTGGATAATGTGCTAATGTCGACAAGAAGTGACTCATTGCAGGAGGGCCTTGATGTATCCTACATCAATGACACAAAACGAGTGTAATGATTTTGAAGACGAAATTTGACTGACGACAGAAGGTTTAGGAATGGCAGTCATGAAAACGAAGGCTTACGAGTATTGAAAAGGATGAATTTCAAACTGAGTGACTTCTCTTGAACATGTCAGCGACATTAAATGGATTGGCAACATTGACCCAAAACAAAATTAATGGATGGTATGATAGACCAAGGTATGATGACCATCAAGCAGATAACCCAATCCAAATAGTCATAATGATGAAGTGAACATGTCATGTTCAAGAACGACCTGCTGCCATAAAGTGGTTTACCCCTTTTCCCATTTTCCCTAGTCATTACTGACCAATACCTCTTTATTTTTATCAAGCTTGAGGAGGATAACATATGCTTGTTATATAATTCCATCCTTTGGGTGAATCCATCGCTATGTTATGTTTTAATGAGCCTAGCAAAGGTGAAACTCGGTCTTGTCATGATGGACAAGTTTGTCGCTATTTAATGTCTTAACGAGTCTAACGATAATGATAACTCAATCCTTTTCATATTTAGAGAGTTTGAAAAGGGACAAAAAGAAAACTCCACAATTTCTTTTTCATATAGTTGTCTCTCAAGTCCAAAAAAGCATAAAACAATACAAGAGAAAACCTATTGACCATGTTCGGTCAATGTTTTCCTTTTTCGTAAATAATCTATCTCAGCCCGAAAAAGGGTTAAACTTATACTGAGTAGATGTCATTTCCAATTCGTTAACGAGCTGAAAAGGACAAGCGCTCGGTAATCTTTTCATATTTCGAGAGCCTTAAAAGAGCGTAAAGAGGACTCCAAGGGGGTTTCTTTTTCAATGTTTAACAGAGTTCCAAAAAGAGATAAAAGTATGCTCTGTGGTCAACATGAAATTCACGATCATGCACGTAAAATTCTATAAGTCAGCTATCAATCTGTTCAAAGCAACACCAAATGGATTAAACATACCTATTTTATTGGTAAAAATAGGTAAATACTAAAGTTTACTCATTTAATGATCATGAAATAAACATAAAAACAAGAATTTACCATGTTATTTTCACCATTTGAAATTTACCATTCAGTTTGTGCTCTGACCCTGTTTTTTACCTCGATCTTCATCAGTTGATTGCGAGAGATTCTATGGATCATTTCTCGTGCCGTCCAGACCAGGTAGGAGATCTACCCCTCCTCTTTCTTTTCATATCATTCTTTTACTATTTCATGCAAGTTTTTAGGGTTTTTAGGGCCCCTGGGGTTTGAATTTTTCACCCTGGGACCAACGCAGGCTTGCATGTCAAAAACTACACTGGGGAGCACCCAGATTGAAGGGATTCTACACTGCAGTGCAATGTCTCCTTGCTTGGGTTGCACTGGGCGAGTTTCAAAAACTTGTTTCACCAAATTGACCCAAAATTTCTTCAGTTTTTTGCATGAAAAGGATCCTAACTAAGCTTATGGTTTGATTTCAGGCTTTCATCGGATTAGAATGTCTATTACTTGGTGAGAAAGAGAGCATGAAGAACAAGACATGGTTTCCCTAAATGATTCGGGTATAGTTGAGGCCCTCAGAAACTGTGGGTTGCTCAAATACTTCAGGTTGTCTGGAATGAGGCAACAATCAGAACTATTGCAGTTCCTAGTTCATGCATGGGATTTGACAGATTAGGATTTTCACATAAGAGACAAAGTTGTCCCTATTGTGATCGATGATGTTTACTTTCTTGCAGATTTGTCGAGACATGGTGCCCCCATATCTCTTTCAGGTTCTACCCGTGGAGGGGAAACAGTGAGGGACTATGTTCGAAAATTCTGTCGGCCAGGTACACAACCTAGCAAGGACAGAAAGATAATCATCAAAGATATCTGTGATTTTCCTTTGAGAACAATCCTTTTCACCATAGAAAATTTGGTAGGTAGTGAGACACTTCATCTGGCGAACATATCATATGTTCAGTATGCACGTGAGTGTCTTGAGGCAACTTTATTCAACTGGTGTGAGGTAGTACTTTCTTCACTGAAAGAACAACTGACAAAGGTAAAGAGCGGTAAGTGATGAGCCCCAAAAATGTACAATTATTTGGGCTCATTCAACCTCCTAATTTGACTTAGTCCACCATTCTCATTTGTTTATTTCATGTTTTTGATTATTTTTATGTTAATAGAGTGAATTTGGTTAGTCATTATGCCAACAAGTCTAATGGGTGCTTTGTGTAGCCTTTTTGGTCAACTTGGAGACAAATTTGAAGGTCTTAATGAGCACTTGGCAGCCAAATTCGTGGGAGAACAAGCTAGAGGATTTGTAGGAAGGTGTCCCCCTCATTTATGGGCCCTTACCTCGAATTCTCCACCATCAGCTCGGAGTTCAAGGGCCACCGAATCAATCAGCTCAAGGGCAGCCAAGCAAGTCAAGTTGGACTGCTGTTAACTACAAGTCTTGGGCAGCAAAGTCCCTAAATTTTAGGAGGACTGTTGGGTCCTCAAATTGTATAAATAAGAGGGCTTAAGACCTCATTTCAGTTAGTCATTTTTGGGATTAGCTAGTTAGTCAATTTGGTTAGCCAATTAGTCTTTTTGTAAGCCAGTTTTGGCATGATGTTAGACTCATGATTATTCAATAAAGACAGGCAGCTTTTGATTCAATTCTGAGTTTTTAAGGGAGCTATAGCTCTCAGGTTAGGGCCCAACCTGAGAGCCATAGACCTCCTCTTCTTTGTAGTGTTATTTACCTTTCTTTTCATCACTTTGTTTACTTGTTTTGATATGCATTTCAAGAACACAGTTTGCTGATTTGATTTCTTTAATAGGATTAAGTAGGATTAGCTTGTGGTTAATTTTGCTTTCAGTTGCTTAGATCAGAATAGGAGAGTTGTAATTCATTGGAGCTCCAGGAAAGGTTGAAAGGACCTCACTGCCATCTCTGTTAGGGATTGGGGTGCAGTCTGAACCAACCACCAAAAAATGCAGCCTTTTACCTTTATGCAAGCTGCAACACAGTCGTTTTCATTATAGATCTTTCCATGCACTTCAATCTTGAACCATACTCCTTCATCACAACTTCAAGCACAACTTCTCTTCACGATTTACATTGTTGTTCATTGAGTTCATAGCACAGGAAGCATAGGTTAATGAATTCTCGTCTTTGGTGACAGTCATAAGCAATTTGTTTTATTTACACTGCTCCACATCATTCCATTTCCTTCTTCTTCATCTTGACCATGCCTAAAGCCACATCCTTGACCTCTGTTCAGCTCGTTTACCTTCCAACTCTTCCATTGCCCACGTAGCTTCATTTTCTTGACCTTTCATTGTTCTAGCCTTCCATCCACCAACCAACTTTGTGCACTCTTTCCCCATCCTATTTCTCTATCCCTGAGCCATCACAAGTTCCATCTCCACCTCACCTATCCTCCCACACCACTCCAACACTTCACCATCCCCCAAAACTTCCACGGCCAAACATCCTGTAGAATTGCATAGACTTCCTGTAGAAATTCCTGAGTTTCCTGTAGGATCCCCTGCAGACATCCTGTAGGAGCCCACACCCTCGGTTGCTGAGCATCTGAATGTGAGGAACCTTTGTGGATTGATGCTAAGGATCCCTGGGGGACCTCTCTTAGCCTCCCCAACCTTTCCCAAGCTTTCCTTCCTTCTGCACCACCTCTGCACAACCAAACCCTAATAAGAACAAAATCACAATCACTCCAACCATTCAAGCAAAAACATAAAAACGATGTCCTTTTTCATGAAAGTAGTTTGAGTTCATGCATTTCACATAACTAGAGGTAATGGCATCATTCTTAGACATCTGCACTCTCACTATTGCATCATAGAGGTTAAACTAGTCAGATTAGGGTTTCCTAGGGTTTCCATGCTTTGGTTTGCTTTCAGTTCATTTTTGCCAAGTAGATTAGTTTTCTTTGAGCTAGCTTTCGTCCATCATTTAGCAAGCTTCTTCTGAGAGCATATAGAAGTTGGCTTGAGCCCTAGCGGACTTGTGCCAGCTAACCAAGTGACAGCTGCGACAAGAGCTAGTACTTGTGCATACAACACCGTCGCTTCCAAGTTTGTACGAACTACCAGGTTGATAAAATTACAGATAGGAAGCTCTAGGAGTTGTAGCATTATTGCTACAATACTGGAGCCCACCATCTTTTTGGCGCCGTTGCCGGGGAAGCGGCAGAGTATTGGTGATTGTTGCTATTCTTCTATTTTCTACTACAACCTTCTGCTAAGTAGTTTATTTCATTTCCATTATGCAATTTCATTTATGCAAAAGTAGATTAGCATTTCTTGCTTCCATAGCTTAGCATTTCAATTCCGCAATTTCATTTCTGCAAGCGTAGATTAGCATTTCAATTCCGCAAGCGTAGACTAGCATTTCATTCCTGCAATTTCATTTGAGCAAAATAGATTAGTCTTTTCCTGCTTTCATTTCAGTTCCGCATGTTCATTTTAGTGCGATAGTTAGTTGCAGTTCAATTTATTTCAGTTTTGCAAGTAGAAGTAGAAAAAAGCAAAAATCAAGCAAAAAGATTTCATTTCATGCCTTGTAGGAGTAGAGATAAGTTAGAAAAATGATTGCAAAACACCCCCACTGCTTCACACAGCCTTCTCTCTTCTTCGATGGCTGTGATTGAAGAACCCCTGGGTGGACATCAAGACATATTTGAAGAACCTCTAGGGGAGAAGAAGAAGAAAACATTCCTCTGGAGAAAATGGCTACAAGCAGAGATGTTGGGAGCAACATCTTGTCCAAAGATGAATTTGAAAATCAGATCAAAGATTTCAAGAGTGATATGAGGCAGTTTCTTGCCATGCAACTGGATACCTTGCGGATCCAACAGAAGCAAGAGGAAGCCAAGAGGGCTTTGGTCATTTTTTGTCCTAGGTGCACTAGAAAGCATCCTAGGAACAAATGTCCATTGTACTCCATAGAAGTGTGTTTTGTCTGTGAAGAATACCATCCTACAGATCAGTGCCCTTCCTTACCCAGATTCAAAGCTGCATATCAGAGAGCCAAAGGAGCCACTGAACCACTCTATTATATGAACCAAAGGAGGCCACATGAACCTAGATCCTATCAGCAGGAACTGCAAGGGACACCTGAGACCTATTATGACCCCTATCAAGCCACTTTCATGCCTTCTTGGGGTCCCCCTACTCATCCTTCCTGGTTCACACCTCCTCCTTGTTCCTTCACAGATCCATATTATGCCCTACCAGTTGCTCATTCATTTCACTCTTATGCTCAGCCACAGCCTCAGTGGAATGCACCTTATCAGGAGTGGAGGCCCCAGTACAACTCTCATCCCACTTCGTTTCCTCCACCACCTGCTCATCCACAACCATCGCCTCCTCCTCCACCAAGGCAACCCCAAATGCCTACCCAACCACAATGCCATCCATCTCCATCTCAATTTCACACCTCCACTCAACTACCCGTAGCACCATTTCCAAAACCATGCAATGGAGCAGCTCAACCAAATTGCAAAGCTGAGGCACAACATGTGCAATTGACTCCTTTTGAGCTCAATGATGTTCACCAAAGCTCAGGAAGAGTGTTGCAAAAGAGAGAATCTATTGACAACATTGAAGGACCAAAAGCAAAAGAAGATTCCAAAGAGGAGATCAAAGAACCATGGGCTGCACTTAATGAAGAGAAGAGATCAGAATCAGAGATCGAGAAAGCCTCCTCATGGTTACCATCAAATCCTCCATGTACTCAAGAGAAAGATCAGCAAAAGGAGGAAGGTGAGAAAGTCATGATAGAAGGTGACATGAAGAATGATCCAGATCAGCAAAAGGACCAAGGATATCAAAGCTATATTGAGACATGGTTCTAGACAGTCACTAAGTTGCAGCAGTACTTTCCTCCTCAGCTATGTTTTGTACTTTCAAAGTCAGATCATTTTGTCTCTGAAAGTTGGATAGTTGTCAAAGCATGCATTTCGAGCCTTCACATCATTTTTTCTCTAATCTCGATGTGCACATGGCTCCATTGGAAGTATTCTTATACTTGAAAATGATTTTGTTTTTCAAGTAGGGTAGGGTAGAAAAAAGAAAAAAAGAAAAAAGAGAAAAAAAAGAAAAAAGAAAAAAAATTGAAAAAAGAGGAAAATAGAAATCTAAGGTGAAAACCTCCTCGGAGGCGCCTTAGATTGGCTCATTGATTGAAAACCTCCATGAGGCGATCAATGGGTTGGAAAAAAAAAAGAGAAAAAAAAAGGGAATAAAATCTTTGAGTGAAAACCTCCCCTAGAGGCGCCCAAGGCAGGCAATCAGGGTGAAAACCTCCATGAGGCGCCCTAGTTGTTTTTCAGAAAAAAAGAGAAAAAGAAAAAGAAAAATAAAGCTAATCTCCATTGAATAAGTTCATGTTGTAGCAATGACATTGTAGGTTAAAGAAGGACATTTCATGACAGGAGGAGCACTCAAATCAAGGTCAAAGGACTCTTTCTTGTGACTTCTACAGGAAGCTCTGTATTTCTACAGGAAACATCCTGTAGAACCTTTGGACGAGCCAAATCCAATTTCAAAAGTGAATCTGATGGTGGGAATCTGTTGATTAGGCCTACAAGCACTTATGTGTCCATCCCTTGCCTTCATCCATCATTTTTTCCCTTCTTGTGCTTCTCATTATGCTTCTACAGGAACTTCCTGTAGAAATTGTGGGAAACTAGGCATGCATTTCAAAAAGTGGTTTGGTGAACATGGTAGCTTCCTCAAGGGTTCAGAAGTCCTCATGCAGTCTTCCAACTCCTCCTCCATCATCTCTATACCTGCATCACAACCAAAATTCATTTTGTCATCCCATGCAACCAAAATGCAAAGTGCCTTGAAGCAAAAACACATAGAGCAGAATTTGTTTTTGCCATAACTTGAAAACCATGCATCCATTTGACAAACCGTTTTATGGGGAATTGTACAAGGATGATGAAAACATGCCTGAGCAGTTTCATGCAATTCCGGTGCACGGTTTCCAAGAAATCAGCCTCCATCACTATCAGCCATTTTTGCATTTTCTCCATATCCGTGCATCCGTTTTAAAACCTGTTTCATGGGGAGATGCACATGGGTGATAGTAGCCTACCCCAGTAGTTTCAGCCGATTCCGATGCACGGTTTCCGAGAAATCGAGCTCTGAAATCTTCAGTCATTTTCCATTTTTCTCAAAATCCGTGCATCCATTGATCACGAATTTGCTATGGGAGATGCATAATGATGGTAGGAACATGCTCACCGAGTTTCAGATCAATCTGATCTACCGTTTGGGAGAAATGGCAAAAAGAAGTTCTGGTTTTGTGACCATGCAGCAGCAGCAGCTTGAACGGGCAGAGTTGAACGTGGAAACGATTGCATGCAGCTCAGATCCGGCCAGAGGACACTTACACAAGGAAAAGAAATCAAAAATCATCAGCCACACCCTCATGCAACCAAGGAATCCAAGCATGCAGCAGCAAAAAGCTTCACAGCAGCCAGTCGACTTGCAGGTACGTGACTAAACTAATTCCTCTGTTGCATGAATGTAATTCGAGAACTGCGTGAACAATGAGATGGTTGGATTTAGACAAATTGGTGGCTAGCTAACTGGCCACCCTCATCCAGTTCAACAGCACTTGGTGGGTGAATGAGACACGTGCGCTCAGCCATCTCAGGAAGGAAATTGAAAACGGGCAGTGGTGAACAGTTAAACTTCAGCGTGATTGATGGACGTGATTATAGGCAAAGAACAAATAGTTAAACACTGCAGTGAGGACCGACAGTCTGCATGGGGCCAACGTGTAGTTGGCCAGCTCACCCTCCATCAACGAAAATCTTCATAAACAGCCATCGAACTCTCACAGCTATTATTTCTAGTTTATCCTCGTCCTTGCAGCTGCAACAAGCTCCATAGCAGCAAACCAAGCTTTCTTGGCCATTTTCTTTAAAAAAAAAAAAAAAAAACCCCTGCTTATCAGTGTTCTACAGGAAGAAGTTCTCCAGACAGTATGACACAGCTTTCAAAAGCAGAGAAAATGGATTTTTCTCCGACAAATTGGAGTTTCGAAGAGAGGTAGGCTTGAAAAACGCCATACCTGTGCATGAAATTTCAAAAGGTGGTAAATTAAATTGTTTGGAGTAGGGAAAGTTAAAACAAGTCTTCCTGTGGGTCAAAATAGCAGTTTACTTGTGGTTTCATGAAATTTCTTCGTTGGTTCTGCATCAATATTCTCCTCCATAGTTCCTGTTACAACATTCTTTCTCTTGTAGAAAAGATAAATCACTGTCAGGGCTAACCTGTGTGAAAAATGTGAATTTTAGATGGTTATATGTATGATGGTGGGTGTGAAAATTAAGCTCTGCACTCTGTTTGTGAGAGCCTAATTTCATTTTAACCGTCAAGTTTTGGGGAAGCAACAGCAATATAACCAGACAGACCACCAAAGGAAGAGCCACAGGTAAAGGAACAAGAAAAGCTAGAGGAAAAGCAAGAAAAACGACAAGCTGCTGAGGCCAAAGCTGTGGGTGGAGTAAAAACGCAAACACCAAGGGAGAAATGGTTTCAAACACGGGCAGAGAGGACTAAAAATGTCAAAACAAGTAGGGACACACCCAAGGCAACCACAGCACAGGTCGAGGAGAAGGCACCCTCAGCCAAGCAGGCCAAAACAGTGAATACTGTTTCTACAGGAAGACAGAAAAAGCCACTACAGGACTGTTTCTACAGGAAGTTTGAAAAGAGGGCAGCAAAAGGAGAAATCGACCGAGATTTTAGCTAAGGAGGCAGCACCTGTGTTGGCCACCCTAAGCACATCCGTCCCCTCCATGAACACTCATTTCTTTCAAGGGGCGGGCACAATTTAGTCACGGTTCAACCTTCTACAGGAAGCTACAGGACTTTCTACAGGAAGTTCTGTATTTTTACCAAAAACATCCTGTAGAAGCCTTTTGGCAGGCTAGAATCGATTATGGAGAGGGATTTGAAGCTTGAAGTCTGTTGAGGAGGCATGCAACCACTCTTTTCTTCCATCCTCCACTGGTTTCATCCCCTTTCACCACCATTTCCGCCATCAGATTGAATACACTTGCACAACCATACCCAAGCTGAGAATTCTTTAGGAAAAGGGGCAAGTAGTGGGAAGAAGAAAAGAAGCATGGTTTCATGACAGAGAAGAGGACATCACTTCAGAAGCTTGGCATGACAAGGAGGCCATCAGGGCCATCAAAGACGAGGAGAGAGATTGGTTGCTCAGAGGATGAGCAACACTTTCAGTAGGGGGGTGATGATGAGCCCCAAAAATGTACAATTATTTGGGCTCATTCAACCTCCTAATTTGACTTAGTCCACCATTCTCATTTGTTTATTGCATGTTTTTTATTATTTTTATGTTAATAGAGTGAATTTGGTTAGTCATTATGCCAACAAGTCTAATGGGTGCTTTGTGTAGCCTTTTTGGTCAACTTGGAGACAAATTTGAAGGCCTTAATGAGCACTTGGCAGCCAAATTCGTGGGAGAACAAGCTAGAGGATTTGTAGGAAGGTGTCCCCCTCATTTATGGGCCCTTACCTCGAATTCTCCACCATCAGCTCGGAGTTCAAGGGCCACTGAATCAATCATCTCAAGGGCAGCCAAGCAAGTCAAGTTGGACTGCTGTTAACTACAAGTCTTGGGCAGCAAAGTCCCTAAATTTTAGGAGGACTGTTGGGTCCTCAAATTGTATAAATAAGAGGGCTTAAGACCTCATTTCAGTTAGTCATTTTTGGGATTAGCTAGTTAGTCAATTTGGTTAGCCAATTAGTCTTTTTGTAAGCCAGTTTTGGCATGATGTTAGAATCATGATTATTCAATAAAGACAGGCAGCTTTTGATTCAATTCTGAGTTTTTAAGGGAGCTATAGCTCTCAGGTTAGGGCCCAACCTGAGAGCCATAGACCTCCTCTTCTTTGTAGTGTTATTTACCTTTCTTTTCAGCACTTTGTTTACTTGTTTTGATATGCATTTCAAGAACACAGTTTGCTGATTTGATTTCTTTAATAGGATTAAGTAGGATTAGCTTGTGGTTAATTTTGCTTTCAGTTGCTTAGATCAGAATAGGAGAGTTGTAATTCATTGGAGCTCCAGAAAAGGTTGAAAGGACCTCACTGCCATCTCTGTTAGGGATTGGGGTGCAGTCTGAACCAACCACCAAAAAATGCAGCCTTTTACCTTTATGCAAGCTGCAACACAGTCGTTTTCATTATAGATCTTTCCATGCACTTCAATCTTGAACCATACTCCTTCATCACAACTTCATGCACAACTTCTCTTCACGATTTACATTGCTGTTCATTGAGTTCATAGCACAGGAAGCATAGGTTAATGAATTCTCGTCTTTGGTGACAGTCATAAGCAATTTGTTTTATTTACACTGCTCCACATCATTCCATTTCCTTCTTCTTCATCTTGACCACACCTAAAGCCACATCCTTGACCTCTGTTCAGCTCGTTTACCTTCCAACTCTTCCATTGCCCACGTAGCTTCATTTTCTTGACCTTTCATTGTTCTAGCCTTCCATCCACCAACCAACTTTGTGCACTCTTTCCCCATCCTATTTCTCTATCCCTGAGCCATCACAAGTTCCATCTCCACCTCACCTATCCTCCCACACCACTCCAACACTTCACCATCCCCCAAAACTTCCACGGCCAAACATCCTGTAGAATTGCATAGACTTCCTGTAGAAATTCCTGAGTTTCCTGTAGGATCCCCTGCAGACATCCTGTAGGAGCCCACACCCTCGGTTGCTGAGCATCTGAACGTGAGGAACCTCTGTGGACTGATGCTAAGGATCCCTGGGGGACCTCTCTTAGCCTCCCCAACCTTTCCCAAGCTTTCCTTCCTTCTGCACCACCTCTGCACAACCAAACCCTAATAAGAACAAAATCACAATCACTCCAACCATTCAAGCAAAAACATAAAAACAATGTCCTTTTTCATGAAAGTAGTTTGAGTTCATGCATTTCACATAACTAGAGGTAATGGCATCATTCTTAGACATCTGCACTCTCACTATTGCATCATAGAGGTTAAACTAGTCAGATTAGGGTTTCCTAGGGTTTCCATGCTTTGGTTTGCTTTCAGTTCATTTTTGCCAAGTAGATTAGTTTTCTTTGAGCTAGCTTTCGTCCATCATTTAGCAAGCTTCTTCTGAGAGCATATAGAAGTTGGCTTGAGCCCTAGCGGACTTGTGCCAGCTGACCAAGTGACAGCTGCGACAAGAGCTAGTACTTGTGCATACAACACCGTCGCTTCCAAGTTTGTACGAACTACCGGGTTGATAAAATTACAGATAGGAAGCTCCAGGAGTTGTAGCATTATTGCTACAATACTGGAGCCCACCAGTAAGACCAAGAATTTTAGCTATGGATCACTTTTAATTGCTTTTACCTTAGAAATAATTCCATTGATGCAACCCCAGCATGTAACACTGGGTGTAGCTGGTCCTAGAGATCCACGGATACAACGGTGGGTCAAATTGATGGCTAGACATGATGGTCAGTCATCGATTACATTTACCATTGCATTCGTTAGTTGGCTCGATCGACAATACATTGTCATTGAGGAGCATCTATATTCAGGGATGGACTTTCGTGGAGATCCAGAGTTGAGTCTACCAGTGGGAGCTCAATGGGGTGCTATAGGTAAATTGTTTTTGACCAAAATGTTTTTTTATTTTTAAGTTTCTACATGTTTTTGTGTTTTGATGTTCCAAGACTAAACTAAAATCATTCTCATTCATGCAGATGTGGGTATTTTTCAAGCTATCAGGCACCAACAGAAGGCAGGTGGGCTAGCGCAGAGAAAGGGAGAGCAGTTCTCCAGGATTTTGATTTAGCCAAGACATTGGCAGAGTTGCAGGGTCATGTGGAGGGATTAACCCTTGGTATTCCAGATTTCTGGATCGAGGAGTTACCTATGAGGCTGCAGCACCATACTATTGGTGTTCTAGGCCATTAGATGCAGATCTTGTGCATGATATCTCAGGTTGTGACTTGTTATCATGAGCATCACTAGGTCTACTTAGGATGTTTTTTGCATGCATTTTGAGTTTTTAGGTGAGATGACCAAATATGTCTTGGACACAAATTTTGTAAATTTTTTAAAACATCTATCTATTTTTACTTTCAATGTTTTTATATATATGGTTATATGCAATCCTATTCAACTAATGATGTGAATTGAAAATGTACTTTTACATGTGTCGCAAATGTCTATTTAACACATAGTTTGCTAATGAGTCGGTTAATGTGTTAAAGTTTATGGAAATATGTTGATATTGAATGTACTCAAAATTTCTTTCCAAAATACGAACTCTAAGGAACATACGAAGAATTGTTGGGTTTTGGACGATATAAATGTTTGTTAGTTGCAGTACAATGAGTTGTGAGTCCAGCCTAATGATGATTTGGCGGATGCCAAGTGAAATGACATCAGATAGAAGTTCGATCAATGTGCTATACTCAGCGATATTGTTCGTTGATCGACCAATACAAATCCCTTGAAAACTCACTAACTCGCCACTTGGAGCGAAAATGGCCCATGCTGCAGAAGATAAGTTCTGAGTACTATGACTAGCACCATTGGCGTAACCAAAAAATGGTTCCAAAGGTTCCGACATTTGCAACAAATGCAAAGCAGATTACTTAACCACATAAAAACTCTAAAAGACACACTGACACACACACATGCAATTAAAGCATATATACAGTGAGTTTTACTACACTCAATTAAGCATAGTAATGTTTGAGGTACAACCCATTTCAAGGTTGTGACAATGGAATTCCATCATAATCCACCAACTCATAGGCACCTTTTGCCAAAACACGTTTGACAATATAAGGACCCATCCAAAGCGGTTCAAATTTTCCTGCTCCTAGTTTATCAACTTCCTAATTGTAAAGCAAGACCAGGTCTCCTTCTGAGAAAATGCGAGGCTTGACACTCCTATCATATTGCACCTTGATTCATTTCTTATGCACTTCGTTAGCCAATGCGGCTTCACGATGGGTTTCATCCAGATGGATGAGTTCCAAGAAATGCGCTTCTTCTTCAGAAGTGTCGGCTAATAGGTGAATCGCAAGTTTGAGAGATGAAATTTCACATTGTATCGGCAAGATTGCCTCTAGACCATACACCAACTAAAAGGGTGTGAATCCAGTTACATTTCTCACCGAGGTTTGATATGTCCACAAGGAAAAGTATAGGATTAAATGCCAGTTTCGTTTATGAACCCTTATAATTCTTTGCAACATTCTCTTTAGGACTTTGTTGATGGCCTCAACTTGTCCATTCGCTTGTGGATAATAAGGAGTAGAACTATCATGTGACAGTCCTAACTTGGCAGTTAACTCAACCATCATGTGATTACAAAAATGCAACCCATGATCTGTAACTATAGCCTGTGGTACACCAAACTGGGCAACCACGTGGTTGAAAAAGAAAAGAGTAGACGTCTCGCCGCTGTTGTTTAATTTTGGCATCGCCTCAGCCCATTTTGTGAAATAGTCAATGACGACTATAGTGTACCCATGCCCCCCGGCCAAGGTGGGGTTACATGTCATGAAGTCAATGCCCCATTTGGTGAATGGTCCAACAGCGATGATAGGATGCAATGGTGCAGGTGGTAATCTAGCTTTACGATCATAGATCTGGTGTGTGTAACAACTTCTGACAACAATTATGCAATCTTTGAATATGGAAGGCCATAAGTAACTAGCATGGAGAATTCTCTACGCAGTAGCATAACTAGATAAGTGTCCACCACAAGCACCTGAATGGAAATCATTCAAAACTTTCTCGGCTTCCTCATGAGTGAGGCACCTTCATAAAATCGTATCAATACCACGACGATAAAGAGTGTCGCCAACGATCAGATAATCTTTGGCTTGGTATTGGATACGTCACTGTTGCGAGTGAGAGGTATTAGGCTGGAAAGTTTGGGTCTGGAGATAAATCAGTATATCTCCATACCACGCGTCAGATGACGAAATCAGGAACAGAGACTCATCCAAAATTGATGGTTCTGATGTTGAATCAATGGTATTCGAGGGAAGGTCGCAAAGAAGCTCGACGAAGACTAGAGATTTCTTTGATTTGGATTTGATGAATTCTAAATCAAACTCCAGCAAAATGACGATCCATTTTGAGTATTTCCCCCCTAGCAATTGATGTGACCAAATATATGTCATAGGGTTGCAATCCGAAATGACGGTGGTCTTTCAGAGCAGGATGTAGTGGCGAAATATTTGTACAACTTGAACAGCAGCTATAGCTAACTTTTTGATGTAAGAGTACTTAACTTTTGTATCATTGAGATTGCAGCTCAAATAATATATCGTATGTTTAATCCCATCTTCTTCTTGAACTAAAACCATTCCAATGGTTGTATCTGCGGCGACGAGATACAAGAAGTAGTCATTTTGATAATTCGGGGAATACATTAATGAGGCTCTAATCAAGGTATCTTTAAGAGCATCAAAGGAAGCTTGTGCAACTTGGCCCCAATGGAAGGGTATCCCCTTTTTCAATAAACGAGTAAATCCTTTAGCCATTTTAGCATAATTAGGAATGAACCTCCTCAGAAAGTTAGCCTCCCCTTGGAGTCTCTGTAACTATAGTAGATTGGAAGGTGGAGGCAAATCAAGGATTTCCTGAACCTTAAGTGGATCAAGTTGAATTCCCTCCTTAGACACTACGAATCCAAGAAAACGACCAGAACCAACACAAAACCCACATTTGTGTGGATTGAGTCGTATTTTGTAGTGTCGGCACTGTAAAAATATAGCTCTCAATTGTTGCAGGTTATCAGTCCGCTTTCGTTAATGAGCAGGTAAATCCTCAAGGTATGGTTGAAAAATATGTTTGATGTCATGGAAGGCATAATTCATTGCCCTCTGAAATGTTTCCCCTGTGTTCTTCAAACCAAACGAGAGTTTCCTATAAGCGAATGTGCCCCATGGACAAATAAAAGTAGTTTTATATTGGTCCTCTAGGAAGATATTGATCTGATTATAGCCAGAAAACGCATCCATGAATGAGAATATTTCACATCTGGCACATTCATCAATAATCTGGTCGATAAAGGGAGTAGGATAATTATCTTTTGGAACAGCTTGATTAACATCCCTATAATCGACTCACACTCGTATTGACCCTTATTTCTTCATGACAGGAACAATATTGGAAACCCAATCATTAAGAGGAATAGGGTAAATGAAACTAGCATGAAAAAGTTTTTCAACTTCTATTTTAATAGCAACATCCTTCTTTGGATGAAATGGACAGAGGAGCTATCACACTGGTTTGACATCATGATACATTTTGATCTCATGTTCAACTATACTAGAGTCAATTCATGGTATCTCCTCATATGACCATGCAAATATATCTCGAAATTCACGAAAGAGAGCATGGTAAATATCAAGTTCTGATGGAGAACAAGATTTTCCAACCTGAATGTTTTCTACAATGTTAGGTTTGGTTGAGATATTGATAGAAATAGTTTCTTCTATATTTGACAGGTTTCGCTTGGAATCTATTGTATCTATGAAAATAGAATTCGAAAGAAAATCGACAATTGAAGGGTGATTAAGTTCATCTGAATAATATTCCATTTGATCTGGAAGATGGGAACGATGATGATAATCTTCCCATGGTTCTCCTTCCATCATCATTGATTGGATGATTCCTTCATCAATATAAAATATACGTGAAAAAGGATCGGAGGAAGTACCATATTCTAATGAATGATCTACCCATACAATTGACAAAAATGGATTTGGGTTCGCCGCGCAAGCTAGAAAGATTGATTGCTATGCTAGCTCAATAGGGCTTAGTGACATGATTTTATTACTACTATCAGCTTCAAAACTATTGGTAATCTTCCTTAAGTCAGATGAAGTGTAAGATATCATGTTGCAAGTCTCAACTTTTGCCACTTTCACCAAATTTGATGGTGGTGGTAGTGAAAAAGTACCCATTAGGGAAGAATCTTTAAAGAGACCTACAGCAATGTTTTGAAGAGATAGCAGGGCTCCGTGTACCAACAGAATGCTTCCAGTAGTCTGTGAACTAGAGGCAAAGAAGGCGAGTTGGTCGATAACTGTGATTCCACCTTTATGAGGGAATGTAATCGTACGAAAATACATTGAAACCACAACAGCCATAGCATAAAACCATAGTTTTCCTAGTAAAATGTTGTAGTCAAGGGGTTCGTCAACAATCTCAACTTCAACAGTTACTGTTTTGCCTCCTAGTTTGATTTGAAAATTACTCAATATTCCACAAGGAGTATATGTGCGTCTATCAAAAGCGTTTAGTGTTGTTGGTGAACATGACAAAGGTGGTGAGCCAAGTGTTTTCCAGCAATTCATAGACATAATACAAGTAGATGCCCCCTCGTCAATAATGGTTCGATGAAAATTTTTATTCAAGGCATTTACTTGAATCAAGAATGCTAATTGTGCTAGTAACTGTGGCGTATAACCCACATGGTTGAAAACCACAAGATTGGAATCAGTTGGATCGATTCCACCAATTGTTGACAACAAAGCTTGCTTTTGGGAGGGACAGTTCTGAAGTACCTCGAGCATAGACATAGTAGAAAGTGACTAAGCCAAATCTTCTACTATATTATAGTTCTGTGCAGCTCGATATTGAGGGTCAAATGTCGATTTATGTACAACTCCCTTGGGCGGTTTTATTGTTAACTCTGGAGCAATAGGTGGTGGAATAGGATCAGTCAAAGTCGAAGTCGAAGAGTTAGGTTGATCGGCCTAGTTATTTGACGATGACAGTTTATTTTCATAATCTTTACTTCGTGTTGATGCCAAAACTTCAATTTTAGGCTTAGAGGAGGATAGCATAAGCACTTGGGAAGTGGAAGCAAGGTCTGTAGCAACCATATTTGTCTCTGGCTTTGGAAAAGGATCAGTCAATACCACAGATGTATTAGAAGTCTTCAGAAGCTTTGAGACTTCAGAGTGGTGAGGACAATCTTGTGTAAAATGCTCATCGTTACATATCAAACACGGGTAGCTAGGTTTCCTAGCTGAAGGAGAGGAATCAGATGATTTCTCTTGAGGGGAGTTATTTTGTTTCTTCTTATTTTTCCCCTTCTTCTTACTTCCTAGTTGCTTTTCATTCTTTCTCTTGTCATATGACACGACATTGATTTTGGAAGTAAGAGTGTTATCAGGTGCGTTTGTAGTTTGATTGGAAATGGCAAGTGTTTGACCAGATGGTCTACCTAATGTTTGTGTGCTCGAAGAACCAATCACACCGTCATCGGCATGAGAGTCCTTACTCGATGGTGAAAGAGGAACAATGAAAGGTGGTTGGGGTGCATTCAGGATCTTGTCATAGAGCATGCTAGACTGTGTATAAATCAAGTCCAAATATTGGGCATGAGCAATTACTTGCTCTTCAATGACAACTCCACCTTTTTCCACATCCTCAGTTGTAGATGGCAGCAAGGTATTTATAAACCACTCAGCCAGAAGCTGATCAGGAACATATGTTTTAAACATTCGATGATGACGATGCCACTCATGAATATGATCAGATATATGAGTAGCAGTAGTCTATTTAAAGTTGGTTAATAGTTTCGTTCTAGTCTCATATCATATGGGTAACTAGAAGTGGGTTAGAAACGTGGTAGCTAAGGCAGTGAAGTTATCAAAAGAAGCTCGTGGTAACTCGATGTACCACTTCGCAGTCGGGCTAATAAGTGTTCTCTGGAAAAGACGTAGTCTAACAGAATCATCATTCAAGGAGTTTTATGAACACCATAAATGAAAATTCATGACATGGTTGGACGGGTCTTCTTCATGGTTTCCATTGAATTTCAGAATATGGGAAGGTAACTTATGAGGAATCACTGGCCACCAAGGTGCATAATGAATTGGGTCATTGGTGAGCTGGTTTAGATCTGGTAATTCAAGTGTCACAACGAAAGGCAACTGTTTATTGAGGTCAGGTTGAGCATATCCAGGGTAAGATGGGATTTCCTGGGCAATAGGCCTTTGCATACCAGCATAAGGCATCTGTCGCTGGTAACCTTGATAAGGGTAAGTTTGTTGAGAAAATCCGACATAAGGTTGTTGTTGAGCACTAGGATACATTTGTTGTTGTCCAATGCCAACATAGGCTTGCTGACCAGGACCTGGATAAACTTATTGCTGACCAAACCCAGCATAAGCTTGTTGACCTGTTGATGCCTCGAAAATCGCTGCAACAACATAGGGGAAACCACCCGGTCCGGACCTTAGTGCAGCTCCTTTTCCGTTTGGAATAGTGGCTCCGACTGGGAATAATGGGACCAGTTTCCCAAAAATAGATAAAATGGGATGGATGAGTGACTTATAGATTATGCTAGTGATAAGCAAACAACTAAAACTATCGGCATGAATATAATAACTATAATCTACCCCGGGGTTTTATCGATCTCTAAAGTGTAGCGTTTGATGATCTGAGCTTTTAGACAGGCATATAGATGACTCTGTCTCTAAACATAGATATTAAATTATTCAAGATTGCTATGCATAAATAGTTACACAAAGCGATAACAGCGAAATTACTACACTTTATCATTTATATCATTGTCACATGCATGATTAAAGGAAAAGGCAAATCGCAAAACATCCAATAGTGGGCTGAGATAGAGATTTGCTGTTACAGCGCATACATGTATTCAACAATAGCAAGAATATATAGCATAACAATTCATATAAAAGAAATGACTTTAGACATAGATAAAAGTACCATATGAGCTGCGGCACATTCCCGAATATCAATCGTTATTAGCAGTTCTTCCTCCAACACAGAAATCGTCCTCAACAAAGGCAATAGTGCGCAATTGCATTAAAAATTTAATGTCGAATTCAGAACAACTGGTCCAATTTCATAAAAGAATAGTGACTGAAGCACAGTAGTGCAAACTTCAGCCTATTAAGTCTGTTACAAAATTTTACGACCCTTTCCAAAACAATGAAAGGGTCTATAAATACTAATCTAATTCAAATATCTACTAAACAGAAATCCTACTAAGCTGGTATCAATAACTTTTGATCCTGTTTCGGCTGGCGATCTGGCATGCGGGAGGGTGACTCATTGAGTCGGCTGCTTTCCTTTGAATCTGAGCTGATTAATTGCAAGCATTGGCTCAACTTCCGGAGGTTTGTTGAGGCACGAACTAAGCTGTGCAGCGTAGGTGGCATCTTGGATATCGGGAATTATACACCCGATTGCGTCTGTAAGGCACTTTAGGGCAGATCTCTGTGTATGTGGCTTGATTAAAAAGAGCCAATATGCATCTAAGGATAAGCTTTTAACTCCAGCGATTAATCTTCCTTTTTCTTCTAATTCAGGATAGCATGTTTGCTCTAATGTATTTGTGGTTGTCATCTTTCCCGGTGTACATTGAGAAATCATATTGGCCAGGTAAAGAGTGTTATTGACTAGATCCACTAGATTGTTGGCGGTTGATTTACATCTTGAAGCCGCCCTTTCTGCTTTCATCATTTGAGTGTGCCATTCTGTGAAAAGTATATCTTTATGTGTTTCTATAATCCTGGGCAATTTTTCTGCTTTTCCCAAATCAGTATCTTGCCATTCAAGATATGCAGTAATGGCCTCGTCCACTTGATCTAGTTCAGTCCTGGTGTTTTCTACCTGCTGATTTATTGCTGTAGTTAGCTCACATAGTGGCTCAGCTTGAGCGATCTGTTGACATAAGAGTCTGACCTGAGATATCAACGCTTTGTTTATCAATAATGCCTCTGATTTAAATTCTTTTACCTGCGACGCGCCCTTCATCTTTTCCAGCTACGATGACATTTGAGCGATTTGCTCATCTTTGGTCTTTATCATTTGCTCATTCGCCACTCTCAAATTTTCCAATGCCTCCGACAATTCTTTTTGTTTCTGGATTGCACTTTGATCAATCCTTTGCCTTTCTGCTTGCAATTGCTGAGTCAACTGATTTTTCTCTTGTTGTTGTGCTAGCAACTGTTCTTCTGCTTGTGCTGCCCTTTGCTTTGTTTCAACCAATTCTGTCTGTAACGCAAAGATTTCTTGGTCCTTATTCTTCAATAGAAGGCTCACCTCCGATGCTTTGTCAATTGTTGCCGCCGAATAAGTGCCTGCATACTGTGATAGCTTTGTTAAGTCATCGGAGGGATCCAATTCCTCCTTCCATACTACATTACCCGTGACCGTTTGTTCGGGGAAGATAGAAGGTTGATCAATCCTTCGTCTCTTCCTTGACCGCTTTACAACTGCCCTGTGTCTTGGGCTGTAGAAAACATCCAATGGCGGAATATCTTCTATCTGTAGAATAATCTGGTCAGAGGGGTCTTTTGGAATAACTTCAACTTCTTTAGAACTTGGTGGGCCGCTGGTTCCACTTGGAACCTGAGGAGAGGTAACATCCTGAGTATCATTTGTCTTAGAAGTATCCCCATCTTTTGAACATTCCAATCCACTAATGATGGAGTGAAATTGCTGCCATTCTTGTAATAAATTGGGGTCTATAGTAGTGTCTACATTAACATCGGTGGTTTGCTTCTACTGCTCTTTCTCCTGCTCTTTCCTCTGTTGTTCCTCTTTTTCTTTCCTCTGTTTTTCTTCTTGTTCCTTTTTCTGCCTATCTGCCAGTTCTTTTTTCTGCCTTTCTTCTTGTTCCTTTTTCTGCTGTTCCTCTTGTTCCCTTTTCTTCTTATCTGCCAGTTCTTTCTCCTGTTGCTTCTTCTGCCTCTCCTCCTGTTGTTTGGACTGTTCCCGAACAGGTCCGCTTGATGATGTCGCTGGGGTTGTTGCCAGTAAATCCAGAGTCAGAGTTTGCAACCTCTATTCTCTGAGTTTATTGAACTCAGTTAATCCCTCATCATTATATTGCATCCTAGCGAGTTCTTTAGCGTGTCCTATTGATTCGGAGGCAACGAACAGGTCATCAAACATATCTTTCTGATGCTCAAACCTTGTTAATTTGGCCTGTTCTAATGCATTGTAAGCAGTCTTTTTTGGGTCGTATGGTCTGTTTGGGATTGTGGCCAGAGTTAAAGACTGAAGCTTCGTGGCTTCCTTTTCTGCATGTTTAAGATCATGCAAAGTATAAACACCACATCTGAAGGGAAAAGATGGCCATCCCTTTTTCTTTTCTCTTTTGAGAGTCTGTGTAGTACTCTCAGCCATGATTTGATATGCAATTTCCCTTGCTAGCAGCTTATCTGGAACATATAGAGGGAGAACATGTGGATCGGCTTCACTGCCGAAAACTCTGATATAGGTGAAATTTTCTTCTCCAAACCAACTTGCTACCGCTGGTAAATCAAAGGAAGCTTGATAGGAAATTTTTGGAATGGGTTTATCAAAAATGGAATAATAAATAGGTACCATAAAACCATTACAGATTTGATACAGGTGGTCTTTATAAGAAGACTTCCACAATTTTTGATGATATATATGAATGGGTGAAGGGTCCTGTGCGGTCCACCTCCACCCGAGAACAGGAAATTCGGAATTGAAACAAAGGGTGTCTAAGATATATGCACTATAGTAGAATGGGGGCATTTTCCTTTCTGAAACAACAGTCTGAGATCTAAAATCACGAACAGCTACTGCTAATTTATCCGAAAGAATAGTAGCCCAATCCATAATCCAACTGTTTACTGCTGCCTCCATTAAAGGAACCATTTCAATGGTAAAATTGGCAGAATCATGCAATCCGCACAGCCTACACATCATAATCCCCGCATAACAATAAGGAGAAGCCAAAGAATCGACCGAGTACTTACCGGAGGATTCATGCTTGTGCTTGTTGGGATTTTGCCTCCAATCCTTGATAGGTTCAGATTCGATCTCATTCTCGCTTGTGAACTTCTCCAAGAAGGCCTTGTTATATATTTTCTCTGGTTCAGGCAAATGATACATTTGCCTTAGGTCATCTGGCTTGAATGATCCGAAAATCCTCCCATCTCTGGTATTAAAAGTTCTGTCTAATATGGGGATTTCTTCAATCGCCCATCGCACAACGTCTGTATAGGGAAGAATTTGATCTCTGGCCGCTATCCTGTGAAGGAAAGAGTCGGCCAAATCTTTGAGAGTTGCATCAGACTTCTTGAGTAAGTCCACACTGGCTTCTGTCACCACCTTTTCTGGTTGCTCAGCTTCAATTAGGTTATAAGTGCCCTGCCAAGTAACTCTGGTGAGCCCTGTGCATGTGGTATCAGATATTAGTCCCTTCTTCTTATTTGCATCCGCTTGTCCTGCAGTTGGTGTTGCGGAAGCACCTGCAGTCTTCTTGGACTTCTTTCCCATCTTCTCAGGTCTGGCTTCTGTGAATGAATTCTGCACAAAGAGGCAATTGGGCGTAATACACAGAGATAGCGATGAAAAACTCTTAAGTGATACAGCACATATGAATAGATGTGTAACTGAAGGATTTAGCTTTTAAAATGGGCGCGTATACAATCCGTGAAAAGATTTTAGGACATGATCTTATTAATTAGCCGTTTTCAATCCGTCATTCCTTAAATGCCCATTATATCGTTATTTGGGTGAATGATTCACTTAAGCATGCAATGGTCGTTTTGGCAGTTGATCATAGATGAAGGATTGCGTGAGCGATCCAGCTTTTATTACAAATGAATTACGCCATCCCATCACTTAACGGCTCTTCGTCGAAAACCGCGCTTTATCGGATCGCAATCGGGGTGTGATTAGTGCGCTTTAATGGTGTGTATTGGATATCACCGATCGCCGAATGCGATATCGCATCGGCGAAAAGTTTTGAGCGCAATAAGAGTTGGGTGAGATTGCCGCCGATATCCGATTCTAGATTGCGCATCGCATCGGGACAAGTCTTTGGGAACATCACAACTGTTGTAGCGTGTCGCCGATCGCCGAACTCGCCGAATGTGTATCGGGTCGGGACTATTGGCATGGGGCATTATAACATGTACATGGAATATCGCCGATCGCTGAATGCGCCGAATGCGCATCAGCGGAAAACTTTGGGGTGCTTAATTATAATTCATGTGTCATTGCGATATGCGATCTTGCGATCGATTTATCGCAATGACAAATCATTACATTATTTCTTTTAAGGGTTTGCCCAGAAAGTTTTATAAAGTGCATTTATTCATTTATTGGACTTTTTTGGATTACAATAGCATTGATACCAAATTAAATTCTAAAGGGACCCATTTCATACGTTAATATTTATAAGTAAAGAGGATATGAAATGGGGGTTGTTGTAGAGCACAACAATTGGCGATTCGCTGGAAGAACCAGTTATCTTTTTCAAAAAAAATAGAAACATATAAGCTTTTTTCAGAAAATAGAGTTTCAATCAATGGGGAAATTTCTAATATAACTAGATTTCAATATATTCTGAGAAAAATGAGACTATTTTGTTGACTTCCTTTTGTTTAAGAAAATAAAAACATTCTAAGCTTTGAAATAGGTCTTTATTGGTTTGTAATGATAAAATAGAATATCTTTCCAAATCAGCCTTTATAGTAAACTCATATGTCATAGGTAGAGCCTCTGCTGCCAGCAAACATCTATAGTTTCGACAGGGATACCTTTTAACCATGTGATTGTCCATTGTCCCATCCAATTAAGAGTGTGATTAACAGAATGAATTCAAAATATTTTTTCATATTTTGTATTTCATTTCCTTTTTTTTTTTTTTTTTTGTCATTGATAAGATAAAAAGCCATTGTCCTGGTTTGGTGGCCAGCTATTGACAATGCCACTCACTGATAGTAGTTTAAATGAACAAGCTGGCTCGTGATGAGACCCCTTGTCTTGTAATTTCAAGCCATTACCCTGTTTTGGTTTGCAGTATTGGTAATGTCAGATAAACTATTTCTCTATGAACGTGGTAAGCAGGCTTGTAATAAGACCTCTTATCTTAAATACCTTATATTTTAGAATTACACTCTGAAAAATCATAAACTTTAGTGAATGGGGTGAACAATCTTCTTCTTAAGAGTAATGGATGACAGAGTAAGAGTTGAAGATGCTGAGATTGGATTGATTCCTATCTTAGTACGGATA
This sequence comes from Pinus tabuliformis, assembly GCA_031772625.1. Taxonomy (NCBI): domain Eukaryota; kingdom Viridiplantae; phylum Streptophyta; class Pinopsida; order Pinales; family Pinaceae; genus Pinus; species Pinus tabuliformis. The sequence goes on from CM062813.1 coordinate 511,149,422, forward strand.
ACCTTTAAAGACCAATTTGAAAAACAGAAAATGGTTTATAATATTTCTATGTTTTGAGAGGAGTTGACAAAATTTTAATTGTGATTTCAGAATACAAAGATATCTAACTTCCTAGAAATTATCCTTTTTGGTTAAAAATTCTATCTTTTCAAAAGCAAATGTTCATATTCACTCTATGGGACAACTTTTTAAATACAGCAAAAGGTCAATGGGAGACATCTCACAACCTTATTTCTAAAAATCCTACAAACTATAAAAACCTACTGAAATGAAAAGAGAAGGGGTTACCTCCTCAGTGAAAGAATTTCTTCAAGACAAGGCCATTAACAGGGAGAGAATCTCTCAAACCTGATAAATCTTGCAATATAAAGGTTGAATGGCCTATCTTCTCACAGATCTGAAATGGTCCAAGCCACAACTTCTGGAACTTAGAGTGTTTACCCTTATCCTCATGGGCTTTGTCCCATTTCAGAACTAAATCACCGACTTGGAACTGTTTTGAACCGGATGAGGCTGAATCAAAAGCTGCTTTGATGACTTGCTGATGTTTGGCATGGGTAACCTTGGCTTTTTCTCTTTCCTCTTCTAATTTTAAAATCTGGTCATATCTAAACTGAATGGAAGAGGAAGGAGTTTCCTCAATGAACTGCACTAGGGCTAAAGAAGGAAGAATAAGATTTGTGGGTAAGATTGCTTCTTTTCCATAGACAAGATTAAATGGAGAAGTTCCAATAGAAGCTTTCTGTGTTATCCCATCGGCCCATAATGCGAACACTAAGGATTTGTGCCAATTCCTCTGATTTTGTTCGATAGTTCGCTTAATGATTTTAATCAGATTCTTATTAGTAGATTCTGCTAAACCATTTCCTTGGGGATAATAATTAGCAGAATATTTTAACTTAAATCCTCTTTTAATAGTGAAATCAAACATCGCATTGCCTGAAAAGTAAGATGCATTATCGAAAACAAGAGCATTTGGGACACCAAACCTGGTAATGATGAATTGGTCTATGAATTCAATGATTGCTTCAGAGTTTGCTGTCTTTAAAGGGATTGCCTCAACCCACTTTGTAAAGTAATCGGTAGCAGTAAGGATATACTTATGCTGTTTGGAAGATGCTGGAGTAATCTCCCCAATGATATCCAATCCCCATTGCTCAAATGGCTGTTCAATGTTGATCGGTTGCAGGGGGAAAGCTGATTTACGTTGTCTTCCGCTAGCAGTTTGACAATTTAGACATTTCCTTACATACTCGTGAGCATCTTTAAACAAAGTAGGCCAATAGTAACCAGCATGAATAATTTTGTGAGCTGTTGTGTCAGCTCCGAAATGTCCTCCTACTGGTCCATCATGTAGCTCCTACAAAACCTTTTGGGCTTCAGGTTTTTCAAGGCATCTTAACAAGATAGAATCGTAATTCTGTCTAAAAAGCACGTCATCAATGATGGTAAAATTCTTCGCCTTTAATCTAATGGCCCTTTTGTTTTTGTAAGACAAATTCGGAGGTGCATAACCATTTTTTAAATAAAAGATTAAATCTGCATATTGAGATCCAGAATCAGTAACACTTATCTGATTAATTTCTTGAGTTTGATCTGTGTCGCTTGATTCTGGAATGTTGGATGCTCCTGCCAATATCCTGCAAAAACCTTGGCCCCTAACAATCTTTGCTGGCTTAATTTCTAGGTCATACTCTTGAAGCGCTGTGACCCAATTTGCCCTTTTTTCACCCAGCTCTTTTTGGATTAATAGTTGCCTAACTGCCGGGAAAGGAACTATTATTTTTGTATGGGTTTTTAAAAGAAAGGGTCTATAATGTTTGACCGCTTTGAATACAGCAAAGGCTTGTTTTTCTACATAGGAATAATTTAATTCGGCACCATGAAGATTCGAACTGAAGAATGATATGGGTGCTTCTAAATTGTGAGCATTTGGCTGCGTGAGAACTATAGCATAAGATACATCGGACGCAATGGTATACAATGTAAAATGATTAGAAAAATTTGGAGTATTCAAGGCTGGGGCATTGATTATTGATTGTTTGATAACATCAAAAGCCTGCTTTTCTTCTGATCCCCACTTGAAGACTGAATTCTTCTTGATCATTGTCTGAAGTGGTAATACAATTTGAGAAAAATCTAGGACAAATCGTTTAACAAAATTAATCTGGCCTAAAAATGACTGCATCGACTTTTTATTGTGAGGGAAAGGGATTTCAGAAATTTCCTTGATCCGATCAGGATCAATATAAATGCCATCTTTGGATACAATAAAGCCTAAGAGTTTTCCTTGATGAAGAGCAAAGAAAGACTTCTTTGGGTTCATAGAAATACCATACCTTTTGCATCGCTAGAAGATTTGATTTAAGTCATGCAATTGATTATATCTCTTTTTAGAATATACAGTAATATCGTCTAGATAGACGACTACTGTTCGGTTGATCAACCCTCTAAAGGCTATATCCATAGCTCTCTGGAATGTCGCTCCTGCATTTATGAGTCCAAAAGGCATTTTCTGATATGCATATGTTCCCCATTTTGTTCTGAATGTGGTTTTAAGTTGGTCATCAGGATGAACCAGAACTTGGTTATATCCTGAGAATCCATCAAGAAAGGACATCAATTCAGAGCCTGCTACTGATTGGAGGATTTGCTCCATAGTAGGTAATGGGAAGTTATCTTTCAAGCTCGCTTTGTTCAGGTTCCTGAAATCAATACAGATTCGAATGTCGCCATTTTTCTTTCTGACTGGCACCATATTAGAGACCCAGTTTGAATGTCGGACTGGAAAAATAATCTTGGCTTTCAAGAGCTTGTTGAGCTCCGACTTTATCTGGCTCTCCAAATTTGGATGTATTTTTCTTAACTTTTGCTGAATCGGTTTCTGATCAGGAAGCATAGGAATGGTATGCTGGATAATAGATGTATCATACGTCTTCAAGTCATCATACTTCCAAGCAAAGACCTGTTTGTTTTTCCTTAACAATTTAATAAATGCTTCCTTTTCTTCCTGAGAAAGTCCTAGTCCTAAATTGATGTTTTGAGGAGCATGGTCAGTACCTAGATTTATCAATTCAAACCTAAGGGTAGAACTTTGAAGCTTTGCATTAATTACAGGTTTAAACCTGTCTTTGATATCATAAAGGTCTTCAAGCTTTACCACTGGTTTAGGGATTGAATTTTCTTGAGGTATTTCTTTCATCTGTAGATCATGATCATTTTCCTCAATAACTTGATTGTCATAGGATTTTTCGGAAGTTAGAAACTGCAAGATATCTTCGTCATGGTTAAATACTCTCCAATTAGTGACATTGTCAGGAATTGAAGGCCTAAAAAGTAATTCTACAGAAAATCTATCAAGGCTGTAGTCTTCAGAGGGTAGAAGCTTAGAAGCTACATTGGCTAGTAGGTCGGCTGCCGAGTTTTGTGACCTAGGAATGGAAGAAATGTTAAATGCTGAAAAATGTGAGGTAAGATCCTGTACTAGCGATTGATAATGCTTGAGGTGACTTGAAAGACAATGAATTGCATTCCTCACCTGTTTGACAATGATTTCCGAATCGCCGAATACTTTTAGATATTGCACTCCGAGGCTGATTGCTTTATATAATCCCTGGACTAAAGCTTCGTATTTGACTGTGTTATTAGTGCATTCAAATTCTAACCTACAAGATAGCATTGTCTTCTCTCCTTGTGGACTAACCAAAATGCACCCTGCTCCTGAGCCCTCGCTGGACTTAGAGCCATCAAAATATAAAGACCAAAATAAAGGAGTATTAACAAAAATATTTACATTTTCCTCAGCATCATTAAAACATCTGGACTTATCAGTTTGTGAAAAATTTTCATTCTGAGATGTAAAATGATTGACTGAAAAAGGAGATGATTGGGCAACAAAGTTGCCAAAGAATGACTCTGACGAATAGTTCCCCAAAATGTTGTTGTTGAACGCCATAGGTGAGTTTTCTTGCTCAAATTCAGTAACTGTGTGGGTCATATGCTTCTCTCGATCGATCCTTATTTGATTTGGCTTTCCCTTGTAGGGAAGCCACATATGTGACCAATCTGTGGAAATGTACCCATGCAGTTTTTTGGACCAATCTCTGCTCAAAATTAAACTGTAGAATTCAGGTATGTCAGCAATTAAGATATCAATCCGTTGTACAATCCTGGGATCGGCATACAACCTGATGGTTACGGAATTAATTTCTCCCACAACCTGCACTTTGGTCCTGTCCAACTGTACAATATGAATGGCAGACTTCTGGGGTTCAATGTTCAGTTTAGAACAAACTGAAGCTGGCATTATATTAGATGATGCCCCTGAATCAATCAAACAGTTGTGCAGGTTTCTATTATAAATCTCATAGGTCAGCAGGAAGGGTGGAGTATGAGAACTTGATCTATCTCCGATTAGAACTGAATCGGTAGCTTCAACCATACCTGAAGGAGGTTGGCCTGAATCGTTGGCAGCTCTTGCACTGGGAAGGGGAGTAGAGGGAACAGCATTCAATTCTTTAAGAAGTAATTTTTGTTGATGCTTTAATTTACTAAGCTCAAACATAGTTATGTTTGCCTTAGTTTTCTTCATATCATCAACAATATTATATTCCATTGAATCGGATACCACTAATGTCTTGGATGTCGAAGGAGAATTAGAAGTTGAAGGCTAGTTTTGCGGAATAACTACAGGTGACTTCTTTGGGGGAACTTTTTCCTTTGTCACGGTTGCACCTGTGCTCCTTTTCTTTGAAGTTGCCTGGGTAGGTTCAGAAGTACTTTTACTTCTTGTAGTAACCGGAAAGGCTTCTTCTTCATTCTCGGTATCAGAGTTTGGGAGTATAAAATCCCACATTCCGTGGCATTCAGCTACTTCTTCTTCATCATCGGTTTGTGAGGTTGTTTCCTCTTCCTCTTCTTCTTGCTCTGAATCTGCGTTAGATATAACATTGGGTGGCTTTGTTTCAGTTTTCTTAAAAGTCCTAAATGGTCTTTTGTTTGAGGTTTCGGCCACCTGCTTCTTTATTTCGACCATTTCGTTAGACAACGTTTTAAGGACCTTTTGTAAACCTTCCATGTCGTACGGGTCCTTTGGGGTTTTTTTCTTGGAATCCTCTTTAAATGAGACTTTTTTAGCTTTTCTATCTTCCAAAGCAGCTTTCTTCTCTAGAGTGTTAATGCACTTTTCAACAGCAAGTGCTTCTCTCATGTTTTCAGCTAAGGTAGGTTTCCCAGCCCTGTCGACAAAAATAGCTATGTTGGCAGGTAGGGCGGTAATATACCATTCGCTTCGAATTTGTTCACTTGGTTTAGAAGCGGTAGGGATTTTATTTAGGAGTTTATTAAATCTGGCATTAAACTCTTTTATTGGTTCCCTATGCTCTATTCTCAGATTGGAGAGGTCGTTTATTAAAGTGGCTAAGGACCTATCATCCCCATATTTGGTAAGAAACTGCTCTTGGCATGTGTTCCAACTGGTAATTGAACCAGAGGGTAAGGAAAAATACCAGGATCCTGCTGATCCTTGTAAGGTGTAGGGGAAGAGTCTTACAACAACATCTTGCTCTGTCACTCCTTTTAAGTTAACTGCTAACATAAAATTGTTAATGTGTTCTTCAGCCTGGGTCCCATCATCTGGGTTGAATTTAGGCAGCCATTTTTCAGGAGCATCTGGTAGATCATGCAATGGTGCAGGCATGTTGACTGCACCTGGCCTAGTCCATGGGTCTGCCATTATGATAGCGACAGTGGTTGACACTACTGTTGGTATTCCAGATGTATGGGAAGGGGTCAAAGATGAGGAGTAAACAGGTTGGGATATTGAGGCTTCTGATCCCTGGTGAATGACAATTTGTAATGGGGGAGTGGATGGTTGACCTCGCAGAGGGGAAAATGCAATGGAGGACGTGGATGAGAGCTCTTCACTTTCAGATCCTTCAGTAATTCTCTTCGCCTTTTTCCTTTTGGGTAAAGGGAACTCAGTGGGTTCAATACCGAGTTTTTCGCTCTGAAGTCTGGTGAGAGGATGATTGAGATTGAACTGCGAAGTCGCACTGCTTTCTGATACCTCAGATTTCTGTGGTGAAATCGAGAAGCTCTGAAGTTTATGGATTAGAGACTGGAATTCAGGTGATTCAAGACTTAATTGTTCTGGGGTATGATGGGTTTGAGCATTGGTAGTTGATTCCCCTTCTCCTTGTTTGGATACCAGCGAACCAGTGTGCAAATGGGAAGGTCGAGGGGATTCGGAGGGAGAATTACTCTTGGAATGGCTTATAGGTTTGGACTTATGTGCCATTCACAGTTGATGGCCCTCCTTCTAGTGCCAATTATGTTGATGCCTCGAAAATCGCTGCAACAACATAGGGGAAACCACTCGGTCCGGACCTTAGTGCAGCTCCTTTTCCGTTTGGAATAGTGGCTCCGACTGGGGATAATGGGACCAGTTTCCCAAAAATAGATAAAATGGGATGGATGAGTGACTTATAGATTATGTTAGTGATAAGCAAACAACTAAAACTATCGGCATGAATATAATAACTATAATCTACCCCGGGGTTTTATCGATCTCTAAAGTGTAGCGTTTGATGATCTGAGCTTTTAGACAGGCATATAGATGACTCTGTCTCTAAACATAGATATTAAATTATTCAAGATTGCTATGCATAAATAGTTACACAAAGCGATAACAGCGAAATTACTACACTTTATCATTTATATCATTGTCACATGCATGATTAAAGGAAAAGGCAAATCGCAAAACATCCAATAGTGGGCTGAGATAGAGATTTGTTGTTACAGCGCATACATGTATTCAACAATAGCAAGAATATATAGCATAACAATTCATATAAAAGAAATGACTTTAGACATAGATAAAAGTACCATATGAGCTGCGGCACATTCCCGAATATCAATCGTTATTAGCAGTTCTTCCTCCAACATAGAAATCGTCCTCAACAAAGGCAATAGTGCTCAATTGCATTAAAAATTTAATGTCGAATTCAGAACAACTGGTCCAATTTCATAAAAGAATAGTGACTGAAGCACAGTAGTGCAAACTTCAGCCTATTAAGTCTGTTACAAAATTTTACGACCCTTTCCAAAACAATGAAAGGGTCTATAAATACTAATCTAATTTAAATATCTACTAAACAGAAATCCTACTAAGCTGGTATCAATAACTTTTGATCCTGTTTCGGCTGGCGATCTGGCAAGCGGGAGGGTGACTCATTGAGTCGGCTGCTTTCCTTTGAATCTGAGCTGATTAATTGCAAGCATTGGCTCAACTTCCGGAGGTTTGTTGAGGCACGAACTGAGCTGTGCAGCGTAGGTGGCATCTTGGATATCGGGAATTATACACCCGATTGCGTCTGTAAGGCACTTTAGGGCAGATCTCTGTGTATGTGGCTTGATTAAAAAGAGCCAATATGCATCTAAGGATAAGCTTTTAACTCCAGCGATTAATCTTCCTTTTTCTTCTAATTCAGGATAGCATGTTTGCTCTAATGTATTTGTGGTTGTCATCTTTCCCGGTGTACATTGAGAAATCATATTGGCCAGGTAAAGAGTGTTATTGACTAGATCCACTAGATTGTTGGCGGTTGATTTACATCTTGAAGCCGCCCTTTCTGCTTTCATCATTTGAGTGTGCCATTCTGTGAAAAGTATATCTTTATGCGTTTCTATAATCCTGGGCAATTTTGCTGCTTTTCCCAAATCAGTATCTTGCCATTCAAGATATGCAGTAATGGCCTCGTCCGCTTGATCTAGTTCAGTCCTGGCGTTTTCTACCTGCTGATTTATTGTTGTAGTTAGCTCACATAGTGGCTCAGCTTGAGCGATCTGTTGACATAAGAGTCTGACCTGAGATATCAACGCTTTGTTTATCAATAATGCCTCTGATTTAAATTCTTTTACCTGCGACGCGCCCTTCATCTTTTCCAGCTGCGATGACATTTGAGCGATTTACTCATCTTTGGTCTTTATCATTTGCTCATTCGCCACTCTCAAATTTTCCAACGCCTCCGACAATTCTTTTTGTTTCTGGATTGCACTTTGATCAATCCTTTGCCTTTCCGCTTGCAATTGCTGAGTCAACTGATTGTTCTCTTGTTGTTGTGCCAGCAACTGTTCTTCTGCTTGTGCTACCCTTTGCTTTGTTTCAACCAATTATGTCTGTAACGCAAAGATTTCTTGGTCCTTATTCTTCAATAGAAGGCTCACCTCCGATGCTTTGTCAATTGTTGCCGCCGAATAAGCGCCTGCATACTGTGATAGCTTTGTTAAGTCATCGGAGGGATCCAATTCCTCCTTCCATACTACATTACCCGTGACCGTTTGTTCGGGGAAGATAGAAGGTTGATCAATCCTTCGTCTCTTCCTTGACCGCTTTACAATTGCCCTGTGTCTTGGGCTGTAGAAAACATCCAATGGTGGAATATCTTCTATCTGTAGAATAATCTGGTCAGAGGGGTCTTTTGGAATAACTTCAACTTCTTTAGAACTTGGTGGGCCGCTGGTTCCACTTGGAACCTGAGGAGAGGTAACATCCTGAGTATCATTTGTCTTAGAAGTATCCCCATCTTTTGAACATTCCAATCCACTAATGATGGAGTGAAATTGCTGCCATTCTTGTAATAAATTGGGGTCTATAGTAGTGTCTACATTAACATCGGTGGTTTGCTTCTGCTGCTCTTTCTCCTGCTCTTTCCTTTGTTGTTCCTCTTTTTCTTTCCTCTATTTTTCTTCTTGTTCCTTTTTCTGCCTATCTGCCAGTTCTTTTTTCTGCCTTTCTTCTTGTTCCTTTTTCTGTTGTTCCTCTTGTTCCCTTTTCTGCTTATCTGCCAATTCTTTCTCCTGTTGCTTCTTCTGCCTCTCCTCCTGTTGTTTAGACTGTTCCCGAACAGGTCCGCTTGATGATGTCGCTGGGGTTGTTTCCAGTAAATCCAGAGGCAGAGTTTGCAACCTCTGTTCTCTGAGTTTATTGAACTCAGTTAATCCCTCATCATTATATTGCATCCTAGCGAGTTCTTTAGCGTGTCCTATTGATTCGGAGGCAACGAACAGGTCATCAAACATATCTTTCTGATGCTCAAACCTTGTTGATTTGGCCTATTCTAATGCATTGTAAGCAGTCTTTTCTGGGTCGTATGGTCTGTTTTGGATTGTGGCCAGAGTTAAAGACTGAAGCTTCGTGGCTTCCTTTTCTGCATGTTTAAGATCATGCAGAGTATAAACACCACATCTGAAGGGAAAAGATGGCCATCCCTTTTTCTTTTCTCTTTTGAGAGTCTGTGTAGTACTCTCAGCCATGATTTGATATGCAATTTCCCTTGCTAGCAGCTTATCTGGAACATATAGAGGGAGAACATGTGGATCGGCTTCACTGCCGAAAACTCTGATATAGGTGAAATTTTCTTCTCCAAACCAACTTGCTACCGCTGGTAAATCAAAGGAAGCTTGATAGGAAATTTTTAGAATGGGTTTATCAAAAATGGAATAATTAATAGGTACCATAAAACCATTACAGATTTGATACAGGTGGTCTTTATAAGAAGACTTCCACAATTTTTGATGATATATATGAATGGGTGAAGGGTCCTGTGCGGTCCACCTCCACCCAAGAACAGGAAATTCGGAATTGAAACAAAGGGTGTCTAAGATATATGCACTATAGTAGAATGGGGGCATTTTCCTTTCTGAAACAACAGTCTGAGATCTAAAATCACGAACAGCAACTGCTAATTTATCCAAAAGAATAGTAGCCCAATCCATAATCCAACTGTTTACTGCTGCCTCCATTAAAGGAACCATTTCAATGGTAAAATTGGCAGAATCATGCAATCCACACAGCCTACACATCATAATCCCCGCATAACAATAAGGAGAAGCCAAAGAATCGACCGAGTACTTACCGGAGGATTCATGCTTGTCCTTGTTGGGATTTTGCCTCCAATCCTTGATAGGTTCAGATTCGATCTCATTCTCTCTTGCGAACTTCTCCAAGAAGGCCTTGTTATATATTTTCTCTGGTTCAGGCAAATGATACATTTGCCTTAGGTCATCTGGCTTGAATGATCCGAAAATCCTCCCATCTCTGGTATTAAAAGTTCTGTCTAATATGGGGATTTCTTCAATCGCCCATCGCACAACGTCTGTATAGGGAAGAATTTGATCTCTGGCCGCTATCCTGTGAAGGAAAGAGTCGGCCAAATCTTTGAGAGTTGCATCAGACTTCTTGAGTAAGTCCACACTGGCTTCTGTCACCACCTTTTCTGGTTGCTCAACTTCAATTAGGTTATAAGTGCCCTGCCAAGTAACTCTGGTGAGCCCTGTGCATGTGGTATCGGATATTAGTCCCTTCTTCTTATTTGCAGCCGCTTGTCCTGCAGTTTGTGTTGCGGAAGCACCTACAGTCTTCTTGGACTTCTTTCCCATCTTCTCAGGTCTGGCTTCTGTGAATGAATTCTGCACAAAGAGGCAATTGGGCGTAATACACAGAGATAGCGATGAAAAACTCTTAAGTGATACAGCACATATGAATAGATGCGTAACTGAAGGATTTAGCTTTTAAAATGGGCGCGTATACAATCCGTGAAAAGATTTTAGGACATGATCTTATTAATTAGCCGTTTTCAATCCGTCATTCCTTAAATGCCCATTATATCGTTATTTGGGTGAACGATTCACTTAAGCATGCAATGGTCGTTTTGGCGGTTGATCATAGATGAAGGATTGCGTGAGCGATCCAGCTTTTATTACAAATGAATTGCGCCATCCCATCACTTAACGGCTCTTCGTCGAAAACCGCGCTTTATCGGATCGCAATCGGGGGTGTGATTAGTGCGCTTTAATGGTGTGTATTGGATATCACCGATCGCCGAATGCGATATCGCATCAGCGAAAAGTTTTGAGCGCAATAAGAGTTGGGTGAGATTGCCGCCGATATCCGATTCTAGATTGCGCATCGCATCGGGACAAGTCTTTGGGAACATCACAACTGTTGTAGCGTGTCGCCGATCGCCGAATTCGCCGAATGTGTATCGGGTCGGGACTATTGGCATGGGGCATTATAACATGTACATGGAATATCGCCGATCGTCGAATGCGCCGAATGCACATCGGCGGAAAACTTTGGGGTGCTTAGTTATAATTCATGTGTCATTGCGATATGCGATCTTGCGATCGCTTTATCGCAATGACAAATCATTACATTATTTCTTTTAAGGGTTTGCCCAGAAAGTTTTATAAAGTGCATTTATTCATTTATTGGACTTTTTTGGATTACAATAGCATTGATACCAAATTAAATTCTAAAGGGACCCATTTCATACGTTAATATTTATAAGTAAAGAGGATATGAAATGGGGGGTTGTTGTAGAGCACAACATGACCAAGTCCATGTTGAGGTTGGTATTGTTGATGTTGATATTGGGGCTGCCAAGGCTATTGAGTCAACTTTTGTTGTTGTTGGTACAACAGTTGTTGATCTAACGGTAATACATTAAATTAGTGTAAGTCTAAGTCATTCCAGTAAAAGGTAAACTAGCCTGAAGTTATTGGACTCCAGACACAAGTGGTTGTTTCTGTATTCAAGCTTCTGTGATCCATAATGAATTAAACAAAGTCTTTCGGTAGAAATCACATGAGAGAACTTTTTGGCCTATGCGTTTTGAACCAACAAGTGTGGTTCATCATTAGGACCAGATGAAGAGGCAGACCATGGAAACAGCTTAAATAGGGAGCAATGTAGAGACGTAATTTCAAGTAACGGCTATATTTGAACAATAATGTTTAAATTATAATATTAATTTATTAATATATTAAAAACAAATATTATTAAGTAATGGCTATATTAAACGGCTAGTTTTTGAAAAAAATATTTAAATAATGATATCATTTCATTAATTTATTAAAAATATTAATAGGTAATGGCTATATTAAACAGCTAGTTTTTGAAAAATAATATTTAAATTAATTTATTAAAACCAAATATTACTAGTTCATGAAAAATAATCTTTAAATAATGATATTAGTTTATTAATTTATTAAAATATTAATATGTAACGGCTAGTTTTTGAAAAAATATTTAAACAATGATATTATTTCATTAATTTATTAAAAATATTAATAGGTAAAGACTATATTAAATGGCTAGTTTTAATAAATTAATTTAAATATTATTTTTCAAAAACTAGCTGTTTAATATAGCCGTTACCTATTAATATTTTTAATAAATTAATGAAATAATATCATTGTTTAAATATTTTTTCAAAAACTAGCCGTTACATATTAATATTTTAATAAATTAATAAACTAATATCATTATTTAAAAATTATTTTTCAAGAACTAGTAATATTTGGTTTTAATAAATTACTTTAAATATTATTTTTCAAAAACTAGTTGTTTACTATAGCCATTACCTATTAATATTTTAATAAATTAATGAAATGATATCATTATTTAAATATTTTATTCAAAAACTAGCCATTTAATATAGTCATTACTTAGTAATATTTGTTTTTAATATATTAATAAATTAATATTATAATTTAAACATTATTGTTCAAATATAGCCGTTACTTGAAATTATGTCTCTACATTGCTCCCTATTTAAGCCTTTGCCATGGTCTGCCTCTTCATCTGGTCCTGATGATGAACCACACTTGCTGGTTAGAAACACATCAGCCAAAAAATTCTCTCATGTGATTTCTACCGAAAGACTTTGTTTAAAACAAGTGGTTGTTGTAAAACTACCTGAGAAGGCTGGATCTGTATACCTGAAACTTGTGGGTCTGAGGTTGAAGGGCCAACCTGCATAGGTTGAGATACAACAATTTGAGCTTGTGATTGTGGTACAACTGTAACAACAGGTGTTGTGGGTATGGATGAGATGGATTGCATATGTTGTGATGGATACACAAGCCTAGGTTGAACGGGCATGGTTGGCTGCCACTGAGAGACAATCATTCCAGGATGACCTAAAGATGAGGACATATTGACATATGGTTGCCCCCCAGAAAATGGAGGATAAGGAGAATATGCATATTTTTCTCCGTATGGGGGTAGTCCAGTGTTGAGCAGATACATAGGATGATAACCAGATGAACCAGCTTGATATGAACTTGATGGGTCCAGCTATTCGGTACCTATAAATGAGGAACCAAAATAAAATTCTGGTAGAGGACATTGGTGAAGACCAAGGGCTAGAAGCAACACCTGAGTGGGTTCCCGATAAAGATTGGTAACCCAATGGGACAGACGGAACACCATACAAGTGTGACTTAGGTGTCGTAGTAAACATTGAATAGGTTGCGACAGAAGATTCTTCCGTAGCCGTAACAGATGGTATGGTTTGGGATGTTGACTCTACCATAGTCAAATGTCCAAATAAGTTTCCTAACGAATCAACAGGTGTTTGAAAGTAATCAAGATCAAAAGGAGCAGTAAAATGAGGAGTATAAGGATACAGATGCAGTCCAGTTCCAAAATGGAATGGAGTTCTGGGTGATTCTACCTCAGGTTCCTCTTCTATCGAAATCAAACCAGGTGGAAGAATTTCACCATCTAGTCTGTAATAGATTTCTGGTATTTGTTGCTGAGGTAAAGAGGAAGTCTCGACAGTTACAGATGTCTGAGGATGTACTAGTCGATCTTCTTCCGATAAGGTAACAACTTCTGATTGTTCAACCTCAAGATCCAAATGTTTTGGTAAAAGAACAAGTTCAGGTTGGGCTTCATGAACAACTTCTGATTGAACAATGATGGGTTTAGGATCTAGTTCTAGTTGAATAGATTCAGGTTCAGAAGTAATTTCTTGTTGAACAACTTCAGATTGAGAATCAACTTGTTGTTTAACAACTTGGGTTACCGTTTCACTAGATTCAATTCTAGTTTCCTCAGGTAATTGTGGAGATTCTACTTCAGTAATAGATGGGTTAGTAACCGTAGGAGTAGCTAGGGTCACAGTACTTACCGGTATAGGTGTTTCTGGTAATTCAGATGAAGAACCAGAGGCTTGTGAAGTACTGGATCTAGTCAAATGAGACCGCTTCGACCTGATATGTGTAGCTTCGGGCGGTAAAGGTGGTTTACTCACTGCTCTATGTGAATGACAGGGTAAGGGTTTATTTTCCTCCACGATTGCTGATTGATTTTATTACAAAAAAGAAATAAACAAAAAGGGGTAAGCTAGGCAAAAAGGTTTACCAAGCAACTATGAACTGCAGAATACCTCCTGGCAAACCAAGAAGTACGGGCAGGAAATCTCCCCGAATGTTGTGTTCAGTGTATCACAGTGTACAAGGCAGCTGACTCAGTTACCTAAGGATGGATAGAAACCTAGTGTTGTCCATCCATATATACCCGAAAGTACGTGGAGGCCCAATCCACATTAGCGTTGTCTAATGCGAAACCACACAGTGAGAGAATTCCCATAGACTTTACGTACTGTAACACCGCCCTATATACCTGAAGGTACGTGGACGAGCTACAATATACTCATGTACGTGTAATGAGGTATCACACTCGGAATGTATCACAGACAAGTTAGTGACATCTGCTATATTTTACGATGCTAGAACACATCTCTAGCCCAGAACCTCCAAATGTTTTGCGTTAGATGACAATGCTCCATTAGGTTAATTGATGTTAATTTTAAGTTGATCTTGATTAAGAATTTTCCTTTCAAGGTTCAGCACTTGATGAATTTTCAATTCCTAGAATGAAACTAATATGATAAGCATCCTTTTCATTCAATTTTGACAATGAAAACCTTAGCTGGTAGGGATAGAGCAACCATATTTATTTCAATCAAAGAGCAAAGAGAAAAATCTAATGCAATTTCCCTAAACTATTCCTATGAGCACACACAAACTCTTTCAATGCACAATGCAAGTTTTTATTTTCAATTCCCTTAATGTTGTGATGAACAAAAGGAAACTAATGCAGATACAATCAATCAATCTTTTTGCAAGAACGAAGACTTTACGACAGTTCCGTTTCGAAAGAAAAGAAAACTTTTACGACACTTTCTTTTTAACAAAGATTAATTGACTATAAACTAACTTTGACAGTCAATTGACAGTGATAAAAAAATCATTTAAGAAACACTAAATAATCAAAGACGAAGTAGGGCTAGAAAAGGAAACACAAATTGATTTCAGAGACACAAGAATCATTGACCTTTCAGCAAGCAAAAACAGAAGGAAATTTGGCAAAAAATCAACTCAGAGGAGAGATTTTGTCCTAAGGAGGATAAGTGCAGCCTTGAATGGGAGACAGTGTGCTTCAGAGCACTGTCCTCAAGCCAAGGGTTCTCTGCAATGCTCTGTCTCTAGACCAAGCCTGCGCTGGTGCTAGAGAGGCCATCCTAGGGGCTTACAAGCACAATTTTCACCAAAAAAACACTTCAAAAGGCTGAAAGAAGATCAGTGGAAGCAAGTAAGGTCTACTAGAGTGTACTAGGATGAAGGTAAACTACCCGAAACGATGATCGTTCCCGAGCGGAGTCGCTAATTTGTTATGAGGAATTTGGTATCTACGAATAAATACTAATTCCCTAGGTAGGTAGATATACCTAGAACAATAGATTTAAAGTGATTATCATTTTTCTATAAATGATAAATAAGACAAAGGGACTCAAAGGACCTACTTGTTCTTTCTCTTTCCTTTTGTCTCCTTTGTTTGATTCCGGTTGCTCCTTCTCGAACTTAACTCGCTCCAAAACTACCTGCAATCATAAACAGAAGACAGAGAACCAATCAAAGTAAGAGATCTATCAAATGCAAGTAAATGGAATCAGATACATTCACACATCTAAACATCATATATCAAGATAAGCATATGGAAAAAGGTGTAAACAACTTTATTAAGTAGAAGGAAGAATTACAACCATGAAGTCTGATCCATTGTCACTCTTCCAGCTTGGGTTCCAACCAACATCACATCAATAGCACAACACTCTGACAACATAACACTGCTCACTTACAATCTCAATTCGCATTTCAATAGTATCTCCTTACAAATTCTCAAAGTCCAGCCCCTAATCACTTAGATGAGTGCTCAATTTATAGGAAAATGGAGAAGATTTGGTCATAAATGAGGGTATTGAATGGCCTTTGAAACCTAGAGTTAGTTTCCATGGAGGAAGGGATGAGAGGATAGGAGGTTACTTAACTCATTCCCTATCAAATTTCGAGCTCATAGGAGATGATAAGTGTGGGAATCTTTTAGATGGCTCCAGAAGATAAGAATATTCCCAGAACCCTATGTGAATTTTGCTCAATCTCGCCCATTGTAGGTCAAAGTGGGCCTAGGTGCTCTGTAGATCACACTAACATGGGCCTACCTGCACTTAAGTGCACTTATCCATGTCCAAGGCTGTGATGGTCCCTCAAGGAGGCAATTCTGGAGGGTTTCAGGCCAAAGAACTCTCAGGGAAGGAGACATTCAAAATGATGACTTGTCTAGGGCATGTGTCAACTGAATTAGGGTTTGATGAGCCCTAATGGTACTGATCTAAATGATGGGAGTGATGTGCCCTAATGGTACTGATCTCATTTCGTAGCGGGGGGTGGGAAGCGCTTCCTCGTCATTGATCTGGGCAGGAAGGGAGGTAGCCATTGATTTTGGTTCGATCATTAACACTTGCCGACAAAAATCTTTGTCATATAGGAGTTTTGTTTGAAAAAAAAATTACATATAACCCTTTACAATAATTAATCACCATGTGATGCAGGAAAGTGTTCCCTCTGCGGATAGAGGCAACCCCTCTAGCCCTAGAGTGGGTCTAGTCACAAATAAGGACAAATCAACAATAGCTTTCCTTAAACAGTCATAGTTGGAGGCCTACCTCAACCGGTGGTCGATGGAGTTCCGTTGCACTGCTCCAGCTTATGCTGCTTTCTCCTCAACGAGTGATCAACCTGAAACAATGCAAAGGAAGTACAACAAAGCACGTAACCGGAAAACAACAATGATCTATTTACTCACAAAGTCAAGAAGTCATGAGCTATCAAGTAAATTACATACAAGACATAGGAAAACATCATTGATCATATTAATAATGAAATAAGAGCAAGCTTACAACCAAAGTCTTGACGTTGCAAGCCTTCTCAGAGCGATCCAGCCAACATGTTCCTCAAGCATTCACTCTTTGAAGATGGATCTCCCAACATACAAGTCTCTCTCACTCATAAGTTTTACACAAAATTAAGGGCACTTCACAACCTTCCATAAGCTATCAACAATCCCACACTTGTCACACTCACACTAGTTATCTAGCAAACTCACAAACACTAAAAGCACTGCTCAATCCAAGAATTTACCACCTAGCCAACTATCCAACTAGCAGAGCATAGCAATGGTGAGAGTTTAAATAGGAGAAGGAGTCTCCATGAAAGGTGGAAGAGAGATCTTATCCCCAAGGAAGGTAGCACAATTGGTGGAACTGCCATGCCAGAGAAGGAAGGGCAACACAACCTATGCCAACAACCAGGTCTGGAGTCATCCAGAAGGTTGACTGTTGGAACAAATTCGCCCAATCTGGATCATCACGGGTGCATAACTGAGCTTTAGCACTGACATCGCTAGTGAGCAATGTAGCTAGTCAGATCATCGCTAAAGATAATAGGTAACCTCGTGCTGGAGCATGAAATCGGACCATCGCAGGAAACAGATGTACTTTTGCGCTGAAATCATGGCTGGACTGTTTATGAGCGCCTTTCATCTTGTATATTAAGCCTAGAGTCACGATGAGGCAGAAAACTTTAGGAAAATTGGGTCACATGGCAGCATAAGAGAGCATTTGTTCAATATGAGCATGTTTGACTTGGACACATGACACAGTAGAAGGACTGGAGTGAAGGCAGTGACAAATTACAGTGTAACAGATGCTCCCTAAAGTATGAAGCCCGAGAGAGTGGGATGGGAGAAATGCTTTACAAAACTGACTGAGCTGGAACACCATCTGGAGGAACCTGCACGCAAGTACAACTGATATCTCTGATAATGAAGTACATGTAGTCTAGGCATGGGCACAGCCATCCAAAAGACATACGAACTAGGTCTATGGTATAGATGCAGCCATCCAGCTAATAAGACCATGATAATAACAAAGGTATGGTCACAAACATCCATGAAGACTCAGGTATGGTTGCAGCCATCCATCAATGAGTCATGTAATCACGAACCAATCCACGCAGCCCGAACATGTGTAATCTAAGTTTAGGGTCTTGAACCCAACCGATCGTAGTACAAATTCTAACATGCAAATAGATGTGCTGAGGTTGAGCATGATAGAAAGTCACTTGATTACCGGTCAATGAGGGAAACCATTAACAAGTGCGAGAGAAACCACCAATAATGCTAATGGTTCTCAAGGTACTGTTAAGCACAATCCATGAAGTGTGAAGAAGGAGCTGAAGTCGAACACTCGTGGAATCACCCAGTCGATGACCAATGATGAAAGTCGACCGTCAGGTGAGAAGAACTTGCCATTGAGGCATGCAAGCTCTAAGGTACCAAAGGGGATCTCTAGATCGATCTCCTAGATAATGAGCTGATGTCGACAGGAGGGCCATAATGTTTCCGCCATCAATGACACGAGATAAGGAACAAGCGATAGATGGTGAAACAGAGTATCAGAGGAGGAGGAAAGGATGTAAACTGCAAAAGGATTATACTCTTGAACATGTAAGCGACATGACTTCGGAGGGTGGCAGCATTCAGGTACCAAGGGATCAGAGGCTTGATGGAGCCGGCGTGAATCAAATGAAATGAGGCTAAATGGCAACCCAAACCCGCAGAAGGCCAAATGACAATGTACGGATGTCCCAACCCGACAAGAAGCAAAAGTGTCGATGTTCAAGAGTGACTAGCTGCCAATGATGATTTCCAAATTTTCCCCCACCATTGCTGGCGAGTACCCCAATTATTTTTGAAAACAAGCTTGAAGGGGATAGCATATGCTTGTAATATAAGTTCGACTGTCGGTCGAATCCAACCTAGTAATAGTTTAACGAGCCCTAGGGAGGAGAAGCTCAAGTCTCATCATGGTGACGAGTCCAATGTCATCAGGGTTTAATGAGTCTGATATAGGTAAAACTCGGAGTCTTTTTCATGTTTAGGGAGTTTGAAAAAGACACAGAAAAGAAAACTCCAAGGGGGGTCCATTTTCGTAGATTTGTGTCTCTCGAGCTCGAAAAAGTATAAAATGATACTCGAAAGAACCACTTGACCATTCCGATCAAGGAGTACTTTTCACGATTAGTGGTCTCAACCCGAAAGAGTAGAAAAGCAAGTGAAATCACGTCGTTTCGTAACCAATAACGAGCTTGAAACGACAAATCTTGGCAATATTTTTCGTGTTTACACGGTCGGAAAAGAGCTTAAAGTAGACCGCCTCTTATTTCGTTTAACGAGTCAAAAGGGATAACTCGGCTATCTTTTCGTCCTTTAAGTCAGAACAGAGCATTAAAGAAGACTCGACTTAGAGGAACAAGTGGTATAAAGGGTAGCAACTGGTTCCAGCAATGGTGGAACTGCTCAAAACATGTAATGGTCAAGAGGCTGGCTAATAAAACCACTCATTGTTGCGGTTCCTCGGGAAAGGATAAATAATCATGTGAAAGCATATGATCAGCCAAAGAGATGGTGGTGATGGAATGAAACAACCAAGGCTCATCTAGCAAAATTTAGCGGATAAAAATGACAATCACGAGGTGTAAATCAGGTATGGGTTCATTTTTATACAAGCTTGAACCATGGAGAACTCTGCTTGGATTCGGTTTCATGTTTACACAAGCTTGAAATGAAAAAATATGCTTGTTATAAGTTTGCATGCCCCCAGCATAATGACGCAAATCGAGGTACATGCCCCCCAAGCTTCATTGCATTCAACGAGGTGGATGGAATGAAGGTTCACTTTCCAGATCTTGGAAAGACTCGACTTGGATTTTACGAGATCTTAATCAAAGACTTGATTTGGAAAGGGGTGTTGTTTCATTTTTTAATGAGGTTGACACAGTAAAAAAGAACTATCCTCATAACCCTTGTTTCATTTTTTAACGAGATTGACACAAGACAAAGAACTATGCTCGACACCCCCTGTTTCATTTTTTAATGAGGTTGAGACAGGAACAAATTATCCTCGTACTCCTGTTCATGGGCCATATGAGAATATGGCTCCCAAGAGCTCTTCGCGGGATGGAAGAAACGCACTCTGGGAGGAATACATGTCATGATGCACCAATGACAGATCGGGTTCCAATGCCCCCAGTACATGATGTACGAGACCATCTGCATAATCATCAGTAGGGGTGGAGACGGAACGGGTAGCCACATAATTGACTTGTGGCAAAGAAGGCACTTCTTGCGAGCAAGAATCGAGAGGGGATGACAGTTGTGCAGGAGGCACCGGGGGACTAAAGAATGATAATTGATCTACAGTCACCATTCTTCCGTCGTGTGGAAAACAAACCACACGGAAAATTGAAGAGACGAGGACCCCCATGGCATAAACATAGTCATGGCCAAGGAGAAAAATGAAATCTAAAACACCTTAGACAACCATGATGTCTATATAGACTGTTTTGCCTCCCAAAGTAATAGGAAGCTTCGAGAGGATCCCTAAAGGTTGACTGGTTCCTCCATCAAATGCCAACAGATTCTGTGTGACTGGCACAAGCTATGGGGAGCCCAAAGCTTGCCAAGTAGTGGAAAGCATAAGACTGACAGACGCACCCTCATCCAAGACAGTGCCAGGTACTACCTTATCATAGGCATGTACTGTAATCTGGAAAGGCACATAGGATGGAAGGTGGAATGCAGTCAAATAACTCCAGTCGAAGGAAACGACCAAACTACTTGGTGGGGGAATCATATGATTGTCCCCCTGCTCTACAGGAACCAAAGGAGGACCCCCTTGATCAGTGGGGATAGGAGGGTCATTTTCGGACTCAAGAGAATCTGATGAGATGAGAAGAACATGAGCATGACGCTCTTCCGAAGCAGAGTGATCAAAAGGTGGTGAACCCAAGTTGACACTCTTTCCAACGAATGGTTGGTCTGGAACAGGCTGAGCATAGCTAGGCTTGGAAGAAGGAGGATGGACAAGAGAAGAATCTAAGTTAATCTCTTTGGCAATTGGGAGAGGTTCTGAAGAGATCTTCTGATAACCAATGGGAAGTTGGGGTGAAGAAGCTGTAAGACTTTCCAAAACGGCGGAAGCTTTATCCATGAGTGGACAAAGGTGAAGAGGACGATTTCCTTCACATAGCCTACAGGGGAATTGAATCTTCCCTTTCTTCTTACCACTGCTAGTTGATAGGGTAGCATCACCATGAGCTTCAGAGGATGACGAGGGATGAGCCAGATCGTGAGACCATATGTCTAAGATCCTAGGAATACTAGGAAAATCATGAAGAAGATGGTCACCCTTGCACAATTTACAAGGAAACTTAGCTTTCTGCAGAGGAGCAAAAGGTGGTCCAACTTGAGATGTACTCGGAACAATAGCTGCACGGGTGGCCTCACGTTTATCAGACTTCTTCTTCTTCTTAGTCTCTTGGTTACTAGATGCGAAACTTTCACCAGGCGAAGGAGGAGAGGAGGAGGAAGAAACAGGGGAAGAAGGAGTAGGCTCAACCTTGGAATCAACATGTCGTGGTTTGGACGAAGGAGATGGTGGAATAGGATTCATGACACTCGGGACCACCAAGGTTGAAAACAACCAAACGGGTAAACCAATGGTTAACCCAGGCAAGGACAGTGTTGCCATATACGGAGCACCGACATTTCCAAAAGGTGGAAATGGACTAGGATTCCCATCTGGGGAAAGACCTTGGCCGGTAGACTTGGGGAATGTTTCCATCAGGAATGAACCTGAAAAACAATCGAACTGTAATGAAGAACTCTAACTGTTACCAGGAATATTTCATGGGTAGTAAATTTTATGACACAGGAACAAAACTTGACCTTTTCATGTTTCAAGAGTCGAGAAAAGGACGAAAAGGTGACTCTATCTCTTTCAAGGTTTAATGAGACTGAAAGGACAAGTGCTCAGATGGACCTTTTCTTTTAGGGAGTCTGAAAAGGAACGAAAGTGACTACTCTAGAGAACTAGGAAAAAGGTTTACCAAACAACCTGTAAAAATGCATATACACCTTGGCAGTCGTATGAAAACCAAGGACTTTCCGTACGGCAGTCAATCTTCCCGAATGCTATGTTTGGTGCGTTACAGTTTGCAAGGCGCCAGACACGGCTTCCTAAGGATAAAGGATGATAACCTAGTGGTGTCTCCAAACATATACTCAATGGTACTGGGAGCACAATTCCGTGCTAGACCACTACTCAGTCACAGAAGGAGGAATCACCCAACCTTGAGTGAAAGCAATAGCGACTAGGTTTAACGACACCGGAGCACGTCTCTAGCCAAGACCTCTAAGTAATGAGTGTTATGTTCCAATGTGTTGTTAGGTTCATTTAGTTCATTTTAGAGTTGATCTTGAATTATGTTTCAGTTTCCAGGCCCTACCATATGTATATCAAAAAACCTAGGATGCAGCTAGAATGAGTAAAGCATCTTTCATTTCGATGAACACCTACTTACAAAAAGGTATAGAGTTCATTCCCAAACCAAGACAAGTGAATGAAAACAACAAGAAACACAATGCATCAATACACTAATCTCATGATGCATCAATACTACTAATGAAATATTTAAAATTCGCTTTCCAATTTCTCAAACATGAAAATTCGTAATGCAAATGTACTTTCATTTTCGTATGCTAAATGAATGCAAACTTTTGATTTTTTTGATTTATTTTTTTTGAATTTAAAGAGACAAACAAGCAAGTGTGAACTGATCGATCCAAACAATTGTGATCTATGCTTGGTAGTGAAGAAATCGAATCAACATAAAAAATTGGTTCAATAATCGACACTAAAAATCAACCAGCAAGAAAACAAGTAGTGAAAAAGCCTCAAGCAAATCAATGAGACGGTTGTGGATGAACCTTGAACAGACAAGCAACCCAAGCAAATGGTTTCTCAACGAAACTTATAAACAGCTAGGTCACATGGTCCAAAAAACACAAGACTCACTTAATGAAATCAAAGAGACAGTACCCTAACCAAAAGCAATTAAAACAAGCTAGTGAGAGACAAGAAACAACAGGGGATAAGCAAGATTGATGAATTCAGGAGGTAAAGTTGTAAAAACAACTTTACAGGAATCATCGCAAGTGTTACACTGACAACTAGAGCTGTCATCGCTAAACAAGAGACCATCGCTAGTGATGCACAGACAACTAGAGCTGACGTCGCAAGTGTTACACTAACAACTAGAGATGGTCGCAAAAGTACACCTATTTTCCGCAACAGTCTGATTTCAAGAGTCGTCGCGGGAATTAAACTAGCAACCTGAGATCGTCGCGGGTACAAAGCTAGAAAATGGCGATGACGTCGCGACTATTAGGCTATCTTCCGCGATGATGTTAAAAAACAATGACAAACGAGCAAAAAACTCCCAAACAAGAACCAGTCAATCCAACAGACAATAGAGGGGTTTCCTAGATCGATCTAGGTGACCCAAAAGACTGGTAATTAATCCCCAAAATTCAAGAGAGACCAAATCAAAATCAAAACAAGAGCAAACAAGAGAAGAACACAGGCCAAACTCCCCAACGGAGTCGCCAATTTGTGATGCAGGAAAGTGTTCCCTCTGCAGATAGAGGCAACCCCTCTAACCCTAGAGTGGGTCTAGTCACAAACAAGGATATATCAACAATAGATTTCCTTAAACAGTCATAGTTGGAGGCCTACCTCAACCGGTGGTCGATGGAGTTCCATTGCACTGCTCAAGCTTCCACTTCCTTCTCCTCAACGAGTGATCAACCTGAAACAATGCAAAGGAAGTACAACAAAGCACGTAACCGGAAAACAACAATGATCTATTTACTCACAAAGTCAAGAAGTCATGAGCTATCAAGTAAATTACATACAAGACATAGGAAAACATAATTGATTGTATTAATAATGAAATAAGAGCAAGCTTACAACCAAAGTCTTGACGTCGCAAGCCTTCTCAGAGGGATCTAGCCAGCATGTTCCTCAAGCATTCACTCTTTGAAGATGGATCTCCCAACATACAAGTCTCTCTCACTCATAAGTTTTACACAAAATTAAGGGCACTTCACAACCTTCCACAAGCTATCAACAATCCCACACTTTTCACACTCACACCAGCTATCTAGAAAACTCACAAACACTAAAAGCACTGCTCAAACCAAGAATTTACCAACTAGCCAACTATCCAACTAGTAGAGCATAGCAATGGTGAGAGTTTAAATAGGAGAAGGAGTCTCCATTAAAGGTGGAAGAGAGAGCTTATCCCCAAGGAAGGTAGCACAATTGATGGAACTGCCATGCCAGAGTAGGAAGGGTGACACAACCTATGCCAACAACCAGGTCTGGAGTCATCCAGAAGGCTGACTGTTGGAACAAATTCGCCCAATCTGGATCATCGCGGGTGCATAACTGAGCTTTAGCGCTGACATTGCTAGTGAGGAATGTAGCTAGTCAGATCATCGCTAAAGATAATAGGTAACCTCGCGCTGGAGCATGAAATCGGACCATCGCGGGAATCAGATGTGCTTCCGCGCTGAAATCATGGTTGGACTGTTTATGAGTGCCATTCAGTGCGTATATTAAGCCCAGAGTCGCGATGAGGCAAAAAAATTTAGGAAAAGTGGGTCACATGGTAGCACAAGAGAGCATTTGTTCAATATGAGCATGTTTGACTTGGACACATGACACAGTAGAAGGATTGGAGTGAAGGCAATGACAAATTACTGTGTAACACACCACTTAAGCAAGGGTAATTAACAATAATAAAAATTAATGCAATCACGGGCGCATTTAGACTAGCTGCCCTTAATAATGTAATCAACTATTCTAAACCTAATCTAATGATGAGTTAGGCCAAAATTTGAGCATATTAGGCCTTTTATTTACCCTAACCCATCCTAATTTTTAATTTTCAACCAAGATTAAACTATTTGGTTGAATTTATTCTCTAATCTAATACAAAAAATTTAAAATGATAGATAAAGAGTTTGATTCAGATCAGAAGAAAAGGTTGTGGCATAAAAACCAACTACACGCAAAACCTTTATTATTACAAAATGAAATTTATTCATTAAGTTGCATTTTAAACAAGAACATTTATGTAAATCTTTTGACTTTGTTTTGATGGGGTTTTATTTCATTTTTATTTTTATTTTCTCTTTTTTCAAATATTCATTTTTTCTTTATTTTTTTTAAATACCCTCTTTTGTAAAAAAAACTAACTTATCAAAAATAAAGCATGTTACAACAGGTCCCACCTCAACTGATGTGCCTTTATTTAACTTAGTTTCATTGAAATTTATCGCCTTTTTATTTTATAGTAGTTTATTATAGTTCATCCTACATAGACTTATTACATTATAACCTCAAAGGACCTCACACCAACATAGAGTTTAATTACTTTATGTGTGATTCTACCTCCATGTGAGTTGGGTTTGTCCCATTCAGGATTCGAATCCTAGATGAATTAGCACTCGTACTTTTTTTCAATCACCCAAACTCTCAGACTAGATCTAACTAACTCGAGTCCAACTTGACCTTAAGGTGGATTCTTCCTTAATGCACCAGAAGATTTTTTTGGTTTTCTCCAAATAAATCCAGGATTTAACCGATTTCCTTTTTGAGTCTTATTTACACCTAAGTCTCTTACAAACACAAGAGTATATTCTACATTCTCTTTAACTAGGTATACCAATTGTAGTACAATCCATTAAAATTCATAACACAGGTACAATATCTCTTTGTAAACAAAACACTAATCCTAGCCAACCCATGGCCGCAATACATAACAATTTAGGTCATTTCAACCCCAGGTTCCCTTGACAGATGAATACACTTATGTAAATATTTATATTTGGTTCCTATCAACACTCCATGAGAAGGAAAAATGACCATTAATTAAACATAACAAAGAGTTATATAGATATGATAACATGCCCACCAGGCTCATTAATCAACAAAATCACCTTTAGGCCATCAACCACAAAGAGCCTATAATGGACATGAAAATTAATCCATGGTATTTTACCCATCCATAACAATTTGTTGAAGTCTTAAATAGTTAACAAGAATCATGCTACTAACAAGAACATGTCAAAAATTACAGGTATTTATAAATCCCTCACATTCTGAGCATACACGCATATTAATAAGACATATCTTATTGCAAACACAAGAAAGAGTACTAAACCATCAATGGCAGTGCTCACACACTCTTTATCACATAACATGATTCACAATTTAAGTGCAACAAGATATATAGGGAGTATAAATAAACAACATATATTATCTATGAAAGATTGGAAAGTAAGGGAGGGACTTCAACTCTCCAACCAACCATAGGAAAATTTTAGCACAATATTTCTTACAATTTTCCACCCTTGAGCTAGATCCACGGTCCAAGGGAGTGTTCTCTTATGGATTTTCAATTTAAATTCAAATGGTGTATTACTTAGTTTTCTAGGAGTATTAGTTTTCTCAGTAGGTGGTTTATATATTATATTTTCAAGGAAAGCACTAGAGTTATGGTAGCACACAATCTCGGTGGTTTTTCAACCTACTAGGAAAGCACTGTGTGATTTTTCAACCTCCTATGAAAGTATCCAATGGTTTTTAAACACCTTTCATCAAGAAACCCTAGTGATTGATACCCTTATTAGTGGTTTATCAGCCTTACAATAAGCACCTCAGTTGTTTATCAACCTACTGGGAAAGAACTGGGTGGTTCATTAACTTACTCAACAAGCATCCAAGTGGTTTATCAACCCCTTTCAACAAGAACTCTTCACATAACTTATCATGTCAACCTCCCACTATTTTTAGCTTGGACACCATAGTCCAACTACTCCCATGCATCAATTCTGAGGACAAAACCCTCAACAATGTTGAACAAAAGAGTTGTTTAGCTCTTTCTTTCCCTATATGCAATTCTCCTTCATGTCTCCTTCTGATTCTTTTTCTTTTTCCTCCCTACACTCTATCTGTTAACGATTCTTTCCCCCCACTAATATTCTCCACATCATGGAATCAAGATCCATAAATCAAGTTGACGTTTCACCGTATTCCCATTATTGTGACTTCTCATTGTCTAGCGGTGGAGCATCTTACCATGCTTTCCCACCTCTCACAAATTGCCTTATATTGTGGATCCATCATCCCTCTCCCTTATGCAAGCCAATCAAATTTCATTACATTTTGATATTTTACACAATCACTCAGTTGGTTATGATCCTCCATTATGGAATCACATAGTTATCATTAATATTTACAAAACAAGGTCCAACATAAGGAGTGTTACAAGGACTCACTAATAATGAAGATGGAAAGGTACACTGTGTAGATTCATAAGTATGAATAAATGTATAAAGTAAAACACTTAGAGAATTGATAAATCATGGGTTAATGACATGGACCAATTATCAATTATGAGGGAATATACCATTAATTTCTACATGTCCAAAGTTACTACTAAGGTTTCTATACTAATAGGAAGGGATACATCAAAAGGAGGGCCATAAGATATCCCACATCAATCGACATGAAACAAGAACCAGGAAATGCTTGTAGAATAAAGGAACCACCAAGTACAAATAGACATAGGGATGGTGTTATGCAACTAGATCAAAAAACAAAAGAAAATATAGATCAACGACTTAAAAAGTAGCCTCTTCAAGGAGGAAACCTCCTTTAGATCACATAAATGAACAATTCTTAGATGGTTCAAATTACAAGACCTCCTTGGTATATATAATAGTCTAAAGGGTCACTATATAATTAGAGCCTACATAAAAGTAATAATGTAAGGGCACAACAATAAAAATAGTGAGATTCTATGGGGCACAACAATAACAGTATGGGGGCTCAATGGGCACAACAATAACAATAAGGGGGCTACACTAGTATTATAGGGAGCTAACATTCCCCTCTCCTCAAAACAATTTTTTCGCTCAATGCTTGAGTAGTTCTGGATGATTTACTGTAAAATTCTCATCCTCCCATGTGGAATCTTCAACATGTAAGTTCATCCACTTAATGAGATACTCTTAAATTGATCAATTCCATAGTTGTTGGGTTCTTGTTCTGTGATTTCTTCAAGCTCCAATAAGATTTTTCATTCCTCGTCAAGTTTTGGAAATATTGTTTGAACTGGGAGCTTGTCACCAATAACCTTGTTAAAGCATGAAAAATGGAAAATTGGGTGTACTCAGGAAGATGCAGACAACTCCAATTTGTATGCCATAGTACGATTCTTTTACAACACCTTGTAAGTACCATAGTACTTGGGTGAAAATTTATTATCCTTCTTAGCTTTCTTTAGGGACATTTGTTTGTATGGTTGTAGCCATAAAAATACCCAGTCACCTATGTCAAAACTTATTTCACTGTGATGCCGATATTCCTATTGTTTCATTCATTCTGCACCAAAGTGAGGTTATCCTTTAAGAGTTGCAGAATTTGTTGTTGATGCTCAATGTGATATTCCACTGCTTGCACCTTAGGATTTTATCTTAAATATGATGTGATGGACAGTGGATTATATCCATAAAGTGCCATAAATGGGGTCATTTTTACCGCAGTATGGAAGGAAATATTATACCACCATTGAACCAGAGGTAACAAGTTGACGCATTATGTTTGTGTATCATATTCAAAGCAATGAAGGTATCCTTCCAAACATTTCTTCACTATCTCAGTTTTCCCGTGATATTGAGGATGATAAGATAAGCTATGAGCTAATTGAGTACCAAGACAAGAAAATAATTATGTCCAAAAATTTCCGGTGAAAAAGGGATCTCTGTCACTTTCAATGATCTTTGGGTTTCCATGTAGCTTTTGAATTGTTTCCATAAATGTAGTAGCAACTGTAATTGCTTTAAAAGGATGAGATAATGAGAAAAAGTGTGCATACTTGGTAAGTCTATCAAATACCACCATGATGACACTCTTTCCTTTGGACTTGGGTAAACCTGTGATAAAATCCATTCAGACCTCCTCCCAATGCTGACTTGGAATAGCTAAAGGTTGTAACAGACTTTGGGTCTTAATTATCTCAACTTTATTTTGTTGGCAAGCCAAACATTTTGACACAAATTTTTGAATATCATATTTAAGTCCATCCCAAAAAAAATTCTTCTTGACCATGTGGTAATTTTTTAAAAATTTTGAGCATCTTCCTAAAGGAGAGGTCTGCAATTCCAAAAGAATATTTTGTTTGAGTTGGGAATTCTTACATATATATAAGCGATCTTTGTGCCATAATGAGTCATTTTTCCAGATAAGTGTATCATATGTAGTGGGATCTTGCTACAACTTTTGAATGAGTGTCCACACCTTTTCGTCATTCTTCCATTCCTCCCTTGCTTCAATTATCCAATCAGATTGGATAATACAAATTGAATAGAGCAATGCTTCCACATCCTCACCCCTTCTTGAGAGTGCATCTGCAACAACATTTTTCTTCCCTTCTTGTAGATGATTTCAAAGTCATAACCCAACATCTTAGTGACCCATTTTTGCTTCTCTTCTGAAGATAATATTTGTTCCAAAAATTATTTAAGACTATCATGATTTGTTTTTACCTTTAAGTGTCTTCCCATTAGGTAAGGTAACCATTGCTTTAGGACATGTATTATTGCCAACATTTCATTCTCATAAATAGGTTTGTGTCAATACTTTGCCTTGGTTCAATGACTTTCAAAAGAAATGAGTCTTCCTTCTTGCATTAAAACAACACTAATTCCATTTCACTGGCATCACATTCCACCATAAAGGTTTTTGTGAAGTCTTGTGTAGCTAAAACCAAAGCTTGACACATTGCCTCTCTAAGATGTTCAAAGGACTTAGTTTCTTTTGGAGTCCAAAAAAATGCATCTTTCTTCAGCAATGTTGTTAGAGGTGTTTCTATTTTCTCATAATTATTAACAAACTTGAGATAATACCCTATCAACCCAAGAAATCCTCCAAGATGCATTACGGTTGTCGGGATTTTCCATTCCTTGACGGCTTTAATTTTGTTAGGATCTACCTTAACACCCTCATGAGATATTATATGACACAAATATTTGTTGGATTATATGGGCCTGACCCAGGTTCGAAAGAATTACTTAGCCAAACAAATCCCACAGCTATCGGCCCTTTTGGCAACAGCCCGCAGAGCGCAGACTGAGGTCTCACTCGAGGTAGCAGGGAGGGTGTTGGAACCAAATTTCCACACCCTTGGGATGTCTAGATGTGGTCTGGAGGGTTCGCGCGCCATTTTGTAGCCTTGCACTGCTCTACTTCCACGGAGATCCAGATTCGGGTTAATTCGTAATATTAATTACTTGTATAAATCATCTCCTCGTAGTAGGGTCTTTAAGTGAACATTTAACAAATTTAACCAGTTCGCGCACTTAGAATAAATTCAAATTCACATACATTCATAACATAAGCATATGCTCATAGATCAAACAGTTATATTAACCTTACAAAAAGCCAGATCAGCGATAATTTAGAGTTAACACAAAATTATAGAAGCAACTTATCTTTATTTCCACTTTATCACCAACACATCCAGATTTGCCCTGCGCACTCAGCTGCAGGGGTCCGTGCACACAGCTACAGACTCTTCCAGGCCTCTGCAAACACAGCTGAAGAGCCTCTATCTACTACCCAAACCCTCGACTCAGACTTACAGACGCTTCAAGACTTTCCTTCTCAAAAACCCATTACATTTCAGATCCAAAATCATACCAAAAAAAGAATTGCCTTTTTCCCATAGAGCCGCACTCTATTTATACCTTCCTATGGTCCGCGAACCAAATTACTTCCTATTAATCTATATTATTTCTTGGGTGGACAACGCTTTGACTCAACCTTTCATATTTTGTGCTCCGCATATTTCAGAGGTTTACAATATTTTTATCCTAATTTCTAGGCTATCAAACCCAAAACTGTTACGCGGGACCTCTGCTAACCAACAATACCCCAACACAATCATCATGACTCATCCCGAGTCACTCGTTGGTGCGGCGAGACGTGCGGCCTTGGCTTCACGGTTCACCTCCCTCTGAGTGACGCTCGTCGTCCTTTTGCTTCTTCATTGTCTCCTCCAACGCTTCGTTCGGCTCCTGCTTCATTGTTTCTACCAATTCTTGCAACCGATAATGCTCATTTTGCTCTGCTCGGTTAACACAGAACACCCCCTCATAGGATTTTAGCTCGAGTGAGGGAGCAGCATACAGGACCGCCTTGTACTATCGCAGCTACTTTCACCCTTCTTATCTGCTCTTTGCACTGTCTGCTATAGCTTGTGTTGCAATTTTGCAAGACCTTTGTTGTTGTCCACAAAATCCCAATCCTCAAGGTACCTAAAAGACAATGTATTAACTGCATTGCTACCAGTGATCTCCGTCTTTCCATCCTTTCTCCATTTTGTTGTAGTTCACCGGCCTGCCCCTGGGTGGGGTGACGACATCCAGACCAATTCTGCTTCGTGTCTCCCCTTTTTCGATAGATCCCCTACTGTTGATGTTGCACTTTGCAGGACGCCCGCAGCTGTTAACACCATGTCCCTTAGAGAGTCCTGCTTTTCGAGCGGCCATATCACCACCCTCGGGCTTACTCCTTGTGCAGAGATAATGAAAAGCTCCATATCGATAACCAACATTAGTTTTCCAGAAGTGTAGGTTTCTCGGTGGATGCGCCTCGGTGATTTAAAATCAATTCGAATTTCAAATTCATTGGATCCCGCCTGTTCTAGCGTCCTCGTGTAAAATCTGTGGCATCTCGTTCTATATTTGGCTCGTACTCCTTCTCTTAATTGCCCGCCGCCCACTCCTTCTTGCCATAATGCAGATATCTTGTCATGAATATTGACAAGAATGGTCACCTCACCTCTTAGCAACGCATCAGTGCACTTCTTACCACGCAACCGCAATCTTGGTGATGGGCCAAATCAACACGTATCTTGGTACTCGCACCTCTTTCGCCTAGACTGCTTTACCATCCCGCACTCTCTTTCAACTGGTTGGAGTGGTGAGACTGTCCCTCGAACGGTTAGTCAAGCGGCTAGCCCGCCCTTGTAGAGCTTCAGGTGACTACCATTTGTTGGGTTGTGTTATATTTTTTCCACGTAGTTAACAGGGGGTTTGAGGGGCACCTGTAACCCCACTTTATGGGGTCCAGGGCAGCACCCCAGAAAATTTTGGTTTTGGACCCTTTGTTAGGTTGGGCGGACCCACCTATGGTTTTGTGCATGATTTTCGCACATGTTTTTTGGACACAATGGTTTTCGGTCCATTGTATTGGACGCGATGGTTTTCGGTCCATGGTATTAGATGCTTCGACATGTATAAATATGTATTATAACATTGAAAGTAACATAATGAATAATCAAGCTGGTAGTCCTGGTTTTGGGATCCAGGGGAAAATCTCTGTGTATATGTGTTTTATGTGTTCTGCTCTTGCATTATTTATTTTCTGTGTTTTAGAATTCATATGCAGGTAATTTATGTATGGGGTTAAAACATACATTTGGTATCAAAGCAGATTTGGCTTCAAGGGAATGCCTTTGTTGCTGAGGGGTTTCGTTCGGGCCTATGGTAGACCCTGTTCAGTGGGAGATTTGCGAGATTGATTCTAGTGGTGAAAGAAGATGGTGAGCAGTGGAAAGATAGAGATCAAGAAATTTAATGGTCAGAGTTTTGAGTTGTGGAAACTCAAGATGGAAGATATGTTGGTGGATAAAGATCAGTGGATTGCAGTAGATCTATGTACTAAACCAACAGGAGTGTCCGATGAAGAATGGAAGAAGTTGGATCGGAAGGAAAAGAGCACAATATGATTGTGTGTCTCAGATTCAGTATTGTTGAATGTATCAGGGGAAGCTACAGTAAAGGCTTTGTGGGACAATTTAGGGACTTTGTACCAATATAAGTCTCTAGTGAATAACTGTTTCTGCGGAAAAAGCTGTATAACTTGAGGATGAAAGATGGAGACTCGGTGACACATCATCTGAACGCATTTAATACTGTGGTAAGTTAGTTAGCATCTGTTGATATTAAAATTTCATATGAAGATAAGTGCATCATTTTGTTGTGTTCTCTACCAGATTCGTGGGATAGTCTAGTTATTGCAATAGGTAGCAATGCAACTACCTTGCAGTTTGATGAAATAGTCTCAGCCTTGCTGACGGAGGAGATGTGACGGAAAAATACAGAGAGCCAGAATGGTGATGCCTTGTGTGTACGAGGACGGTCCCAGAACAGAAACAAAAATAAGTCATCGAGTGGGAGATCTAAATCTAGAGGGAGATCTAAATCTTCAGGAAAACCTATAAAGGTGGTGTGCTAGAAATGTGGAAAGGAAGGGCACTACAAAAGGGACTGTAAATCTAAACCTCCTGATAAAGGAAAGGGATCTGAGGATGCTCCTTCTGCAAGGGCGAAAACCACTTCAGATGAAGGTGGGGATGTGTACTTGGCTTCTTCAAGTACACATGTAGATCATGAGGTATGGTTGATTGACTCAGGTGAATCCTTTCACTTCACTCCCCATAGAGAGTGGTTCTGCGAGTATGAGAAATACGATGGTGGTGATGTCTTCTTAGGGGATGATAGGAAGGCTAGAATCATTGGTTGCGGAAAAGTAAAGTTGAAGTTGCAAGGTGGAAGGGTTAGAACACTTCCGGGTGTTCTGCATATTCTTGCATTGGCCAGAAATCTGATTTCTGTAAGCAAGTTGGAAGATGCAGGTGTAAAAACAATGTTCAAGAAGGATACTTGCAAGATAGTTTGGGGAGCACTGGTATTGATGTGGGGAGTTTGGATTGGAACTTTGTACAAGCTGCAAGGTAG
Organism: Pinus tabuliformis; assembly: GCA_031772625.1. Classification (NCBI taxonomy): domain Eukaryota; kingdom Viridiplantae; phylum Streptophyta; class Pinopsida; order Pinales; family Pinaceae; genus Pinus; species Pinus tabuliformis. The sequence goes on from CM062813.1 coordinate 511,183,389, forward strand.
CACTGTTATTGATGGGTGCAATAGTTCTATGGTTCCTGAAAGTGGAGTATAAAATCTAGTGGTCTCTGGAGAGAAGACCATGCTGTGGCATCAAAGGCTTAGACATATTGGAGAGAAGAGCCTTCGAATACTTCATGGTAAAGGTATGGTAGAAGGTATGAGTAATAGCTCTCTGGATTTTGATTTCTGTGAAAATTGTGTATACAGGAAACAGAATCGGGTGAGTTTCCCCTCTAGTAGTAAGAGGGTGAAACAGATATTAGAACTTGTGCACAGTGATGTGTTTGGACCTGTGAAGGTTCCATCACTAGGTAATTCTGTGTACTATGTATCATTTATAGATGACTTCTCGAGGAATACATGGATATATTTCCTTAAGAAGAAATCTGAAGTCTTTTATAGGTTTAAAGAATTTAAGACTCTAGTGGAAAACCAGATAGAGAAGAAGATAAAGGTGCTGAGGAAAGATAATGGTGGAGAGTTTTGCAGTAAGGAATTTGAAGAATTCTGCAAGAAGTTTGGTATAGCACAGTAGAAGACTACTCCATATACACCTCAACAAAATGGAGTTGCAGAAAGAATGAACAAGACATTGATGGAAAGGGCAAGAAGCATGCTTAGTGGTGCCGGGTTAGGACAGGAATTTTGGGCAGAGGTGGTGGATACTGCATGTTACCTAGTCAACAAGTCACCTTCATTAGCGTTGGAGGATAAGACTCCACAAGAGGTATGGCCTGCTAAGAAACCCTCTCTTTCACATCTGAAGGTATTTGGATGTGATGCATATGTATATGTTCCAAAGGAGAAAAGAACAAAGTTGGATAGTAAATCTGAAAAGTGCATCTTTATTGGGTATAAGGATGGTTTAAAGGGTTATAAGCTTTGGAACCTAGTAACAAGGAAGGTTATGTACAACCGAGATGTGGTGTTCAGAGTGGTGAAAGATGTTATTAAACATGAAGTCCAACCAAAGGAACCTGAGAAGATAGAGTTTGAGCTATAGGAGGAAGAATCAGACTCTACAGCAGAGGAGGAATAAGAAGATGAAGAGCCATAAACTTCGGCTGTGAGAAGATCAGTTCAAGAAAGAGGGCAGCCAAAAAGGTATAGTCCATCTGCTTTCTGTTCAAATTTTGCTTTGTCTATTACCGATGATGATCCCAGAACTGTGAAGGAAGCAGTGGATTCAGAGGATGGAAAACTCTGGAAAGAGGCCATGGTTGATGAAATGGCATCTTTGCACATAAATGAGGCTTGGGATCTGGTGGAGTTGCCGGCTGGAAGGAAACCCATTGGCAGCAAATGGGTGTTCAAAAAGAAGACAAATGCAAAAGGAAAAGTGGAGAGATACAAATCTTCGTTGGTAGCAAAAGGTTATTCCCAGGTGCCGGGAATTGATTTTGGTGATATTTTTTCTCCTATTGCCAAGGTAACTTCTATTAGATTACTTTTATCTGTTGCTGTTGCTTTTGATTTTGAGGTAGAACAGATGGATGTGAAGACAACGTTTCTTCATGGGGATCTGGAAGAGGATATCTACATGAAGCAACCTGAAGGCTTTGTGGTGAAGGGTAAGAAAGAACTGGTATGTAAGTTAAAGAAGCCTCTATATGGGTTAAAACAATCACCAAGGATGTGGTATCAGAAATTTGATACATTTATACGGGGACTTGACTTCACCAGAAGCAAAGCAAATCACTGTGTGTATTTTAAATTAATTGCTGACTTTGTTATTTATCTGGTCTTGTATGTGGATGATATGTTGTTGGTTGGAAATGACAAAGAAGTTATCCAGGATTTGAAGACCCAATTGTCCTCCAAATTTGACATGAAAGATCTTGGTGCTGCAAACTATATTTTGGGCGTGGAAATCAAAAGATATCGAGAAAAGAGGAAGCTCTGGTTAAACCAGAGGAAGTATTTCGAGACAATATTGCAGAGGTTTAGTATGCAGGATAGTAAACTGGTGAAGGTTCCTATTCCTGTAGGTGTGAGGTTATCTACTGAATGGTGTCCCAAGACACAAGAAGAGGAAGAGGACATGTCCCGTGTTCCATATGTAGTGTAGTCAATAGCCTGATGTATGCAATGGTCTGTACTAGACTAGACATTGCACATGCAGTGGGAGTATTGAGCAGGTTTATGTCAAAACCAGGGAAGGAGCACTGGACAGTAGTGAATTGGGTTTTCAGGTATTTGCATGGCACTAGTGATTATGGTTTGTGCTACCAAGCAAGACCAGGATTGGACAGAGTGTTGGATATTCATGGCTTTATTGATGCAGATTGGGCTGGAGATCTGGATCAGAGAAGATCTACAAGTGGGTATGTGTTTAACGAATTTGGAGGTGCAGTCAGTTGGATGAGTAAGAAACAATCTGTAGTGGCACTGTCAACTACAGAGGCAGAATACATGGCAGCCACTCATGCAAGTAAGAAGCAGTTTGGTTGCATAGATTGTGTTCAAGTATGGGGTTAGTACAGGGAACTATAAGGATAGACTGTGACAGCCAAAGTGCAATTTTCTTGGCAAAGAGCCCCGCATATCATTAAAAGACAAAGCACATTGATGTTCAGTATCACTTTGTGAGGGATATGATAGAAGACAAAAAGGTGTTGCTGGTAAAGGTGGACACTTTGAAGAATATTGTAGATGCATTGACAAAATCTGTGAGCTCTGAGAAGTTCTCTTGGTGTAGAGAGACAATGGGCATTTTAGGGCTGGAAAAATGACTAAGCTCTCTTGTGGCCCCCTGTGGAAAGAAAACAACAAGTGGGAGAATGTTGGGTTGTGTTATATTCTTTCCACGTAGTTAACAGGGGGTTTGAGGGGCACCCGTAACCCCACTTTATGGGGTCCAGGGCAGCGCCCTGGAAAATTTTGGTTTTGGACCCTATGTTAGGTTGGGCGAACCCACCTATGGTTTTGTGCATGATTTTCGCACATGTTTTTTGGACGCGATGGTTTTTGGTCCATGGTATTGGATGCTTTGGCATGTATAAATATGTATTATAACATTGAAAGGAACATAATGAAAAATCAAGCTGGTAGTCCCAGTTTTGGGATCCAGGGGAAAATCTCTGTGTATATGTGTTTTATGTGTTCTGCTCTCGCATTATTTATTTTCTATGTTTTAGAATTCATATGTAGGTAATTTTTGTACGGGGTTAAAACCTACACCATTCACTCAGCCCGGGAAGAGGCCTCCACTGAGTTTAGCAAGTTGAACCGTGCCCCCATCGGTAGCTTCTTTGATAACATAGGGTCCCAACCAATGCATCCGAAGTTTGCCACAGAATTTCTCGAACTTACTGTCGCATAGCAATACTAGATCATTCTCCTTAAAGGTGCGCACCTTGATATGGTGATCATGCCACGCTTTCTCGCGTTGTTTCTATACTTGCTGATGGAATCCAGCCAAAAACCATTCCTCCTCTAGTTCTTCTAGCTGCACGAGCCATTCCTCCAAAGCCCCACGATCGGCCATTTCTGTTATTGCCGGGATCCGTAGACTAGGCATAATATATTCCATAGGCATAACAGCCTCCTTGCCATAGACTAACCGAAAAGGTGTCTGGCCCATTAGCTTCTTGCACATAGTTTGGTATGCCCATAGCACAGCAGGGATGCGTAAGTCCCAGTCATTTCACTGCACATTACAAACCTTGGTCAACGTGGTCTCCAAGATTTTTTTGAATGCCTCAACAGTCCCATTTGCTTGCAGGTGGTATGGCAAACTCTGTTGGTGATATATCTAGAATTCCTTAGTGAGTGCGCTGATCATTTCATTCATTCAGAAAATGTGTTCCTCGGTCGCTCATGAGAATTTTGGGACATCCAAACCTTGTCAGTACGTTCTTGAACAAAAACTTCACAGCTATCACAGCCGTGCAGTCCTTAACCGGCTGTGCCTCTACCCATCGGGTCAAATATTCTGTCACGATGATGATATAGCACGCGCCCATCTTCCCTCGCAACTCAATAGGTCCTACGAAGTCGATTGGCCACTTCTTGAATGGCTGTAGCATCATTTGTGGCTGGAGCGGCATTTCATCTGTCCGCGATGGTTTCCCTGTCTGCTGACATACGTCACAGGCTCGGCAGTATGCTTTCAAATCTTGATGCAGAGTGGGCCACCATAATCCTACGTGAAGAATCTTTTGGGCTATGGCACGACCCACATAATGTCCACCAGGAACCCCCCAATGTGCTTCGGTCAGGATCTGTCCTCGCTCGAACTCCAGGACATACCTCCATAATATTTTGTCATTGCCCATTTTGTAGAGGTGAAATGCAATCACGGTGAAGTCTGCTATGCATATCACCAATTCCTTCTTCTACTGAATAGAATATCCCTACGGCATGGTTCCTGTAGTTAAGAAATGGATTATATCCTCAAAATGGCCATCAGCTACTCGCACCGCATATAGCTATGCATCCAGGAGTCCATCCTTTAAATTTTTGGGCTCTTCACCGATCTCAATTCGGGACAGGTGATCTGGGCCTATGTTTAGACATCCTGGTTATACGATGACCTCAAAGTCATATTCCTAAAATAACAACAACCATCTACAAATGTGCCCCCCCCAACATAGGCCTATTCACTAGGTATTTTAACGCAGAGTGATCGGTATACATCTTAAAGTGGCCTCCGAGCAGATAGTGGTGGAATTTTTGAAGTGCATATACCATTGTTAATCCTTCTCACTTAGTGGTGGAGTAATTCTTCTCATCCTTTGACAACAGGCGACTTGCGAACACAATCGGATGGTCAATTCCCTCCACTCTTGGTTGAGTAAGTACCGCCCCCAACGTGATACATGGCACATCGACATGCACATGAAATTCGACGTCCCATTTTGGAAAGACCAATATAGGGGTGGATGCCATCTTTTCCTTAAGTGTCTCCAAACTTTTGTTGCATTCCTCATTCCAGCAATTAGTAACATCCTTCTTCAGCAACTGTCCCATTAGAGCCGTGATCTGGGCGTAGCTTTTGATGAACTTCCGATAGTAGCCCGTGTGTCCCAATGTGGCGCGTTGTTGTTTGACACTTTAAGGCGCTTGCATATTGAGTATGACAGTGATATTTGCCGGATCCACCATCAGGGCTTGCTTACAGACCACATGGCCTAGCAAGTTCCTGAATGGGACAAGGAAAGTACACTTCTTTAGGTTTAGCGCAATCTGGTGTCAGTAACAAGTATCCAGCATTAATCATAAACTCACTACATGTTTCTTAACCAGTCTGAACACAGTCCAGTCATCAAGATAGACCTCTAAGAACTTGTGTATAAATTCCTTGAATGCCGCTACCACTATTCGTGAAAATATCGCTGGTGCGTTCTTCAGTCCAAAGGGCATCATGTGTACTGAAAGTAACCCCATTCGGTGGAAAACGTTGTTTTACTCCTGTCCTCTGGTGCAATCTTGATCTGGTGGTATCCTGAGAACCCATCTGTGAAGGAGTAGGCTTCCTGCCCCCCCACATTTTCCAGTACCTCATTTGTAAACGGTGTTGGAAACGAATCGTTAACACAGTCATCATTGAGCTTCCTGAGATCCACGCAGATGCGAATCTCGCCCTTCTATTTCTTTTCTTGCACAACCATCAGACTTACCCAGTCAGACTCCTCGACTGGTTCAATGATTCCTACTGCCAACATCTCCTCCAGTTCTTCGCGGACCTTTGCTTTATATTTGGATTTAATCGGTAGGGTCGCTGCTTAACTGGTTTCGCATCTGGCTTCAATGTTATCTTCATCATTCCCAGGTCTCCTAGGATCCCCTTTAGCTCCGTAATTTTTGTTGGGAATAAATCTCAATATTCCCGAAGCAATTCAACGACCTTCTCTACTGTGGCATCATCCCAATAGTCCCCAAGCATTGCATACTTCGGCTCCTCTTCTGTTCCGACATTGACTTGTCTCGTTTTCAACGGTGCCATGATATCTGGATCTTCGGTTTCAGGTCTGTACACCTCACGGCTCCCCTCTGATTCCGGAATATTGATGTTTCGCAGATCGTCCTCACCATCTTCTACCTGGACATTATAGCATTCGAGAGGCTGGCTCAACTTTTGCGACCATTCCGGGCTCCACAGTTTCTTCTGGTTCCAGTGGCGTCTTGAAAATGGCAGCCTTTACCAGTTGTAACGCATCGTCCATGGGATCCATCCATTGATATTCAAAGAGGAATGTTGACAAAAACCCTTCGCACAAGATATCCCACTCGCCTGTGTCGTGCCAGAGCTCCACTTTAGTATACCAGTTTCTGGGAATGATGTCCAGGGTGTGATAAAATAAGTGCACCCATTCTGGCTGAGGTTCCTCTCCGTAGGCTTTGATCCATCTAGTAAGGTGCATGCATGGGTCATCACATCCATCGTATTTCTCCGTTATGCGTAGTTCTGGCTTCCCAAATCTGATCTTCATCATGCGCCTGCAGCCGCGCCAATCTTTGAAAGTCCCTTCATGTGTGCCCCACCATCGCGCAGGCGTCGCATGCAACGCCCATCTCAATGCATCAAATTGTTGGTGCTTTGGTACTGTGATTTCAAATTTGGTCAGGAATTCATCTATTATTGTCAGTTCATCATACGTCAGCAATTCACGATCCTGGGCCCTTACACAGTATAGAGATTTAGTCACAATATTGCAGTGTAGGGTGGTCACTCCATTCAACTTGTTGCACCACCGCTCATCTTCTTCATCTAAATCAGTGGTGCAGGACTCTGCATAGCCCCGTGATATTCTTCTATCCTCCGTTGTCTTGACCCATTCTTGCCTTTGTGCAACCATTCTTTAGATACTGTCTGATTCGTTGTCGCTCTATTTGTTGCGCACAAGTTCAATATAGCGCAGTCCTTCAGCCGGATCTAGTAGAATGACTACCCAGAGCGACTTTGTTTCAAATATCATTGTTCGCTTCTTTAAATTAATAATCCCATTCATGTCGATGTCCTAGTCTATTCCTAACAACGTAGGATAAGGTGTACTTTCATCCATGATTTCAATCACTTCAAAGTCTGTCTGAGTGTTTGCGTCGTCAATATCTACTGTAATTCCTTACAGCCTTCCCATGGGTAGGACCTTCTGTTGGTTTGCCATCTTCAATTGGATAGGGGACCATTGTAGTGTAGGCTTACCCATGCGCTCCCAAGTCTGCTTAGGCAATACGTTGGCATCTGAGCCCAGATCCAGATCTCATAATCACTGATCTACGTTGTTAGTCACATTTCCCTTCCGGTCTGTGATGCATGTCTTCCCAGCTTTCGAACTACGCGAGGTTCACTCCATCCTGCGCATCTATTTATCAATTCCTGTAAGCCTTTAATTGCCCTGTTGTCACGAAGCAATTTTATACATGTCTCTAAAAAGGTAGTTATCATCGAAGGATCCCTGTCCAGCTCAGGCTAATCCCTACTACCCGGGGTAGAGACCTCCGCGAAGCTCTCCCTAGCTTCCAGATATGTCTCCTTACCAACCCCTATGTCTTCCTTACTTAAGTTCATTCTATCTGCTCCTGTAGCCGTGCCACTTCTCAATACCATGTTTACTTTGGGAACTTCCTCGCGGACCTCATCATCTGTACGTTCTGGGTTGTTGTTAGTTGCGCTGCCCTTTTTTCACAAATCTGTGCTATCAGCGTAGGGAAATCTATCAGCTCATGATCGAATTGCTCACAATAACTGCATGAAATTCTACTTGGGTTGGTTCAATCCCGCACGTAATGCCTTGGCCCTCCACAATTATAGCAAATTAATTGTCCTCGACCCTGTCCAGGTCCCATTCCCCCACGGCCTCATCCACGTCCTTGGTATCCTCCCCACATGAGCGGTGCGGTGGGATCCTGTGTGTGCGCCTCTATCTGCATCCTATAAGTAGGTGTTCAATTCACCAACATTTCTTAACTATGACAATTTCTTTCATCGTGGCCCATCGTTCTATAGAAATTACAAAATAATTTTTGAGGAGGGGGTTGTCTTAAGTTTGGAACTAGGTGACAATTGTACGTGGCATGCTTTCCTCCCACCTAACAGATTGCACACCAGAGTGCGGGCGCCATGCTTGGCCCAGCTTGTACCTTTGGTCACAATGCTATTGGTCCCCCTCCTGCCACATAGTTCGCGAAAACTGGACAGTGGTCCTTATTGTGGCCCTATCCCTTACATTTTATACACCACACTTCTTCCCGTATCTCCATCCTAGGCACCTGTCCTTGTTTTAAGCTTCGCATCTCTAGACATAAGTTTTGTATTTGCGCTTGGATTTGCTATACTCCCAACCCTGGATCCTGTATTTGGGTTTCGTGAAGCCACATTGCTACCTCCATTTCTTCTACTTGGGTTGAGATATTTTGTTGCAACATAGTCGATCTTAGATATGGCATTAATGAGGTGACAAACTAAGCGCGGTGCTGCACATCCAACAGTGTCATGTTGGCCTCGCGGATGGTGCTTTTCAACCTCTGATCCAAATCCCACGGGGTTTCACCAAGCAACATTACAATTTCATTAAACCCAATAACCGATTGTGCTTCTGACTTTGGTCACCCAAATTCCTTGTTTAGCGCCCCCTGGATTGCTTCTATTCCTTCGTTTGGATGATCACTTGAATATTTCATGTACCAGGTCAATGCGCGGTCCTGTAGCACACTAACCAAGGTAGCCTTCTTGATGTTCTCATTTGTGATGCCCTAAGCATCCCATACAGACTTTATCACAAACCAAAACCAGCCCAGTTCCTCATCTCCTACACCCTTAAATGTTGGCAGCTGGACTGTTGGGAAGCGGAGGTCCCACGTAACAGTTTTGGGTTTGATAGCCTAGAAATTAGGATAAAAATATTGTAAACCTCTGAAATATGCGGAGCGCGAAATATGAAAGGTCGAGTCAAAGGGTTGTCCACCCAAGAAATAATATAGAATAATAGGAAGTAAGTCAGTGTGTGGACCATAGGAAGGTATAAATAGAGCGCAGCTCTATGGGAAAAAGGCAGTTCTTTTTTTGGCATGATTTTGGATCTGAAATGTAATGGGTTTTTGAGAAGGAAAGTCTTAAAGTGTTTGTAAGTCCGAATCGAAGGTTTGGGTAGTAGATAGAGGCTCTGCAACTATGTGCACAGAGGCCTAGAAGAGTCCACAACTGTGTGTGCAGACCCCTGCAGCTGGGTGCACAGGGCAGATCTGGATGTATTGGTGATAAAGTGGAAATAAAGATAAGTTTCTTCTGTAATATTTTGTTAACTCTGAATTATCGCGAATCTGGATTTTTGTATGGTTAATATAATTGTTTGATCTAAGCACATATGCTTATGAATGTATGTGAATATGAGTTTATTCTAAGTGCACAAACTAGTTAAATCTGTTAAATGTTTTCTTAAATACCCTGCTAAGAAGAGCTAATTTATACAAGTAATTAATATTATGAATTAACCCGGACCTGGATCTCCGCAGAAGTAGAGTAGCGCGAGGCTGTAGAATGGCACGCGAACACTCCAGACCACATCTAGACATCCCAAGGGTGCAGAAACCTGGTTCCAGCACCCTCCCCTGCTACCTCGGGTGAGACCTCAGTCTGTGCTTTGCAGGCTGTTGCCGAAAGGGCCGGTAGCTGCGGGATTTGTTTGGCTAAGTAATTCTTCTGAACCTGGGTCAAGCCCATATAAGCCAAAAAATGGTTCTGTTGCCAGGACTGGGATCTACCTAAGGGGTGTCTGATGTTGGAACACTGGAACCCTACAAAGAAAGAGATTGAAGAGTGGTGGGATCTGAAACTCCATGAGTTCACAGTTCAGGAAAACAAAAATCCGTGGATATCGGAGGAAGATTGGTTGGACCGCTATATATACACAGATATTCACGAAGTCTTCTTTGCGACATTTCCAGTAGAACTGTACGAGTGGATCGCGAGGTTAGCTGACAGTGTGGGAGGGTGTAGATTAGATCAGCCTATTGTATGGACTCCGGAACTGGTGTACAGACTAGAAGCCATCGAAGATAAAATCACGTGCGCAGTAGATCATTGGCTGGATTGGGTAATAGAAGGATTTATCACTGAGTTCGCGATAGATACAACCGTGAGCTATAGTGAAGCAGAAAGGGGATTTCTTCAAGGACCTCGAGGTAAGTATCAAATCATTGAATACTTGGATTAAGATGTTGTTGTGCGAAAAATAGATTATGCACGTTTATTGATGTCTGGAGTAACGCAGAGCGGAAGAGGTTACCGCGGAATGAGAGGGGAAGAAAATAGTCCTCTGGCTTCTATTTCATGGGAAAGCGAGGAGGAGCTCGCGAGGTTCTCACCAAGAAGTGCAGTCCAGTTGATCAGGAAGTGCTTCCCACTACTACCACCTCCGTCCATGCCACCACCCACTTCACCTACATCAAAGTCATCCACCCCAACACCAACCCCACCTCCAACCCCACCACCACCAAAAGTCGAGATGGCGAGCGCAGTCCAGCTGCCAAAATTTAAGGGTGTAGGAGATGAGGAACCGGGCTAGTTTTGGTTTGTGATAAAGTCTTTATGGGATGCTTAGGGCATGATAGATGAGAACATCAAGAAGGCTACCTTGTTTAGCGCACTGCAGGACCGCGCATTGACCTGGTACATGAAATATTCAAGTGATCATCCAAATGAAGGAATAGCAACAATCCAGGAGGTGCTAAACAAGGAATTTGGGTGACCAAAGTCAGAAGCATAGTTGGTTATTAGGTTCAAGGAAATTGTAATGTTTCCTGGTGAAACGTCATGGGATTTGATTCAGAGGTTGAAAAGAAACATCCGTGAGGGAAACATGACATTGTCGGATGCGCAACACCGCGCTTGGTTTGTCACCTCATTAACGCCATATCTGAGATTGGCTTTGTCACAACAAAAGATCTCAACCCAAGCGAAAGCACTGGAGGCAGAAATGCGGTTGCACGAAACCCCAATACAGGATCGAGGGTTAGGAGTACAACAAATCCAAGCGCAAATACAAAACTTATGTCTAGAGATGCGAAGCTTGAAACAAGGATAGGCACCTAGGATGGAGATATGGGAAGAAGTGTGGTGTATCAAATGTAAGGGACAGGGCCACGATAAGGACCTTTTTCCGGTTTTCGTGAACTATTTGGCAGGAGGGGGACCAATAGCATTGCAACCAGAGGTACAAGTTGGGCCAAGCATGGCGCCCACACTCTTGTGTGCAATCTGTCGGGTGGGAGGAAAGCATGCCACGGACAACTGTCACCTATTGCCAAACTTAAGATAACCCGCTCCTCAATATTTATTTTCTAATTTCTTTAGAACGATGGGCCATGATGAAAGAAATTGCCATAGTTACGAAATGTTGATGAATCAAACACCTGCTTATAGGATGCACACAGAGGCGTGTGGACAGGATCCCACCGCACCGCTCACGGGGGGAGGATACCAAGGACGTAGATGAGGCCGCAGGGGAATGGGACCTGGATGGGGTTGAGGACAATTAATTTTCTATAATTGTGGAGGGTCGGGGCATTACGCGTGGGATTGCATGAACCTGACCAAAGCCTGTTGTCCTTAATGTTACCAATTTGACCACAAAGCAGTCGATTGCCCCATGCTGATTGCTCAGATGTAGGAAAAGGGTTGCTTCAGGCTAACCCCACTTAGAACGTCCAAATGATGAAGGCTGAACCCTGTCCGGAGGATCCTAACGTAAATATGATGCTCCAAAGTGGTGCCACCACCAGAGAAGATAAGGGGAAGTAGCCAGAGGCGGATGCATGGGTCCGTAAGGCCCCCCCAAAACACCAGAATTTGACTTGGAGCGTGCAAAGGAAACCTTTATGGAAGCCAAGAAGAACTTCATGGAATCTTCTTCGTCAGAAAGTAAGGATCAATTCGGATCAGAGAAGGATACTTCTATGCTAACCACCTCCTTGGAAACTTGCATGAACTTACATAGGGATGCATGAACTTTCAGTTTTCAGGCCTTACTGTATGTATATAACAAATCTTAGGATGCAGCTAGAATGAATGAAATATCCTTTTTATTCGATGAACACCTACCTATGAGAGGGTAGAGAGATCATTCCCGAACCAAGAAAACCAAGATAACAAAGCAGTCACTCAATGCAAGCAGAAATCAATTCCTAAAGTGCACGGATACTACTAATGAGAGATTTAAACATTCGCTTTCTGATATGCAACTCGAAATGCAAATTCACTTTCACTTTCGTAGACTAAATGAATGCAATCCTTTTTATTTTGATGTCTCTCAAATCTAAAAGAAACAAATATGCAATAAACAAATGTGGAAAAACAGTTGATCCAAACAATTGTAATCTATGTCTGGGTAGTGAAGAGAAATCGAATCAATGCCAAGATTGGTCCAATAACAATCACTAAACAATCAACAAAAAGTAAGCAAAGGGGAAGGCTTAATCAAACCAACAGCAAGCTGTAAACGAATCTTTGAGCAACCAAGCGAAACTGATCCAAAAGACTTGAAACAATGAAACTAGGTCACAAAGCAAGAAAAACAAGATTCATTCAACAAAGCTCACAAGAGAGTGCCTCAACCTATAAACAGTGAAAATCAAGTCATCAAACAAGTGAGAACAACAAGGGACTAGCAGGACTGATGGACTCAGGAGGCAGAATTGAGAAAATCAATTCTATAGCAATCAGCGCGGGTGATACACAAGCAACAAGCGTTGATAAAGAACACGCCACAACAACAAAGCGATGTCAGCACGGAAGTACACAACTTTTCCGCGATGGTCCGATTCACAGAACCGTCACGACTGTTAGGTGTAATTACACGATGAACAGGATACTACAAAAGGGTGGACGTGATGATAGCGTGACTGTTAAATTTAAAGCCGCAATGATGTTCAAAACAGTAACAGGCGAACAAAAAACTCCCAAATCAAAGACAATCAATCCTTCAATCAAAAAGGGTGTTTCCCAGATCAGGCCAGGAAACTCAGGAGACTTTAACTAATCCCCAAAAATTCAAAGAGACCAAAAAAAAAATCAAGACAAGAGTAAAGAACAAAGGCCAAAGCTCCCCAGCGGAGTCACCAATTTGTGATGCGGGAAAGTGTTCCCTCTGCGGACAGAGGCAACCCCTCTAGCCCTAGAGTGGGTCTAGTCACAAACAAGGATAGATCAACAATAGCTTTCCTTAAACAGTCATAGTTGGAGGCCTACCTCAACCTGTGGTCGATGGAGTTCCATTGCACTGCTCCAGCTTCCGCTTCCTTCTTCTAATGAGGGATCAACCTGAAACAATGCAAAGGAAATACAACAAAGCACGTAACCAGAACAACAATGATCTATTTACTCGCGAAGTCAAGAATTCATGAGCTATCAAGTACATTACATACAAGACATAGGAAAACATCATTGATTGCATTAATAATGAAATAAGAGTAAGCTTACAACCAAAGTCTTGACATCACAAGCCTTCTCAGAAGGGATCCAACCAGCATGTTCCTCAAGCATTCACTCTTTGAAGATGGATCTCCCAACATACAAATCTCTCTCACTCACAAGTTTTACACAAGATTAAGGGAATTTCATAACCTTCCACAAGCTATCAACAATCCCACACTTGTCACACTCACACTAGCTATCTAGCAAACTCACAAACACTAATAGCACTGCTCCACTAGCCAACTATCAGCAACCATTCCAAAAACTAGCAGCACATAGCAATGGTGAGAGTTTAAATAGGAGAAGGAGTCTCCATGAAAGGTGGAAGAGTGAGCTTATCTCCGAGGAAGGTAGCAAAAATGACAGAACAACCTCGCCAGAGAAAGGAGGGCGACATAAACTATGCCAACAACCAGGTTTGGAGTCATCTGGAACGCCGACTATTGGAAAAAATTCGCCCAATCTGGATCATTGCGGGTACATAACTGATATTCTGCGCTGACATTGCTATTGAATAACGTAGCTAGTCAGGTCATCGCTGAATATTACAAGCTACCTCGCGCTGGCACATAAAATCGGACCATCGCGGGAATCAGGTGTACTTCCGTGATGACAACGCTTTTAGACTGTTTAGGAGATCCCTTCAGCGCGTTTATTTATCCAACAGATGCGATGAGGTAGAAACATTTGGCAACATCAGAGAGCATTTGTCTAATATGAGCATATATGACTTGGACACATGACATAGTAGGGAGACTGGGATGAAGACAGTGACAAATTAATGTGTAACAGATGCCCCCTAAAGTATGAAGCCTGAGAGAGTGGGAGGGGTGAAATGCTTTATGAAACTGACTAAGCTGGAACACCATATGGAAGAACCTGCACGCAAGTACAATTGATATCTCTGACAATGAAGTACATGTAGTCTAGGCATGGGCGCAGCTACCCAAAAGACATACGAAATAGGTCTGTGGTATGGACGCAGCCATCCAGCTAATGAGACCATGATGATGATAAAGGTATGGTCGCAACCATCCATGAAGACTCAGGTATGGTCGCAGCCATCCATCAATGAGTCATGTAATCATAAACCAATCCACGCAACCCGAACATATGTAATCTGAGTTCAAGGTCTTGAACCCATCCGATCATAGTACAGATTCTAACATGTGAATATATGTGCTAAGGTCGAGCATGATAGAAAGTTGCTTGATTACCGATCAATGATGGAAACCGTTAACAAGCGCGAGAGAAACCACCAATAATGCCAATGGCTCTCAAGGTACTTTCTAGCACAATCCATGAAGTGTGAAGAAGGAGCTGAAGTTGAAGACTCATGGAATCACCCAATCGATGACCAATGTTGAAAGTCGACTGTCAGGTGCGAAGAACTTGCCATTGGGGTATGCAAGCTCTAAGGTACCAAAGGGGATCTCTAGATCAATCTCCTAGATAATGAGCTGATGTCGACAGGAGACGACCCGTCGCAGGAGGGCCATAATGTTTCCCCCATCAACGACACGAGATAAGGAGCAAGTGGCAGATGGAGAAATAGAGTATTAGAGGAGAAGGCGAGGGTGTAAACTGCAGAAGGATTATACTCTTGAACATGTCGGCGACATGACTCCATGGGGGGGTGGCAACATTCAGGCACCAAGGGATCAGAGGCTCAAAGGAGATGGCATGAATCAGATGGAATGAGGCTAGAATGATAACCCAAACCCGCGGAAGGCCAAATGACGATGTATGGATGTCCCAACCCAACAAGAAGCAGAAGTGTCGATGTTCAAGAGTGACTAGCTGCCATAGACAATCAATGATAAACCTGTTGTTGAATCCAACCTAGTAATAATTTAACGAGCCCTAGGAAGGAGAAGCTCGAGTCTCGTCATGGTGACGAGTCCAATGTCATCCGGGTTTAACGAGCCCTAGAAAAGAGAAGCTTGAGTCTCGTCATGGTGACGAGTCCAATGTCATCAGGGTTTAACGAGTCCAACATAGGTGAAACTTGGAGTCTTTTTCATGTTTAGAGAGTTTGAAAAAGACACGGAAAAGAAAACTCCAGGGGGGTCCTTTTTCGTAAATTTGTGTCTCTCAAGCCCGAAAAGGTATAAAACGATACTCGAAAGAACTGCCCGACCATTACGATCGAGGAGTACTTTTCATGACTAGTGACTTCGACCCGAAAAAGTAGAAAAGGGGTCGGAATCACGTCATTTCGTAACCGATAACGAGCTTGAAATGACAAAGGCCTGGCAATATTTTTGTGTTAAAACGGTCAGAAAAGATCTTAAAGGCGACCGCTTCTTACTTCTTTTAACGAGTCAAGAGGAAGAAATTGACCATATTTTCATTTTTCAAGTCAGAAAAGTGCTTAAAAACAACTTTTTCAGATCAAGTTCTCACGAAGCTGACATAATTCCACTACCTTAAGCTCTACACAAAGCACATCAAACATAAACCCATTGGATATAAAATGAACAATATACATAAAAACATAGTCAAAAACCATATTTTAACTAACCATGTGACAAAAACTGAGAAAAAACCCACATTTACGAAATATAATTTTTAAATTCCCAAAAAATTACTATAAAAAGGGGTTAATCCAACCATTTTTACCATAGTTACTATTCATTGCACTGTGGAGCATTTTGGAGCACCAAAGTTGGCGAGCTAAATTTAGCATTGTTCATCCATCATTCACCCCAAAATTGGTTCCAGGTAATTATTCCTTGCCCTGTGCTTCAATTCCATACCTTTTTCATGCATTTTGAATGTTAAATGTGTTAATTTGGGTGGGTTTTTTGGACCAAGTTCCGTCGCTCAGTCATCACGGTTATAGCTTTCAGGTCCGCGATGACCGAAAAAATTGACACATAGCACGCTGCGATCATCGCGGAAAAGTGGTGTACTTCGGCGATGATCGCAAAAAAATGAAGTAGAGACCTCGCGTCATCATGACGATGTGAACTTATTTTTTATGCAAATTAGGCGTTGAATTCGGTAAAAAAAAGTGCTAATTCGATTTTTCTCGTCATGCAAGTGATAATGGCATTTGTCTAGAAAGAGTGGATGCATGATGACACTGACAAAGAAGCTTTCACCGATGCGGGGTGCCAAAACGCATTACAGGCTTGTGGATTGCTCAAATTCTTCTTAACTCCGCATCTTCGATCACAACCTGATTTACTGGAGCTATTGATCCGGGCCTGGAATCCCATAGATGGGAAATTCATCATCCGAGGCCAAGATATCGAGTTTGACGCTACAGACATATATTTTTTGACCAGGCTATCCCGTCGAGGTGAGAGGCCCATTCTGGAGGGGCAGCGACCCGGGGGTGATTCCTTAGAGATGCTGATGGCTCAAGTGTGCCCACGGGCACGCAAGACGAGGAGTGGGAAGGTGGCAATCCCAACAGTGGACGACGTAGTCCTTCATGCTATGCTTTTCATGGTGACATGGGCAGCGGGCTCCCAAGCCCAACATGAGGCTTCGAAGACCCATCTCCGGCTAGCTCTCGAATGTCTCAATCCAACCATGTTTAATTGGGCAGAAACGGTGATGGCGAACATGAAGAGGCAACTCACCAACTGCCATCGAGGAGAGACGAAGAAGTTTGGTTATGGATCCATCTTAGTCCCGCTCATGCCGGAGCAGGTGCCAACACTATAGTTACAGGACATGGATTTGGATTTTCCCAAACCACGTGAGACTAGGGCCACATGATGGGCACACGTCATGCCACGAGGACGTGGCAGACGACCAGTGGCGTGGGGGACATTATTCTGAGAGTGGCTAGAGCACCAGGCGATCTTCATGGAGGATTGGCTGTATGCCGGCATGGACTTCCGCGGAGATCCTGACATGCAGCTGCCCGCTGGACAGCAGTGGGATGATGGTGGTAAGACACTTGATCGCGTTTTTTGTTTTATTATTTTTATGATGTTTTTTTTTAATTTTTCATGTATATGTCCTAATGACGAACGATATGGCACGCAGATGTAGGACCAATGAGACCCATCGGGTTGGCTCTAGAGGCGTGGAGGGATGCACAGGGCATTGCAGCACTAGCCTTGGCTCCTCCAGCTGATGATATGGTGGAGACAGTGGCCCGAAACCTTGAGGGCCTAATAGCAGGGCTTCTAGATTACATGGGGATCGAGGAGGTCCACATAGTGTTCCAGATCCACACAGTAGGAGTGGAACCCAGGGTGCACCGCCTGTTGAGGCGGGTGGCATGGGCGGTGGTATGCTATAGGGAGCATAACCCACCGCAGTAGTCACCTAGGTTTTTATTTCCTGCTGGTGATTTTTGAGATACATGTGTCTCAGATGTATTGAGAACACAGACTCTATTTGGACATGTACACTTATTTTTTTTGAGCACCTCGGTGCGCCACGCGAGATATATATATATATATATATATATATATATATATATATATATTCCTATGGTTTATTATTGTGTTTTACATGCTTCTTGTATGCTGTTTTGATTACATGTTATGCAAATGTCTGTCTAATACATGATTAGCCAATGCATCAATTAACGTGTTTAATCGTCGTGGAATATGCTAATATTTCATGAAATCAAAACTCCTCTCTAACAATTTAACACGTAAATACAACCTTAAAATCCGATGGTCTCTGATGGAATATCACCCATTGATCTGGTGGACGACAAGCTGAGAGTCCAAGTTCACAACCAATGTACGGATACCGAGATTAATCACCTCAGCTAGTAACTCAATAACAGCACTATATTCAGCGACATTGTTTGTGGTACAACCTAAACAAGCACCTTGAAGGTTTATCAACTCACCATGAGGATCGTAGATCACCCACGCCGCAGAGGACAAGTTGCGGGTGCTGCGGCAAGTACCATTAGCAAAACCAACCTAAGGTGCACCAGACATCTGCACAAGAAGAAAAAGACACAATAAGCGGCAATTACAAGGTGTAGATCAGGTATGGGTTCATTTTTTCACAAGCTTGAACCATGGAGAACTCTGCTTGGATTTGGTTTTATGTTTTCACAAGCTTGAAACGAAAAACTATGCTTGTTATAAGTTCGCATGCCCCCAGGCAAATCGAGGTACATGCCCCCCAAGCTTCATTGCATTCAACGGGTGGATGGAACGAAGGTTCACCTGCGAGATCTTGGAAAGACCCTTCTTTGGATTTTACGAGATCTTAATCAAAGACTCGATTTGGGAAGGGAGTTGTTTCATTTTTAATGAGGTTGACACAATAAAAGAACTATCCTCATAACCCTTGTTTCATTTTTTAATGAGGTTGACATAAGATCAAGAAACTATCCTTGGGAGTCCTTATTTCATTTATTAACGAGCTTGACACAAGATCGGGAACTATGCTCGTGAATCCTTATTTCATTTATTAACGAGCTTGACACAAGATCAGGAACTATGCTCATATCCCTGTTCATGGGCCATTCAAGAACGTGGCTCCCAAGAGGTCTTCACGGGATGGAAGAAACACAATCTGGGAGGAATACATATCATGATGCACCAATGACAGATCGGTTTCCAATTCCCCCAGTATACGATGTACCAGACCATCTGCATAATCATTAGTAGAGGCGGAGATGGAACGGGTAGCCACATAATTAACCTGTGGCAAGAAAGGTACTACTTGTGAGCAAGAACCGATAGGGGGTGATGGCTGCATAGGAGGTGCCGGGGGACTAAAGAACGATAATTGATCTATAGTCACCATTCTTCCATCGTGTGGAAAACAAGCCACATGGAAAAGTGAAGAGACGAGGGCCCCCATGGCATAAACATAGTCACGGCCAAGGAGAAGACTGAAATTTGCACCTTGGACAACCATGACATCTATATAGACAGTTTTTCCCCCCAAAGTAACATGAAACTTTGGGAGGATTCCTACAGGTTGACAAGGTTCTCCGTCAAATGCCAACAGATTCTGTGAGACTAGCACAAGCTGTGGGGAACCCAAAGCTTGCCAGGTAGTGGAGGGCATAAGACTGACAGATGCACCCTCATCTAGGACAATGCTAGGTACTGCCTTATCGTAGGCGTGTACTGTAATGTCGAAAGGCACATAGGATGGAAGGCAGAAAGTAGTCAAGTGACTCCAGTCAAAGGTAACGACCAAACTACTTGGTGGGGGAATCGTGTGATTGCCCCCATGCCCTACAGGAACCGAAGAAGGACTCTCGTGATCAGTAGGGATAGGAGGGTTGTTCTCTGACTCAGGAGAATCTGATGAGATGAGAAGAACATGAGCATGATGCTCTTTCGAAACAGAGTGATCAACAGGTGGTGAACCCAAGTCGAAACTCTCCCCGATCAATGGTTGGTCTGGAACAGGCTTAGCACGGCCAGGCTCGGAAGGAGGAAGACAGACAAGAGAAGAATCTAGGTCAATCTCTTTGTCAATCGAGAGAGGGTCTAAAGAGAGCCTCTGATACCCGATGGGAAGTTGGGGTGACGAGGCTGTAAGACTTTCCAAAACGGCGGAGGCTTTATCCATGAGCGGACAAAGGTGAAGGGGATGGCTGCCTTCACATAGCCTACAGGGGAATCGAATCTTCCCTTTCTTCTTATCGTTGCTAGTTGATAGGGTAGCATTACCATGAGATTCAGAGGACAATGAGGGACGAGCCGAATCGTGAGACCATACTTTTAAGATCTTAGGAATGCCAAGACAATCACGAAGAAGATGGTCACCCTTTCACAATTTACAAGGAAACTTGAGGAGAAGAAGGTAGTTCGACCTGGCATGGACTCGAAGCAGTAACTGCATAGGTGGCCTTGCATTTATTGGACTTCTTCTTCTTCTTCTTCTTCTTCTTCTTCTTCTTCTTCTTCTCAGTCTCCTGGTTACTAGATGTGAAACTTTCACCAGGCGAAGGAGGAGATGAAGGTGAAGAAATAGGGGAAGAAGGCATAGGCTCAACCTTGGAATCAACATGTCATGGTTCGGACAAAGTAGATAGTGGAACATGAGTTATGACACTCAGGACCACCGAGGTTGAAAATAACCATATGGGCAAACCGATGGTTAACCCAGGCAAAGACAATGTTGCCATATACGGAGCACTGGCATTTCCAAAAGAAGGAAATGGACCAGGATTTCCATCTCGGGGAAAACCTTGGCCGGTAGACTCGGGGAATGTGGCCATCAAGAATGAGCCTGAAAAACACTCGAACTGTAATGAAGAACTCTAACTGTTACTAGGAATATTTCGTGGGCAGTAAATTTTATGACAAAGGAACAAAACTTGACCTTTTCATCTTTAAAGAGTCGAGAAAAGGACAAAAGATGACTCTAGTCACCTTCGAATATTTAATGAGCTTGAAAGGACAACTGCTCAGATGGACCTTTTCTATTAAGGAGTCTGAAAAGGAACGAAAGTGACTACTCTGGAGAACTAGGCAAAAGGTTTACCAAACAACCCGTAAAACTGCATATACACCTTGGGAATCATATGAAAACCAAGGACTTTCCATACGGTAGTCAATCTTCCCGAATGCTATGTTTGGTGTATTACAGTTTGTAAGGCAGCAAACACGACTTCCTAAGGATAAAGGATGATAACCTAGTGGGGTCTCCCAACATATACTCGACGATACATGGGAGCACAATTCTGTACTAGACCGCTATTGAGTCACAAAAGGAGGAATCACCCAACCTTGAGTGCAAACAATAGTGACTAGGTTTAACGATGCCGGAGCACGTCTCTAGCCTAGACCTCTAAATAGTGTGTGTTATGTTCCAATGCGTTATTAGATTTATTCATTTCATTTTAGAGTTGATCTTGGATTATGTTTAAGTTTTCAGGCCTTACCGTATGTATATAACAAATCCTAGGATGCAGCTAGAATGAATGAAATATCCTTTTTCTTCGATGAACACCTACCTATAAGAGGGTAGAGAGATCATTCCCAAACCAAGAAAACCAAGATAACAAAGTAGTCACTCAATGCAAGCAGACATCAATTCCTAAAGTGCACGGATACTACTAATGAGAGATTTAAACATTCGCTTTCCGATATGCAAGTCGAAATGCAAATTCACTTTCACTTTCGTAGACTAAATGAATGCAATCCTTTTGATTTTGATGTCTCTCAAATCTAAAAGAAACAAATAAGCAATAGACAAATGTGGAAAAACGGTTGATCCAAACAATTGTAATCTATGTCCGGGTAGTGAAAGAATTTGAATCAATGCCAAGATTGGTCCAATAACAATCACTAAACAATCAACCAAAAGTAAGCAAAGGGGAAGGATCAATCAAACTAACATCAAGCTGCAAATGAATCTTTGAGCAACCAAGAAACCAAGTGAAACTGAACCAAAAGACTTGAAATAATGAAACTAGGTCACAAAGCAAGAAAAACAAGATTCATTCAACAAAGCTCACAAGAGAGTGCCTCAACCTATAAACAGTGAAAATCAAGTCATCAAACAAGTGAGAACAACAAGGGACTAGCAGGACTGATGGACTCAGGAGGAAGAATTGAGAAAATCAATTCTACAGCAATCAGCGCGGGTGATACACAAGAAACAAGCGCTGATAAAGAACACGCCGCAACAATAATGCGATGTCAGCGCGGAAGTACACAACTTTTCCGCGATGGTCCGATTCATAGAACCGTCGCAACTGTTAGGCGTAATTATGCGATGAACAGGATACTACAAAAGGGTGGATGCGATGACAGCGTGACTGTTAAATTTAAAGCCGTGATGATGTTCAAAATAGTAACAGGTGAACCAAAAACTCCCAAATCAAAGACAATCAATCCTTCAATCAAAAAGGGTGTTTCCTAGATCAGGCCAGGAAACTCAGAAGACTGGTAACTAATCCCCAAAACTTCAAAGAGACCAAAACAAAAATCAAGACAAGAGTAAAGAACAAAGTCCAAAGCTCCCCAGTGGAGTTGCCAATTTGTGATGCGAGAAAGTGTTCCCTCTGCGGACAGAGGCAACCCCTCTAGCCCTAGAGTGGGTCTAGTCACAAACAAGGACAGATCAACAATATCTTTCCTTGAACAGTCATAGTTGGAGGCCTACCTCAACTGGTGGTCGATGGAGTTCCGTTGCGCTACTCTAGCTTCCGCTTCCTTCTTCTAATGAGTGATCAACCTGAAACAATGCAAAGGAAATACAACAAAGCACGTACCGGGAACAACATTGATCTATTTACTCACAAAGTCAAGAAGTCATGAGCTATCAAGTACATTACATACAAGACATAGGAAAACATTATTGATTGCATTAATAATGAAATAAGAGTAAGCTTACAACCAAAGTCTTGACGTCACAAGCCTTCTCAGAAGGGATCCAACCAGCATGTTCCTCAAGCATTCACTCTTTGAAGATGGATCTCCCAACATACAAATCTCTCTCACTCACAAGTTTTACACAAGATTAAGGGCAATTCACAACCTTCCACAAGCTATCAATAATCCCACACTTGTCACACTCACACCAGCTATCTAGCAAACTCACAAACACTAACAGCACTGCTCCACTAGCCAACTATCAGCAACCATTCCAAAAACTAGCAGCACATAGCAATGGTGAGAGTTTAAATAGGAGAAGGAGTCTCCATGAAAGGTGGAAGAGTGAGCTTATCTGCAAGGAAGGTAGCACAAATGACGGAACAACCTCTCCAGAGAAAGGAGGACGACATAAACTATGCCAACAACCAAGTCTGGAGTCATCTGGAAGGCCGACTGTTGGAACAAATTCGCCCAATCTGGATCATCGCGGGTACATAACTGATATTCTATGTTGACATCGCTATTGAATAATGTAGCTAGTCAGGTCATCGCTGAAGATTACAATCGACCTTGTGCTGGCACATAAAATTGGACCATCACGGGAATCAGGTGTACTTCCGCGATGACAGCACTTTTAGACTATTTAGGAGCACCCTTCAGCGCGTTTATTTAGCCAATAGACGCAATGAGGCAGAAACCTTTGGAAAAGTGGGTCATTTGGCAACATCAGAGAGCATTTGTCTAATATGAGCATGTATGACTTGGACACATGACACAGTAGGGAGACTGGGACGAAGACAGTGACAAATTACTGTGTAACACACCGACCGCCCGAAAAAAGTCCAAAACAATGAAGGCCCTGGAAAAAGAATTCATGGACAGTAGCCAGCCGGCAAGCAATGTTCCCACCAGTGCGTTTCCCGAACTAATCACCGAACAGAAAATTGTGTTGGGGGAGATCAGAGCGCAGTTGTAGGCCTTACAGGAGTGACCCCCAAGCTGGGTCACCCAACAGCTAGCAGAAGATACAGCCGCCGCCAAGCAGATGGTCAGCACGCGCACACCACACACCCTATTGATGCCAGCAGGTGTTTTCCTAGCTGTTGCCGTGGGCAAAGAATGTAGTTGGGAATTAAATCTAGTCGCCCTATCTAGAGAATTACTATACCTACTGCAAGAGGGAGTAACTCAGGAGTTTCGAGCCAAGGAAGGTCGCGCTTTCCACATCTTGACAGAGTAGAAGGCAAAGTTAGAATAGGTCACTCTCCAGCATGATGACTTGGCCGCACGATACCGAGAAGTAGAACAAGCTGTGACGGAGGCATGTAGCATGGTACTAGAGTTAGCCATCCCCGGGGACCTCCCACCAGCTACCAAGATTCAGCACATGGCAGCCAGCTTTCACACGGCCCAAGTGGAGGCTGCAAGAGCCCAGGAGGAACTAATGTTACAAGTTGCAGAGCTCTATCTCAAGGCCCAACCACCCACACCCCTGGCCAAATGGGAACGCCACCGCGGTGAAATTCTAGCTGGATTGGAAACAATGAGGAGTGTTGTTCACGAATGCTCGGAACTACTAGGTCAGTCTCTCGGGATACTCACATCCCTCCAAGAGGACCCAACCATACAGCAAGTGGAAACTGAGGCGCGTGAGTTACAACAGGCCTATGACACCACTCGTGGGGCTGCACAGATGGTCGCTATCACACAATGGTTGGCCAAAATGAAGGAGGCCCAGGTGCTCAAGGCCCAAGTTGACACGGTGCGGCAACAGGAAGCAGTACTCAAAGAATGTATCCAGCCCTGGCTCGATGAAGTGTTTAGCATATCTACAACTATTGAAGGCAAGGTAGTGCATATGCAGGTAGTGTGTGAGACCGAGAAAGCAACTGCAAGTGATAGGGATGCATCAGCGACTCACTTGGAAAAGGTACAGAGGCTTGCAGCCAAATTTGTTGCATGGATAGGTGATATGTAGAAGTTACTGACCGACCTCCGCACAAAGATTCTCGCACCAGATGAGTGACTCGGGAGGAGTCACGATGATTATGTTTGGGGACTGTTGGGTAGAAAAAGCCCCGTGTAATGGTCATGGGGCACAAAGCCGAAATTTTGGGTAAAGATAGGGTAAACACTCCGCAGGATGAGCGAAGTATGAGTCATAATAAGTTGAGTCAAAGGGGTAGTCCGCCCAGAAATAATGTAAAGAAATGTAAATGAGTCGGCTCACCCATGGATCGCGGTCCATGGAAAGGTATAAATAGAGCGAGGCTCTATGGGTAGAGGTAGCTAAGTTTTTGGAAGGTAATATTGGATTTGAAATGTAATGGGTTTTTGAGAAGGAAAGTTTTGAAGCATCTGTAAGTCCGAGTCGAGGGTTTGGGTAGTGGATAGAGGCTCTGTAGCTGTGTGCACAGAGGCCTGGAAGAGTCTGTAGCTGTGTGCGTGGACCCCTGCAGCTGAGTGCGCAGGGCGGATCTGGATGTATTGGTGATAAAGTGGAAATAAAGATAAGTTGCTTCTATAATTTTGTGTTAAATCTGAATTATCACGGATCTGACTTTTTGTATGATTAATATAACTATTTGATCTATGCGCATATGCTTATGTTATGAATATATGTGAATCTGAGTTTATTCTAAGTGCGTGAATTGGTTAAATCTGTTAAATGTTTGCTTAAAGACCCTGCTAAGAAGATCTGATTTATACAAGTAATTAATATTACCAATTAACCCGGATCCATATCTCCGCGGAAGTAGAGCAACGCGAGGCTGCAGAACGGCACGCAAACCCTCCAGAACACATCTAGACATCCCAAGGGTGTGGAAACCTAGTTCCAGCACCCTCCCTTGCTACCTCGAGTGAGACCTCAGTCTGCGCTCTGCGGGCTGTTGCCGAAAGGGCTGGTAGTTGTGGGATTTTTTTGGATAAGTAATTCTTCCAAACCTGGGTCAGGCCCATATAAGCCAACAATATTTCACCTCCTATACCCCAAAGAAACATTTGGATGTTTTTGCATATAATTGTTTCTCCTCCAATAGTTTGAGCATCATGTCAACATGTTGAACATGATCCTTCCAATACTTGTTCTAGATTAGTATATCATCAAAAATACTAACAAAATTATTCTAAGAAAGGGTTTGAAAATGGAATTCATCAAATGTTAAAATGTGGAAGGTGCATTAGTAAGGCTAAAAGGCATGACCAAAAATTCATAATGACCATCATGAGTTATGAATGTTGTTTTCATAATGTCTTCAGTATTCATTCTCATTTGATG
Source organism: Pinus tabuliformis (assembly GCA_031772625.1). Taxonomy (NCBI): domain Eukaryota; kingdom Viridiplantae; phylum Streptophyta; class Pinopsida; order Pinales; family Pinaceae; genus Pinus; species Pinus tabuliformis. The sequence goes on from CM062813.1 coordinate 511,209,361, forward strand.
ATATCCTGAAAGGAGATCCATCTGGGCAAAGTAAATTTCTCCATGTAATTCATCCAGCAATTCATTAATGACAGGAATGAGAAATTTATATTTAATAGTGAGCTTGTTTAGCTCCTTATAATCCAAACACATACACCATGATCCATCCTTCTTGTGTACCAATACTACTGGAGCAGAGAAAGAACTTTGTCTAGGTTGAAAAATACCTGCCTCTAGCATTTATGCAATCATACATTCAATTTCACTTTTTTTGGTATAGGGATATCTATAAGGTTTTATGTTTGGAGTAAAACGTCTTGGAATCAAGTGAATAGCATGACCATGATCATGAATAGGTGGAAGGCCTTTGGGAGTCTCAAATACCTTGGAATGATTGTCCAAGATTATTTGGATATCTAGAGAAACAGAGGATTTTGATGTTTGAACATCTAGTGACCATAATTATGCAATTATGCCTATTTTTTCTTTCTTCAAAATATTTTTCATGCCATTAGAGCTAATTATATTTCTCCGTTTCCCTGTGATACCCCTTAATTCAATTTCATTTCCTTGTGAAGAAATTTCAAGAAAAGTTCTTGAAAATTAAAATATATCATCCCTAAATATTGTAACCATTGGACTCCTAATACAACATCAACACCAACCATTGGAATGGAAAGAATAATAATATTCAATACATATTCCCCCATGGTTATATTTATATTATGGCACTTCCCTGAGCAATTTGTAGTTCCTCCATTTGCAACCATCACTTGACAGTCTAGTGCTGGATATAGAAAGCAATTCAATTGCTTGACTATTTTACGATGAATAAAATTATGGGTACTACTAGAATTGATCAACACTATTACATTTTTTTTTTTCTTGATATATCATTTTATCTTGAGAGTTTGAGGAGTGGTAATTCCTGCCAATGCATTACAAGATATGGTCAGATTCATTTCTTCTTTCTCTGGGGCTAGTTGCTAGTGTATATCCTATTATTTTGATGTTTTTTGTTCTTTTTCTTCCTCCTCTTCATAATCTGTCTAAAATAATTTCTTATCAGTACACTTATGACCCTTATTATTTTCTATCACAAAAATAACAAAGCCATTTTCTTTGTTTTCCTCCAGTTATTATGGTTTTAGTCGTGTAGGTTGTTGGAGGCTAGGAGCAGCGACACTTTCATCTTTATAGTCATGAGTGGTAGAGTTCCTTGTTTCATAATTTTTCTTTCAAATTTTATTGCCAACTTGAATACCTTCTCCAATGAATTAGGTTCCAAAAGGCAAACCTCATGTTGGACGTTATCCTTTAAATTCCCTATGAATATATCAATCCTATGCTCCTTTGGAATATCATTTACCTTGATATTCAATCTTTGGAAGTCCTCAATGTGTGCTCCACCATTAAACCCTTTTGTTTGAGATTTATCAATTGGATAAAGAAGGTGTTTCTCTTTGTATCCTCATAATGTGCTACCAATTCTTCAGTAAAAATTTCCCAAGTAATAATTGTTTTACAAGAACAAAGCATTGATACCACACAAACTGATTTGTTCTAAATATAAAGATGAAACACGTACCTTTTGTGTGTGTGGCACATAATGTAGATCAAATAATTGCTCCATCTACAGTATCCATGTTATCAGATCCTTTCCATCAAAATTTCACATATCAATATTTGGAATATGGTTGGTCATCATCCCAAAGTTTGAGTCTCTAAAATCATGATTCACATTTCCTTTGTTCTCTTCATGAGTTTCATGAAATAACTTATCACCACTAAGAAGCCTTTCTTCTAGAAACCTTGCCAAACCTTCCATGTTTGGTTTTAAACCATTCATGTAGATTTTTATATCATCCATGTTGCCTTTTATTTCTTCTTTTAAACCATCCATGTCCCCTTTTATTTCATCTATGGTTTATCTTTGTGAGAGTGAAATTTTTTGCACTTGGTCCTGTAATTTTGATATATCATGTTGCCATTATTCCTCTTCATGTGTCACAATAGAGATTTTTTAGGGCTTAATGGGTGTAGAATTATTTTGTTTGGGAGGAATTTTAGAACAAAATACTGATATCTCTGCTTCAATATGCCCCTTAAATCACTTCAAACTTATTTTTCAAACAAAAATTATGAAATTTAAAAAAATACACACATTTTTCTTGCTTTTAGGAGCTCAATATTCAAACTATTTTATCTTCGTAATTTTAGCTCTCCAAAGTATAAAATTTCACGCTATGGTATCCCTCTAAGTCTTCTTTTCAACGCCACAAGTCATACCTATATTGGATTATTCAAGATAAATTATACCCAATCTCCCATTACGACGAGATTATGGACTAGTTTAGTAGAGGAAACTTGTATGGAATGCCACGTATCACTACTTCAACCTTCGTACCTAAAAAAGATACACGAAAAACTAAAGTCTGTGTGATTTCATTTAATTTTTATGAAATTCAAATCCTATGCTCATAGAGAAAGTTATGACTATTTTTGCTACGTCACCTGTTTGAGACTGAATTATGGTGCATGCAAAAACCCTGACTTATTTAGACCATATCTCTAAAAATATAGCAAACCATTATTTACACAAAGTTCACTAAGACTTTATATCCATGTGGTTGAAATTTCAGCGTGTGAAGCCTCATATAAAAAACGTTATAGCGAAAATACCAAGATGATTTTTTTGAAGCAGTGAAACCATAGAATCCAAAGCTCTGATACCAAATGATATGTAACTAGATCACAAAATAGAAAAAAAGATAGATCAACGACTTGAAAATTAGCCTCTTCGACGGGGAAACTTAGTTTACATCACATAAATGAACAATTATTGGATAATTCAAATGACAAGACCTTCTTTGTATATATAGGAGTCTAAAGGGCCACAATATAATTAGAGACTACATAAAATAATAATGTGTGGGAAAAATAATAATAATAGTTGGCTTCTATGGGTCACAACAATAAAAATATGGGGACTACATGGGCACGACAATAACAATAAGGGGGGCACACTAGTATTATAGGGACCTAACAAATGGCTAGAACATGAAAGCCAAGCAAACCATAGAATGGATAACTTGGGCTCAAAAATTCACTTGAACATATAACATGACACAATGATGGAAGCCATAGCACTAAAATGACAATATCAATGATATAAAGTGACAATGTTGGAGGTATTAAAACCATCTTCATATTGACTAGAACAATAATCAATCAAAGGGGCATAAGCTCAAAATCATGTTATAGTTCCTAAAGCAATACTACATCCCAACTATTAGGACCGTAATGAAAATATGTGTTATGTCGAAGGGTGATAAGGAATAAAAAATACCACTCAAACTAAATCAAATACATATAAAAATTATTTCCCTCTTTTTTTTTTCTTTTTTAAATGTGTTTTATTTTAGTGTCTTTTTCATGTTTTGTAAAGCATGAAAAAGACATAAAAGTATGCTACAATGGAGGAAACAAGTGACTTAGAGGCATGCAACTACATTCCAAATGCATGGAATAGACCTATGCAAAATAAATACAAAATGGGTGCTAGGAAAGTTATGTTTACTCATGAATATCTTCTCCAAGGGTACAAGGTCACAAAATAGAGGCATTAGATGCAAATTTCTAGAGATCAAGAGTTACTATAGTGGTAGGAAAATAGTAGTGTAGCAATATGAACCGAGATATTAGCAACAACATGCATATGCAACCATTAAGCAACACAAGAAATATCAAGAGCCCCTTTAAGACATGGTAGAAATAAAATATTAATAGAGGAGTATGTGGCTCAACATTATTCATGGTGGGACTAATGAGGGTTCTTGACTAGGGATGCTAACTAGAACAACCAATGAAGAGTAGTATATATCTTAAAAGTTACGACCTAAAAAAAATAAGAGAGGATAATGTTGCAACCTGATGAGATAGAACTTAAGGCATAATTTTAGAATAATTGAAAATTAATAAAATTATCAAAATGCAAGAAAAAACTTATTACTATATTCCATATTGAAACACATACCTCAAAATTCACTGAAGGTCACCAAAAAGTGATAAAGAAATTTTCTCCAATGTCTTAATATATACATGATTGAAAAACTAGTCCAAAAGTTACAAAATCCATTATAAACTTACAATTATAACTTGTGCTTCGTACGATAAAACTTTGAAAAAAAAAAAACATAATAATATAGTTTGGTACAATGCACCATTTAGAATTGTTTCTTACACATAGTACTTCATCAAGTACATCCCCTTACAAGGCTCAAGACAGGTATTCCTTTCATAATCAATTAACTCATAGAAGAATGAGATAGATCAACGACTTCAAAAGTAGCCTCTTCGAGGGGGCAACCTCCTTTACATTACACAAATGAATAATTCTTGGATGATACAAATGAAAAGACCTCCTTTCTATATATAGGAGTCTAAGGGGTCACAATATAATCAGAGCTGAGATAACAACAATAATGTAAGGGCACAACAATAACAATAGTGGGCTTCTATGGGGCACAATAATAATAATATGGGGACAAAATGGGCACAACAATAACAATAAGGGGCTACAATGACAATAATAATAAGGGAATACACTAGTATTATAGGGACCTAAGATGCCCCTCTCCTTCAAAAAAGTGTTTTCCTCAATGCTTGAGTAGTTCTGGATGCTTTTGTATAGAATTCTCATCCTCCCATGTGGAATCTTCAGTGAGTAAGTTCTTCCACTTGATGAGATACTCTGAAATTGATCGATTTTGTAGCTGTCGAGTTCTTTTTTCAATGACTGCTTCAGGTTCCAATATTATTTTTCCTTCATCGTCAAGTTCTAGCAATATTGTTTGAACTAGGAGCTTGTCACCTATAACCTTCTTTAAGCATGAAACATGGAAAACTGGGTGCACTCAGGAAGATTCAGGAAGTTCCAATTTGTATGTCATAGTACCAATATTTTGCAACACCTTGTACGGACCATAATACTTTGTTGATAATTTATTATCCTTCTTAGCTTGGTTGAGGGACATTTGTTTGTATGGCTGTAATCGTAGAAATACCCAGTTACCTACATCAAAACTTCTTTCGCTGCGATGTTGATATGCATGTTGTTTCATTCTATTCTACGCTAAAGTTAGGTTATCCTTTAAGAGTTGGAGACCTTTTTGTTGATGCTCAATGTGATCTTCCACTGCTTGAACCTTAGAATTTTCTCTTAAATATGATGTGATGGATGATGAATGATATCCATAAAGTGCCATAAATGGGGTCATTTTTGCTACAGTATGGAAGGAAGTGTTATACCACCATTCAGCCAAAGGCAACCATTTGACACATTGTGTCTATTTATCAGATACAAAGCAATGAAGATACCTTCCAAACATTTTTTCACTATCTTAGTTTTCCCATCAAATTAAGGATGATAAGATGATCTATGATCTAACTTAGTACCGAGACAAGAAAATAATTATGTCCAAAAATTTCTAGTGAAAATAGGATCTCTATCGCTTACAATAATCTTTGGGTTTTGTTGATGGTGCTGGACCCGCCAGCATTTAGGGAATCTCCCCAGTATGAAGTCCTAATTAGACCTCAAACCATGTAGTGTAGGAGTCCCATCTGGTATGATGGCCCGATTTCCATTATCTTAAATGTTTTCCTTAGCTCTTGCTTGTCAGCATGAGAGAGCAGTCTGCTTTGTCTTTGAACAACGAGGTTTGGGTGCCTAGTGAGTGCTACAGTTACTTGTGTCAAGTTTCTTTCACAACAAAGAGAGAGGGTGGGAGTTAGTCTCCAGTTGGAAGGGAGGAAGTCCCAACTCTTTCAAAGACACACAACACAACAGGAAATGCATAGCTTCTGGAAGATAAATCCACATGGATACAATAGTCACAACACACAAAGTAAGATAACACGTTCAACACCCAGTGGGGCAATCTGTGTTAGTGCGACGGTCGTTATAACAAGTTTACGTGAAAGGTTATGTCTGATACTTGGGGAGGTGAACAACACGGGAAAGACAATGTTAACAACTTATACAACACATTTTCATAAATATATGTATTAGAACAACTAAATGAGTTCAATTGTTTAACACAGGTTAAAGAAACATGTATTAAAAGTGTTCAAGATTAATCTTACAAACAGTTACAACACGTGTGAAAACGTGTTGGCCTATTATCAGGCTTCTGAATTAAGAAAAAGTTCCAAGACACATCGATACGCCATACATCTCTAACCCCGTAGGTGGGGCATTGGAGCCACTACTTTCTCCTCAAAGAAAAGATTACAGACTCTCAAGGCTATGTGGGAGGAGCCAAGGTGAAAAGTCCCTTGCATGTACAAATGAGGGGGTATTTATCGCCAAGGGTGAAACTGGCCCTTGTGATTGTACGACTTCCCTCATGATTGTTTGAATTTCATGAATTTTCAGATTACATGACTCTTCAAATTATAATTGGGTCTCTTTGACTTCCACGTTACATTACATTGATTGACAACAATATGGACCACAATAGTGATGTGGCTAACATGACTCGAGATGACAGTGTTGGTATGTACATGTTGTTGCTGGTGTGCATGTCGAGTTGCAGTGTTGCTGAGTGATGGATATCCTCTTGGTGTATCACACCTTCACTTACGCATCGCAAGGTCTGCGAAGTCCTCGATGGTCATCGGGTTTGCTTGATGTTGCGTGTGCGCGTTGCTCATTGCTTGTACTTTGGCATGATTGACATGTCTGTCCATTAGCGAAAATATCTCCTCGCATGTTCGTTCATCTGTCTATCCCCGAATACATCCTTGCATGTTCGTTTGTTTGTCCGTATTTGAAAACATCTTCGCATGGTCATCCATTCGCGAACACATCTCCTCGTATGCATCGTTTGTTCGTCCATTCATCCATTCTTGAACACATCTCCTTGCATGCATCATTCATTCGTCCGTTCGCGAGCACACCCTTTGGATGTACTCTCCTTGTTCATCCCATCTATCGTCGCATCATGTCTATTCATGTACCTATATCTACAATCACTCATGATGAGATGACATCAAATCCATAAACCTCCTAGTCTACCATGATACATGGTCATTTGATTTTGGATGCAAGTAACCAAGAGAGAGGACAAGGCTGCGAAACTAAACTAGGAAAATTTCAAGCTGGGATATGATCTTTGGGCACTACTGGTGAAAATTGTGTAGAGGTCACTAGGGAATTGAGATGGACAATCTGGATCAGCAGTGACTGTCCACGGGATCTGGCTTGGCTGGAGGGTAGATCTGCACAATTTATGGAAGGAAGTAGTTTAGGCAACAGAGTGCCTTGGTAGAAAAAACTACACAATTCCTGGAGGGAGCTAGCAGTGGGCTGTGAGATGGCTTGGTAGCAAAAACTGCGCAATTCCTAGAGGGAGATGGCAACGAGCTGCGGGATGGCTTGGAAGCAAAAACTGCGCAATTCCTGGAGGGAGATGGAAGCAAGCTACGGGGTTGTTGGAGACAAAACTTGCACAATTCCTGGGAGGCTGACCTGCTGAACACCTCTGCATAGTTTCTGAGATGAGCAGGATGTTGGGTTGTTGAGTGGATTGCTCATGAAATCTACACAGTTTTCTTAGTGAGCAGCAGGCTGGTTGATTGGAAAAACTACGCATTTTTCTAGGGGAGACAAGGACAGATACTTGGTGTCTGTCTGGCCTATCTACGTAGTTTTCTCAGTCAGCGGAGTCGGCAAGGTCTACATCTTCTACGCAATTTTTGAGGGGACCAAGTCCCAGGGTTATTGCTCGATCAAACTATCTGGTTGACCAACAAGAGGGTTTTTTTATCAACTTGCGGGCAGCGCAAATTGAAATGGCTTGTTGGACACTTTTGTGATGTGCTGGGTGACATTTGGTCAAGTCGATTGTAGGGTGGAGGTTTGGCTATTAAAGGGTGATTCGGTCATCATAACTTCAGCAAAAATGACTAAGTGTGTGAGTGAGTGAATTTTTGCATACGCGACCTTGCGAACACACACTCAACATAACTTGATGACAAGATGCCTCAAACCATTAAGACAATATATGTTCAACATTACTAACCAACGGTGCAAGCGACAAGCAAGACGCTTGTGATGGATCGTTGAACGACTGTGATGACACTTGTGCAAAAGTGCATACAACTTCATGTGTGAGTGTGACAAATGTTTACATAGCGAACACAACATGTACACATGAAGTGAAGACATTGTGCACGACCATAACATGGTTGCAAGTGTGAAATTGTGACCAACATGAAAAAAAGTTGTCCATTGAACGGTTAAGCAAAGAGGGTGCAAAGACTCACATGAGCCCACTTGGTGAGCCCGCGTGATTGCAAACATGAATTAAAATCTCAAGGGAGGCTCTGAAATTAGATGTAGGCCAAAATTTTGGAGGGTGTTGCAGCCGCTACAACACTTGGCGACACACTGGTAGAATTCCAGCTTCTATGTTTTAGTTCATTTACAACACAGGGCCTTGGTCTTTCAGGGAGTATTGAACCATTGTGCAGGTTACTTTAGCTTCCCCACTTACCCCATGGACAAACATGGTTCACATATTTCCAGCTCAATCAAACACAACAAAACTTTCAGCGTGATCACAATGTTTCAAAATTGAGAAGGGTAGTTTGGCTCGCGAGTTAAAAATTTTTAGAGTATAAATTTCCATCTCTGATGTTGCTTTGCTACTAGCAAGCCTGGACAGTACCTTAGCAGAGTCACGCAGGAACACACACATTGCTCCACTACCAGCGAGCCTGATCAGTACCGCGATGGAGTTGCATGCTTCACCTCTTTGCGCAGGAAGGATTTCTCTTCTTTTGCCTTTGTATTTTTTTTAAAGAGGACTGTGCATAGGAACTTATTTATTTTTGGGGTGGAAGAGGGATCCTAACTTATTGAGAGAAGAAGAGGTTATTCCTTCAGAGAAGCTTGTAAGACCTCTGACATAGGTTTTCTTGTTTAGATTTTCCCCTTCTCTATTTCTACTAGTTGGATGAGCTTGATCACATAGAGCAAAAGATTGAGTGCAGGCATGGGATTTCCCAGTGTGGACAAAGGTTCATGGTTGGACCCAAGCTTCCCTTGTAGAAGGATCGTATCTTCCATCAAGGATTCATTGGTCAAAGGTTATAACCAGGCACAAAGAAGACAAACATAGGACCGAACAAGTGTTGCAATGTCACAAGTCTCTTCAGATCTCAACCACGTACTCATCCAAAAGGCAGGACTCAGTATAGGGTAGCACTTATTTCCGAAAAATAAATAGCAGGGTACCAAAGAAAACAAAACAAAATGACACAAAAATAGTAAGCAAAGCAAATAAAAAAAACAACAAGCAATAAGCAGACAATGTACATGGCATGGGGCGCGGCCCAACCTACTGAAAATAGTGCTTGAGATCTTGGTCGTTGAGAGGAATGTTGTCAATCCTCCCGTCAAGTGATTGCAGATGGTATGTGTGTGGGCCAAGCTTCTCGTGGACTGTGTACAGACCAATCCATAGGGACTGGAAATTCGTATGCTTGCCTTTGTCTTCATGGGTTTTATCCCATTTCAAGACTAAGTGTCCAACATCGAAGTTAGCTTTCCTTGCGGACTTCTTATCGAACCATATCTTGATATGGTTCTGGTGGAGTGTAAACATTTCTTTTTCTTTCATCCATTCTTCCTGCAATTTTCGAAACGTATCCATCCTATGTTGAACTACCATTTAAGGCTTTCCTTGGGATTCTTGAGACAACTAAAGCGTAGGCAAGTAGATGTTGGGAGGTAGGATGGCTTCTTTACCATAGACCGGGAAGTACGATGAGGTATTCAGAGTGGGTTTGGGTGTTACACGGTCATCCCATAAAGCATTCGTCAAGGTAGAGTGCCAGTTATGCTACTCAGAGTAAACGGTATTTTTTATTATGCGGATAAGGTTTTTTTTATGGATTTTGCAAGACTGTTTCCCTACAGGTAGTAGTTAGATGAGTGTTTCACCACAATACCATTTTGTAATGTAAAATCATAAAGCTTTAAATATGAAAAGTACATTGCACTATCAAACACAAGTGATACTAGAATGCCAAAGCATGAGATGATGTTATGCTGAGGAAGCTGATGAATTCCTAGTTGTTCACTTGCTTGAGTGGACTTCTGTCCACCATGTGAAGTAATCAGTTGCTGTCAGAATGTAGCGGTGTTGTTTCTACGAATGTGGGAAAATTTCCTCGATGATATCCGTGCCCCATTGTTGGAACGGTTTAGTCATTGCAACAGGGTGCAGTGGGGTTGCTGACCTTCGCGTTTTGTGGGTGCATCGCTGACAGGCCGAGAACTTGCGGGTGTAAGTGTGTGCATCCTTGAATAATGTCAACTAGTAGAAACTATCTCACATAACTTTGTGCGCAGTGGTATTTCCTATGAAGTGACCCCCGGTTGGTCCGTCATGCAGATCTTGCAAAACCTTCTCTGATTCATGTGCCTCCAGGCACCTGAGCAAGATTTTGTTGTTGTGCTTTCTGTAAAGCACTCCATGCACCAACTGATAAGCTAAAGCTTTGAGATGCAATTCCCTCTTCTATCTGATGGAAAAGTGAGAGGGTATGGTGCCTTGCTCAAGGTACTGGCACACATCTATGTACCAAGAGTTTCCGTTTACAGTGGGTGGTGCTCGTACTACATCATACATCTCAATTTCCTGCTCCCAACCGACGAGCTCTTCTTCTTCCTCCTGTGTGTGTACTGCCTCAACTGCGAATCTGTAGAGACGATGACCCTTGACAGTGTTGACTAGCTTGATTTCAAGATCATATTCTTGTAATCCTGTCATCCAGTTCACACGTCGTTCACCCAGCTCTTGTTGTACAAACAGTGAGCAGGATACTTAGTGAGGCACATAGGCTATGCAATGGTTTTTTAGCAAGTAGGGTCTGAAGTGTTTCATTGCCTTGTATACTACATATGCTTGTTTGTTAACGGTGGGGTAGTTGAGTTCGGGTCCTTGCATGCTTGCACTCATGAAGGAGATGGGATGTTCGTCATTCATCTCATCCTTCTGAGTGAGTACTGCAGTGAATGATTCGTTGGAGGAAAAGGTGTATAGCAGAAAGTCTTTTTTGAAATCTAGGTTGTAAAGCGCAAGTGCTTCTATAATTGCCTACTTGATACAGGTGAATGCATATTTTTCCCTCTTGCCCCAACTGTAAACTTCATCCTTCTTGATCATGGCTTGCATTGGTTTTATTATCTACGCATAATCTAAGATGAACTTCTGGAGGAAGTTTATCTTTCCCAAGAAGGATTGTGTTATCTCAAAATCAAGCCCTAGAAGGCTGCAACCCAGGAAGACTTCAAGTAATTATTTCACACCAATATTTTGACTAAGGCTTAGCCTCCTTAGCCTGAGAGGGCTCTCTCAAAGGATTATTGATTTTGACTATTAGTAAGATGGCTAACTCTTGTGAATGACATTGACAAATAATGAAGGTTGGACAAACATTACATAAGTTTCCATTGGGCCTATGGAGTCTAACATACTACAGCAAACAATGATGATGCCTTACATAGAAGTCAGGGCATTTAGCATTTGGATGTTCAGAATACCACTTATATAAAACCACAGTTTACAAAGACATACAGGAAGTCAGAGCATGATCAATGAATTCTGAGTGATTATGCATTTGTACAACTGTAAAATAACACTAAAGAAAATATACCATCACACATTCTGAACAAGAAAATCCCTTATGAATCCTGAGAAGTAAAACAATCATTTATATTACTGAACTCTGTTTTTTACATAAGCCAAAACAGTCCTCTGTTTTATAAAATATCCAACCCTCATTACATCACTGTCTTAGCTATATATAGAATTCTTATTCTACCTAATTCGAGATTCCTCCTCCAGCATGAGGGGAATTCAACCACTACTTTTTATGACACCTATCTGCTTTGCAACAAACTATTAAATACAATTAGTGCTAACTGGAGTTCTAAAGAGTTCTAATTTGACTATGACTCTAACTCTATCTTCTTCGTAGAATGATTCCTTCTTGTTCTTGGACACGTGGTCTCCTTTCAGTTTGGCTGAGATGGCTGAGATGAGTATTTAATGCTCCATGTTGGCCTCGGATGCTGAATGCTTTAACTGCTCAGTGATTGTTAGATGATATCCCTTGTTTTTCGGTTCCAGTCCTCCATAACTTCAAAAATACAGCAGCATGTTTTTTAGCCCTTTTAATAACCCAAAAATATAGAACACCACCATGTTCCTGATGTGCTGGAGGCTTCATCGATGGCCAAGTGTGCAAGCCAAAATTCCTTGTATGCAACTGATTCAATACCCTATGACTGGTAATAAAGTGGCTTTATAACAGAAACTTTAAACTTGAGTTAAAGCATTCCACCTTTTAAAGGTACAGCTGTCTTGATCTGAATGGTTGTGATGGCTTCATTTGGTCTCTTACATATCCTTCAGGTGTTTCCTTTTTAAAATTTCCGCACATATTATCAAACTGTTTGTCTGTGTTGAAAACACCACCTACAGCAATTTCGTAGCGCGCTACGAAACTGTTGAATTGTTTAAATAGCTTGTCTTTTGCCCTGAGGTATTTACCGCCTAGACATTTGATTGCCAAAACTCCTTTTGATCTTTGATACATGTAGCAGGGATCTACATGTCCTCAAAACAATAAAACTAAGCAAAATTTGACAAAATTTAGAACAAAACCTTTCTTTGAACAGCAACTTCATTTAGCAACTAACTGGCCTAGCTGTGCCTTCAAGTCTTCAACTTTCTTCCTCATAGCTTTATTTTCAGCTCTTAGATGCATATTTATCTTTATGATGAATTTAGCCTCTTTAATTGCCGGAACTGTCCATGTGTAAACATCGACTACTGAATCCAACTGGTTTACTAGGTTTTCACTTCCTTTCCACACAGCTTTACGATAATTTGCATACCTGAATGCAGTCTCCCTAGTGGCATTCTTCACCGTAGCAATCTCATGTTTAGCTACTTATAACTGTTTCCTTATAGCTATAATATTACCTCCTTGAGATATGATGATTGTTCTATTTGTGTCCTTTTGCTTAATTTTCTCTGCCTCCTCTGTTCTGGGCAATTCCTCGGCTTCCTCTGTTCTGGGAAATTTCTCGGCTTCCTTTACTTGCTTCCTTGTAATAGGTCTTCTGGGTTTGAATATGAATTCTTCACCTGGCTCATCAAACTTCAGCCTTTTTGAGGCCTTAGACTTCTTGGTACTTTCTGGTGATGACTGTGTCAAATCAATATGCACTGGTTCAATTTGCTCAAACTCAATGGCCTCCAATAAATCATTCAGGCTTGCCTTAGATACTGGGCTTTCTTCAACAGCTAAGGCTTTACCTTTTTCTCTACTTACTTGGCTTCTTGTCCTTACCCTTGACACTGTTTCAGATCTACTTGTTTCAGGTACAGTCCTCTTATGCTGAGCTTCTTCTTTTGTTGATTGCTGAGGTTGTTCTCTAATGATCAGTGGCTTCACTGGTTTTCTTAGCTGTGACTTGGCTTGCTTTTTATCTTTTGCCTCTTTTTGAAGCTCAGCTATCGTGAGTTCTTTGACTGGTTGTTCTTTAACTGGTTGTGGAGTAAGGCCAGTTTTGCTTTGGAAACCAGCCATGAAGATGAACGAATTCCAGTCTCTGCCTATCTTCTGGAGGCCATCTAAAACTAACAATTTAACCAAACCATGGTGAAACAAAGAGGTTTCACAATCCTCTTTCCTCAGCTGCACCTTATCACACATTTTACTCAAACTGCGAAATAAGTAAAAAGGAATGTCTATGGAAGCTTTCCCAGTAAAATGTAAAAGCAGCTTGAAGTGATAAGAGTAGACCTTATTGTATCTTCCTTCACAGGTCAAGTATTTCTGAATACAGGTGAGAAGAAGGGCATAATGCTCCTTGACATAGTTTCTGGGCACTGCTTTTGTTAGGTCTTCATTCACATATGCCTCCTTTAAAAACTCTTTGCATGGATTCATATCAAACTTAAAATTCTTAAACCATTCTTGCCGCCCTCTTGGAATCTCTGTTACAGCAGCTATTGCCTCCGGAGACACTTGAACTTCCAACATAGCTATTTTTGAATTTAAACCGGTGAAGTTTAAAGCAAACTCTTTGGTTACCTGCGCATGTCCTCCTTGCAGCTTTTTACAAAAGTTCCAGCACCCGGCATCTTTGAATGCTTTCTTCACGCCTTCATCTCTCAATGCTATGTCCAAACCTTCGGGTTCGGTCCTCTGGCATTTTCCAGATCTGTGTTCTTTCCTCTCCATTTTGCTTTTGCAATCTTCACACACACAATGACCAACAGCTTCAGTTGAAATGGTGGTTCAGTTCTCTTTAACTCGGCCTCGCTTGTAATCAGGCTCGCTTGAAAACAGCCTCGCTTGAAAACTCAAATACATCATCATACGAGCTTGTCACTTATGCATCACTTACGATCATCATAAAGATCCATGCACGGTAAAATCCATTGGAATGATATTTCGGTGCATTTCAACAAATCTATTGGTGGAGTAGTGACTAATGAGCGTTTAGACATGCTACGGGAGGGTACACAAACTGACATGAGAGGACAGAATTGGTGACTCATCAACAGACTTGACACTTTGGGAAAGATTCGCTGCGAAATGCACGAATCCACGATTTTGCAGCGCGGTTAGCTTTGAATTCTAATAATGCGCTGCGAAACGGCTTAACAAAGATTACGCTGCGAAACTGGCCAATGGGAGATTACGCTGCGAAATCACGAAAAGAATCGGTGACTAGGATAAGACAAGACATGACTTATGAAACCATGATGGTGGAGGAGGACCAATAGGATTCGAGTATAATTTAAATCAAACACCTTTAAAGCTCCAACCCTAAGTAAAAAACATACAACGAAAACAATTTGCCCCAGACCTTTGACATTGAACTAAGACAAAGGATTATATGCAAAAAAAAAAAATTGTACATATGGTTCTAAGTGATAACAGATTGCATCACTTTCTTGCTAGCTAGGTGAGGGATTGTGTGATAGTCCGGACCCAGTCCGGATCAACCTTGATCCCGCTCTTGGCAATGATGTTTCCAAGGAGGTTCTCCTCAGACACTACAAATATGCTCTTTTTGGGATTCAAGGAAATCCCTTATTTCTGGCATCGCTCAAAATTTTTCTTTAGACGACATATGTAGTCTTCTCGTTTTCTTGAAAACACAATCACATCATCGAGGTACACCACTATGCTCTTCCCGATGAGTCCACGGAAGGTGATGTCCATGGCACGCTGAAAGGTTACACCTGCATTCACAAGCCTGAATAGAATTCGTCTGTATGTGAACGTACCCCACTTGATACAGAAGGTAGTTTTGATTCTATCAGGTTTAGCTACCAGAACTTGATTATATCCTAAAAACCAATCAAGTAGAGAAAACATCTATGCGCCAAATACTGTTTACAAAATTTTCTCCATAGACGGCACAGGGTAGTTGTCTTTGTTCGAGGTGCGGTCGAAGTTCCAGAAATCAACACACAAGCGGATTTCCCTGGACTTCTTATGTACAAGAACAAGGTTTGAAACCCAAGTAGAATGAAGAACTCTGTGTATGATCTGCGCATCCAACATCTTGGTGAGTTCTTTCTATATGAGGGGTTCAAGTGACGGACGTACTTTCCTCAGCTTATGCTGATATGGCTTGACCCCTTCTTTGATCGGAATGATGTGTTGGATTATTCACATGTCATAAGTTTTCAGATCATCATATGTCCACACGAACACATCCCAATACTATTTGAACAAGTGGACAAAGGCTTGTTGCTCTTGTTGCGTGCAACATGTTTCGAGATTGACGAACTTCAAATCTTGTTCTGTTCCCAAGTTAATCAGTTCATGAATCATGGTAGAGCTATGGGTTTTTCTATTCCTTGGCCCTTGAAAACGTTCTTGCAAGTCATAGAGATTTTCCAAAGATGCCACACCTTTAGGAATGAGGTGGCCTTTCTTGATATCTGCCCCAGCTTACAAATATCGCTCGTGCTCGTCTTCGTCTATCATTGCATCCTTGAAGGTATCAACGTTGGCCATGAAATGCAGTATCTGTTGATCATCATCAAACACGTGTAAATTAATTATGTTATCTAGGATAAATGATCTATACAAAATTTCAACAGTAAATGTATCCCTAAGTGGTGACATTCTAGAAGCTATGTTTACCAAAGCATTGGTAGCTGCATTACGCGTTCTTGGTACAACAGTGATGTTGAATGCTTGGAAGTTAGAGATCAATCTCCATACCTCTTGCTGGTAACTTTTGAGATACAGTGATAAACAGTGAATGGTGTTACGTACCTGCATACCACTATTTCTGAATCACCTACCACTTTGAGCGCGACCACATTGAGGCTAATGGCTTTTTGCAAACCCAACACGAGTGCTTCATATTCAGCAATGTTGTTTGTGCAATCAAACTCTAAGTCACTCGAAATCATATGTTTCATATTTTTTGGGTCGATCAAGACACACCCGACTCCTAAGCCATCCTATGTCTTTGATTTGTCGAAGTACATGGTCCACAACTCATCTATACATGGACCATTCGATGCACTTGCACCGCTCCTACTACTATCACTACTGCTATTGCTACTAATGTTACAATGTATTGTACATGTTTCATTTCCATCAGTTGGGCAAGGAAGGAGACCCAACTACGTGTCTGGTGGGGTTGGGGCTGGCCTTGTGGGATAACACCTAGCATTGTTTCCAAGGGGTAGTTATCGAACATGAGCTCGAGGAAGGACAACGGTTCATTTTTTCCATTGATGGTAGTGACATTGTGCCTCATATATCTCTCGGATAACACCAAGATTTGATTTTTTTACCCTTTTACAGAAGCCACATGTGTGACCAATCTGTAGAAAAGTATTTGTTCATCTTGTTGGACCACTCTCTGCTAAGTAGTAATCCATACGCTTCCAGTATGTCCATAACAACAATGTTTATGCACTGTGTTAGAGCTTAGATCTACCTCAGGCTGAAGGAAGGCAAGTCTAGGGTAACATCAAACCACGCTTAACCTGGTAGCTAGCCCTACCAGGTCAAGAGAGAGCTCTCTCCTTGTCAATCTCAATTAGGATATTGGCAATTAGGGCTTGAGATGGCTGAATTTAATGTAGATTTTAGGCTAGGTATAGTAGCTTAGGGTTTCTGGTTTGATTTTTAGGTTTTGGTTGTTGGATCAATTGGAGAAGGCAGATTGGGTCCGAGAAATCAACTCAGGGATACAGTCATGTTCTGTGGGGCGAGGTAGACAAGGGTTTATGTACTAGAAATGGATTAAGATGGTAGATTAAGATAGCTGAGGAGTTGAGGAGGGCATAAAGAAACTATGAATCCTCTTCAAATAGTTGAAGACACTGAAAACCAAATGCATTCCCAAGACAAAGCACAGCAGTGTATTTTGTCCATTCACCTTGATTCATTTAGTTTTAGAAGAGAAAGATGGATTTGGATACATATAAAACATAAGAAAAAGTCATTAAAAAGTATAAAAAAAACATAAACTCACTGTCACAAGAATCCCACAAAAATAGCTGTGAAACCTGGTTTTATTCCTTGCCAAACTGCTGATACAAATGTTCAACGAGTGCCACCACTTCTACCAAAGTCAAACCTTTACAAATTATTGAAAAATCACATGATATAGACATTCAAACCACCTGTGCTATCCATTAGGGGTCAAATCCAAGATATAAGGGACTGTTTCAACCATATCTAAACTGGGAACAAGAAAATAGGCAGTGGAACAACTTGCGTCTAAAACCAAGGAAACTAATACATTCAGTTTTAAACCACTTGTCATTGATGTATCTACCCCCTCATGTCATTTTACATCAAATTTACATCACATTACATTTACCATCACAAATTTACCAAGAAAAGAAGAAGAAGTCAACTGCTGAAGAAACTAGGCAAAATTGACAAAAATTTGCTTGATGCACAACACCTTGAGCCTGATGTGCAGTGCCGCTTCAAGGCTACTTTTTGAGGCCTTCCACTTCACCAAATCAGGCCCAAGATAGCTTGTTGGAAAGCCCTGCCTGTCTAGTTTCTGGAACACTTTGAATTTTCTGATTTGGAGGTCATTTTCCCCCTCAAAAGTGGATTCTCCCAAGACTAGTTCTTGTGTGTCCAAAAAGTGGCAGAGAGGGCACTTTTTGAGTGTTTTTTGCCCTTTTGGTGGCCAAGATCTTCTCCAAAATTGATGAAAATTTCTAGGTTTGCTTATTTTTTGATGCTGAATCCAAATCTATAAGCCATTTTTCAAGAGGATGCACCAATTCAATGCGCATCGCCACCAGCCGGAATTTCCTATATTTCTAATTCAAAAATTGGAAAATGACAAAATTGTCTCAAAATCTGCCCAATTTTGGCTCAAAGCTGCATCATGGGTTACTTTGTTGGGCTAAAGCCACATCAACCAAGATGTTTAGCTTTTCATCCTTATTTTTCCCTTCTAAGGCCCTCCTTAATCTTGCCTTAAGGTGCTTGATATTCTTCTTGCATACTCTATTTCCGATCAAATAATGATGTGCCATATGCCTTAGCATCTTATTGTCTCTATTTGCTTTCCTTAGAAGGCCCTCAAGGTGGATATTTACCCTTTCAATCCATATCTGTCTCTCATGATCCACTTATCCCTCTCTAAATTAACTGACAAAGCTTGTATCTTGTCCTCTTGCCTCTTGATGATCATGTCTTTGACAATCCTTGGATCATGAGCATCCAAGTCAATGACATTAACTCTTTGTGTCTCCCCATGGTCAACAAGGTCAAAATCTCTCTCCATTTTTATCTCTGTGAACACTTGTGGTTGTATGGAAAATGGTGAAGTGAAAACAGAGTGGAGGAATGAAGTGGACAGAGTGTATGGAGGAGTATGTGAATGTATGAGATGTAAATAGAGTTTAGGGAATGTGAACGGGATTTAGGAGAGAGAGTAGGGTTTTTAGGGGAATAGGTAAGGTTTGTAGGGGAGTAGGTAGAATAGGTTTTGTATGTGGAGGGTTAGGGTTTTATGTAGAATATGGTTTGGGAATAGTGGGATGTAGCGATTAGGTTTTGGGGATTGGAAAAAAATAGATGAAGGGAATAATGTGTAGGGAGTTAGGGAAGGGATTAGGAGATAGGTTTTGGGCAAATGGATTTAGGGCATAGGGTTTTAGAAGGAGAATGATAAATAGCTATGGTATGAAATGTATGAGGTATTTTTAGAGAAAAATTAGGGTTTATATTTTAGAGAGGTATAAACCACCAAAAATTCATGTAAACTCTAGTTTCAACTAAAAAGAGGCTCTACTTACTTGATAGGAGGTGACATGAGGCAATTGCAGTGATTGAAGATGATTTTTAGAGGTTTGGAAGCTTCACAGCCCAATGTGTAGTGCCACCAGCCCAATGCGTAGTGCCTCCCTGATGCGCAGCGCCAATGTATTTTTCTGAAGGAAGTTTGGCTCTGATGCGCAGCACCTCCCTGATGCGCAGCGCCAGCCTCCCAATGCGCAGCGCCACTGTTCCTATGCGCAGCGCCAACTTCAAGGCGAGTTTTGACTGCCTTCCTGATGTTGAAATTGGGTATGTGATAGCTCGTTGGAAATCTTGTCGAGTCTACTTTCTAGAACATCTTGAATTTTTCAATTTGGAGTTCATTTACCCTGTCAAAAGTCAAATCTCCCAATAATAGTCAAAATGTGCATAATGAGGTTGCCTAAATGCAAAGTGCTGTTGCAGTCAACTTTTGAAGGTCTTACTCAACTCCAAATTGAGCTCATGATAGCTCATTGGAAATATCTCTCTGTCTAGATATCATTTAAATCATCAAGAAAGTCATTTGAACATCCCAGCTAGGTGAAATCTTGATTTTCCCAAGGTCACTCTAGAAGTGCATCAATCCTCTTGAGGCCAATGATGTTTTCGACATTTCTCCCAAACCATGAAACCTGTGTAAAACATTAAATAGTTTTTTCTTCTTGGGTCAAGGATGGACAAAAACGTCTCTCATGTTTGTCAAATTCATATTTTCTTGCTCAGAAACATAGTTTGAAGAAAACCTATCTCGATATGTGGAACAGGGGATTTGTAGAAATGAAGGGAAATGAAGGGGATGAGGGGCTTCTAAATTCTTGAGAAAATTTTAGGAAGTAGGGAGGGATGTTAGGAATCAAGGGAAAGTGGAATTTCAAATATTGAGTGAGGGGAAGGGGTCCAAAAGGGCAAAACACAGGCCTAGCCTAGAAAATTGTCAAATTGTAGCAATAAACTAGGGTTTGTGGGAAAATGATGAATTTGAGGGATATGAGTGATGGGAAGCGTTTAATAAGGTATATTAAGGATAGGGGAAGGTGTATGAGCATAAGCATACAAGTTTTGTTGATGATTTGACCATCTAATAAAAATTACCTTCAAAACCCTAGGAGAGGGAAATGAGGCTTACCCAAGTACAACTAAAGCACGAACAAGGTGTAAAATGACCCATTGGAACCTGAAATGATGATGACAACTCTTTGAATGATGGCACACTAAGCTTAATGGTGACATGGAACAATACTTGAAGACTTTGGAAGGAGTGAAAACAACCCTAGACCTAATACCCAATGACCAAATTTTACTTGAAGACTCACTGAAATGACAATATTTGACCTTGACACCCTAAAATCACTTTCTAAGAGCATGTTTGATCACTGGTGGAAGGCTTCAAAGACTAACACTAACATTGGCTCCAATGGGGATGGTAGCTCCTTGGAGGTGCCAAGAACACCATAGACCAAGTAGCCTTATCCATTGGGCATGGAGTCAAAAACACAAACTGAAATGGATGACTGAAAACTGACGACTCAAAGACACAAAATGACTTGAAACTGACTCAATACTAAAACACAACTGAAAAACTAGAAAATATGCTCAAAATGGAGCTTATTCAATAAAACCTACTCTAACTGTTCCATTCATCACCTGATCATGTGAAATGAAACAACCAATGCAACCAAGTAAGCATTCTAGCTGTTGTTTGAATTCTCCGCAAGCGCTTTCTTATGAACAACAAGAGAGAACTACTAAAAGGAAACTTCCATGAAAACTTGTAAACATATCCATTGAATAATATGGATTCTCTATCCGACTCCAAAAATACTGCATAAGGATCTTGAAATTCATGTGCACTGGGACTTAGCTCATCCGATGGATTACTTTTCTCCTCCTCATACCATGAATGCAAACTTTCGTCTAAGCTTTGTGACGAGACTCCTGCTAAAAATGACAAAGAAATTGGCTGTCAGATCAAGTTTGTATCAATACTTGTTTCAATATCACAGTTAGCTAGTGGAGAAGGACTTTGACTGCAGACATCATCCAACACATCAGCTATTGGATCGTGAAAAACTTGAAAAGACTGTTGCAACCCATTTTCGATTGGTTCCAATGAGATGGCATGATTTTCTATAGGCTGCTCATCCTTTATTGAAGATATACTATGCAAATTTCCCTTCAAAAACTGAAATGATTCGAAACAGAATGGTACGGAATCATCTTGCATCATTTGATCATATGTTCCAGCTTCCAAGTCTTCATCTGCAACTTGACAATCATCTACAACTTGACAATCAATGGCATTCGGTGGCTGCAAATCTAGATACGAGAAGTCTTGAACAAGGATCTCATTGCCCTCTAGATGGTCCAGATCAAAACTTATCGACGGTTGATTTCTGATTGAATGAAAGTTGTCTCTGATGATCTGAAATGAAGCAAAACAAAAAGGCAAAGATCCTTCACTTACTTCAAAATTTGTTGCACTTTCCTCCTCACTTCCATAGCTGATATGCATCGGCTGATCACTATATTCGAGCTGCTTAAAGTGGACTTCCTCCTTCCACAAACCAGCTGCTGATTTATCTGCAAAACTAGCTTCTGTTTGGAGGACATAATCATCATCATACTGATCAAACTGAGGCAAACCATCAGTAAAAAACACATCATCAAGCATACATGTCATATCAACAGATCTCTCTTCTCCAAGATGATCTATAAAACAATCATTATCAGGTCTATGACAACTGGGATAATAAAGAAAATGTTTTGGATCAGCAACTTGTTCCTCTTCAATCAGCGAGCCATGGTCTTGAACATTATACTCATTCCTTGTGGTGATCCTTTGCATCATCTCTTCCACTGCACTTACCAAAATGTCGAGCTTTACCTCTAAAGATGTTGATTCCTCTGGATCTATGTTCTTCATCTCTTCTTCCTTCAACTTTGCCCTTCTGATTAGCAAATTAGCCTCTACATCTACTGCATTGTTTTGCATCTCTTCAAGTGTTGCAAGGTTCCTTTCTCTCAGCTGAATCTCCATCAGGTAGTGTAAGAGAGCGGATCCAAGAGGAGGTCTTATATTAGCAGGTATTGAACAATAAACTTGGTTAAATCTGGTAGAAAATTGTTGTACTGTCTCCCCTGGTTGTCTTTTCAGCTTGTTATATTCTTCTAGAATCAAGAAAGGGTTTTGTTTGACCACCCACTTGTTGAGGAAATCTTTGACGAATTGCTGGAAATCTGAAATGCTCGCATCAGGTAGGGTTTTGAACCAACTCTTGACTTTGCCTTGCAAAGAAAGAGCAAAAATCCTAATACTGACATCCTCTTCATCAACTTCAAAAAGGTCAAGAAAATACTCAAAATTCAGTACATGTCTCTCAGCAGTGATGTTGTCACATTCACCATCAAATATTGGTAGATATAGGTAACGATTCTTAGGGAAAGCATGGGATATAGGAGGTAAAATCAGAGGCTTGTATCTATCTGGAATTTTACAAGGTATAGGAATATGTGCAAAAGGTGTAGAATCAATCTTTGTCTCTTGAGGCTCATCAATTTGAAGACAATCATCATAAAATTCAGAAGAAGGGTCTTGATCAAGATCAAAGGCATGCACATATTTTGTATCCACAATATTCAAAGGGAAAGAATCAAATGCAGGTCTAGGATCTTTCCTTGAATACAATATATGTTGTAAAGCCTTCTTGACATTCTTGGGAAAAGAGAAGAAATAATTTATAATGAAGAACATAATGTCTTGGATGAAATTCCAACTTGAATACCTAATCTTTCCATATTGTCCTTTCATGTTTCTGTTGGTCGGGTTCATCCTCTAGTGGATTCCTTGGATCTAATCTTGGAACTGATTTGGAGTCGCCAGGTGAATGATTTCAGCCTTCCTATGTCTGATCGTTGTCCACCATTAACAATTAGATCTGAACTTGATACATTTTGTTGAGGAACATAAAACTATGATCCCCAGTGGAGTCGCCAGTATGTTAGATCCTAGATCTACCTCAGGCTGAAGGAAGGCAGGTCTAGGGTAACATCAAACCACGCTTAACCTAGTAGCTAGCCCTACCAGGTCAGGAAAGGGCTCTCTCCTTGTCAATCTCAATTAGGATATTGGCAATTAGGGCTTGAGATGACTGAATTTAATGTAGATTTTGGGCTAGGTATAGTAGCTCAGGGTTTCTGGTTTGATTTTTAGGTTTTGGTTGTTGGATCAATTGGAGAAGGCAGATTGGGTCCGAGAAATCAACTCAGGGATACATTCATGTTCTGTGGGGTGAGGTAGACAAGGGTTTATGTACTATAAATGGATTAAGATGGTAGAATAATACAACTGAGGAGTTGAGGAGGGCATAAAGAAACTATGAATCCTCTTCAAATAGTTGAAAACATTGAAAACCAAATGCATTCCCAAGACAAAGCACAACAATGTATTTTGTCCATTCACCTTCATTCATTTAGTTTTAGAAGAGAAAGATGGATTTGGATAGATATAAAACATAAGAAAAACTCATTACAAATAAGAAACAATACATAAACTCACTGTCACAAGAATCCCACAAAAATAGCTGTGAAAACCTGGTTTTATTCCTTGCCAAACTGCTGATACAAATGTTCAATGAGAGCCACCACTTATACCAAAGTCCAACCTTTACAAATGGCTAAAAAAACACATGATATAGACATCCAAACCACCTGTGCTATCCATCAGGGTTCAAATCCAAGAGATAAGGAACTGTTTCAACCATATCTAAACTGGGAACAAGAAAATAGGCAGTGGAACAACTTGCCTCTAAAACCAAGGAAACTGATACATTCAGTTTTAAACCACTTTTCATTGATGTATCTACCCCCTCATGTCATTTTACATCAAATTTATATCACATTACATCATTTACCATCACAAATTTACCAAGAAAAGAAGAAAAAGTCAACTGCTGAAGAAACTAGGTGAAATTTCACTTTTAGGCAAAAATGACAAAAATTTGCCTAATGCACAACACCCTAAGCCTGATGCGCAGTTCCATTTCAAGACTACTTTTGGAGGCCTTCCACTTCACCAAATTAGGCCCAAGATAGCTTGTTGGAAATCCCTACCTGTCTAGTTTCTGCAACACTTTGAATTTTCTGATTTTGAGGTCATTTGCCCCCTCAAAAGTGGATTCTCCCAAGACTGGTTCATGTGTGTCCAAAAAGTGGCAAAGAGAGCACTTTTTGAGTGTTTTTTGCCCTTTTGGTGGCCAAGATCTTCTCCAAAATTGATGAAACTTTCTGGCTTTGCTTATTTCTTGATGTTGAATCTAAATCTATAAGCCATTTGTCAAGAGGATGCACCAATTCAATGCGCAGTGCCGGTGACGCTGCGCATCAGCCGGAATTTCCTATGTTTCTAATTCAAAAATGGGAAAATGAAAAAATTGTCTCAAAATTTGCCCACTTTTGGCTCAAAGCTGCATCATGGGTTACTTTGTTGGGCTAAAGTCACATCAGCCAAAATGTTGAGCTTTTCATCCTTCTTTTTTCCTTTTAAGGCCCTCCTTAATCTTGCCTTAAGGTGCTTGATCCTCTTGTTGCATACTCTATTTCGGGTCAAATAATGATGTGCCATATGCCTTAGCATCTTATTGTCTCTATTTCCTTTCTTTAGAAGGCCCTCAAGGTGGATATTTACCCTTTCAAGCCATATATCTCTCTCATGATCCACTTAGCCCTCTCTAAATTAACTGACAAAGCTTGTATCTTGTCCTCTTGCTTCTTGATGATCATGTCTTTGACAATCCTTGGATCTTGAGCATCCAAGTCAATGCATTAACTCTTTGTGTCTCATCATGGTCAACAAGGTCAAAATCTCTCTCCATTTTTATGGCTGTGAACACTTGTGGTTGTATGGACAATGGTGAAGTGAAACAGAGTGGAGGAATGAAGTGGACAGAGTGTATGGAGGGGTATGTGAATGTATGAGATGTAAATAGAATTTAGGGAATGTGAACGGGATTTAGGAGAGAGGGTAGGGTTTTTAGGGGAATAGGTAAGGTTTGTAAGGGAGTAGGTAGAATAGGTTTTGTATGTGGAGGGTTAGGGTTTTATGTAGAATAGGGTTTGGGAATAGTGGGATGTAGGGATTAGGGTTTGGGGATTGGAAAAAAATAGATGAAAGGAATAATGTCTAGGGAGTTAGGGAAGGGATTAGGAGATAGGTTTTGGGCAAATGGATTTAAGGCATAGGGTTTTAGAAGGAGAATGATAAGCAGCTGTGGTATGAAATGTATGAGGTAGTTTTAGAGACAAATTAGGGTTTAGATTTTAGAGAGGTATAAACCACCAAAAATTCATGTAAACCCTAGTTTAAACTGAAAAGAGGCTCTACTTACTTGATAGGAGGTGACATGAGGCAATTGCCATGATTGAAGATGCTTTTTAGAGGTTTGGAAGCTTCACAGCCCAATGTGCAGTGCCACCATCCCAATGTGCAACGCCTCCCTAATGCACAGCACCAATGTATTTTTCTGAAGGAAGTTTGGCTCTGATGCGCAACGCCAGCCTCCCAATGCGCAACGCCAACTTCAAGGCTAGTGTTGTCTACCTTCCCGATGTCAAAATTGGGTTTGTGATAGCTCGTTGGAAAGCTTGTTGAGTCTAATTTCTAGAACATCTTTAATTTTTCAATTTGGAGTTCATTTGGCCTATCAAAAGTCAAATCTCCCAAGATTGGTCAAAATGTGTAGAATGAGGTTAACTAAATGCAGAGTGCTATTGCAGTCAACTTTTGAAGGTCTTACTCAACTCTAAATTGAGCTCATGATATCTCTCTCTGTATGGATATCATTTAAATCATCAAGAAAGTCATTTGAACATCCCAGCTAGGTGAAATATTGATTTTCCCATGGTCACTCCAGAAGTGCATCAATCCTCCTGAGGCCAATGATGTTTTCGACATTTCTCCCAAACCATGAAACCTGTGTAAAAACTGAAAGAGGTTTTTCTTCTTGGGTCAAGGAGGGAAAAAAACCTCGCTCACATTTGTCAAATTCATCTTTTCTTGCTCATAAAAATAGTTTGAAGAAAACCTATCTCGATATGTGGAACAAGGGATTTGTAGAAATGAAGGGAAATGAAGCGGATGAGGGGCTTCTAAATTCTTGAGAAAATTTTAGGAAGTAGGGAGGGATGTTAGGAATTAGAGGAAAGTAGAATTTTCAAAGATTGAATGAGGGGAAGGGGTCCAAAAGGGAAAAACACAGGCCTAGCCTAGAAAATTGTCAAATTGTAGCAATAAACTAGGGTTTGTGGGAAAATGATGAATTTGAGGGATATGAGTGATGGGAAGCATTTAAGAAGGTATAATAAGGATAGGGGAAGTTGTATGAGCATTAGTATACAAGTTTTGTTGATGATTTGACCATCCAAGAAAAATTACCTTCAAAACCCTAGGAGAGGGAAATGAGGCTTACCCAAGTACAATTGAAGCACGAACAAGGTGTAAAATGACCCATTGGAACCTAAAATGATGATGACAACTCTTTGAATGATGGTACACTAAGCTGAATGGTGACATGGACCAATACTTGGAATACTTTGGAAGGAGTGAAAACGACCCTAGACCTAATACCCAGTGACAAAATTTTACTTGAAGACTCACTGAAATGACAAAATTTGACCTTGACACCCTAAAATCACTTTGTAAGAGCATGTTTGATCACTGGTGGAAGGCTTCAAAGACTGAAACTAACACACTGTTGAACTCAGCCATCATGAGATAGTCAAATGATCACATCCCAAAGTTCACCAATGGTTGCTACGAATGTTCGATCAAGCTGGATGATCTGCGTGGATGTCTTGCTCGACTATGCATTGATATTTTTAGAAATGGAGAGTGGCATGAAATTGGTAGCCACACCAGAATCAACTAAACAATTATGAACATTACAATTGAAGAATGGAGGGAAAACAGAGTTTTCTTCTTCGATCCTGAGTGTGTTTAGCACAGTTGAAAGTGATCTGGGAGGTGTGCCTGCTCCCCTACTGGTAGAGGTTGCGCTGTCCGCTGATGTCTGCCACAACGTGCACAGTAGGATGTCCCACTGACTTTGGATCTTAGCCAACTCAAACAAACTAATGTTTGTGCGAGTTTTCTTCATGTCATCCAAAATGTTGTAATCCAGGGGGGCAGACTCACCGAGGTTACCAGGGTATGACTGGTATTCGTGTTTTCCAGTAGAGTGTTATGCAGTTTTCTGCTCATGGACGTACTCTTGTCTGTCACTATCTTCCTGGGCTTGCTTTGTGTTTTCTACTTTTGGACGACTGGTGGATTAACCATGCACAACAGTTCGAGTTTTTGTTTCATTTCCCCAATTGTAGGGGGATCCCCTTTACTTCTGAGATTATAGCACTCATTCTGCTTAGGGGGTTGCTTCTCGGTGCTTGTCTTATGTATTGCTTGTGCACACTGATACATGTTAATCACTCGCCAAGTGCTTTATGTATCATCGGGTGTAGCATCTTCATCATCATCCGTGTCCCCCAGCTATCCCTACAAACTGCTCGACATGTTTGTCATTTGGTCACATATAGAGCCTATAACTCGTTTCCAGTCCGAACAAGACCCTTCTGGGTGCTTATGTTCATGAAATGAACAAAATTCATTGTTCGTGCAATCATCGACCTGAAACGTAGAGTTGGAGCTCTACCTAGTTTTAGTCTGGTAGTGGTTGTTACCTGATGACATGCTTCCTTGTCTCTATCTGGGCGGTCGGCTGCTCGTATATGTGTCAACTATTCGTTGTTTAATCTCAGACACTTATGTTGTCAAGTTCTTGACAAGATGAGTAAGGGTTTCAATATCACTTGTTTCCATGTCCTTACCCTTGCTCGCCGTAGCCTGTGGCTTCCTACTCGCCTCTATGGAGTCCTTTGTTGGTTCATCATCCTTGATGACTCCAATCGTGAGTAGGTCCTTTTCTACATCGATTGCCTCTTCATAGTTTTCTAATAGTTTTCTAATAGTTTTGTTTTCTCGGCTTCCTTTACTTGCTTCCTTGTAATAGGTCTTCTGGGTTTGAATATGAATTCTTCACCTGGCTCATCAAACTTCAGCCTTTTTGAGGCCTTAGACTTCTTGGTACTTTCTGGTGATGACTGTGTCAAATCAATATGCACTGGTTCAATTTGCTCAAACTCAATGGCCTCCAATAAATCATTCAGGCTTGCCTTAGATACTGGGCTTTCTTCAACAGCTAAGGCTTTACCTTTTTCTCTACTTACTTGGCTTCTTGTCCTTGCCCTTGACACTGTTTCAGATCTACTTGTTTCAAGTACAGTCCTCTTATGCTGAGCTTCTTCTTTTGTTGATTGCTGAGGTTGTTCTCTAATGATCAGTGGCTTCACTGGTTTTCTTAGCTGTGACTTGGCTTGCTTTTTATCTTTTGCCTCTTTTTGAAGCTCAGCTATCGTGAGTTCTTTGACTGGTTTTTCTTTAACTGGTTGTGGAGTAAGGCCAGTTTTGCTTTGGAAACCAGCCATGAAGATGAACGAATTCCAGTCTCTGCCTATCTTCTGGAGGCCATATAAAACTAACAATTTAACCAAACCATGGTGAAACAAAGAGGTTTCACAATCCTCTTTCCTCAGCTGCACCTTATCACACATTTTACTCAAACTGCGAAATAAGTAAAAAGGAATGTCTATGGAAGCTTTCCCAGTAAAATGTAAAAGCAGCTTGAAGTGATAAGAGTAGACCTTATTGTATCTTCCTTCACAGGTCAAGTATTTCTGAATACAGGTGAGAAGAAGGGCATAATGCTCCTTGACATAGTTTCTGGGCACTGCTTTTGTTAGGTCTTCATTCACATATGCCTCCTTTAAAAACTCTTTGCATGGATTCATATCAAACTTAAAATTCTTAAACCATTCTTGCCGCCCTCTTGGAATCTCTGTTACGGCAGCTATTGCCTCCGGAGACACTTGAACTTCCAACATAGCTATTTTTGAATTTAAACTGGTGAAGTTTAAAGCAAACTCTTTGGTTACCTGCGCATGTCCTCCTTGCAGCTTTTTACAAAAGTTCCAGCACCCGGCATCTTTGAATGCTTTCTTCACGCCTTCATCTCTCAATGCTATGTCCAAACCTTCGGGTTCGGTCCTCTGGCATTTTCCAGATCTGTGTTCTTTCCTCTCCATTTTGCTTTTGCAATCTTCACACACACAATGACCAACAGCTTCAGTTGAAATGGTGGTTCAGTTCTCTTTAACTCGGCCTCGCTTGTAATCAGGCTCGCTTGAAAACAGCCTCGCTTGAAAACTCAAATACATCATCATACGAGCTTGTCACTTATGCATCACTTACGATCATCATAAAGATCCATGCACGGTAAAATCCATTGGAATGATATTTCGGTGCATTTCAACAAATCTATTGGTGGAGTAGTGACTAATGAGCGTTTAGACATGCTACGGGAGGGTACACAAACTGACATGAGAGGACAGAATTGGTGACTCATCAACAGACTTGACACTTTGGGAAAGATTCGCTGCGAAATGCACGAATCCACGATTTTGCAGCGCGGTTAGCTTTGAATTCTAATAATGCGCTGCGAAACGGCTTAACAAAGATTACGCTGCGAAACTGGCCAATGGGAGATTACGCTGCGAAATCATGAAAAGAATCGGTGACTAGGATAAGACAAGACATGACTTATGAAACCATGATGGTGGAGGAGGACCAATAGGATTCGAGTATAATTTAAATCAAACACCTTTAAAGCTCCAACCCTAAGTAAAAAACATACAACGAAAACAATTTTCCCCAGACCTTTGACATTGAACTAAGACAAAGGATTATATGCAAAAAAAAAAAATTGTACATATGGTTCTAAGTGATAACAGATTGCATCACTTTCTTGCTAGCTAGGTGAGGGATTGTGTGATAGTCCGGACCCAGTCCGGATCAACCTTGATCCCGCTCTTGGCAATGATGTTTCCAAGGAGGTTCTCCTCAGACACTACAAATATGCTCTTTTTGGGATTCAAGGAAATCCCTTATTTCTGGCATCGCTCAAAATTTTTCTTTAGACGACATATGTAGTCTTCTCGTTTTCTTGAAAACACAATCACATCATCGAGGTACACCACTATGCTCTTCCCGATGAGTCCACGGAAGGTGATGTCCATGGCACGCTGAAAGGTTACACCTGCATTCACAAGCCTGAATAGAATTCGTCTGTATGTGAACGTACCCCACTTGATACAGAAGGTAGTTTTGATTCTATCAGGTTTAGCTACCAGAACTTGATTATATCCTAAAAACCAATCAAGTAGAGAAAACATCTATGCGCCAAATACTATTTACAAAATTTTCTCCATAGACGGCACAGGGTAGTTGTCTTTGTTCGAGGTGCGGTTGAAGTTCCAGAAATCAACACACAAGCGGATTTCCCTGGACTTCTTATGTACAAGAACAAGGTTTGAAACCCAAGTAGAATGAAGAACTCTGTGTATGATCTGCGCATCCAACATCTTGGTGAGTTCTTTCTATATGAGGGGTTCAAGTGACGGACGTACTTTCCTCAGCTTATGCTGATATGGCTTGACCCCTTCTTTGATCGGAATGATGTGTTGGATTATTCACATGTCATAAGTTTTCAGATCATCATATGTCCACACGAACACATCCCAATACTATTTGAACAAGTGGACAAAGGCTTGTTGCTCTTGTTGCGTGCAACATGTTTCGAGATTGACGAACTTCAAATCTTGTTCTGTTCCCAAGTTAATCAGTTCATGCATCATGGTAGAGCTATGGGTTTTTCTATTCCTTGGCCCTTGAAAACGTTCTTGCAAGTCATAGAGATTTTCCAAAGATGCCACACCTTTAGGAATGAGGTGGCCTTTCTTGATATCTGCCCCAGCTTGCAAATATCGCTCGTGCTCGTCTTCGTCTATCATTGCATCCTTGAAGGTATCAACGTTGGCCATGAAATGCAGTATCTGTTGATCATCATCAAACACGTGTAAATTAGTTATGTTATCTAGGATAAATGGTCTATACAAAATTTCAACAGTAAATCTATCCCTAAGTGGTGACATTCTAGAAGCTATGTTTGCCAAAGCATTGGTAGCTGCATTACGCGTTCTTGGTACAACAGTGATGTTGAATGCTTGGAAGTTAGAGATCAATCTCCATACCTCTTGCTGGTAACTTTTGAGATGCAGTGATAAACAGTGAATGGTGTTACGTACCTGCATACCACTATTTCTGAATCACCTACCACTTTGAGCGCGACCACATTGAGGCTAATGGCTTTTTGCAAGCCCAACACGAGTGCTTCATATTCAGCAATGTTGTTTGTGCAATCAAACTCTAAGTCACTCGAAATCATATGTTTCATATTTTTTGGGTCGATCAAGACACACCCGACTCCTAAGCCATCCTATGTCTTTGATTTGTCGAAGTACATGGTCCACAACTCATCTATACATGGACCATTCGATGCACTTGCACCGCTCCTACTACTATCACTACTGCTATTGCTACTAATGTTACAATGTATTGTACATGTTTCATTTCCATCAGTTGGGCAAGGAAGGAGACCCAACTACGTGTCTGGTGGGGTTGGGGCTGGCCTTGTGGGATAACACCTAGCATTGTTTCCAAGGGGTAGTTATCGAACATGAGCTCGAGGAAGGACAACGGTTCATTTTTTCCATTGATGGTAGTGACATTGTGCCTCATATATCTCTCGGATAACACCAAGATTTGATTTTTTTACCCTTTTACAGAAGCCACATGTGTGACCAATCTGTAGAAAAGTATTTGTTCATCTTGTTGGACCACTCTCTGCTAAGTAGTAATCCATACGCTTCCAGTATGTCCATAACAACAATGTTTATGCACTGTGTTAGAGCTTAGATCTACCTCAGGCTGAAGGAAGGCAAGTCTAGGGTAACATCAAACCACGCTTAACCTGGTAGCTAGCCCTACCAGGTCAAGAGAGAGCTCTCTCCTTGTCAATCTCAATTAGGATATTGGCAATTAGGGCTTGAGATGGCTGAATTTAATGTAGATTTTAGGCTAGGTATAGTAGCTTAGGGTTTCTGGTTTGATTTTTAGGTTTTGGTTGTTGGATCAATTGGAGAAGGCAGATTGGGTCCGAGAAATCAACTCAGGGATACAGTCATGTTCTGTGGGGCGAGGTAGACAAGGGTTTATGTACTAGAAATGGATTAAGATGGTAGATTAAGATAGCTGAGGAGTTGAGGAGGGCATAAAGAAACTATGAATCCTCTTCAAATAGTTGAAAACACTGAAAACCAAATGCATTCCCAAGACAAAGCACAGCAGTGTATTTTGTCCATTCACCTTGATTCATTTAGTTTTAGAAGAGAAAGATGGATTTGGATACATATAAAACATAAGAAAAAGTCATTAAAAAGTATAAAAAAAACATAAACTCACTGTCACAAGAATCCCACAAAAATAGCTGTGAAACCTGGTTTTATTCCTTGCCAAACTGCTGATACAAATGTTCAACGAGTGCCACCACTTCTACCAAAGTCAAACCTTTACAAATTATTGAAAAATCACATGATATAGACATTCAAACCACCTGTGCTATCCATTAGGGGTCAAATCCAAGATATAAGGGACTGTTTCAACCATATCTAAACTGGGAACAAGAAAATAGGCAGTGGAACAACTTGCGTCTAAAACCAAGGAAACTAATACATTCAGTTTTAAACCACTTGTCATTGATGTATCTACCCCCTCATGTCATTTTACATCAAATTTACATCACATTACATTTACCATCACAAATTTACCAAGAAAAGAAGAAGAAGTCAACTGCTGAAGAAACTAGGCAAAATTGACAAAAATTTGCTTGATGCACAACACCTTGAGCCTGATGTGCAGTGCCGCTTCAAGACTTCTTTTTGAGGCCTTCCACCTCACCAAATCAGGCCCAAGATAGCTTGTTGGAAAGCCCTGCCTGTCTAGTTTCTGGAACATTTTGAATTTTCTGATTTGGAGGTCGTTTTCCCCCTCAAAAGTGGATTCTCCCAAGACTAGTTCTTGTGTGTCCAAAAAGTGGCAGAGAGGGCACTTTTTGAGTGTTTTTTGCCCTTTTGGTGGCCAAGATCTTCTCCAAAATTGATGAAAATTTCTAGGTTTGCTTATTTTTTGATGCTGAATCCAAATCTATAAGCCATTTTTCAAGAGGATGCACCAATTCAATGCGCATCGCCACCAGCCGGAATTTCCTATATTTCTAATTCAAAAATTGGAAAATGACAAAATTGTCTCAAAATCTGCCCAATTTTGGCTCAAAGCTGCATCATGGGTTACTTTGTTGGGCTAAAGCCACATCAACCAAGATGTTTAGCTTTTCATCCTTATTTTTCCCTTCTAAGGCCCTCCTTAATCTTGCCTTAAGGTGCTTGATATTCTTCTTGCATACTCTATTTCCGATCAAATAATGATGTGCCATATGCCTTAGCATCTTATTGTCTCTATTTGCTTTCCTTAGAAGGCCCTCAAGGTGGATATTTACCCTTTCAATCCATATCTGTCTCTCATGATCCACTTATCCCTCTCTAAATTAACTGACAAAGCTTGTATCTTGTCCTCTTGCCTCTTGATGATCATGTCTTTGACAATCCTTGGATCATGAGCATCCAAGTCAATGACATTAACTCTTTGTGTCTCCCCATGGTCAACAAGGTCAAAATCTCTCTCCATTTTTATCTCTGTGAACACTTGTGGTTGTATGGAAAATGGTGAAGTGAAAACAGAGTGGAGGAATGAAGTGGACAGAGTGTATGGAGGAGTATGTGAATGTATGAGATGTAAATAGAGTTTAGGGAATGTGAACGGGATTTAGGAGAGAGAGTAGGGTTTTTAGGGGAATAGGTAAGGTTTGTAGGGGAGTAGGTAGAATAGGTTTTGTATGTGGAGGGTTAGGGTTTTATGTAGAATATGGTTTGGGAATAGTGGGATGTAGCGATTAGGTTTTGGGGATTGGAAAAAAATAGATGAAGGGAATAATGTGTAGGGAGTTAGGGAAGGGATTAGGAGATAGGTTTTGGGCAAATGGATTTAGGGCATAGGGTTTTAGAAGGAGAATGATAAATAGCTATGGTATGAAATGTATGAGGTATTTTTAGAGAAAAATTAGGGTTTATATTTTAGAGAGGTATAAACCACCAAAAATTCATGTAAACTCTAGTTTCAACTAAAAAGAGGCTCTACTTACTTGATAGGAGGTGACATGAGGCAATTGCAGTGATTGAAGATGCTTTTTAGAGGTTTGGAAGCTTCACAGCCCAATGTGTAGTGCCACCAGCCCAATGCGTAGTGCCTCCCTGATGCGCAGCGCCAATGTATTTTTCTGAAGGAAGTTTGGCTCTGATGCGCAGCACCTCCCTGATGCGCAGCGCCAGCCTCCCAATGCGCAGCGCCACTGTTCCTATGCGCAGCGCCAACTTCAAGGCGAGTGATGACTGCCTTCCTGATGTTGGAATTGGGTATGTCATAGCTCGTTGGAAATCTTGTCGAGTCTACTTTCTAGAACGTCTTGAATTTTTCAATTTGGAGTTCATTTAGCCTGTCAAAAGTCAAATCTCCCAATAATAGTCAAAATGTGCATAATGAGGTTGCCTAAATGCAAAGTGCTGTTGCAGTCAACTTTTGAATGTCTTACTCAACTCCAAATTGAGCTCATGATAGCTCATTGGAAATATCTCTCTGTCTAGATATCATTTAAATCATCAAGAAAGTCATTTGAACATCCCAGCTAGGTGAAATCTTGATTTTCCCAAGGTCACTCTAGAAGTGCATCAATCCTCTTGAGGCCAATGATGTTTTCGACATTTCTCCGAAACCATGAAACCTGTGTAAAACATTAAATAGTTTTTTCTTCTTGGGTCAAGGATGGACAAAAACGTCTCTCATGTTTGTCAAATTCATATTTTCTTGCTCAGAAACATAGTTTGAAGAAAACCTATCTCGATATGTGGAACAGGGGATTTGTAGAAATGAAGGGAAATGAAGGGGATGAGGGGCTTCTAAATTCTTGAGAAAATTTTAGGAAGTAGGGAGGGATGTTAGGAATCAAGGGAAAGTGGAATTTCAAATATTGAGTGAGGGGAAGGGGTCCAAAAGGGCAAAACACAGGCCTAGCCTAGAAAATTGTCAAATTGTAGCAATAAACTAGGGTTTGTGGGAAAATGATGAATTTGAGGGATATGAGTGATGGGAAGCGTTTAATAAGGTATATTAAGGATAGGGGAAGGTGTATGAGCATAAGCATACAAGTTTTGTTGATGATTTGACCATCTAATAAAAATTACCTTCAAAACCCTAGGAGAGGGAAATGAGGCTTACCCAAGTACAACTAAAGCACGAACAAGGTGTAAAATGACCCATTGGAACCTGAAATGATGATGACAACTCTTTGAATGATGGCACACTAAGCTTAATGGTGACATGGAACAATACTTGAAGACTTTGGAAGGAGTGAAAACAACCCTAGACCTAATACCCAATGACCAAATTTTACTTGAAGACTCACTGAAATGACAATATTTGACCTTGACACCCTAAAATCACTTTCTAAGAGCATGTTTGATCACTGGTGGAAGGCTTCAAAGACTAACACTAACATTGGCTCCAATGGGGATGGTAGCTCCTTGGAGGTGCCAAGAACACCATAGACCAAGTAGCCTTATCCATTGGGCATGGAGTCAAAAACACAAACTGAAATGGATGACTGAAAACTGACGACTCAAAGACACAAAATGACTTGAAACTGACTCAATACTAAAACACAACTGAAAAACTAGAAAATATGCTCAAAATGGAGCTTATTCAATAAAACCTACTCTAACTGTTCCATTCATCACCTGATCATGTGAAATGAAACAACCAATGCAACCAAGTAAGCATTCTAGCTGTTGTTTGAATTCTCCGCAAGCGCTTTCTTATGAACAACAAGAGAGAACTACTAAAAGGAAACTTCCATGAAAACTTGTAAACATATCCATTGAATAATATGGATTCTCTATCCGACTCCAAAAATACTGCATAAGGATCTTGAAATTCATGTGCACTGGGACTTAGCTCATCCGATGGATTACTTTTCTCCTCCTCATACCATGAATGCAAACTTTCGTCTAAGCTTTGTGACGAGACTCCTGCTAAAAATGACAAAGAAATTGGCTGTCAGATCAAGTTTGTATCAATACTTGTTTCAATATCACAGTTAGCTAGTGGAGAAGGACTTTGACTGCAGACATCATCCAACACATCAGCTATTGGATCGTGAAAAACTTGAAAAGACTGTTGCAACCCATTTTCGATTGGTTCCAATGAGATGGCATGATTTTCTATAGGCTGCTCATCCTTTATTGAAGATATACTATGCAAATTTCCCTTCAAAAACTGAAATGATTCGAAACAAAATGGTACGGAATCATCTTGCATCATTTGATCATATGTTCCAGCTTCCAAGTCTTCATCTGCAACTTGACAATCATCTACAACTTGACAATCAATGGCATTCGGTGGCTGCAAATCTAGATACGAGAAGTCTTGAACAAGGATCTCATTGCCCTCTAGATGGTCCAGATCAAAACTTATCGACGGTTGATTTCTGATTGAATGAAAGTTGTCTCTGATGATCTGAAATGAAGCAAAACAAAAAGGCAAAGATCCTTCACTTACTTCAAAATTTGTTGCACTTTCCTCCTCACTTCCATAGCTGATATGCATTGGCTGATCACTATATTCGAGCTGCTTAAAGTGGACTTCCTCCTTCCACAAACTAGCTGCTGATTTATCTGCAAAACTAGCTTCTGTTTGGAGGACATAATCATCATCATACTGATCAAACTGAGGCAAACCATCAGTAAAAAACACATCATCAAGCATACATGTCATATCAACAGATCTCTCTTCTCCAAGATGATCTATAAAATAATCATTATCAGGTCTATGACAACTGGGATAATAAAGAAAATGTTTTGGATCAGCAACTTGTTCCTCTTCAATCAGCGAGCCATGGTCTTGAACATTATACTCATTCCTTGTGGTGATCCTTTGCATCATCTCTTCCACTGCACTTACCAAAATGTCGAGCTTTACCTCTAAAGATGTTGATTCCTCTGGATCTATGTTCTTCATCTCTTCTTCCTTAAACTTTGCCCTTCTGATTAGCAAATTAGCCTCTACATCTACTGCATTGTTTTGCATCTCTTCAAGTGTTGCAAGGTTCCTTTCTCTCAGCTGAATCTCCATCAGGTAGTGTAAGAGAGCGGATCCAAGAGGAGGTCTTATATTAGCAGGTATTGAACAATAAACTTGGTTAAATCTGGTAGAAAATTGTTGTACTGTCTCCCCTGGTTGTCTTTTCAGCTTGTTATATTCTTCTAGAATCAAGAAAGGGTTTTGTTTGACCACCCACTTGTTGAGGAAATCTTTGACGAATTGCTGGAAATCTGAAATGCTCGCATCAGGTAGGGTTTTGAACCAACTCTTGACTTTGCCTTGCAAAGAAAGAGCAAAAATCCTAATACTGACATCCTCTTCATCAACTTCAAAAAGGTCAAGAAAATACTCAAAATTCAGTACATGTCTCTCAGCAGTGATGTTGTCACATTCACCATCAAATATTGGTAGATATAGGTAACGATTCTTAGGGAAAGCATGGGATATAGGAGGTAAAATCAGAGGCTTGTATCTATCTGGAATTTTACAAGGTATAGGAATATGTGCAAAAGGTGTAGAATCAATCTTTGTCTCTTGAGGCTCATCAATTTGAAGACAATCATCATAAAATTCAGAAGAAGGGTCTTGATCAAGATCAAAGGCATGCACATATTTTGTATCCACAATATTCAAAGGGAAAGAATCAAATGCAGGTCTAGGATCTTTCCTTGAATACAATATATGTTGTAAAGCCTTCTTGACATTCTTGGGAAAAGAGAAGAAATAATTTATAATGAAGAACATAATGTCTTGGATGAAATTCCAACTTGAATACCTAATCTTTCCATATTGTCCTTTCATGTTTCTGTTGGTCGGGTTCATCCTCTAGTGGATTCCTTGGATCTAATCTTGGAACTGATTTGGAGTCGCCAGGTGAATGATTTCAGCCTTCCTATGTCTGATCGTTGTCCACCATTAACAATTAGATCTGAACTTGATACATTTTGTTGAGGAACATAAAACTATGATCCCCAGTGGAGTCGCCAGTATGTTAGATCCTAGATCTACCTCAGGCTGAAGGAAGGCAGGTCTAGGGTAACATCAAACCACGCTTAACCTAGTAGCTAGCCCTACCAGGTCAGGAAAGGGCTCTCTCCTTGTCAATCTCAATTAGGATATTGGCAATTAGGGCTTGAGATGACTGAATTTAATGTAGATTTTGGGCTAGGTATAGTAGCTCAGGGTTTCTGGTTTGATTTTTAGGTTTTGGTTGTTGGATCAATTGGAGAAGGCAGATTGGGTCCGAGAAATCAACTCAGGGATACATTCATGTTCTGTGGGGTGAGGTAGACAAGGGTTTATGTACTATAAATGGATTAAGATGGTAGAATAATACAACTGAGGAGTTGAGGAGGGCATAAAGAAACTATGAATCCTCTTCAAATAGTTGAAAACATTGAAAACCAAATGCATTCCCAAGACAAAGCACAACAATGTATTTTGTCCATTCACCTTCATTCATTTAGTTTTAGAAGAGAAAGATGGATTTGGATAGATATAAAACATAAGAAAAACTCATTACAAATAAGAAACAATACATAAACTCACTGTCACAAGAATCCCACAAAAATAGCTGTGAAAACCTGGTTTTATTCCTTGCCAAACTGCTGATACAAATGTTCAATGAGAGCCACCACTTATACCAAAGTCCAACCTTTACAAATGGCTAAAAAAACACATGATATAGACATCCAAACCACCTGTGCTATCCATCAGGGTTCAAATCCAAGAGATAAGGAACTGTTTCAACCATATCTAAACTGGGAACAAGAAAATAGGCAGTGGAACAACTTGCCTCTAAAACCAAGGAAACTGATACATTCAGTTTTAAACCACTTTTCATTGATGTATCTACCCCCTCATGTCATTTTACATCAAATTTATATCACATTACATCATTTACCATCACAAATTTACCAAGAAAAGAAGAAAAAGTCAACTGCTGAAGAAACTAGGTGAAATTTCACTTTTAGGCAAAAATGACAAAAATTTGCCTAATGCACAACACCCTAAGCCTGATGCGCAGTTCCATTTCAAGACTACTTTTGGAGGCCTTCCACTTCACCAAATTAGGCCCAAGATAGCTTGTTGGAAATCCCTACCTGTCTAGTTTCTGCAACACTTTGAATTTTCTGATTTTGAGGTCATTTGCCCCCTCAAAAGTGGATTCTCCCAAGACTGGTTCATGTGTGTCCAAAAAGTGGCAAAGAGAGCACTTTTTGAGTGTTTTTTGCCCTTTTGGTGGCCAAGATCTTCTCCAAAATTGATGAAACTTTCTGGCTTTGCTTATTTCTTGATGTTGAATCTAAATCTATAAGCCATTTGTCAAGAGGATGCACCAATTCAATGCGCAGTGCCGGTGACGCTGTGCATCAGCCGGAATTTCCTATGTTTCTAATTCAAAAATGGGAAAATGAAAAAATTGTCTCAAAATTTGCCCACTTTTGGCTCAAAGCTGCATCATGGGTTACTTTGTTGGGCTAAAGTCACATCAGCCAAAATGTTGAGCTTTTCATCCTTCTTTTTTCCTTTTAAGGCCCTCCTTAATCTTGCCTTAAGGTGCTTGATCCTCTTGTTGCATACTCTATTTCGGGTCAAATAATGATGTGCCATATGCCTTAGCATCTTATTGTCTCTATTTCCTTTCTTTAGAAGGCCCTCAAGGTGGATATTTACCCTTTCAAGCCATATATCTCTCTCATGATCCACTTAGCCCTCTCTAAATTAACTGACAAAGCTTGTATCTTGTCCTCTTGCTTCTTGATGATCATGTCTTTGACAATCCTTGGATCTTGAGCATCCAAGTCAATGAATTAACTCTTTGTGTCTCATCATGGTCAACAAGGTCAAAATCTCTCTCCATTTTTATGGCTGTGAACACTTGTGGTTGTATGGACAATGGTGAAGTGAAACAGAGTGGAGGAATGAATTGGACAGAGTGTATGGAGGGGTATGTGAATGTATGAGATGTAAATAGAATTTAGGGAATGTGAACGGGATTTAGGAGAGAGGGTAGGGTTTTTAGGGGAATAGGTAAGGTTTGTAAGGGAGTAGGTAGAATAGGTTTTGTATGTGGAGGGTTAGGGTTTTATGTAGAATAGGGTTTGGGAATAGTGGGATGTAGGGATTAGGGTTTGGGGATTGGAAAAAAATAGATGAAAGGAATAATGTCTAGGGAGTTAGGGAAGGGATTAGGAGATAGGTTTTGGGCAAATGGATTTAAGGCATAGGGTTTTAGAAGGAGAATGATAAGCAGCTGTGGTATGAAATGTATGAGGTAGTTTTAGAGACAAATTAGGGTTTAGATTTTAGAGAGGTATAAACCACCAAAAATTCATGTAAACCCTAGTTTAAACTGAAAAGAGGATCTACTTACTTGATAGGAGGTGACATGAGGCAATTGCCATGATTGAAGATGCTTTTTAGAGGTTTGGAAGCTTCACAGCCCAATGTGCAGTGCCACCATCCCAATGTGCAACGCCTCCCTAATGCACAGCACCAATGTATTTTTCTGAAGGAAGTTTGGCTCTGATGCGCAACGCCAGCCTCCCAATGCGCAACGCCAACTTCAAGGCTAGTGTTGTCTACCTTCCCGATGTCAAAATTGGGTTTGTGATAGCTCGTTGGAAAGCTTGTTGAGTCTAATTTCTAGAACATCTTTAATTTTTCAATTTGGAGTTCATTTGGCCTATCAAAAGTCAAATCTCCCAAGATTGGTCAAAATGTGTAGAATGAGGTTAACTAAATGCAGAGTGCTATTGCAGTCAACTTTTGAAGGTCTTACTCAACTCTAAATTGAGCTCATGATATCTCTCTCTGTATGGATATCATTTAAATCATCAAGAAAGTCATTTGAACATCCCAGCTAGGTGAAATATTGATTTTCCCATGGTCACTCCAGAAGTGCATCAATCCTCCTGAGGCCAATGATGTTTTCGACATTTCTCCCAAACCATGAAACCTGTGTAAAAACTGAAAGAGGTTTTTCTTCTTGGGTCAAGGAGGGAAAAAAACCTCGCTCACATTTGTCAAATTCATCTTTTCTTGCTCATAAAAATAGTTTGAAGAAAACCTATCTCGATATGTGGAACAAGGGATTTGTAGAAATGAAGGGAAATGAAGCGGATGAGGGGCTTCTAAATTCTTGAGAAAATTTTAGGAAGTAGGGAGGGATGTTAGGAATTAGAGGAAAGTAGAATTTTCAAAGATTGAATGAGGGGAAGGGGTCCAAAAGGGAAAAACACAGGCCTAGCCTAGAAAATTGTCAAATTGTAGCAATAAACTAGGGTTTGTGGGAAAATGATGAATTTGAGGGATATGAATGATGGGAAGCATTTAAGAAGGTATAATAAGGATAGGGGAAGTTGTATGAGCATTAGTATACAAGTTTTGTTGATGATTTGACCATCCAAGAAAAATTACCTTCAAAACCCTAGGAGAGGGAAATGAGGCTTACCCAAGTACAATTGAAGCACGAACAAGGTGTAAAATGACCCATTGGAACCTAAAATGATGATGACAACTCTTTGAATGATGGTACACTAAGCTGAATGGTGACATGGACCAATACTTGGAATACTTTGGAAGGAGTGAAAACGACCCTAGACCTAATACCCAGTGACAAAATTTTACTTGAAGACTCACTGAAATGACAAAATTTGACCTTGACACCCTAAAATCACTTTGTAAGAGCATGTTTGATCACTGGTGGAAGGCTTCAAAGACTGAAACTAACACACTGTTGAACTCAGCCATCATGAGATAGTCAAATGATCACATCCCAAAGTTCACCAATGGTTGCTACGAATGTTCGATCAAGCTGGATGATCTGCGTGGATGTCTTGCTCGACTATGCATTGATATTTTTAGAAATGGAGAGTGGCATGAAATTGGTAGCCACACCAGAATCAACTAAACAATTATGAACATTACAATTGAAGAATGGAGGGAAAACAGAGTTTTCTTCTTCGATCCTGAGTGTGTTTAGCACAGTTGAAAGTGATCTGGGAGGTGTGCCTGCTCCCCTACTGGTAGAGGTTGCGCTGTCCGCTGATGTCTGCCACAACGTGCACAGTAGGATGTCCCACTGACTTTGGATCTTAGCCAACTCAAACAAACTAATGTTTGTGCGAGTTTTCTTCATGTCATCCAAAATGTTGTAATCCAGGGGGGCAGACTCACCGAGGTTACCAGGGTATGACTGGTATTCGTGTTTTCCAGTAGAGTGTTATGCAGTTTTCTGCTCATGGACGTACTCTTGTCTGTCACTATCTTCCTGGGCTTGCTTTGTGTTTTCTACTTTTGGACGACTGGTGGATTAACCATGCACAACAGTTCGAGTTTTTGTTTCATTTCCCCAATTGTAGGGGGATCCCCTTTACTTCTGAGATTATAGCACTCATTCTGCTTAGGGGGTTGCTTCTCGGTGCTTATCTTATGTATTGCTTGTGCACACTGATACATGCTAATCACTCGCCAAGTGCTTTATGTATCATCGGGTGTAGCATCTTCATCATCATCCGTGTCCCCCAGCTATCCCTACAAACTGCTCGACATGTTTGTCATTTGGTCACATATAGAGCCTATAACTCGTTTCCAGTCCGAACAAGACCCTTCTGGGTGCTTATGTTCATGAAATGAACAAAATTCATTGTTCGTGCAATCATCGACCTGAAACGTAGAGTTGGAGCTCTACCTAGTTTTAGTCTGGTAGTGGTTGTTACCTGATGACATGCTTCCTTGTCTCTATCTGGGCGGTCG
This sequence comes from Pinus tabuliformis, assembly GCA_031772625.1. Lineage (NCBI taxonomy): Eukaryota > Viridiplantae > Streptophyta > Pinopsida > Pinales > Pinaceae > Pinus > Pinus tabuliformis. The sequence goes on from CM062813.1 coordinate 511,252,775, forward strand.
GCTGCTCGTATATGTGTCAACTATTCGTTGTTTAATCTCAGACACTTATGTTGTCAAGTTCTTGACAAGATGAGTAAGGGTTTCAATATCACTTGTTTCCATGTCCTTACCCTTGCTCGCCGTAGCCTGTGGCTTCCTACTCGCCTCTATGGAGTCCTTTGTTGGTTCATCATCCTTGATGACTCCAATCGTGAGTAGGTCCTTTTCTACATCGATTGCCTCTTCATAGTTTTCTAATAGTTTTGTTTTCGTGGCTCGTTTGCCAAACTGCACAATGCTGGTCAGCAATGCGTACATGTAGTAATCGACAGTGATGGAGTCATGAGGTTTCATGTCCACTGCAAACTTGTTCAATATGCGCAGAAACCTCTGATTGAAATATTTTACCTTTTCTTTCCACTCCACCTTCTGGCTTCCCAATTCTTTGAGTAACATGGATGGGGTCTTGTCACCAACAAAATTTTCTAGAAACATATGTTCGAACATAACCCAGTGTTGTATGGAGTTGATAGGAAGGCTATGATACCATGCATCTGCGCGACCATCGAAGGTACATGGTGTTACACAGTAATTTGTCACTGCCTTCCTGTCAGTCACCCTGCTGTGCCAATCACTAAGTTCATGCCTTCTGAACTGGCCCAAAAACCCATTTTTCTAAAGTTTTATTCATCAGCGCGTCTGTTTGCAAAATACCCGCGATGACTGGCGCTCCATAGTGTATTCTGTGCGCTGCCAGCTCGGAAGGACATCACTTTTCCGCGCTGGTCACCAGCGCGCCTTTCCCGTGTTCTTCCGCGCTGACATGACTGTCCCAGTTATGTAGACGCGGCGACATCGCGTCAGTTGCCTCATAATCCGCGCTGATCCAGTTTGGGCGAATTTGTTCCAACAACCAGCCTTCCAGATAACTCCAGGCTTGGTTGTTAGCTTTGTGAATATCGACTCCCTTCTATGGCATGTCTGTTCGACCCTTTGCAACCACTTCCCTTGAAGATAAGCTCATCCTTCCACCCTTTTAGGAGGCTCCTTCTCCTATATATACTTCCACCATTACCATGAGCAGCTCGTTAGACATAGCTTGGATTGTATAGAGCTTATAGTGCTCAGATTGCTGCTACTATAGGTATTTGGTGTGCTAGGTGTGGAAGTGATTGATTGCTTAGGGAAGGTTGTTTTGTGTTGCTTGTGTGTGAGAGAGAGTTGTTTGTCTTGGGAGAATCATCCTCAAAGGTGAATGCTTGAGATACATGCTGACCGACCCCTCCTGAGAAGGTTACCGACGTCAGAACATTTGGTTGTACTCTTCTCTATTCTGATTAATAATAGATGACTGCTATTATTGTTCCATTCTCATTTGTACTTGCAATGGTTGAATGTGAATTACATCTTTTCTGACTGATGTATGGTTGCTTTTACTAGATTTCACGCTTGTGTTTGTTTCCTCTTCGTGTGTGCAGGTATCTATTCGCAGAGATCGCGGAGGATTGTGACCAGCCAAAGCGAAGGAGCGAAGGCAACATCTCTTCGTCAAACGACAGCGCGGGAATCCAAGTAGGTGCTCTTGACCTCTTGTTTAATTGTAATTAGGAACATGCATAGCAGCATTGTTTGATTGTTGCTAGACCCTTGCTGGGCTAGTAGGGATCGCCTCTATCCGTAGAGGGGATTTACCTCTCCAACAATTTGGCGACTCCGCTGGGGATCGTAGATCACCCACGCCGCAGATGACAAATTGCAAGTACTACGGCAGGCGCCATCAGCGAAACCAACATAAGGTGCACTAGACATCTGCACGAGAAGAAGAAAACACAATAAGAGGCAAACACGCTTTCACACCAAAGCAAAAACGAAATCATGCACAACACACAAAACACACGTATATACAAAGAGAGTGCACGAAGTTATGCATAATATTTCTTCAGATACAGCCCGTTGCGGGGCTTGTCAAGAGGATTTCCTTCATAATCAATCAACTCATATGCGCCCTTTTGTAAAACTCTTTTCACGATGTAGGTACCTAACCACATAGATTCGAGTTTCCCTGCCCCCAGCTTATCCTTAGCTTGATCGTAGAGCAGTACTAAATCTCCCTCAACAAAGGAACGAGGATGAATATTCTGGTCGAAGTGAGCCTTGACTCTCTTCTTCTGCGCTTCGATAGCCAGAGAAGCCAAACGACGAGTCTCGTCTAACCGTTCTAGGTAAAGAAGCCGTTCCTCCACCGGAGTGGTGTTGGGAAGTAACTCAACAGCTAATTTTAATGAAGGAATCTCGCATTCGACGGGAAGGGTGGCCTCCAGTCCATAAACCAACTGGAAAGGAGTGAAACCGGTGGCATCCTTCACCGAAGTCCGGTAGGCCCACAAGGCTGGGAAAAGCATAAGGTGCCAGTTAGACTTGTGCATATTGACGGTGCGCTGAAGCATAGTGATCAAAACTTTGTTCACGGCTTCAACTTGACCGTTAGATTGTGGATAGTACGGTGACGAACTATCTTGGCGCAAGCCTAGTTGGGTCGTTAGCTCCGTCATCATATGATTTCGGAAATGCTTTCCATGATCTGTAACGATAGCCTGAGGGACTCCGAAACGAGTGACAACATGATTGAATAAAAACTGCGCCGCTGTGTGACCGTCTTCGTTCAATGTAGGCATCGCTTCGGTCCACTTGGTGAAATAATCCACAGCAACGATAATGTACCCATGCCCCCGGCCGAACGAGGGTTACAGGATGTATAATCGATGCCCCATTTGGCAAATGGACCTACGGTTACAACAGGGTGCAGTGGTGCGACAGGTGCACGCATCTTCCGGTGGTAAACCTGGCATTCGTGACATGCACGTACAGCAAGGATGCAATCCTTGAAGATGGAAGGCCAGAAATAACCAGCACGGAGGATCTTCTGGGTAGTAGCATATCCGGACATATGGCCGCCACAAGCGCCGGAGTGGCAGTCATTTAAGACGCGCTCAGCCTCCTCGAGAGTTAAGCATCGGCGAAGAACAGAATCGACGCCGAGGCGGTACAGGGTATCGCCCAAGATACGATATGGTTGAGCTTGGTGACGAATTCGTCGTCGAGCATCTTTCGATACGTTGGGACGGAACGAAGACGTTTGTAAATATACGATAATATCCCCGTACCACGGGTCGAGGGTGCTGATGAGAAACAAAGTTTCATCCAGAATATGCTCCTCTGAGCGGGATGGTGTAGAGTGAGATGGTAAGGAACAGAGCAGTTCAGCAAAGACCAGAGATTTCTTAGACTTGGCTGCAGTGAATTCCAAGTCGAACTCTTGGAGGATTACAATCCACTTTGAGTATTTGCCCCCCAGCAGCTGACGTGACAAAATGTAGGTCATGGGGTTGCAATCAGAGATCACGGTCGTTGTGCGCAATAGGATATAATTCCGGAATCGTTGGACGGCACAGACAGCTGCCAATGCCAACTTCTCAACGTATGCGTAGCGAGTTTCCGTATCCAGAAGGTTGCGGCTAAGATAATAGATAACGTGCTCGGTGCCGGCATCATCGTCCTGCACCAGAACCATACCGATGGTGGTGTCAGCGGCAGCTAAATAGAGAATGTAGTCGCGGTGATAGTTCGGAGGTCTTAAGAGCGGAGCTGAGACAAGAAGGTCTTTAAGGCGCTCAAAAGACTCCTGGGCGATGGCATCCCAACGAAAGGGTGTGTCTCGCTTTAATAACTGCGTGAAGCCTTTAGCCACCTCGGCATAATTCGGGATAAATCGTCTGAGAAAATTAGCTTTCCCCTGCAAGCTCTGCAATTGCTGCAAAGAGGCAGGGGGAGGAAGATTCAAAATGGCCTCAACTTTGAGGGGATCCAAGTGGATGCCTTCTCAGGAAACGATGAACCCGAGTAGTCGGCCAGCTTCCACGCAGAAGACACACTTGTGCGGATTAAGTCGAATACAGTAGTGTCGACAGCGGAGGAAGATTTCGCGTAAATGAGATGGATGGTCTTGACGTTTAGCTGAATGAGCTGGGAGGTCATCCAAGTAAGGCTGTACGATGTGTCGGATATCATGAAAAGCATACGACATCGCACGCTGGAAAGTGGCACCGGCATTTTTGAGACCGAAAGGGAGCTTCTTATAAGCGAAGGTACCCCAAGGGCAAATGAAAGCTGTCTTGTGCTGGTCTGCGGGGGCTATGTTGATCTGGTTGTAACCAGAGAAGCCGTCCATAAAGGAATAAATTTCATTTCCTGCGCAGTCATCGATGAGCTGATCAATAAAAGGCGTAGGAAAGTTATCTTTTGGACAGGCGCGATTAATATCGCGGTAGTCAACACAGACCCGAATAGTGCCCTGCTTTTTATTCACAGGGACTATATTGGATACCCATTCTGTGAGGGGAATGGCATAAATGAAACCAGCTCGAAGAAGCTTTTCAACTTCGGCCTTGATGGCTGCAGCCTTTCGAGGGTGCACTGGACGTAAGCGTTGACGAACAGGCTTGGCGCCTGGATAAGTGGGTATCTCGTGCACCACTATACTAGGGTCGATGCCGGGCATTTCCTCGTAAGACCATGCGAAGACATCCCGGAATTCACGAAATAAGACGGTATAAAGCTGAACTTCCTCTGGAGTACAAGTGACTCCAATATGAATATGCTCGACAATCCCTGGTTTGACAGAGATGTCGATTGGCTGGGTTTGCGTTATATTTCCCAAATTTCCCTCCGACGACACTTGATATAGCTGGATAGGTGTTTGGAGAGGCGGAGATGGGACACATGAAGCAAACCGCTTGAGACATGCGGCCATTTCCGGATGGGGAGGGAGAAACGAAGAGCGATGGTGGTGATCTAACCAAGGAAGCTCTTCTAGAGACATAATCTCTATAATGGCCTCATCGGACGGGAAAATCTCTTTCAAAGGGTCCGAAGTAGGCTCATCTCCTAACCATGGGAAATGATCATATGAATCGGAAACACTGCTTGGAAAAGCAGGTTCAGGGGGTGGAGCCGATGCAACGACAATCTCGATGTAATTGAGCTCGGCGGGACTCAATGGCATCATATCGCCCCAAGAGTCTTCCTGATTCGGGGGAGGAAGAACCCATGGATCTGAACGTACAGAGATCATATTGATAGAGGCGAAATTGGGAGGTGGGAGGGGAAAAATTCCCATCAAAGTAGGATCTTTGAAAAGTCTGGCTCCCACACTTTCTAAGGACTTAGAGGTATGCTCCACAAATGGCACATTACCTTCGGAGGAAGAGGCAAAGAAAGAGAGCTGGTCCACCGTGACAATCTTTCCTTGGTGAGGGAAACGAATGACACGGAATAAGGAGGACGCTACGGCCTGCATGGCATATGTCCAGCTGCGGCCGAGGAGGAGGTTGTACGTGAGATTTGCGTCAACGACCTCTACCTCTACTTCGACTGTCTTGCCTTCTAAGGAAATGGGTAAACGTTGGAGAATACCGTAAGGGCGAGATTCTCTTCCATCGAACGCTTCTAGGGTCGTAGGAGACTGACTCAGAGCGGGGGAACCAATAGCCTTCCAGCAAGCGACTGACATGATACAGGTTGAGGCACCTTCATCAATAACGGTACGATGAATCGTTTTGCTATTAATGATGACCTGGATAAGGAATGCTACTTGGTGAGGCAGTCTCTGGGAAAAACCCTCGAGATCAAAAGTAATCAAATCCGAATCTGCCGGGTCGATGCCGCCAATGGCTGATAGCAGGGACTTCCTCTGTGAGGGGCAGCTCTGGAGGACTTCTAACGCGGACATAGTAGACGGAGCCTGAGCTAAGTCCTCGACAATGCTATAGTGCTGGGCGGCACGAGCATTGGGGTTATAGGATGACTTCCTGAGTACACCTTTAGGAGGGGGTCGGGGGATCATCTCAGCGCTGGGCCGTTCGATGTGAAGGGGACCAGAACTGGACGGAGGAGCGCTGGAGGGAATCTCCGGCTCCTTCCCGGCTGAAGAAGGATAATCTTTTGCTCGAGTCGAAACATGGATGGGAATGGTGCCAGCCATGAACACTTGAGAACCGAACGAGGAAGAGGACTGAGAGGGGTCAGCCACCTGATGCGTCTGTTGGGAAGGGAAAGGTTCTTTCAACACGGCAGGAGGTCCAGGAGCGCCTTTCAATAACCGACTAACCTCGGACCGCCTAGGGCAGTCTTTGGTATAGTGATCTTCCTCACAGATGAGGCAAGGGTACTTAGGTTTTCGCTTGGCTCCATCTTCAGATGAATTTTTAGAAGGTTCCTACTTGGGTTGTTTATTCTCATTTTTTGGTTTTCCTTTCCCCTTCCCTTTCCCTTTCGAGGATTTGTCCGCCGCGGTGGACTGAATGGCGTTAACCTCTGAGGTACTAACAGAATTCGATGGGCCCTGAGAAGCATTTTCATTGGAAGCATTTTGCTTTTGCTTTCCAGGGTTTGCGGAGGATTTCTTCGACGACGAATTGACAGAGCCAATGACTCCATCTACTGATGGTTTCGGTGGAGCCTTGGTCTGCCCAGGCCTCGGAGCATCTGGCAAATACTCATATAAAGTACCTGACTGAGAATAGACTAAGTCTAGGTACTGAGCTTGCACGATCGCTTTCTCTTCAGTTACACAAGCTCCCATGGCAATATCTTTTGCAATTTTGGGCACAAAGGAGGTTGTAAACCAGTCGGTCAGGAGTTGATCAGGAATCCAGAATTTGATCAAACGACGACGCCTTCTCCATTCATGTATATGATCAGAGATATGCGTAGCCGTGTCCTGTTTCAAAGACGTGAGGAGATTAGTCCCAGTCTCGTACCGAATGGGCAACTGAAAATGGGTTAAAAATGCCATAGCTAACGAGTTGAAGTCTTGAAACATACCGCGATTCAGCTCAATATACCATTTGGCAGCTGCACCGGTGAGAGTCCTCTGAAAGAGACGAAGCCGGATAGAGTCATCAAGCCATGAGTTCGATGAACACCAAAGATGATAAGTCATAACATGTGCTTGAGGATCCTCTCCTGCCTTACCGTCAAACTTTGGACAATCACCAGGTATTTTAGTTGGAACCGGCGGCCAATATGGATTATGCAAAATGGGATCATTTGTTAACTTGGACACATCCGGAAGTTCCAATGTCGCTAAAAATGGCAGCTGAGGATTAAAGGACATCCGAGGCTGAGGGTTCGAGGCAGTATTAGGGTTCCAACCAGATGGTGGTTGTCCCCAAGGATCTTGTCCAGATGGACCTGGCCCGAAAGGGCCTGGAGCATAAGAAATTTGTCCCGACGGACCTGGCCCGAAAGGGCCAGGCGCATAAGGACCTTGTCCCGACGGGCCTGGCCCAAAAGGGTCGGGCGCGTAGGGACCTTGTCCAGAGGGGTTCTGTCCATACGGATTTTGTCCATATGCGGACGATTGACCCTGATACTGCCCGCCAGCACCCCATGTATTAGCAGCTTGGCCCGCAGGTGCACCATATTGATAGTTTTGGTAAGGAGTGACCTGTGGTTGCTGATAATTTTGATAAGGAGCAAACTGATTTTTCCCCTGGGGTTGCTGGTAGCCATATGGTTGCTGGGCCCCATACGGAGCCTGATAGGCAGGCTGCGTTTGGTAAGGAGGTTGATAACTTGTTTGAGTTTGAGGCCCAGGGTAATGCCCTTGAACTGGCTGGGGTTGAACCATCTGTCCCGAAGGTTGACTTGGTTGGATTTGAGATGGGCCTGGTTGGCCAGCAGGATAAACTTGCTGGGCACCAGGTTGTCCATGCGGCACCAAGGGTTGTCTTTGCGGAACGGATGACTGAGCTGGTTGGATAGCTGGTTGACGCCGAGGTTGGCCAGCTTGTCCAGCTGGACGATTAGGGCGGACAGCGGGTTGACCTTGCTGCGTAGAAGGTTGGCCCGTTTGCCCCCCAGGGTGACCAGACTGAGCAGAGGGCTGGGCTTGCTGCATAGCAGGTTGCCCTCCTTGGTGCATAGGCTGAGCAGAGGGTTGGCCTTGTTGTATAGCAGGTTGCCCCCCTTGCCCAGAAGGATTCATGGATTGAGCAGTGGGTTGGCCCTGCTGAACATAGGGTTGCCCACCCTGCCCAAGAGGATATCCCTGCTGGACTGCTGGTTGATTTTGAGGATTATAAACTGACCCAGTTTGTCCAGATGGGTACCCTTGCTGGAAACCGGGTTGGCCTTGCTGAACGTAAGGCTTCCCTGGTTGTCCAGTTGGGTAACCTTGCTGAGTACCAGGTTGCCCTGGATACCCAGTAGGTTGACCTTGATACGAATACGACGGACCTCCAATGGCCGAGGGTTGTCCCTGGTAGGGTTGTCCCTGTGGGCCCCCAGATTGTCCTGGGTAAGGCGGGCCATAAAGTGTGTGCCCTTGAGGGGTTTGCACATAAGGTGGCTAGCCTTGATTGGGTGGTCCGTGAGGCTGCACGGGAGGGTCCCGGTTCCCATAAAAAACATGAGAGGTGGGATCGTACCTCATGTTCAAAGGTTCCTCGTTCTCTTCGAAAGGACGATGAGGGAGGATCGAAATGTTCTCGAGGTACTGACCATTCGCATCATAGTAAAAGAACGGACCTTCGTAATCTGGATCCGTAATAGGCTGCCCAAAGGCATCATATGGCCCCGATCCTGGAACACCGCCAGAAGAGGGTTGAGCACTTTGGGCAGGGTCGATGACTCTAGACAAAACCTCAGGTTGGCTACTATTCACTTGAGCGTGAGAGGAGCCAGCTCCTGGGTTTGTAGATGAAGATGCTGTGACAGCACTAACGACTGGAGTAGAATAGGCCACACAAACAGTTGGAGTTGTGGGAACTGAGGTAACAGATGTAGTATGAGGTTGTGAAACAAAAGGCCCAGTGGTAGGAGTGACATTAGGATCCCACATAGTCGATGCAGGCATTTTAGCAGCCATCTTATCCCTCATTTGTCAATATCGAGGGGGGAGGGAGGCAGAGGCTGAGATGGGAGTAGAGACGCTCGAAACCACAGGTGTTTCACTGACACTGGGAGATGTCTCCCCGGAGGTAGACATTGGAGACGACATACCGGGAGGGGTATGAAAAAGGTCTTCGTCGCCTTCCCAAGAAGGGCTCAAATCTTCTACGTAATCCGCATCGCCTGGGGCATGTACGTTGATGGGCTGGATACTCGGAATGATAGGAAGAGTATCGCTTACAACTGGTACCTCAGGAGCAACCGAAGATGGAGAGCCTTGATCGCTTGGATAGGGGGTGGACGGGTCAGCCAGGATGACAAACCCCACACAAAAAACCTAAGGGAAACTAACGATAGACAACCCTACTCTAACAGGAAATGTTATCGTGGCCGAATAAATTTTTTAAGACATTGGAATTAGACTTGACCTTTTCATGTTTCAAGAGTCGAGAAAAGGACGAAAAGATGACTCCAGTCTCCTTCGAATGTTTAATGAGCACGAAGTGACAAGACGCTCACTTACACCTTTTCATTTAGGGAGTCCGAAAAGGATCAAAAGTGACTGCTCTGGAGATTCTAGGTAAAAGGTGTGCCAGACTTCTCGCAAAACCACAGAATACTTTTTAGGGTACGGGTGGTCAATCTTCGTGAATGCTGTGTTCACTGCATTGCGAATCGTAAGGTGGCAGACTCGGCTTCCTATGGATCAAGGATAAAAGCCTAGTGGGGTCTCCCTATATACGCGACGGTACGTGGGAGCACAGTCCGTGTTAGACCACTATCGAGTCACAGAAGGAGGAATCACCCAACCGTAATGTGAAACAACAGTGACTATGTTTAAAGACGCCGGAACACGTCTCTAACCTAGACCTCTAGATGTTTGCGTTTAGTTCCAATGCGTTTTTAGATTCATTCGGTTCATTTTATAGTTTATCTTGAGATTAAGTTTCGATTTCAGGTCCTATCGTATGTTCTCTCACAATTACTTAGATGCAAACTACATGCCAAAGAGAATCATTTTGTTCGATGAATTCTAGCTATGGAAGGGTAAAGAGATTTCAATCAAACAAAACGAACACAATCAATCAAACAGCCTAATGCAACTAAAAGCGAGGAAAGGAAACTTTTTCTTTTGAAAATGCAAATCAATGAAACATTCTTTTCCTTTTCAATTTTTAAAAGTAAAGCCACTAGTTTGATTTTCTTTCAGTGACACAAAGCATCTAAAATAATTTGGAGGAACTAGAACACCAAGCAAAATGCAATTGCCTAATGAAAGCACACAAAGTTCCCAAAACACTCAACAAAGATTTCCAAATCAAAAGGAAAACTAAGTTCTGCACGAGCTATGTGATCTAAGCTCGGCAAGTCAAGCAAGGATTGAAAGCAAGGAGAAAGAGAAAAACACTCGGAAACACAACCCAAAGCACTTCAACAATCACTGAACAAGTGCATAAACAAATCTGAAGTTGGCTGGTCAAACAAGCAAACAAGATCCCTACGGAAGGCTTGACACACACACGGCCACTAGATACCCTAGGGCTAGAGTGCAGAATCAACAGAAAAGGGCAAACATCCGAAGGATGAGAGTTACAACCAATCAATTAGAGACTCAAAACCATTCAGCAATCGAAAAAGTGACGGTGTAAACACAAACCAAGCAGCGAAAGCAAAAGGGAAGGTATTCGCAGAACCAAAAACTAAGCAAAAACGGAACCCTATGGATCCAGACTCCGCAATCAAGCAGTTCAGGGTTCAGAGAGTGAAAAGCAAGTCACAAAACAGGTGGAGAGAAGAAGGGATAGTCAAAGCAAGAGGTTCAGGAGGCTAATTTGGTCAAAAATGAACTTTACAGGACCAGCGCGGGTAGCCTTCAGCAACTCGGCGCTGACAGGAGGAGGCCCATAGCAACTTTGCGACGTCAGCGCGAAAGGACAAGGATAAAGTGCGCTGTCTCAGAAAAATGAGGTCAGCGCGGAAATAAACCACACAGACGCGATGACACAGATCACAAAGAAGCGGGGTCGCGATGCCAGCGCGGAAGGACACGAATAAAGCGCGCTGTCTCTAAAAACGAGGTCAGCGCGACTGTTAGACGTTAAGGCGCGATGAAAAGGATACCAAAGGAACAGGGGCGCGATGTTAGCGCGATTGTTCTGAATTAAACCGCGCCGAGGATCAAAAACAAGTAAAGCCAAAGCAAAAACTTCCCAAACCAAAGGCAAGAGCCTTCTAACAATCAGGACACTTCCCAGATGTACCCAGAAAGTTTATAAGCAGAGAGACAATCCCAGAATCTCGGAAAAAGAGACCAATTAAAGTCAAACACAAAAGTGGACTCAAGAGACAAAAAGGCTGCCTCCCCAGCGGAGTCGCCGAAGCGGTTGACCTCGACATCTGAGAATTAGTGGTGAACCTGGACTCCCAGCTGGTCGTCCATCAACTTAACGGGCGATATTCCGTCAGAGACCAACGCATACTAAGGTTGTACCTACGTGTAAGATTGTTGGAACGGAACTTTGATTACATTACTTATCAACACATTCCAAGACGATTAAATACGTTGATTGATGCATTGGCAAATCATGTGTTAGATAGACATTTGCGTAACAGATAACATCATACAAGAAGACATAGAAAGCATAATAGAGTAAAGCATATGTAAATATTTTCTCAAGCATAGTTTGCATGTGTGTGTGTGTTTTTGAGCTTGCCAAAATGTAAAAAAATACATGGGTCATGTGTCGTGCAAATTCATACATAAGATCACAGTTGTACTGAACAATTGCATAACATAAACAAAACATCATCACATGTAACCATGATCCATCCAAAAAGCCGGTATGTATATATATATATATATCGTGTGGTGCACTAAGGCGCTCAAAAATAAGTGTATATGTCCAAAATATCAGGATATCTGAGTCATGTGTCTCAAAATAACAGTGGAAATAAAGCCTAGGCGACTATTGAGCCGGGTGGTGCTCTCTGTAGTACACAGCCGCTCGTGCTACCCGCCTCAGAAGGCGGTGCACCCTGGGTTCCACCCCCACTGTATGGATCTGGTGCTCTAAGGGGACCTCTTCGACCCCCTGGTAGTCAGGTACTCCCTCCAGCAACCCCTCAAGGTTGCGAGCTACAGTCTCTGACGTGTCAACCCCTGGAGGGACTAAGGCCAGGGCTCCAGCTCCCTGTCCCTCTCTCCGTGCCTCGGCAGCCAGGCCAATCGGTCTAGTGGGCCCCACATCTGCATACCATGACATTTATTAGGACATGTACATGAAAAATTCAAAAACATTACAAAACTCAAAAAGTCAAGGGTTATACCTGCATCATCCCACTGTTCCCCTGGGGGCAGCACCATATCAGGGTCATTGCGGAAATCCATACTCGCGTATGGCCAGTCCTCCACGAAGATAACCTGCTGATCCAGCCAGTCCCGGAAGAATGCTCCCCAGGCATGCGGCCGGCCACCACCTCCGCGTGGCATGATGCGAGCCCATCGTGTGGCCCTCGTCTCCCGAGGACCCCTAGGAGCATCCACGCCCATCGTCTGCAGCCGCATGGCTGGCACTCGCTCTAGGATAAGCGGGACTAAGATAGACCCGTAGCCGAACTGCTTCGTCTCTCCGCGACGACAGTTGCTGAGCTGCCTCTTCATGTTGTTGGTCACCGCTGTGGCCCAATCGAACACAGTAGGCTCAAGGCAATCGAGAGCTAGCATAAGGTGAGTCTTCGAGGCCTCGTGGTTGGCCATGCTTCCCGCTACCCGAGTCACCATGAACAGGATGGTGCGAAGGACTATGTTTCTCACCGTGGGGATTGCCACTTTCCCACTCCACGTCTTCTCGGCTTCTGGACATACTCGAGCCATGAGATCGTCTAGAGGACCGCCGCCAGGTCGTTGTCCCTCTATGATGGGCCTTTCACCCCGGCGTGACAACCCAGTCAGAAAGAAAATGTCCATATGATTGAATTCAATGTCTTGGCCCCGGATGGTGAATTTCCCATCCACCGGGTTCCATGCCCTGATCAGTAGCTCGAGGAGATCATGCTGGGCCCTTAGGCGCGGTGTGAGGAAGAACTTCATGAACCCGCATGCCCGCATGGCATTGCAGCAATCCACACTTGCAAAAGCGGCTATATCCTCAACTTCGTGAACCCTTTCCTGCCACTGGAAAGCCATTGCGCCCTGCATAAGCAATGCAAAAAATTAGAAGTGCTGGCATTGGAATTTTTACGTTCAGAAATTGAAAAAACAAATCTTTCCGCGCCAGCGCGGCTGTTTTAAAAACAGCCGCGCTGGCCATGGCAGCCCTTTGTTATTTTTCAAGGTCAGCGCGGAAGAACACAGGTTTTCCGTGCTGACCCGAAGTTGGGTGCGTTTTGTCCTAATTCGGCCAGCGCGGACCCGCGTGGGAAATCCGCGCTGACCGAGAGCTCATCCATGCTCAAGAAATTCGCCCAATTGGGCGTATTCCACCGTTAAAAACTTGCTAAACATAATCAAAATGCAGGGCAAGGAGAGGAGAACCTACCTGGAAGAAACGACTCGAAGAATGGTGTCTGTACGAGCTGGAAATCACTCCGTCAACTTTCTGGCTTCTCCACGTCCTTCATGTCCCAAAATGGTAAAATGGTAAAAATAATTTCTCACCCCCCCTATTTATAGTAAAAACTCATAAATGACCATATTTTTGGGTTTCTACCATCTTTTGCCATGGATTTAGCCCTAGCCGTATTGAATGCATGTTTTAATATGTTTTTTTTACACATATCGAATGGATTTATGCGGGTAGTGTTCTTGTGCAGGTTCGAATAGACGGTGAAAATCATCATGGTCCTGAAATCACTTAGTCCCAACAATGTCGTCTTTGAGCTCTTTTCCGACATAAAACAAGAAAAGATGGCCGAGCCTCCTTTCAGCTCGTTAAAGGGAACGAGAGGCGGTCATTTTAAGCTCTTTTTCCGACCGTATAACTTAAAAAGATTGCTGGGTGTTTGTCGTTTCGCACTCGTTATCGGCTCTAAAACGACGTGTTTTCGACCGCTTTTTTACTTTTTCGGGTCAAAAACACTATTTACGAAAAGTACTCCTCGATCGTAATGGTCGGGCGGTTCTTTCGAGCATTGTTTTATACTTTTTCGGGCTCGAGAGACACAACTGTACGAAAAAGGACCCCCCTGGAGTCTTCTTTTCTGCTGTCTTTTCGGACTCTCTAAACAAGAAAAGACGCCGAGTTTTTCCTTTGTCAGGCTCGTTAAACACTTGATGACATCGGATATTGTCGAAATGACATTCTTCAAGCATATGCTATCCCCGTCAAGCTTGTCATCCAAAAATAACCGGGTACCTGCCAGAAATGGTGGGGAAAATGGAACTGTAATCATGGTCGTGTCGGCAGTATGTCGCTCTTGAACATGGCACTCTTTTGCTTCGTGTCTGGGTGGGACCATCTCATCTTGTTTTTCACTGGCCTCCGTGGGTTTGGGTTATCCTATTCGACCTCTCATCTGCTCATTGCCATCATCACTATACCCTCTGCTCATTCGATGTCAAATACTGCCAAACCCGCTACAGTACCGCCGATATGTTCAAGAGAAGTTGACCTCTGCAATAATACAACCTCATCTGCTATCTCACACAAATCATTTTTCCTCTGTCTCGTGTCGATGATGTGGGAATCATTATGGCCCACCTTCGATCAAGGTCACTTCCTGTCGACTTCAGCTCATTATCTGGGAAGGTGACTTAGAGACTCCCTTCAGGTGCCTTAGAGCCTGCATGCCCTAATGGCAGGTTCTTCGTGTTCGACGCGAGGTTTACATCATTGGCCTCCGATCGAATGATTCCGTGGGTGTTCGAAACCAGCTCATTGATTCACATGCCGCGGATTGTACCTATAGTACCTTGAGGGCCATTGTCATTATTGGTGGTTCCTCTCGCGTCTGTTAACAGTTTTCATCATTGACTGGTAATCAGGCGATGTTCATGCGTGTTCGACTTCAACTCATATATTCACATGCTTGAACTTGTACTTTGTTCAGATCGGGACGGAGCGCAAGACCCTGGATCCCTGTCTGTTATGGTCCAGGTTGCGATTTTGTGGATGATCATTACATGACTCATTGATGGATGGCTGCGCCCATACCTGAGTCTTCATGGATGGCTGCGACCATACCTTGTCATTATTATGGTCTCTTCAGCTGGGTGGCTGCGTCCATTCCACGGACCTTTTCGCATGTCTTTTTGGATGGCTGCGCCCATGCCTAGACTGCATGTACTTGATTATTAGAGATTTTCGGTCCTTCCTGGTGGTGTTCCAGTTCGACGTGTGTTGTAAAGCATTTCACCCCTCCCACTCTCTCGGTCTTCATGCTTTAGGGGGCATCTGTTACACAGTAATTTGTCACTGCCTTCCTGTCAGTCACCCTGCTGTGCCAATCACTAAGTTCATGCCTTCTGAACTGGCCCAAAAACCCATTTTTCTAAAGTTTTATTCATCAGCGCGTCTGTTTGCAAAATACCCGCGATGACTGGCGCTCCATAGTGTATTCTGTGCGCTGCCAGCTCGGAAGGACATCACTTTTCCGTGCTGGTCACCAGCGCGCCTTTCCCGTGTTCTTCCGCGCTGACATGACTGTCCCAGTTATGTAGACGCGGCGACATCGCGTCAGTTGCGTCATAATCCGCGCTGATCCAGTTTGGGCGAATTTGTTCCAACAACCAGCCTTCCAGATAACTCCAGGCTTGGTTGTTAGCTTTGTGAATATCGACTCCCTTCTATGGCATGTCTGTTCGACCCTTTGCAACCACTTCCCTTGAAGATAAGCTCATCCTTCCACCCTTTTAGGAGGCTCCTTCTCCTATATATACTTCCACCATTACCATGAGCAGCTCGTTAGACATAGCTTGGATTGTATAGAGCTTATAGTGCTCAGATTGCTGCTACTATAGGTATTTGGTGTGCTAGGTGTGGAAGTGATTGATTGCTTAGGGAAGGTTGTTTTGTGTTGCTTGTGTGTGAGAGAGAGTTGTTTGTCTTGGGAGAATCATCCTCGAAGGTGAATGCTTGAGATACATGCTGACCGGCCCCTCCTGAGAAGGTTACCGACGTCAGAACATTTAGTTGTACTCTTCTCTATTCTGATTAATAATAGATGACTGCTATTATTGTTCCATTCTCATTTGTACTTGCAATGGTTGAATGTGAATTACATCTTTTCTGACTGATGTATGGTTGCTTTTACTAGATTTCACGCTTGTGTTTGTTTCCTCTTCGTGTGTGCAGGTATCTATTCACGGAGATCGCGGAGGATTGTGACCAGCCAAAGCGAAGGAGCGAAGGCAACATCTCTTCGTCAAACGACAGCGCGGGAATCCAAGTAGGTGCTCTTGACCTCTTGTTTAATTGTAATTAGGAACATGCATAGCAGCATTGTTTGATTGTTGCTAGACCCTTGCTGGGCTAGTAGGGATCGCCTCTATTCGTAGAGGGGATTTACCTCTCCAACACATGGGAATAGTCTACATGCTACGTCATCGTAGCATACCTCAAGTGTCTGTAGCTATAGGTAGAAGTTTTCCAAGTGATCTTATGACTTCATTGTGCTGTCAAGGTTGAACTTTGTGCTCATTCTCTCTGACCACTTCAACATCTTGTGCAAAGCACCCGGGAGAGCCAATGGTCCCTAATTCATCCATTCTAGATTTTAGTTAGCCATGTCTTATTTCTCTTCGTCCTCCTCCTCTTCTTCAAAGTTTGACGGTTCCAACTCTGAGTCTATTGGCTCGTCTTCGCCTCTGCCTCCTTCACTGCCTTCCCCTCTGCCTCCTGTACCAGAGTTTGAGCCCAAGATCATGAGGGTGTCTCATTCTCCCTCTTGGAAAACCGGAGGTTCCTCTCCATTCTCAATAGCCTCTTCTAGACCTTCAAGTGTGGCAAGAACTACTTCTTCCACTGATGATACAAAAAACCCTATGGGAGTGGTTTTTGGCTTTCTTTATGTGTATGGAAGATGTTATATTCCTGGGATTAGTCTGACTACTTTTGCAAAATGACGGGTGATGGGACGGATGGAGTGAAGGTGCTGATACAAAATTTCATGTTCACGTCTGGGAGGTGTGGAGTAACCAACTTCAGAGTCGCGCGTAGGTGAGAGGAAGTGCAAGTTACTGCCTTAACCAGATGATTGATGAGTGGGTGTGAGAGGACATTCAACCATAAACAACTGGCAGCCCTCCTTCTAGCACTAGAAATGTTGATGGTGCTGGACTCGTTAACATTCAGGGGATCTCCCTGGTATGAAGTCCCAATTAGACATCACATTGTTTGGTGTAGGAGTCCCATCCGATATGATGGCCTAGTTTCCATTAGATTAAATGTTTTCCTGAGATATTTCTTGTCAGCACGAGAGAGTGGTCTTCTTTGTCTTCGAACAATGAGGTTCATGAGCCTAGTGAGTGCTAGTGTTACTTGTGTCAAGATTCTTTCACATCAGAGAGAGAGGGTGGGAGTGACTCTCTAGTCAGAAGGGAGGAAGTCCCAACTCTATCAGAGGCAAACAACACAATAGGACATACACAGATTCCAGAAGAGCAATCCACACAAATGCGACAGCCACAACACACAAAGGAAGATAGCACGTTCAACACCCAGCAGGGCAGTTCGCTCTAGTGCGATGGTCATTATAACAAGTTTACATGAAAGGTTCTATCTAATGTCTAGGGAGGTGACTAACACAGGAAGGACAATGTTAAAAACTTATACAACACATTTTCATAAATATATGTATTAGAACAGTTGAATGAGTTCAATTGTTTAACACATATTAAAGCAACATGTATTACAAGTGTTCGATATCAATCTTACAAACAGTTACAACACGTGTGAAAACGTGTTGGCCGGTTATCAGGCTTATGAATTAAGTGAAAGTTCCAAGACACATCGATAGACCATACATCACTAACCCCGTAGGTGGGGCGTTGGAGCCACTACTCGCTCCTCAAAGAAAATATTACAAACTCTCAAGGCTATATGGGAGGAGCCAAGGTGAAAAAGTCCCTTGCATGTACAAATAAGGGGGTATTTATAGCCAAGGGTGAAACTAGCCCTTATGACTGTTTGACTTCCCTCATTACTGTTTGAGTTTCATGACTTTTCAAATTACATGACTCTTCAGATTACAAGTGGTTCTCTTAGACTTCCACGTTACATTACATTGATTGACAACAGTATGGCCCACAGTAGTGACGTGGCGGACATGACTCATGACACGACTCGACAAGACAATGCTGGTATGTTCATGTTGTTACTAGTGTGCATGTCGAGTTGAACTGTTGCTGAGTGATGGATGTTCTCTTGGTGTATCACAGCTTCACCTCCGCATGGCAAGGTCTGTGAAGTCCTCGATGTTCATTGGGTTCCCTTGATGTTGCAAGTGCGTGTTGCTCCTCTCTTGTACTTTGGCATGATTGACATGTCCATCTGTTTGCGAAAATATTTCCCCGCATGTTTGTTCATCTGTCCATCTACGAACACATCCTTGCATGTTCGTCCATTCGTGCATTCGCGAACACATATTCGCATGGTCATCCGTTCACAAACACATCTCCTCGCATGCATCGTTTGTTCATTTGTTCATCCATTCGAGAACACATCTCCTTGCATGCATCGTTCGTTCATCCATTCGAGAACACACCCTTTTGCATGTTCTCTCCTTGTTCATCCCATCTGTCATCGCATCATGTCTATTCATGTACGTGTATCTACAATCACTCATGACAAGATGACATCACATCCATAAACCTCTAGTCTACCATGATGCATGGTTGTTCACTTTCAGATGCAGGTGACTTGGAGAGAGGACAAGACTGTGAAACTACGCAAGGCAAGTTTCAAGATGGGATGCGAGCTCTGGGTATTGTTGTTGAAAATTCCGCAGATGTCACTGGGGAACCGAGATGGACAATCCAGATCAGTAGTGACTATCCACAGGATCTGGCTTGACTGGAGGGCATATCTACGCAATTTCTGGAGGGAAGCAGTTCGGGCAGTAGAGGGCCTTGGCAGCAAAAACTGTGCAATTCTTGGAGGGAGCTGGCAGCAGGCTACGAGATGGCTTGGCAGCAAAAACTGTGCAATTCCTGGAGGGAGCTGGAAGTGGGCTATGGGGTTGCTGGAGACAAAAGCTACGTAATTGATGGGAGGCTAACCTGCTGAAAACCTTTGCACAATTTCTGAGCTAAGCGTTATGCTGGGATGTTGAGGGGCTTGTTCATGAAATATGTGCAATTTTCTAGGTGAGCAACTAGTTGGCTGACTAGGTGGCTGGTTGGGAGCACTGCGCAATTTTTTAGGGGAGACAGGGACGGATACTTGGTTTCTGTCCGGCTTGTCTACGCAGTTTTCTCAGTCAACGGAGCAGGCAAGGTCTGCAGCTTCTGCCCAATTTTTGAGGGGAGTCTCGGGGTCACTACCTGGTCAAACTCTCTGGTTGACTAGCAGGAGGGTTGGTTGATCAGCTTGCGGGCAGCGCAGATTGAAGTGGCCTGTTGAACACTTTTGCGCAATTCTGTGTGACAATCGGTCGAGTCAATTGCAGGGTGGAGGTCTAGCTGTTAAAGGGTGATCTAGTCGTCAGAACTTCAACAAAAATGACTAAGTGTGTGAGCGAGTGAATTTGTGCCTACACAACCTTACGAACACACACTCAACATAACTTGATGATAAGATGCCTCAAACCATCACGACAACATATGTTCAACATGATTGACCGATGGTGTGAGCAACAAGCGCGATGCTTGTGATGGTGAAATAACAATTGTATTGGCTTTAAATGGATGAGATAATGCACAAAAGTGTGCATACTTGGTAAGTCTATCAACTACCACCATGATGACACTCTTTCCTTTGGACTTGGGTAAACCTGTGATAAAATCCATTGAAACCTCCTCCCAACATTGACTTGGAATGGATAAAGGTTGTAATAGACCCGGGGTCTTAATTGTCTCAACTTTATTTTGTTGGCAAACCAAACATTCCGCTTCAAACTTTTGAATATCGAATTTAAGGCCATCCCAAAAAATTCCTTCTTAACCTTGTGGTGAGTTTTTAAAAATCCTGAATGCCCCCCTAAGGGACAAGTGTGCAATTCCAAAAGAATCTTTTATTTGAGTTGGGAATTCCTACAGAGGTATAAGCGATCTTTGTACCATAATGAATCATTTTTCCAGTTAAATGTATCAGATGTACTGGGATCTTGCTGCAACTTTTGAATGAGTTCCCACACTTCTTCGTCATTCTTTCATTCATCCCTTGCTTCATTTATCCAATCTGGTTGGATAATAGAAATGGCACAAAGAAATTCTTCCACATCCTCATCGTTTCTTGGGAGTTCATCTGCAACAACATTTTGCTTCCCTTTTTTGTAGATGATTTCAAAGTCATAACCCAACAGCTTTGTGACCCATTTTTGCTACTCTTATGAAGATAATATTTGTTCTCAAAAGTATTTAATACTATCATGATATGTTTTTACCTTGAAGTGTCTTCCCATTAGGTAAGGATGCCATTTCTTAAGTGCATGTAGTATTGCCAAAATTTCCTTCTCATAAATAGCTTTGTGTAAATACTTTCCTTTGATTGGACAACTTTCAAAAGAAATGGGTCTTTCTTCTTGCATTAAAACAACACCAATTCTATTTCCTGAGGCATCACATTCCACAATAAAGATTTTTGTGAAGTCTGGCGTAGCTAAGACCGGTGCTTGGCACATTGCCTCTTTAAGATGTTCAAAGGCTTTAGTTGCTTCTGGAGTCCAAGAAAATGCATCTTTCTTCAGTAATGTTGTTAGAGGTGTTTTTATTCTCCCATAATTCTTAACAAACTTGTGATAATACCCTATCAACCCGAGAAATCCTCGGATATGCTTTATGGATGTGGGGATTTTCCATTCCTTAATGGATTTAACTTTTCTAGGGTCTACATTAACACCTTCATGAGACATAATATGACCCAAATATTCCACCTCTTGTACTCCAAAGAAACATTTGGAAGTTTTTGCATATAATTGTTTCTCCTCCAATAGTTTGAGAACTCTATCAACATGTTGAACATGATCCTTCCAAGACTTGATGTAGATTAGTATATCATAAAAAAATACTAACACAAATTTTCAAAGGAAGGGTTTGAAAATGGAATTCATCAAACCTTGAATTGTAGAAGGTGCATTGGTAAGGCCAAAAGGCATGACCAAAAATTCATAATGACCCTCATGAGTTCTAAATGTTTTTTTTAGAATGTCTTTAGTCTTCATTCTGATTTGATGATATCCTAAACGAAGGTCCAACTTGGTGAAGTAAATTTCTCCCTACAATTCATCCAATAATTCATCAATGACAAGAATGGGAAATTTAACTTTAATAGTGATCTTGCTGAGCTCCCAATAATCTGGACACATGCACCATGATCCATCCTTCTTGTGCATCAATACTACTAGAGCAGAGAAAGAACTTTGACTAGGTTGAATTATACCAGTCTCTAGCATTTCTGCAACCATGCATTCAATTTCACTCTTTTGGGCATAGGGATATCTGTAAGGCCTAATGTTTGGAGGAACACTTCCTGGAATCAAATGAATAGCATGATCATGATCACGAATAAGTGGGAGGCCTTTGGGAGTCTCAAATACCTTGGAATGATTGTCCAAGATTTTTGGAGATCTGGAGGAATAGATGATTTTGACGTGGGAACCTCTAGTGAACATAATTGTGCAATTACGCCACGTTGTTATTTCTTTAGAAGATTTTTCATGTCGTCAGAGCTGATTATCTTCCCCAGTTTTCCTGTGACACCCCTTAATTCAACTTCCTTTCCTTCTGAAAAAAATTTCAAGAAAAGTTCCTGAAAATTAAAAGCTATTGTACCCAAATATTGTAGCCATTGGACTCCTAGTACAACATCAGCACCACCCATTGGAATGGAAAGCATTGGAATATTCAACACATATTCTCCCATGGATAGCTTGATATTATGTCACTCTCCAAAGCAATTTATGGTTCCTCCATTTGTAACCATCACTTGACACTCTGGTGTTGGATATAGGAAGAAATTAATTTCCTTCGCTATCTTACAATGAATAAAATTATGGGTTCTTCCTGAATAAATCAACACTATTAGATTTTTCTTCTTGATATGTCCTTCTATCTTGATAGTTTGAGGAGTGGTAATTCCGACCAATGCATTACAAGACATGGTCAGATTCAATTCTTCTTTCTTTAGGGTTTTTTCCTGCTGTGTATCCTCTTCTTTTAATTTTTTTTGTTCCTTTTCTTCTTCCTCTTCACAATCTATGTAAAATAATTTTTTCTCAGCACAATTATGAACTTTAGTTTATTTTCTATCACAACTATAACAAATCCCTATTGCTCTTTTTCATTCCAATTGTTGTGGTGTAAACCTTGTAGGTTTTGGAAGGCTAGGGGCAACAACAGTTCCATCTTTATAGTTGTGATTGGTAGGCTTCCTTGTTGCCATAATTTTTCTTAAAAAATTCTTGCCAACCTGAATGCCTTCTCCAATAAATCAAATTCCCAAAGGCAAACCTCATGTTGGATGTTAACCTTTAAATTCCCTATGAACACATCAATCCTATGCTCCTCTGGAATATCTTTTACCCTTATATTCAATTTCTGGAAGTCCTCAATGTGCTCCACTATTGAACCCTTTTGTTTGAGATTTATCAATAGGCTAAAAAAGGTGTTTCTTTTTGTATCCTCATAATGTGCTATCATTTCTTCCATAAAAATTTCCCAAGTGACAATTGTTTACGAGAGCAAAGCCATCGATACCATACAAATTGATTGGGTTCCAAATATAAAGTCGCAATGAGTACCTTTTGTGTGTTTTGCACATTATGGAGATCAAAATATTACTCCATTTGTAGTATCCATGTTACGGGATCCTTGCCATCAAACTTCCTCATATTGATCTTTGGAACATGGTGGGTCTTCAATCCAACGTTAAATTCTATGAAATCATGACTAACATTTCTTTTGTTCTCATCATGAGTTTCCTCTACTACCTTTTCGCCATTAGGAAGCATTTCTTGTAGAAACTTTGCCAAACCTCCTTTCAAACCTTCCATGTATTTCTTCAAATATTCAATGTTTACTTCTAAACCATCCATATTAGCTTCCATGCCATCCATCTTAGCTTCCACTCCATTCATCTTAGCTTCACTGCCTTTCTTTAAACCATCCATATTAGCTTCTATTACTTTTTGTGAGAGTGAAATTTGTTGCACTTGGTCTCGTAATTTTGATATATCATGTTGCATTTCTTCCTCTTCTTCATGAGTCATGCTAGAGAT
Source organism: Pinus tabuliformis (assembly GCA_031772625.1). Taxonomy (NCBI): domain Eukaryota; kingdom Viridiplantae; phylum Streptophyta; class Pinopsida; order Pinales; family Pinaceae; genus Pinus; species Pinus tabuliformis. Next base: position 511,276,079 of record CM062813.1, read on the forward strand.
TTCAGGTTTCTTACCAGGTGTTTCCATTTTCTTTCTTAGGGCCATCAATTAATGATAAATATGATTCATTGTTCCCTTTGAAACACTTCAAACAAAATTTTCAAACCAAACTTATGAAATTTTTTAAGAAAGACTAAACACATTTTTTCTCTTTGTAGGAGCTCGATATTGAACTTGTTGTACATTTGTAATTTTGGATCTCCAAGGTCTAAAAATTTTGTCTTGTAATATCCCTCTATGTCCTCTTTCCAACCCCACAAGTCTGATCCAAATTGGATTTCCCAAGAAAGAGTTATGTCAAATCTCCCACGATGACCTAATTATAGATTCCTTTTGTAGAGAGAAATTGTACAAAGTTCCACGTGTCACTGTTTCGACCTTTGGACCTCAAAATGATACCAAATAAAATAAATTCCATACTATTTATGTAAATGTTTATTGAATTTCAATTTGATGCTCATTGGAAAAGTTATAACGATTTTCCCAAGGTGACCTGTTTGAGATCGAATTCGGGAGTCTGCAAAAACCCTAACTTCCTTAGTTCATATCTCCAAAAATATAGCGAGACAAGATCTAAACTTTGGTCCCTAGGTGCATCACGATTTCAACTCAAATGGGTTTTAACTTTCCACTTATAAATCTTACTAGCAAAAACGTTATAGTGATAATTTCATGATGACATGTTTGAAGCAGCGAAACCCTAGAACCCAAAGCTCTGATACAAATTGTTATGCAATCAGCTCACAAAATAGAATAATGAAATATATAAATGACTTCAAAAGCAGCCTATGCAAGGTGGAAACCTCATTTAAATTAAATAAATGAACAATTCATGGATGATACAAATTAAAAGACCTCCTTTCTATATATAGGAGTCTAAGGGGTTACAATATAATCAGAGCCGACATAGCAATAATAATGTAAGGGCACAACAATAACAATAGTGGGCTTCTATGGGACACAATAATAATAATATGGGGACAACATGGGCACCAAAATAACAATAAGGGGCTACAATGACAATAATAATAAGGGAATACACTAGTATTATAGGGACCTAACAACCTCGTTGCAGGGAAAATTTTAAGGTTGGAAATTTATCTTAAAGTTTAGAAACCTAAGTGAATATTGCTAGTCTCTAATATGAAAGCTAAAAAATATTTGGTGATATATTTGTAAAAACATTCAAATTTATTATGTTTTTATATATACTCTCTATATAATTTGACGATATTTAAGGTAAAATAATTTTATATTATAAAACTTGGGTGAATTATTTTTAGAAAAAATGGAAATTTGCAAATCATTGTTTTGGAAAAAACATGGAAAATTAGTCCACCTACGAATATTAGCCCCTAAATTTTTTCCATGCCCTAGTGGCAACATGCATTTACCAATTAAAGGGACATAACATTGAACAAGTTCAAACTTCCATGCTCATAACATATCATGGTTTTAGGAATAATCCCAAACCAAGTTGTTTTCAAACCAAACTTGAGTACCAAAACTGAGACATTTTTTTACAAATATTTTTAGTTATTGTAGCTCCTTGATGATGACTACCAAGATATGGTAAGGATATTAGATATTCATCTTTCGCATGGATTGGAATGGAAAATTTGGTGGCAAGTTTTAAAAAGGACTCCCAAACACAATTGGATGAATGCATAACATTTCACTTGATGCCCAAGAAAATGCACCCTGAAAGTCTTTGAAAGGAGCACTATAAAGTTTAAATATTTCAAACAAAATATATGCTCCAATATAGTTTAATAAAAAAGGCTAAGCCACAAGGAGATGTCAAAAGTTAGAATGTTCAAAAGTTTCACCAAAGTTCCATCCTCATACACATCATGTGTTAGGGTGGGGTATTTATGCTATTTAATATCACTACATGAAACATAGTGTTGTTGTGTGCCAACATCTAAAGCCTCTAGTTTAGGACAAAAGAATGATTGATCATGCATATATTTGCATAGTATTTTAGACTCATTCATGACTTCAATTATATGCCCCTTAGAAGGATGTTCAACATCCAAAAAATCATGTTAACTTGGAGGGTTGGTAATCGATATGATTGAAGTGAACTGATCATATTGCACATAAGGGTGGAGTTTTGAACATCACCCATGATTATTCATTGCATATCCAAAGAGGTAACCTCAACTAGAATTAACGACAAACTTGATCGTAAAGGCAATTGGAAATGGATGGGGTATTAGCTAAGGGCCATTATTTGCAACAATTATGTTAGAGTGAAATGAGTTCAAAAGCATCAAATCCTTGATATTAATATGCACTAAAGGCAAAGCTTGCGATTCAATAGTACCCAATGAACTCATGCATATAGGAGATGAGTTAATAGAACTTACAGGTGGAGATAAGGTGTTGACGGTGCTGGAAATCTTCCAACAAAAGGGTACTCCTTGGTATGAAGTCCCACTTAGACATCAAACCATTTGGAGTAGGAGCCCCAACCAGATAATAAGGACAGTTTCCATAGTTTTCAAAATTTTCCTTGGCTACAATTATCAACATAAGAAATTATGCAAAAAATTGTTAAAACAAGCAAGTTGACATTATGAGGCATACAATGGTAATGTATATAAGGCATTTTCACAAAAGTGAAAAGAGAGAGTGAACCTCTAAAATAAAAGTAATAGTATTTTCCTAAAAGAGGCACACAAGAGCATGTAAAGAGTCACTAGTTAACTTGCAAAGTAGTTCACAAGATAACAATGATCATATAAGTAAGTTACAATGCACATTCAACAAGATGCATACCAATGGAAACGAAATAGTGCATTTTCATTGGTAAGTGAAAACATAAACATACACTGTAAATAAATGAAAGAATAGTCTTATAATCATCCACCACATATGCATTAAAGTACATCAGCGCTGAGAGCTTCATATATTAAGTGAAAGTCCCAAGAGACACAATTACAATGTTGTCACACAAGCCCCAATAGTGGAACATTAAGTCACTACTGTCTTCTCTAAAGAAAGATATTCTCTCCTATTCCAAGCTAGAGAAGCCAAGGTGAAAAGTCCAAGGTCCTAAGTCCCCTCTCTTGAGCTATGAGGGTGTATTTATAACAAATGAGGTGACTCTACACCTCCCATGTGACTCTTGGCCTCCCTCATGACTCTTCATCTTCTATTATGACTTTTCAAATTCCTATGTCACCTTTGAGCTTCTACATGACTTTAGAACTTTCCAAGGAATTTTCACATTCTATGTGAACCGCTTAGGATTCTACACATTTTACATTTTATCATTTTTGGAAATTACATTATTGCATTCCACATGTGATGTGGAAAAATACATCAACACATATGACTTTTGTAGCGACACTTTGAGAATCCATGACTTGGCGCTGATGACATAAGACTTCATTGTATCAATGCCAAGCTTTTCTTTATGCTGTTATGACTTTGACTTCTTCATGATATATTTTTTCTTGCACTCCATCTTCACCCTCCAAAGGATCTAGATCAGTATTGGAACCTTCCAAGTTAGTATGAGTTGCCATCTCTTTGTCTTAGTCCAAGATTCCTTTATGTCCTTCATGATGGTTTCTCCTTTTTCTTCTTCTTCACAAGTTCCTTCTTGGAAACTCTCCTTGATAACCTCCCTTGAGAATCACCCTACCATGTTGAGATGATAACACCTACAAATTAAGTCCACTCATGACAAGCTAACATCAGTTTGAAAACCACCTATTCTACCTTTGCTAGGCTCATGGAAAGTGTTTACTGTGATGAATTTGTGCAATGGATGAGAGAGAGAGGCTTCCTTGGGGGCATTGCATAGTTACAAGAGGTAATAAGTGGGAGACTATGTACTAAAAATAAGCATTGTTCTAGGGAAAGAGGAAAAACAAGCATGTGTGTGAAGTAATGGAGAGAGTGACTAGGGGCTTGAGGATTGAAGCTACCCAAGAGATAGAAAGAGACAAGATATTACATAGTTCTTTGCTACAAGGGTATAGGGATGTGTCATTGATGTTTGGAACTATGCAATGTTCATTAAATGGAGGGTATGACTAGTCTTCTATGCAATGGGAAATCATAGCAAATAAGGGGTGGAGGCTTGCTAACTATAACTATGCAATGCACAGTGAAGAAGAGGAAAGCTTAAGGTATTGCACAATTATCTTCAATGGTGATATAGAGGAGGTTCAATTGTCCACATGAACTATGCAATGTGTACTTGAGTCAAGAAAAAACAAGGAATTTCACAATTGAGCAGGTTAAAGAGACAATGGGGTAGGTTAGGGCACTACAACTGCGCAATGTGTAGTAGTTGATGTTGGGTGTAGGTCTTTTTGCATATTTTGGACACATTTCCCCCCCATCCTTGACCATTTCACCTCTGAACTTATGGAATTTATATCATAATTACCTTTTTCCTGGTTATAAGAATCCATTTTTGTTCTAACATATTATTTTTCCATTTCTATTCAAGAATGAGGTGATATCTTTTTTATGGCTAACCGAGGCAATTTTTGGAAAAAAGTTCTCTGGTTCTATTTCTTTCAGGTGATGCTCCAAAGTCTACAGCCAAAGGATGAACAATGGTGTGATAATTCGCAAAGGGGTTTTGAGTACTTGTTGTTTCAGACCATTTTTGTTATGCCCCAAATTACTGTTACACCTCAAGCATCGCTATTGCACCTCAAGCATTGTTGTTATAGCTCAAACTGTTGTTACATCATGGCATGTTGACTACACCTCAATTGTCTAGGACCATGGGTACTATTCCACAAGACAGTTGTCGTAAAGATTGTATTATCTATGGGCGGCTAAGGAGTGAAGGTAATTGTGATCTTGAGAAATGATGTAACAACAATAGGCCTTGTATTTAGAACCTATTGTAACAATTTCCATTCTCTCTCGATATTGAGCAACATGAGAATCGTGAGATTGTCATGAATTATATGTTTCTTATCTTGGACATGTAAATATTATAAAGGGGACTTAGTTCCATGTAAACAAGATGAACAATATCGTTATTTTTCTTCTATAATTCATAACCATTTTAATACAAAGAATAGCATTGCTGATTTTTTTACAAATCTGGCATTGAGACTTTACTAATTCGCATCTCATTGTTGTGCCCTACTAGAGAGGAAGGGCCCTCCTCTTTAGCAGGGACTGCAACAGTAGCAGTAACATAGTGGTAGATTAATTATTGCTCCTTTCAGTAAGTGTGAAGTTATTTCTGTCACCGTGTAATATGCAAAATGAGTTTATTTATGTTTCCAGATTTTTTATATGCTGTCACACATGATTGATTTGAACATAATATTTAGCCAACCGGCTTAGTTAGCGGTGTGCTGTGTGGTGCGCCTTTTCCTTGATAACATGAAGTGTGGTTTCATTTCTGTAGAATTTTTTTTATTTCTGCATGTGTTACTTTCTGCAATTAAATTCAGCGACATTTTTTCTGTCTCTTATTTTTACTCTTGGTTGAAGTGTATCGGCACAGACATTGCATACTCTTTTGAAATAAACATACCTACCCTAGGTTGACAATTAATGGTTTCGATTTAGTCAAATTAACAATGATTAAATCAACTCAACATTTTTGCATCATTGTTGGGGAAGATAGTCGACGATGCAATCAGCCAAGTGTGTTTTGTTAACAGAGTGTTTCTAGTGCATAGGTGTTGGGCGGTAAGACAAGAGGTAAGAACCTACACATCGTTCTAATATACCTGGGCGGGCTCACCCCTGTGGTCACTAGGACACTTAGGTTGTGTGAATTCCTTGATTCTTTAGATGTGTTCTTAGCTTTACAGGTGTTGGGTGGTAAGACGAGAGGTAAGAACCTACACATCGCTCTAATATACTTGAGTGGGCTCACCACTATATAAGTTGAGACACTTAGGGCTTGAATAAATATGCATAGGGTCCATGTGTAAAGTGTAGGAATAATAGAAATCCCAAAATACAACCACTCTAATAAATCACAGGAAAAATGGGTCATAAAAGAAATAAGAAGAGCACAAATTTGGGGAGGAAAACATTTATTCATGAGCTGATCTCAAAAGCAGAAAAAGAACAGTCAAATTCTCAGAGGGATGCAAGGAAAATAGGGCCACAAAAAGTTGTTACTCCCATAATAAGAACAGAAGCATCCAATTCCTCTATCTCCGGATCGTATCATCCTAAAACTAGTGTAACCACTCCCAAAACTAAGTATCCAAATCAAGAGCAACAGTGGAAGGCTAGTGATCAGGACTGAGGCTCAAGGGGAAACCAGTGGGGAACACCAGGAGCCTAAGATGGAAAAGCATCCATTGAATTATCAATATCTCGATTCGGGCAGTGCAATGAAACAACTAGCCCCGAAGCATCTTGAGTTAGCAATTAACAAATATTCACCCACAAGACAGTCACCAAAACGGTCTGAAGAAGACCCATCATAACAAGGATCAAGAGGATCAACACTGGGGGGAAAACAATGACAACAACACTAAAACAGATTCCACCATTACCACCTTTGAGTTTCCAATAGGGGATATCAGAGGCGAGGCTCCCATGAAAATTATTGCCTTGTCATCTCTCCCATCTTTTCAAGGGATGACTGTAGAAGGCCCTGATGCCTTCTTGTTTGAATTTGATGTCTTGTGTAGGAGCTATGATTATATTTCAGATGCTTAAAAGCTGAAATTATTCCTTGCTACTCTAAATGGAGAAATATTGAGATGGTTCATCGGATTAGGCTCTACTACCATTTGGATTATTGCAGAACCAGGGATTTGAGGGAAGAAATATTTAGGATGACACAAAAGGAGGAAGAAATCTTGGAGGACTATGTGGAGTGATTCCATTACAATTTGCAGAGATCTAAACACAGTGACTTAGATCAAGAAATCTTGAAGACCATATTCATAAGGGGAATGAGAGATGACTACCTTGATACCCTAAATCTACTAGGGAAGGGGGACATATCTTAGGAACCATTTGTCGAGATAGTAAAGCTTTGTTTGAGATGCTCTAGAGGATCATCGAAGGGGAGAAGCATGGTACGAGATGCCTCTGCCTGGATACAAAAATCTGCAAATGGTGGTGTGACCAGGGCAGAAATTAGTAACTTTTTTGAGAATCTTAAAATTGATCTTCTCAGTACCCTATTTGCTTAAATAACAACAACACAAGTGAAGAAAGAACAGGATGAGGTTGATGCATCTTTAGCCATGTTCTGCCCGATATGCAAAGACAAGCATTCCTGGAAGGAATGTAGGGTAAACAACATCATCCTATGCAACATTTGTGATCTAAAGAATTCCACAGGTCATTTCCCGAAGCTTCCTAGATTGAAATCCATGCTTAAGGAATCAAGTGAGGAGGTTCAGTCTTCCTACTTCATTGGATCCAGGAAAAATTAGCAAGCACGACCCCCAGGTATGTCTCAAGACTTCTCTTCTTTCAATGCATGGAATAATACATATAATGTTCAACAATTTCCATGGCAGCACTCTGCCCCTCCTCCGACACAATATCCTTCACCATGGAATCATTGGTCTCCCTCATTACTTTTCCAATGCCCTCCCTCACAACCATATCCTTGGACTCAGAATTGGAGAGGAAATTCCCTAGGACCAGTTCCTCCTGTAATACCAATACAACAACAGTTGTAGCTACCACCTCTTCAAACACCTATTGCTACACCTTCTATACAACCCCAATTACCTATGCAACCTAACCCTAACCAAAACAATAAGGCAGCCCAGAACATTGAACCCTCGACTACCTTTCAAACTTATTGTATCACTCTTGTCAGGTATAACGAAATCCATCTTCAGTCAAGGAAAGTGGTTAACCCAAAACTCTCCCCTGTTATAACTGAATAAGAATGTGAGTCACCCAGGTGAGGTTCTACAAATCTTGAAGTTTCCATCACACTTGTAATATCTTATTTGGAAAGGACCGTTGCACTTGTAACAACCAGTTTGAGTAAAGATGATACACTTGTAACAAAATATTTGACTATAACAACTAAAGACCTTCCATATCCTTGAAGGCTAGCAGAAACTGGTATGACTTGACACATGGAATCGGATTTTCTCAAGGAGTTGAGAAGCTTACACATAAGGATTCCTCTACTGCAGGCTATCAGAGATGTGCTTGTATATGAAAAAACAATAAGGGATCTGTGTGTTAAAAAACCTTGAAGGAAGCCTAAGGACCCTGCTGCTATTCATGTGATGTGAAGGTTGTCTGAGTTGATGATTGATCAGCCCCTTTTACCCAAATACAATGATCCAAGGAATCCTATTGTCATTGTTTACATCGATGGAAATCCATTTACCAATACATTGATTGATTTAGGGGTAGCCATTAATGTAATGACGAAAGAACTCTTCATCACCTTAGGGTTACACGGACCAAAACACACACCTATAGTGTTGGAATTAGCAGATAGGTCCTGTGTCAAACCTGAGGGGATTTTAGAAGACATAGTTATTACAGTAGATTCTTGGTGATATCCTCCTAACTTCCTTATTTTACAAACTAAATCAAATCTGGGGGGGCATCCTTTAATCTTAGGAAGGTCATGGATAGCCACTACAGATGCGTTCATAGGATGTAGGTCTGGGTCTATGATGATTTATGATGGTCGGGCCACCAAGAATATTTTCCTTTATCCCCCTAGCAAAACTAGATACAGATTCGGGAAATCCCTTGTGGGATGTATTTGAACCCGAGTCAGATCACTCACAACCACTTCTCACCCTCAAGAAGGCACATTACTTTAAGAATGAAATGGAAGATGATATCATAAGTGGTTTTATTAGTAATTCACTTTCTGTTACTTCCATTGAAGACTCAGGGGAGGAAGATGTTGTAGAAGATTTGAGCCTTGAACATATGAAGACCACTCCAAGTATTAACAACAGTCCTATTGAAATAGAACCAGGTAAATATCTTAATGTCAATCCAAACTTGATTGCTGAGAAGAACAGATTTTTGTTACAACTGTTACAGAAATACAAAAAGGCATTTGCATGGGATTATACAGATATGAAGGGTATCCATCCCAGCCTATGCACTCACTGCATCTATTTGAAGGATGGTTGCAATCCAGTGAGACAACTGCAATGACGCATGAACCCTGCATTGAAGGAGGTAGTAAAAGAAGAATTGCAGAAACTCCTAAATGCCAACTTCATTTATCCCATTTTTGATAGTCAATGGGTATCTCTGCTTATCATTGTCCCCAAAAAGAATGGCAAGTGGAGGATTTGTGTGGATTATAGAGAAATTAACAAGGCCACTCAAAAGGACCATTTCCCCTTACCATTTATAGACCAGGTCCTTGCTACCCTGTCCAGAAAGAAATTTTTATCATTCTTAGACGAGTTTAGTGCGTACAACCAAATACAGATTGCCCTGGAAGACCAAGATAAAATGAGCTTTACTTGTTTTTGGGGAACTTTCGCATACAAGGTTCTTCCTTTTGGACTTTGTAACGCACCAACAATTTTCCAAAGGGAGATACTGGGAATTTTCTCGGATCTGTTGAATGACTATCTAGAAATTTTCATGGATGAATTCACACCCTATGGGGATGCCTTCGAAACAACATTAGTTAATTTGGAAAAAGTATTAGAATGACGTGAACGGACTAATGTTTCTTTGAGTACAGGTAAATGTCACATGATGATGAATGAAGGGATTGTTCTGGGACATATTATTTTAGCTGATGGGATTAAACTGGACCCTGCTAAGATAGAGGTAATCTTGAAAATCCCAATCCCCAAGACACAGAAAGAGGTACATAGTTTCTTGGGTCATGCAGGGTACTATAGGAGATTTATAGAAAAATTTCAAAGATTACATCTCCTTTATTTTCTTTACTTATGAAAGATTTAGAGTTTGTATGGATAGGAAAATGCGAACAGGCCTTTGCGAAATTAAAAGACAGTGTATCAACAGCGCTTGTTTTGCGGGGTCTGAACTAGAATTTGCCATTCCATATAGCTACAGATGCATCTGATACTACTGTGGGAGCTGTTCTGGGCTAGTTGGAGGATAAGAAACCATATGCCATTTATTATATAAGAAAAAACTTGACTCCAATTGAACTCAATTGCACAATGACTGAGAAGGAATTCCTTGCAGTAGTGCATGCCATCAATAAATTTCATCACTACATCATATGATATCAAGTGTTTGTACACACTAACCACTCTGCCATTTGTTTTTTGATGAACAAACTAGTCACTAATGGTAGGATTACAAGGTGGCTATTGTTGTTACAAGAATTTGGTATAACTATCCTAGATAAACCTGGGAAAGATAATGTGGTGGTTGATTTTCTTTCTAGGCTGAATGTTGGTAGTGAAAGCATGCCTATTGAAGATTCTTTTCTGGATGAATATCTTTTTTCTATTTCAGTTCACTCACCGTGGTATGCAGACATAGCTAATTATCTTGCTGCAGGAAAAATCCCCCAACACCTATCCTATAGGGAAAAGAAAAGGATTGTTCAGCAAAGTGCTAGATACTCATGGATAGAAGGAAATCTCTATCACATTGGGCCATACCATCAGATCATACGATGTGTAAGGGAGGATGAAATTTTTGATATCCTTCGAGCTTGTCATGAGGAACCTTGCGGAGGACACTTTTCAGATAAGAGAACATGATACAAGGTGCTCTCAATAGGATACTATTGGCCCACAATATTCCAGGATGCTAAGAAATTTGTGAAGGGATGTGACAGCTACTAGAGAATGGGTCAACCACTCCAATTAGACGAGATGTCATTGCAACCTCAAATAGTTTTAGAACCATTTGAGAAATGGGCCCTAGATTTTGTAGGACCAATTAACCCGTCATCTCAGCAGAAATCCTACATTCTAGTCTACACAGACTATGTCACAAAATGGGTCGAGGTGAAAGCATTAACTAGAGCTACAGAGTAGGCTATTTCAGACTTCTTGTTTGAAGATATTTTTTCCAGTTTGGAGTACCCAGAGAAATAGTGACAGATGGAGGATCCCAGTTTACATCTCATTTGATTCAGAACCTGGTTGAAAAATACAAAATTTGTCATAGAATCACTTTGCCTTATCATCCGCAAGAAAATGGCCAAGTGGAAAGCACCAACAAGGTTATTGAGGGAATTCTTACCAAGATCGTAGCTATCCATCGAAGAAATTGGGTTGATAAACTTCCAGAAGTATTGTGGGCATACTAGACTACATGGAGGAATACTACAGGGTTCTCACCATATGAATTAGTGTATGGTAAAAATCCTTTGTTTCCTATAGAATTTGAAATTAAGACATTAAGAACAATGCTACAAGTGAATTTGGATCTGGAAACAACACATAAACAATGGTTGAATCAGATTAATGAACTAGATGAGAAACGATCGTGTTTAACTACCATTTTTTACTGCTAAACGACCTGTGACACAGGCAGCTGGTTAACCTTCCATATTTCTTGTTAGAAAACATCAGGCACATGTCTTTGGCTGTAGAAACTGTTGCACACCAAGAAAATTGTGTAACCAATCATGGTCTTATTAAATCAATCGTACTAGATGCATTGGAGTGACAAGGAAAAATTTGGGAAGAATTCATGAGTAGAAATACAAGGACCTCCCGCAAGAGGCGAATTGAAATCCTTGATGTCCCAAAGGAAGAAAAAGAGACTGGAGAATGAGGTCAATCTTCAGAGGGTAGGATTGAGAAAAGATCATTGAAGAAGCCGATAGGCGGAAGGATACTGAAGAAAAGTGTAAAAGTCAATTCACAACCAGAACCTTCACCTTCATCTAGTAAAGAACTGAGCAAGGACACAAGGAAGCATAAATAAGGGGAACATCCCCATCCGTAAGAAGACCCTCTACCAGGTAAGGACGAGACTCAATTTTTTCTCCTTAAAATAAAAAATTTAGAAGAAAATGAAAAATTAAGGCAACAATTAGAAGGAAGTGGAGAAGAAGCAAGGGTCCTAAGTCTAGATACCCTAGCAGAAGCAGTGGACAAAATGGGGGTGGATTTTGCACGAGGTCCTGTGTGTGTGGCATGCACCATAAACTTAGCAGAAATTGAATACAAAGTATGTGTTGCAAGCACCATCATGATGGAAACTCAGACCAGACCCTGGGAAGTTGTTACACAAGAACCCATTGATGACATTGCTGATACACAAGAACTAAGAGTTGAAACAGATCATCCCATGGGTAGTGACTCGGGAGTTGATACAAAAGAACCTATCGATGACACTGTTGTTACACAAGAACTAGCAGTAGAGGCAGAAGCTACCCAAGGACGAAAAGAAGAGGCTGCTACACAAGAACCTGTTAATGACGTTGTTGTTACACAAGAACCAACAACTGAAATGGAGAAAATCAATCCTCAGGATGTTGTTACACCCCCAAGTGATATTACATGTGAAGGAACAGAGGGTCTTGAATTAGGATGGTGTTCAAAGAAATTTTTATTGATATCAGAGTTGCAAAAGTAGAAATAATAGGCACTCTTGTTGTAGGAAGGAGTGATATCACTGGCAGAACCCTAGAAAGTAGTAAACTCACTCAAGGAGAAATGGGTTGAGAAGGAATTGGAAGAAAAATGGGAAAGATGGGAAAAAGAGGCAGCTATGAAGAAGAAAGAAGAGTAGTTGCAGTTGTTGCAGTAGAAATTTTGGGATTTAACGAATGATAAAAACAAGTTGCATGAACTCACCCTAAATCTGTGAAGGTGTAGAAGACCCTCTCCATACTACCCATTTTTTCTGTGGGAACAATTTTTCTTGTTTTAGTTGAAGGCAATATATGAAAATAGACCGTATTTGGGTAATTCTACCTGAATCTTTTTGGACGTTTTTCGTGCCTGTGATTTCCATGATCAAATCTTGCTTTGTTAGCTTTTCCTCCATAATATAATTTGTGAGCATGTTAGTACACACATGGTTGTGTGCGTCCTTTATTACATGGGCGATCTGCAGTTGCATACCTTTATTTATTTTATGAAAAATCATATAGAATGGCACATGGCCATGAAGTCAGCGGACAGGAATGAAAAGAAGGCAACATTAATGATCTAAGCTGAACCAGGTATGGCTGCAGAATTAAGACGACTTTTTAGGAAATTTTTGAGTGTTCAAGATGTCAAGGAACAAGAAGCCATCTACAAACGAATAATTGTGAAGCACTGCCTCAACCTTTTTTTGCAGATGAAGAGTCATGCACTAACATGGTGTCATAAACGAACAGAGGTTAGTAGTGCAGGACTACAAGAGAGCGACCCATTTTGTTTTCGAAATTTTGTGGCTGCTATTGTACAGGTCCCATAGTCTACCCAAATTATGGATCAAATAGGTGCCTTTTGGATAGGACTCAGGTTTAAGTATCCTTTGATTTGGCTACCAGTGGAAGAGTACCAACCTCAGTATCTACTGTGTGATTATGAGGAGGAATCTTGGCCACATCAACTGATGGCCACTCAAGGCTACAGGTCTGCTGAGGAGGACACTGCTAACACCTATAATCTAATAGAACTGCATATGAAGTATAGCAGCAAGCTCTAAAGTATTTTTGCATGAGGACATGCAATTGCTTCAGCTTGGGGGAGATGTTGGGTGCAGGTTTTGTGCATATTTTGGACACCTTTTTCCCCCCATCCTTGACCATTTCACCTCTGAACTTGTGGACTTTATATCATAATTACCTTTTTCCCAGTTATAAGAATCCATTTTTGTTCTGACATATTATTTTTCCATTTTTGTTAAATATGAATGAGGTGATATCTTTTTTATGGCTAATCGAGGCAATTATGGAAAAAATTTATCTGGTTCTATTTATTTCAGGTGATGCTCCAAATTCCACAACCAAAGGATGAACAACGGTGTGATAATTCACAAAGGGGTTTTGAGTACTCATTGTTTTAGACCATTGTTGTTACACCTCGAATTTCTGTTACACCTCAAGCATTGTTGTTACACCTCAAATTGTTGTTACACCGTGGGATGATTACTACACCTCAACTATCTAGGAGTGCGGGTACTATTCCATAGGACAACTGTTGTAAATATTGTATTATCTATGTGTGGCTAAGGAGTCAAGGCAGTTTTTATTTTGAGAAATGATGTAACAATAATAGGCCATGTATTTAGAACCTATTATAACAATTTCTATTCTCTCTTGATATTGATCAGCATGAGAATCGTGAGATTCTCATGACTGATCTATTTCTTGTTTTGGACATGTAAATCTTATAAATGTGACTCAGTTCCATGTAAACGAGACGGACATTATCGTTATTTTTCTTCTGTAATTGATAACCATTTTAATACAAAGAATAACATTGCTTGTGTTTTTAAAGACCTTGTGTTGAGACTTTACTAATTTGTATCTCATCCCTGCACCCTGCTAGGGAGGAAGGGCCCTCCTCTTTAGTAGGGATTGCAGAAACAACAGTAGCATAGTGGTAGATTAATTATTGTTCCTTTCAGTAAGTGTGAAGTTATTTCTATCGTCATGTAATTTGAAAAATGGGTTTATTTATGTTTCCATATTTCTGATATGTTGTCACACAGGATTTATTTGAACATAATATTCAGCCAACCGGCTTAGTTAGTGGTGTGGTGTGTGGCACGCCTTTTCCTTGTAACATGAAGCGTGGTTTCATTTCTGTAGAATGTTTTTGATTTTTTCATGAGTGTTACTTTCTGCAATTAAATGTAGCGACATTTGTTCTATCTCTTAATTTTACTCTTGGCTAAAGTGTATTGGCACAAACAATGCATACCCCTTTGAAATAAACAGACCTACCCTGGGTTGACAATTAATGGTTGTGATTCAGTCATATTAACAATGATTAAATCGACTCAACAATTGAAGAGGAGGCTTAGGGGACTATTTAGTTGGGCATGACAACGACACAAAGGTGAACCCCTTTTCCATTGCAACCATGCAATGCACAATATATAGAGAAGGGATCATGAACTGTGTAGTTGGTAAAGCTAAGCAACCAGATTGATGGTTTGGACTCCAAGTTTGTTCAATGTGTAGTTGGAGGAAGATGTCCTTAAGATTATTATAGTGCATAGGACTAAGAGGTAAGGATTTCATCGCTAAGAATTAGGAGTGTGTAGAGTATTGATCACTTTCCTAGGAGATTAAGTATATTCGTGAATTGCGTAAGATGTGAGGATAGGGATGAACTCCAAAATTGAATAAGTGTGAGATCAATGAGACAGGAGAGTAAGAACATGCAATAGGTATTAAACATGCTCACACACATATATACCAACAAACACAAGCTAATATAATGCACAATGCTCAAAATCCACATGCATACCTTAAAACGACAACAAGGCGATACACAACTGAAACATAACTTTGCAACACTTAAGATGCAAGTTACAACACAAGTATCTACTGTAACCAGAAAGTGCACTAAGCTGTGGGAGAGTGTCTGACACATATTCTTATGATATATAAGATCAACTAATGTAGACGAGTGCACAAGAGCTTCCTATACTGGTGTACCAAAGTGCGACACATGCAAGAGTGAAAACAAACAAAAGTGACACTTGCGAAATTGAAAGCAAGAAAAAACCACAATTGTGAAAGTGAAAGTGACACTTATAAAAGAAAAAGTGTGCAAAAGTGACAGTTGAGAAAACCCACTGAAAAAACATCAAAAATATAAGCATTTGCAAGCGAATGACTTCAACAGTTTAAAATCTTAGAAGAATAGTTAGGAACTTGGAAAACATCAACCGATCATGAGGTGATTATGGGATAAAAAATTGTAAGATCATCAGTAGGCTCCAAAATTCAAGTGTAGGCGAACTTTTTGAGGGAATTTGTCACAATGAAAATAAAAGGGAAAAATAATCATGATATATGAATTGTTGAACATCCAAACACTAATACTATAAAAAGAACACTTGAAATCACTAATCAATGGAACATTCACATTAGTTTTATTTCATGAATAAGTGTACAGTACTCTAATTGATCTATGGTAACCACTTTCCTTGATGAGGAAAGTGGATGACTTGAAATATTGAAGATAAAACTATCATAATTACATACAACCAATTACAACTAACAAAATATTATAGTCTAAAGGAGCATCAATAGCTTCAATTTCAATTTAAATGATATTTCCACCTAATGTAACTCGAAAGGTTTAACAATTCCATGAGGCTTAAAGGCATGACCTTCGCAAGCCTTTCACATGTTGTTAGATTGGATAAGCTCTAGAGAACCTAATTATCCCAAACATGAAAAAGATATAATGCAAGTAGAGGATCCTTTATAACCAATGCATCTAAATATTTTTGTCCCACATGAGGTTACTTGGATCTAGAAAGAAATATGATGAGGAATTCTAGGCCAACTTTGGTCAATGTAAAATGTAATAAAAAAAGTGTCCAAGTGATCAAATTCACTAGTGCCGGTCAATAATTCTTTATGATATATAGGTAATCTATAAAGGACATCTAGTGTAGACATAACACAAAGTTATTGAGCCAAATCTTCAATAATACTATAATTGTGAGTAATTCATGAATCAGGGCCATGCATAGACCTTCTTAAGATACCCTTCAGGGGATGAAGCACTATACCATTGGATGACTTATATATATAAAAATATCCACTTGACTAGGATGAATACGGATCCTCATTAGTAGGACTACTCTTAGTATTATCATAATTACAAGTTCAAGTCTGAATATTAACTTCATGATCACACATGTATATGTTCACATTTGAGGTGAAAGGTGCATCACAACCATTTGTTGTTTCTATGATGGGAAATGTTTCATTAGGAAGATAGGTTGCTTTTTGTCATTCGTGTTGGCTTAGGGGGCCTTGACCCAGGTTCAGAGTTAGTTGCACCAAACAAATCCCTACACTACTGGCCCTTTCAGCATCAATATGCGGTGCGTGGACTGAAGTCTCACCCGAAGCAGAATGGGGGATGCTAGAACCAAGTTTCTGCACCCAGATATCAGTGTGATATCCTTTTGGTGACCTAGATCTGCCTTCGTGTAGACCTCTATGCTCCTGTAGCCTATTGTTGTAACTTCCTCTAATCAGCCTCTAGACCTCTACAAAGGTCTACGATTGGCTTTTACGGACCCTAAATAGGTCAATTAGCTACTTATGCATGCTTTAGATTACCCTTAGACAATTATTTACTCATATCTACTTAAGTATTTGATAACTTTAACATAAAGCATTATAATCGTCATGTAATCACTTAACATTAATTGCACTCAGATAACAATGTAGATCAAGTAAAGTCGCGCATCAATACATAATTATCTCATAAACCCATTATTCATCACAGCATAAAGTGCATTCATACATAACAGAAGTTAATAGATAAAACACAGGAATTTCTGCAATAATCTTCTTTATTGATATTCAATTAAGCTTACAAACTCGAAACTTCCCTGTGCACTCAGTTGCACACATTACTCTAGGTCTCTACGCACTTAGCTGCAGAGCCTTTCCCTCCTCTAAGACTTCTACTTCTGCACTAGACTTCTTCTCTTGTACCCATAGACAACTTCTATTTCTTCTTTAGAATCTCCAAGACACACTTATTTATACAATCCGATGGTTCGCGGACCATGGGTAGATCTTCAAAAGCCGACTCAAGTTACACAAAAGAAGGGTAAAACCCTTTTTGAATCTTAACTAGCTATGTGCTCCATGACCACATTTTGTAGAGACTTTACATCTTTTTACATCAAAACTTGGGCTTTTGCCCCAAAACTAACCCAGGGGACCCCATCCCAACAATTCCACTGGGCTAGGTATTGATGAATTTTGTCCATTTGAGGACATATGTGAGTAGGATCATCTCTAGTGTCCATTTGAGGAAATTTTTGAGTAGGATGATCTCTAGTGTCCATTTGAGGAAATTTGTGAGTAAGGTGATCTCTAGTGTCCATTTGAGGAAATTTGTGAGTAGGATGATCTCTAGTGTATATCATGCAAGGGAATTTCATTTTATTTAGATCACCACTTCCTTCTAGAGTAACATTTTGAAAAGGTTTGTCTCCTTTTTTGGTGCTTTGCAAACCCACTCACCTTCTTCAGGCTACTTTCCTTATCCTCACCAGTCGTTGCTCCACTCCGTAGCACAATATTTACCTTAGGGCTTCCTCGTGAGGCTCAGCCCTCATCATATATAGGTTCTAAGTTGGTTGCTGAGGCTATGCCCCCTTCTTGCTTATCTTAGCTACCTATATAGGGAAATCCTCCATCGCATGGTCAAATCGAGTACAATACATGACAGCCGCATCGGATTCGGGCAGTCTCACGCGTAGTGTCCCAGTCCTCTGCAATTGTAACAAATAACCTGCCCTCGACCTCTACTAGGTCCTCCTCCACCTCCGCCTCAGCCGCACCCCTGATACTCACCTCGCGCTCCTCCAACGCCTTGGTCCGGGGGCCACATTTCTTATTGCACCCTGTATGCAAGTGTCATGTCCATCATTAATTCGTAACTCTGGAAATTGCACTCATCATGACCCACAAATTTACAGAAGTTGCAGAAAATCTATTGTGGTGTTTGTACGAATTTCTGCAGTAAAAGGAAAGTGTCTGTCACATGTTTCCCAACCACCTGACATATAGCACACCATAGCGCGGGCCTTGCACTTGGTCCTACTATAGCTTCTAGCCTCAGAGGCGTTGGCCCCCCTACTGCAACATAATTTGTGAAAATTGGATAGTGATCTTTGTCATACCCATGGCTTTTTCACTTTAGGCACCACACTTCTTCACGTGCCTATAGCCAAGCTGTTCTGTCTTTTTTCAGACTTTGCATTTCAAGGTAAAGGTTCTACAATTGCACATGAATCTGTTGAACCCCAAGATTAACATCTTGCATTGGTGTTTCGTGCAATCTCATCGCGATTTCTAGAGCTTCTGCTTGGGTCTCGATCTTCTGTTGTGATAGTACAACCCTTAGATGAGGCAAGAGAGAGGCCAAAAACCATTCGCGGTGCTACCCATCAATCAGATTCATGTTGGCTTCACGAATCACACACTTCAATCTTTGATCCAAATCCCAGGGCATCTCACCATGCTTCATCGTGATCTCTTTGAATCCCACAATTGATTGCATCTCAGACTTAGGGCTACTAAATTCCTTATTCAGCGCAGTCTAGATATCTGCCAACGCAGACGTCAGATTATCAGTGCAGTACTTAATGTACCAAGTGATAGTGTCATTCTTTGCATCCTTCCACCAGCAATCAAACATGCTCTTACAAAGTGGTCTTAGGGTGTCAAAGTCAAATTTTTTTATTTCAATGAGTCTTCAAGTAAAATTTTGTCACTAGGTATTAAGTCTAGGATTGTTTTCACTCCTTCCTAAATTTTCCAAGTATTGGTCCATGTCACCATTCGACTGAGTGTAACATCATTCAAAGAGTTTTCATCATTATTTCAAGTTCTAATCGGTCATTTTACACCTTGTTTGTGCTTCAGTTGTGCTTAGGTAAGGCTCATTTCCCTCTCCTAGGGTTTTGAAGGTAATTTTTCTTGGATAGTCAAATCATCAATAAAAATTGTATCCTGATGCTCATACACCTTCCCCTACCCTTAATATACCTTCTTAAACACTTCCCATCACTGATATCCCTCAAATTCATCATTTTCCCACAAACCCTAGCCTATTGCTACAATTTGACACTTTTCTATGTTAGGCTTGTGTTTTTCCCTTTCAGATCCCTTCCCCTCACTCAATCCTTGAAATTCCACTTTCCCCTACTTCCTAACATCCCTCCATACTTTCAAAATTTTTCTCAAGAAATTATAAGCCCTCATCCCCTTCATTTCCCTTCATTTCTACAAATCCCCTATTCCACACATCAGGATAGGTTTTATTCAAATGATGTTTCTGAGCAATAAAAGATGAATTTGACAAATGTGAGAGAGGTTTTTGTCTACCATAAACCCAAGAAGGAAAACCTACTTCAGTTTTTACACAGGTCTCATGTATTGGGAGAAATATCCAAAACATCATTTGCCTTAGGAGAGTTGATGCACTTCTGGAGTGACCTTGGGAAAATCAAGCTTTTGCCTAGCTAGAGTGACCAAATGACTTTCTTTATGAGTAAAATGATAACTAAACATAGAGAGATTTACAATGAGCTATCATGAGCTCAATTTGGAGTTGAGGAAGACCTCCAAAAGTTGACTGAAACAACACTATGCATTTTGGCAGCCTCATTCTGCACATTTTGACCAATCTTGGGAGATTGTGCTTTTGACAGGGAAAATGAGCTCCAAATTGAAAATTTCAAGATGTTATGGAAATTGAACTCGACAATATTTCCAACAAGCTATCCCAAACTCAATTTGGACATCTGGAAGGCAATCAAAAGTTGGATTGAAGTGGCGTTGCGCGTTCAAGGGGTGGCATTGCGTGTAGGGAGGTTTCAGCACTGCAAAATTACACTGTGCTGCGTGTTGAGAGGTGGCGTTGCACATATGTAGTTGGTGGTGCCTGTTGAGCAGGAAATACCAGAAAGCCTCCAAAATTTATAAAAACTTCCAAAGAACCCTCTCATCTCTCAAACAAGTAAGTGCAACCTTCTACCTCATCATTGAAGTTGCAATTGAAGTGTTTGAAGGAATTTACCATGAAAAATGTGAAACCCTATTTTCTCCCTCCATGACATTCTAGAAACCTTAATCCTCTCTATTTCTCCCACCACCTATCACTAAAACCCTAAACCCCTTCCTTACATCACTCCATAATATTCTAAACCCCCTCATCCTTCATCCCAGAAGTTATATTTCAAAAAGGACCCCAAACCCCTCTCCCTCACTTTCATAATTCATACCCTTCCCTTCATTTTCTAGCCTACCAAAATACCTCACAAGGTCATCTCCCATTCCCTCACTCCTAAATCACTCTTACTGATTCCCTTCATCCCTTTTCTAGGAGTGTACAACCTCAAACTTTGCAAACATGGACCGAGAAGACAAAGACTATGAGGAGGAGGAAAACACAGGTAGTGAGAGTTCGACAGATAGACCTTGGCATCAGAGAAAAACACACAAGGGAGTAAGGATTATTAGGGAAGAGCCATCAAACCTTAGGGAATTGCAAGCCTTTCAGTTGGCTGTCACTTGTTTCAGACATCAAGGATGCCATGAGTTCTGTGAGCAGGTAGAGAGAGTCCAACACCACCCTGAGCTCACCAGGCTTTCTATAGCCCACCTTCAAGACAACAAGGTGACTCTTGCTGGGGTGACATTTACAGTTTCACCTTCCATTATTGTGGATGCAACCAGGATTCCGAATGTAGGGTAGAATTGGTACAAGGCACAGGATCTGGATGAACACTATTATGAGCCTTACATCAAACCCAGGTACAGAAATGAGGCAAAAAGGATTTTTCCTTTTAGATTCCTTGAAGACAAGTATGCCCCCATGATGAAAATGATCATGAAATATTTCACTTGTGAGGGCAGATTTTCCAGACTATACACATATCACATCTGGCTTCTCATACATCTTACCAGGGTGAGGATGTTAAACCTCCCTTATCTCTTGTTCAGGAATATTGAGAAGATGGCCCATTTTGTGCAGAAAAATCCATACCCTTAGCAGATGAGCAGTCTCTATCATTGTTCCCTTATCAAGATGATTGTGCTTCATCATCTTAGCCTCCTCAACATCTCTTACGAGACATTTATCACTCATGACATCTTAAGGGATCCTCAAATTCCTCCACTAGTGTCTCAAGAATCAGGAGGACCTTCTAGTAGTGCTCAGGGGAAGACAGATGAGAAGGCCAAAGAGACTAGAGCTACCGAGGTGCCCAGGACTTACATGACATATCAGAGGGGCTCAAGGAGATTGTTTGCAGCTGATAGGCAAGTGTTTGCTCCACAGGATGTGGAAGGGACCTTTCCTTCTTCATCAACTCATAGGCAAATGCTAGTTCCACAGGATGTGGAAGGGGCTTTGCCTTCTTCATCTACACAGCAGGTACGGGTGCAATAGCTGCACAAAGGGAAAGAAAAGATGCAAGTGGAAGATATTGATGATGAGGAGGAAGAAAGACACTTTGATTTGATGGAGCATGATGAGCCAGAACAACATTATATTCATCATGGCATAGAGACAATTGACTTAGAGGCTCAGGATGAAGCAACAATAAAGGACATCATCATACAGGAAAAAGAGGCTCAAGTCCAAGAATTGATGGACAATTTGGAGAGAGCCAAGTATGTCATCACATATCTAGAACAAGAGAAAAATAGTTGAGTGATAAGCAGGTCCTCATGGAGCTGGAACTTCTCAAGATAAAAAGACAAGGTGACAAGGGTGAATCAGCTATGCAAAAGGAAGAGGCACCGGTCACTTTGACTCCCATTGAGAAGGAAATTGAGGGTGATAGAGAGATTTGGCTTGAAAGAGTCAATTTTCACTTAGAGAAGTTGTTGTAGAAGGCCAATAGGGACAACTAGATGATCAGGCACATGGCCTACCATTACAGGACCCTAAACAAAATTTGCAACATGAGGGTCAAAAAGATGAAAGCTAGGCTAAGGCGGGCTCTATAGGGAAAAAAAGAGGAGGGTAGGCTTAGGTTTCTTGCTAAAGCTTCCTTGGCTCATCCAGATGCTTGATGACGGCACTTCTCACCGATTTTGGCCAGTTTGGAGAAGATTTTGTTTTTTGCAAATTTGGAAATTGCACACACAGAAAATCTAGCTCAACGCACAACGCCACTGGCACTGCGCTTTTCCTAGGGGCACCCAATGGACAAATGGCTTGCATTTTTGGATTTAGAGTGATGAGTACATGCACCCTATGCATTTTCTAAGTTTTTGTGGCAGAACTAGTCCACCAAAAGGTCAAAAAACACCTTAAAAATGACCTTTCTACCACTTTTTGGACACACAGAAGAAGTCTTGGGAGAATCAAATTTTTGTAAGTCAAATGAGCTTCAAATGAAGAAATTCCATGTGTTTTGGAAAGTATACCTAAATACCTTTCCAATGAGCTATCATGAGCTCAATTTGGATGGCAGGAAGGCCTCCAAAAAGGACCTGAAAGTGGTGTTGCATGTTGGACCAGTGGTGCTGCGCATAGGGCAAATTTTGCACAAGATGGCTATTTTTCTATGTTTTGACTGTGTTCATGGATTTTCTCTCATGGAGGATGTTTTAATATGGTAAATGATGACTTGGCTTGTAAATATGATGGATAATTAGTAGTAGAGGGTAGATTCATTAGATTGAAAGTCAATTTGAGCTCAAATGAATCAGTTTTTCACTTTTAGAGGCAAGTTGTTAAGATGCCTATATTCCTGTTTCTTGTTCAGTATTGGTTAGATTAGCTCCTCATATTAGGGATTCAACCCTTAAGGATGGGAGGAGGTTGAAACAATGCCTATATCTTCTTCTTCTTTCTCATTGTAAAGGGTTGGACTCAGCTGGATGCTCATACCTTGATTGTACATCATTTTGTAGCAGTTTAGTAGGAGATTAATAAGAATTGCAACTATTTTTCTAGGATCCATGTGGTATGGAGTTTTAGTACAGTTTCTTCACTTGTGGTCATATGTTAGTATGTTTGTGTATTTCGTTAATCATTTCATTGAGTGAAAGTTTTCAAGTTGATAGGCAGAATTCATTACATCACTGCTCTGCTTTGGGAAAATATTCACCATTATATGTTTTCTACAGTTAGGGAAGGATCCATGATAATCACATGCTCTTCCTAGCCTCTCACTAGTCTTAAAAACCTCACCCATCAAGCCCTAGAGTGCTAAAACTTATGCCTACCTTGCCCCATTGAACAACCTGTAATTTTGACCTAATTCCCTAGCCCTAAACTGTCCAGCTCCTCCTGATCCAGCAAAACCGTTCAAAATCCCATCAAAACTTTGTGCTATTATACCTAGCCTAAAATCTTTTTCATGGTCCAGTCATCTTGGCTGATATCCTTACAGAGAGGGCCCTCTCCCAGCCTAGTAGGGCTAGCTACTTGCCTAAGCGTGGTTTGTGGTTACCCTGGCATTGCCTTCCTTCAGCCTGAGGTTCAATCCAGGTGATAACACCAAGTTAGCATGCAGTCCTGTAAAGCACTAACCAATGTCGCTTTCTTCATTTGACCATCTATGATACCTTGAGCTTCCTATATAGCCTTCACAACGAACCAAAAATGGTTTGGATCTTCGTTTCCTACGCCCTTGGACACAGGTAGCTTCATGGAGTTCACCATGTTGAACAGTGGTGGAGGTGGCATTGGTGTGGGTGAGGGTGTAAGCGATGGAGGTGAGGATGGAGGTGGTGTGAGTGGATGATGTATTTGCTGGAACCCTTGTCTTATCAACTAAATAGCGCTCATTGGAGAAGCCTGTGTTTCTCCCTCGTTGTCACTCAAAGGTGGTTCAATCAACGGGCTGTATTTAGGGCCTTTTCTTCCTCTGCCCCTAAAATTTCTTCCACTTCGCATAGCCCCAAACATCAAGGTAACTACATAACCCGCATTTCACACAAAAGCATCTTGATCCTTTCAAATACTTACCTCACAGCCCTTTCAAGAAGCGGCAATCTGCTTCGTTGTAACTGACCGAAGTGTCGACCGCGAACTCTGTCACAAACCCTCCTATGATACGATCGAGCCAATGACCGACAACGAATGTGATATTATCTTCAGAGGCTTCTAATTTTCGTACTAACTTCGGGGTCCAGATAATCGTACCATCAAGCCTCCACTGTTGGAAATAATACTGAGAGGGGGGGGGGGGTGAATCAGTATTATCACATTAATAAAACTTTTTCATTTCCATAATCAGATTCATATATGCTACTTCCACAACTTCTTATGATTAAGTTAATTGATCTTCAATGAGTCATTAGAACATTATCAACCATATTATCAGTTAACAGATGCAGTAACATAAAGTAGATCATCACACATAAGGCACACACATGAAAACAATGATATAAGGTGGAAACCCAATGCGGGAGAAAACCACCTGCTGCAAGTCATCTCAATCTTCTTCTTAATAAGAAAATCCTTTTACAACATTTGTACTGGTGCAGTCTTATACCAGTACGGGAGCTACAATCCCCTTTGCTCTTGTACTAGCCGATCCATTTACTAGTACGCAGGCTACTACCTGCTACAATGCTCCAAAGATTTCCTTTAGCTCTTGTACTAGCTTAGATACTAGTACGTAGGTGCCGGCCTACAATCTTCTCTCCTCCAAGTACCACGTTTCATCAATTTTCATACTGGATACACTGAAGCACAACCCATAATCTGAAAGGCCACATTTCATCCAATTTTCATACTGGACCCAACAACAACATTGAAGCTCATAATCAAACAACCTTCTGAAACACCCAATCACTAGATCAATACATATACAA
This sequence comes from Pinus tabuliformis, assembly GCA_031772625.1. Classification (NCBI taxonomy): domain Eukaryota; kingdom Viridiplantae; phylum Streptophyta; class Pinopsida; order Pinales; family Pinaceae; genus Pinus; species Pinus tabuliformis. The sequence goes on from CM062813.1 coordinate 511,301,490, forward strand.
TGAGAGTCATCAATCAGATCTAATCCATCAGATCATTAAGAACCTGATCCATCAATTCTGAAGCTAATCATAATCATTCACTCAATCACTACTGTTATTAGAACATAATACCAGAAACCAGACATCACTTCAAAACCCAGAACACAGCAATGATAAACATGAACAACTAAATTGATTTCAAGAGAAGTACGCAGCTTCACCCATGTAATGCCTGCGTACAATACGCACTGTTCTGAACTGTGCACCTACGTACCCACGCACTGTGCCAAATAGACTTCCTGCGTACCTCAGCAACTCCAGCGCTTCTGCGCCTGCGTACCGACGCACCTGCAGCACTTTTGCGCCTGCGTGCCGGCGCACCTGCAGCGCTTCTGAGCCTGCGTACCAGCGCACTTTTCTTTCACTGTACCTACATACCTTCGGCCATAAATGATTTCAAGACTTCAAGAATAACCCAGACAGTCAGATCTACAGATCTGATCATGCGCTGAAGAGATCTCAGTCCATCAGTAGATTCGCCTTCTTTAGATCTAGACCAGATCTAGCCCTCATAAGATATTCAACCAAAAACATGCTCAAGCCAAATGATCTCCTTTGCTTTATATAGGCAAGCTCCTCCTAAAATCATGGAACAATACCACGAGCCGACACCATAATAACCCAATACCGTCGGCTAAATACCAAGAGTAAAACATAAGAAAACCCCCACGTGTGCTTTTCTCTGCCTTGAAATGTGTGTACTGGGGGTACGCACCTCCTGAACGGCTGGCCTGCGTATCTGGACGCGGTCCCTGCACGGTGTACCTGCGGGTACGCACTTTCTGTAAGGTGTACCTGCGTACCCCTTATTTTCTTCAATATTTGATAGCTGATCATCAACCTCTGCTGCTGACTTGAAGTACAAGGATCTATTACCTGAATGGGTTGCCATCAAGGACAACACTTTAGCCATAATGCCAACAATCTCCCCCTTTGGACTTGATGGCAAAGCTTACTAAGAACTTGCCATTTGATTCCTTTGAGCTGTCCTGCATCTATGTATTATGTCACATCTGATATCTCTTCTGTAGATTCATCTGAATGTATATAAGTGAGATGATCTTCTATGAGAGGGTTGCCATCAAGTACAACACATGCATCATAATGCCAACAATCTCCCCCTTTGGACTTGATGGCAACAACACCAAATCACTCTCCCCCTTTGACATCAAGGGCAAAGGGGTATGCTCCCCCTAAGAACATGCTCCCCTTGACTATAAACCAGATCTGCTGAAGTCTCTGAATGAGCTCCCCCTTTGTATATGTCATGGTGCTCCAATCTGATAATGGTCTTTCTGAGAACAAGCTGAGATGTCTGCTCTGCTATATAGTGTTGTTCATGCTCAAGCTCCCCCTAACTGTAAGCAAGGTCTGCAAAAAGATGTTCTACAAGAAGAACATGACTCTATATATCATAAGTGACCTTCCTATCACCAAAAGACTCAATACATACATCCATCACCCATCACAATAAGGATCATCAAGTACATAAAAGTTACAGTCCACTACAGTTATCAGATCAGCAATAACAGAACTAACCCAGAACACCTTATCAACAGAAAAATTCAGTCAACAGAACATTTTAAGACAAGTACGCAGTTTTCCCTTCTGTGGCCTGCGTCGCTACGCAGTTCACCTTCTGCTTTCCTGCGTATACCCGCAGGGATCCTTCTGTCGAACTGCGTGCCCACGCACTGTTCCTTATAGACTTCCTGCATACCTCCGCAACTGCAGCGCTTCTGCGCCTGCGTACCGACGCACCTGCAGCGCTTCTGTGCCTGCGTACCGGCGCACCTGCAGCGCTTCTGAGCCTGCGTACTGGTGCACTTTTCTTTCACTGTACCTGTGTACCTTCGGCCATAAATGATTTCAAGACTTCAAGAATAACCCAGACAGTCAGATCTACAGATCTGATCATGCGCCGAAGAGATCTCAGTCCATCAGTAGATTTGCCTTCTTTAGATCTAGACCAGATCTAGCCCTCATAAGATATTCAACCAAAAACATGCTCAAGCCAAATGATCTCCTTTGCTTTATATAGGCAAGCTCCTCCTAAAATCATGGAACAATACCACGAGCCGACACCATAATAACCCAATACCGTCGGCTAAATACCAAGAGTAAAACATAAGAAAACCCCCACGTGTGCTTTTCTCTGCCTTGAAATGTGTGTACTGGGGGTACGCACCTCCTGAATGGCTGGCCTGTGTATCTGGACGCGGTCCCTGCACGGTGTACCTGCGGGTACGCACTTTTTGTAAGGTGTACCTGCGTACCCCTTATTTTCTTCAATATTTGATAGCTGATCATCAACCTCTGCTGCTGACTTGAAGTACAAGGATCTATTACCTGAATGGGTTGCCATCAAGGACAACACTTTAGCCATAATGCCAACAATCTCCCCCTTTGGACTTGATGGCAAAGCTTACTAAGAACTTGCCATTTGATTCCTTTGAGCTGTCCTGCATCTATATATTATGTCACATCTGATATCTCTTCTGTAGATTCATCTGAATGTATATAAGTGAGATGATCTTCTATGAGAGGGTTGCCATCAAGTACAACACATGCATCATAATGCCAACATCCACCTTCCTTGGCCATCTGCCAACATCGCGATCCACTCGTATAATTCAACTGGGAAGGAACAGAAGAAGATTTTGTGTATCTCTATGTATAGCTATCTGTCCAACCACTATCCTTTCGTCAATCACAGATTCTTGTTTTCTTGCGCCACGAATTCGTGGATCTTTCTATCCAACCAATCTTCAATCTCCTTCTTAGTTGGATTCCAATGATGCAACATCACACATCTCGTTATGTAGAGCCCAGTCCCAGCAACATAATCATTTGTTGGCTTGATGGGCCTAAACCAGGTTCAACGTTAAGCAGCCAAGAAAATCCCTACACTACTGGCCCTTTCAACATCAATCCACGGAGCACGGACTGAAGTCTCACCTGAAGCATTATGGGGGGATGTAGGAACCAAGTTTTCGCACCCTGAGATGGTTATGATGTCAGTTATTTGCGCTAACCCTTCCTTTGCGCAGAGCAATAAGCCCTTTAGGGCTTATCAAGGTACGTCTCTTATTCGTCCTTGAAGCCTCCATGAAAACCTTTGATCGTCCTTTGCGGACACTAAATAGATAGATCAGGCACCTACGCGCCTCTGTAATTACTCTTACTTCTATATTTACTCAGATTCGCTTAAGTATGGGTTAACTTTAACATGCATTATGGTTATATTTGCGTAAACAGATATTCTTACTTGTGTTCATATGAGAAAGTAAAATACATAGATTATCGCATTAATATGGCATTAATTCATAACCCCAGTATTCAATATAACATAATCACAACATTCATAACATAAGTAAATTAACACATACACAGATAATTCCAGAATACTTCTCTTTATTGATAATCTAGATTTCTAGTACATACTCTAACTACCCTGCGCACACAGCTGCAGGGGTCCACACACTCAGCTGTGGACTTCTACCCTATTCCTTTTTGCACTTCGCTGCAGAGCCTCTTCCTATGCTAAGACTCTTTGCTCTTAGCTCTCACAGACCCATAAACTCTGAACTCTACCCAAAACTTATTACTTAGCTACCTTGGACTCTTATAAGACTCCCTTTTTATACAATCCCATGGTCCGTAGACCATGGTTAGATCTCTAAAGCTGACATGACTTATACAAAAGAAGGGTGGAAAACCCTTAGTAAATCTTTACATATTCGCACTTCGTGGCCACAAAATGTGGAGACTTTACATTCTTTACACAAAACTTGGGCCTTTAGCTCCAAAACTTGGGTTTTTAACCCAAAAATTGACCCCAGGGGACCCGTTCCCAATAGGCCCCCAACACAAATCTAATGACTCACCCTTGAGTCACTCTTCCGGTGCAGAGATCTTGTCGCGAAGACCTCCCAGCTACACTTGTACCACTGCGACTTCGGCAGTGCACTGTGTTGTTGCCTGCTTCATCTAATTGACTAGCTCCTCCATCATTGGTTGTGCACCATCTACATGTACATTCTGCTCTGTTTCCTGCAGACTAGCCAGTTTTCCTTCAATAGTGGCCGTGAGCACATATGCTTCATCTAGCCAAGGCTTCAATCAAGCCTTCAATAATGCTTCCCTATGTTGTGCTGCATCCATCTGCTCTTTCAATGACTTTGCTTCCTGTAGCTTCACTAACCTTTGGGTAATAGCGACGGTGCAAGCCATTGCTTTAACCTCGTCATATCGTTGTTGCAGCTCTCATGCCTCTGTTCTACCCTCTGCACATTGGGGTCCTCCTGTAAGCTGGTGAGTACTTCAAGCAACTACTCGAAGAGAGCAGTGCAATCCTTTACTGCATTATCTACTACTACAATGGCGTCCTTAACAGCTGCCTCGCGCTGATCTCTGACTTCTGGCAGAGTCGAAGGTTGGGCCTTCAACTCAAGTTCTACAATCTTAAGGTTCAGGTCAAACTGAACCTTTGCCAACTCTGTTCTCGATTCGTGCACTCCAACAATGAGCTTACGAATTCTCACATCCACTGGCTCATCTTCGAGAATCTCCAACTGTGGGATAGACCTACATGCCTCAGCCAGTACCTTGGCTATGCACTCATTCTTTTCTGTGTTGGCCTTAAAGGGATCAATAGCAGAGTTCTTTTGTGCAACCATCTGAGTGTTGTTCACCCTCTGCTCACTGATAATGTGTATAGTGCATTGTTCGCAAGCCCGAAGTTCCATGATCACACCATCCTGCAAAGTGTTAAGAGCTTCACTTGGAAGCACGGCCAAATTAAGTCCAACTCCCTTGAGGGAGCTGATAGTGGCCTTGTCATCTTCTTTTTTTGTAGTCAACGCTCTACCTGGCAACGCTATTTCTCGGGGATCCAGTGTGCGCACCATCCCAGCTGCTTCTAAGGTGATAAGCACCAAACTAGTTGACATTGTGCTTCTCCATCCCACACGGGTCTGTACCTATGACACCTAGATCTTCAGCTTGCGCAGACCCACCTGAATGGCGCCCAAGGCTTGTTTTTTCTACTGCTCAAACTATTGCAGCAGCTCCATGATCGCATCCCTTACCACATCACCAATGTCATTCAAATCACCTTCATTCAAGGTGATTGGGTCGATGGAAGTCTTGCTGGCCTTGGACTTCTTCTACAGCCCTAATTTCTCCTATTCCCTGGTGCACTTAATCCGAAATGGAGTAGCCTCAGCGTCCACTTCTCCCTACTCTAATTGATGCTCTTCCTCCTCTATCTCCGGGGAAGGTGACTTTTGACTCTTGTCAGAGCTGCGCTCCTCCTCTTCTTCTTGTCCTCCTATTCACTTCGCGGCATCATGCTCCTACTTGGTTTTATCCTCAGCCTCCTTCTTCCTTTTCTCGGCCAATTGTTCCATCTTCAGCCTAGCCTCTTCCTTTTTTTGCTTTGTTGTAGACTTGCTAGACCCAGCTATCAAGTCCGAAGTTGTGTGCCAATCTATCGGCCAGTGGTCGAGGACTACGCGATCACGTCGTTTGTGGCTAGGTATGGAAGGTCATACCACTTTTGTTCAGGATCCTTCTGTACGCGCATGGAGACATGGTGGAAGTTTGCCTTGAACTCCACATACTCTTTCAGCTGATCATAAACTATCAGCGACAACCATGGCTTACGGTTGATGGCCATGTGCATATTCATCTCCATCAAGATCCAAAAGACCTTTCTATCCTTGACCCTTTGGGGGTCCTTCGTAGCCCAGAGTGAAGCAAACTTCACCACTTCCGGTAGGTCCTGCATGACCGGAGGAAACTGACTATCCTCTGGTAACTCCCACATGACCAACACTATGGACAGAAATAGCCATGCATAGTGAAACGTTTTGCTTTGATCCAGTGCCTCTCTGCAATTCGCGAGGAACTCACTACAGAGGTAGCCCGCCTAGTTGAACTGTATGCCCTCCGTGCACTGGGCTACTAATGACACTATTGGTGCCGGCACTTCATCTAGGCGACACTTCCTCATAATCTTTCCTACCAGGATCTAAGTGGCTACCTTGACTGCGGGGTTGGTTATGCTAGTGATGGAGTAGTTGCATGGCTTCTTAGCGAGCTTAAATTTATCCTTCATTGCTTCAGCGAGGTTGCGCTCACCTTTCTTTCTGCCAAATGCCATGGCCGGATTTTCTCCTGTGTGTGGTAGCTGAGTGATCCTATGGATTAGCATGTAAGTGATTGGTATTGGCTCCTCTAGCCATAAGCACCCGTTTTGCACCAAGCAAGCAGCTGCTTGATCACTGTCATGGTTATGGGTGTGCGGTTATAATGCAGTACCCACAGCATGTTTAACAGACTAGCCTTATCCACCCCTTTTACCCACTTTCTTGGCTATAGCGTGGTCACACCAGAGTCTTTATAGAAGACATGGTGCATGAGTTGATCTTCTGCTAAGTGGGTAAAGCACTCCGTATTAGCCAAATCCCAATCCTCCAATTTTAAATTGGGGACGCACCCGAGGTGCGTTGCTTCAAAGATGATTTTTTCCGGCAGCAAGGGTGTATGCAGCATGACCTTACTTTCATCAATGTCCTTTGGAACCTTTGTCTTGCCTCTATGGAGAGGAATGTACTCGAGCAGTTTAGAGATAGGGTCGGACCCCTCAACATCAACATTCACCACCCCCATGTCAATGTCTTCCTCATCCATATGGATTTCTTCAACATCCTCTTCAGGCTTCAGGTCAACTAGCTTGCCCTTCTCCAGCACAGTGGGCTTTTCCTTTTGTGGGTGCTTTCTGGGTGATGCATGCATCGGTTGTGGCGCTTTCTTGTTATCTTTCTTTGTTTTTGGACCCTCTTTGGTCAGCGTAGGCCTCGACCTGGGAGACCTCAGTGATTTAGGCATTTCTATCAGTACTTCGACGCTCACAACCTCTGGGGTAGCTCCCTCCCTCAGCTGCCATTGCTACTTCTGGGGAAATTCCCTCAGCTGCCATTGCTTCTGCAGCGATTTTTGCGGGCGTCGACATGATAATAGACAACAACTCTTGCATTTCCTTTGGAAACTTCTCAAACGTTGAACTCACTATCAAAGCTTCAAAGTACTCACGGTTCATACGCACCTGAGAGCTCAACACCTCAATTCTCAAAATGCCAAGTGTTTTTCGCTGGGCAACCACCTATAATTTATAGGCATTTTCGAATTCAAATCCAACTGTTCCCCCCAAAATTCATTCATAAATGTTGGATTGGTGACAGATTTTCACAGATCTTGCCCTTAAATTCTGACTTAAATGTCACCCCCCCCCCCCCCCGCTCCATTTAGTCATTTTCCCACTATCAAGTCATGAACAGTGACCATAACAGTCACTTTCTGGCTACCCTACGCGGTCCCTTCTTGGATAGCACAGCTCCCCACGCGTTTCTACTGACACTGTGACATTACTTCATTTTGCAGAGTTCCCCAATCGCATACCTCCCCAACCCGGGCAGTGTAGTTTATAATCCTGTGCCTCCTTTCAGCGGCCTGGAGCGCTAAGACTGTACCTCTATCATGTAGTCATCTAGCCGGATCACCGGTGTATGGCTTCAATTAGCTTCCATTCAAATGCCCTGGGAATGGTTCTCCATTCAACTTTACCAATTGAACTGCTCCACCATCGGTAATCTCCTTGATGACATATGGCCCCAGCCAATGCATCCGAAATTTTCCTGGAAATTTATCAAACTTGCTATCATATAATAGAACTAAATCATTTACCTTGAAGGTGCATAGTTTGATGTGCCAATCATGCCATGCCTTTTCGTACTCCTTTTAAACTTGTTGATGGAATCCAGTTAGAAATCTATCCTCCTCAAGCTTTTTTAGTTGTGCGAACCTCTCTTCCATGGCTCCGTGATCCGCCATTCCTGTGAATTCTGCTATGTGCAGACTAGGTACAATGTACTCCATCGGCATCACAGCTTCCATGCCATAAACCAGTCTGAACAACATTTGTCCAGTCAACTTCTTGCAAGTCATTTTATAATCCCATAGCACCACGGGCACATGAACATTCCAGTTGTTTCTTTGAGCATTGAAAACCTTTGTTAGCACACTCTCCAATATTTTATTAAACACTTCCATCATCCCATTAGCCTGCGGATGATATGGCGTGCTTTTTTGATGGTAAACTTGAAATTCCTCTGACATTGCGCTAATCATCTCATTAAGAAAGTGTACTGCGATCGCTCATTAAAATTTTTGGACAACCAAACCTTGTCAGCACGTACTCAGAGATGAATTTGGCTGCTATCGTGCTTGTATAGTCCTTCACAAGCTGTGCCTCTGCCAATCTAGTTAAGTTCTCAGTCACGGTGGATGTACCGCACACCCGTCTTCTTCCCTGAAGGTTGAATTGGTCCCACAAAGTCAATCACCCACTTCTCGAAGGGCTGTAGCAATATCTGCGGATTCAGTGGTAGCTCATCCCTGCATGAGGCTCTGCCAGTCCTTTGGCATGTGTCGCATGCCCTATAATATGCTTTTGAATCCTTATGCAAGGTCGGCCACCACAACCCAATGCGTAGAATCTTCTGCGTTGTTGTTTTTCCTACATAATGACCTCCTGCGACTCCACCATGAGCCTCAATGAAGATGTTGTTTCATTCAAACTTTGGCACATAACAGCGCAATATTTCATATGATCCCATTTTGTACAAGTGCCCTGCAATGACATAAAAGTCTGTCGTGAGCACCACCAGTTCCTTCTTCTGTCGGCTTGTATATCCTTCCGGAGCCATACCTGTCATCACCAAGTGTATAATATCTTCAAATTGGTTGTCCGTGACACGCACCGCAAATATCTATGCATCATGCAATCCTTCCTCCAAATTCGTAGGCTCTTTGCCAGTTTCAATGCGTGACAGATGATCGGGTCCTACATTCAACCATCCTGGTTTCACAATGACTTCAAAATAATATTCCTGGAACAACAAAAACCACCTACATATCTTTGCCCCCAACATAGGTTTATTGACCAAGTATTCAATGCAGAATGGTCTGTATACTTCTTAAAATGTCCACCCAACTGATAATGCCTAAACTTTTGGAGTGCGTACACCATAGATAATCCTTCGCACTCTGCCGTGGAATAATTTTTCTCAGATTTGGACAGCTTCCTACTTGTGAATGCTATAGGGTGATCCAAGTCCCCTTCACCATCCTGTGTTAGTACTACTCCTAGTGCAATACATGACGTGTCCACATGCACATGAAATTCCTTCTTCCAATCCGGGAAGACTAGGATTGGTGCGGTGACCATTTTCTCCTTTAGCACATCCAAGCTCTTCTGGCATTCTTCATTCCAACAGAACGTAACATCCTTCTTTAGCAGTTTTTCCATTAGCGTGGTGATCTGGGCATGGCTCTTGATGAATTTCCTATAGTATTCTGTATGCCCCAACATTGCGCGCAACTGTTCCACACTTCTTGGTGTCTCCAAATTTATTATGACCGCTATCTTTGCTAGGTCAACCATCAAGCCCTGTCTGCATACCACATGGCCCAACAAGATCCCAAAGGGAAAACAAAACAAACATTTCTTTAGATTGAGCATGATCTAGTACCTTCGGCATGTATTTAGCATCAAGCGCAAACTTTCCACATGGCGCTTTACCAGTCCAAACACTGTCCAATCGTTAAAGTATACTTCTAGAAATTTATGAATGAAATCCTTGAATTCCGCAATGACTACACACGAAAATATCTTCGGCGTGTTCTTCAACCCAAAAGGCATCACCGTATATTGGAAGCATCCCCATTCAGTCATAAAGGTTGTATTATTTCTATCCTCCTATGTGATCTTGATCTAATGGTACCCAAAGAACCCATCAGTGAACTAATATGCTTCTTGGCCGCCAACATTATCCAAGACCTCATCGGTGAATGGAGTTGGGAAGGGATCATGCACACAGGCATCATTCAACTTCCTAAGATCTATGCATATCCTTATTTATTCCTTCTGCTTCTTTTCCTGAACCACTATTGGGCTCACCCAATCAGATTCTTCCACCAATTCAATAATACCTGCCACGAGCATCTTTTCTAACTCTAGGTGGACCCTTTCCTTGTACTTCAGATTGAGGTGGTAAGGCATTTGCTTTAGAGGTTTCGCGTCTGGTTTTAGGGTGATCTTCACAACGCCCAGGTCCCCTATTATCCCTTTTAGATCTGAAATCTTCATGGGAAATAGATCCTGATATTCGCTGAGTATTTCAATGACCTTATCTACTGTCGCGTCGTCCCAGTAGTCCCCAATCTTTGCAAACTTTAGCTCTACCTCTGTGCCAATGTTCACCTGCCTAGTTTTGAGCAACTCGGTTATGCTTGGGTTCTTTAGCTGTGGTCCTTCAAATTTGCGGTGTCCTTCAGTCTCTGGAATATTAATCTTCCTCAGGTCTTCGTCTTCTTCCTCTACTGTTACATTGTATCATTCCAGCGCGTGGCTCAGCTGGGTAGTCCAATCAGGTTGAATCAAATCTAGAGGATCCTACGTATCCTAGAGATTGTTGTCTTAACCTCCTATAACGCTTCATCAATAGATTCAAGTCCATCCTCAAAACGGAACGTCATCAAAAATACTTGGCCCAAAACATCCCATTCTTCGGTGCCATGGTGGAGTTTCGTCTCCAAGTACCAATTCATTGATATAACATCCAAGGTATGACAAAACAAATGGACCCATTCCGTTGAGGCTTCACTCCATACACTTTAGTCCATTTGGCCAAATGGTTGCGCAGATCATTTCTTCCATCATACTTTTCTGTTAATCGCACCTTCGGATGACCAAAGTGTACCCTCATCATTCTCCTATATTCGTGCCAATCATCAAAGCTATCTTTGTGTGTACCCCGCCATCTTGCGGACGTAAAGCACAGTGCCCAATCAAATGCTTAGAAGTGATGCTTCTCTAGTACTTCCCTTTCAAATTCATCCAAAAAGTGGTCAACAGTAGTTAACCCATCATAGTAAGGCATATTTCTTACCTATGATGATACACAACGTAATGACCTGGTCATCATATTACAGCGCAGCGTAGATACTTCATGTAGTCGATTCTGCCAGTGCTCCAGTTCTTTGTCTGAATTTGATGTCCAAGAGCCCTCGATGTCCCATGCAATACATCTGTCTGCTGTCAGATTCACCCAATTTTGATCCCACACAGTTATTTTGTAAATCTGGTCCAAATCGTCATCACTTTCATAGTCGCAGACTAGTTCAATATAGCACAATCCTTCTGCAGGGTCCAGTGGCGCCACCACGCGGATATATTTCTTCTCAAATATCATCTTTTGCTTCTTCAGATTGATTTCCCCATTCATGTCAGTGGCCCAATCGATCCCAAGAAGCGCGGGGTAGGGATTGTTGTCATCCACAATCTCTATCACTTCAAAATTAACTAGTGCGCTCGCGCCTTCGATATCAACTATTACCCCCTGCAACCTCCCCATTGGGATGATTTTCTATTGATTCTCCATCCTTAACTGAATCGTAGACCACTATAGTTCAAGTATCCCCATTCATTCCCATGTCTGTTTCGGTAAAACATTTGCATTGGACCCTAGGTCCAAGATAACTTGGTCCATTTCGTATTCTACTATCTGCGCGGTTATTCTCATCTCATGTCTAGTTCTTGCCTTATGCTTACCAAGCTTTCTAACTACAAATGGTCTGTCAGTAGCAATTTCCTTACTAGCGCACCCATTGATCATCTCCTACAGTCCCTTCATAGCCTTTCTATGGTGAAGTAGTTTCATGCGGGTCTCCAAGAATGTGCTAATCATGGACGGGTCCATCTCTTCAGTCGGATTCCCTTTCCTCCCTAAGGTAGAGGCCTCAGCGAAACTTTTCTTCGCTTCCATGAATGTTTCTTTTGTGCTTTCTAGATCAAACTCAGTCTCATTTTCTGGTGCTTTGCGGACCCACTCACCTTCTTTAGGATGCTTCCCCTTATCCTCATTAGTCGTTGCTCCATTCCACATCACAATATTTACCTTAGGGTCTTCCTTGCGAGGCTCATCCCTCATCATCTGCAGGTTATGAGTCAATTGATGAGGCTGCACCCCCTTCTCACTTATCTTAGCTAACAATATAGGGCAATCCTCTATCGCATGCTCAAACTGATTACAATAGCGGCATGACAGCCACATGGAATTCAGGTAGTCTCGCATGTAGTGTCCTAGTCCTCCGCAATTGTAACAAATAACCTACCCTCGACCTCTACCAAGTCCTCCTCCACCTCGGCCTCGTCTGCACCCCTGATACTCGCCTCGCGCTCCTCCAGTGCCTTGGTCTGAGGGCCGCATTTCTGCCTACACCGCATATGCAGGTGTCTTGTCCATCATTAATTCGTAACTCTGACAATTGTGCTCGTCATGACCCACAAATTGACAGAAGATGCAGAAGAGTTGTTGTGGTGTCTGTACGAATTTCTACAACAAATGGAAATTATCTATCACATGTTTCCTAGCCACCTTATAGATAGCACACCATAGCGTGGGCCCTGCACTCAGTCCTGCTGTAGCTTCCGGCCTCAAAGGCACTGGCCCCCCTGCTACAACATAATTTGTGAAAACTGGAAAGTGATCTTTGTCATGCCCCTAGCTTTTGCACTTTAGGCACCACAATTCTTCTCGCACCTCTGGCTAGGCTGTTCTGTCTTTTTTCAGACTTCGCATTTCGAGGAAAAGGTTCTGCAACTATGCATGAATCTGCTGAACCCCCAGATTAGCATCTTGCATTAGTGTTTCATGCAATCTCATCATGATTTCCAAATCTTCCACTTGGATCTCGATATTCTATTGTGATAGTGTGACCCTTAGATGAGGCAGGAGTGAGGCCACAAACCATTCGCAGTGCTGCCCACCAGTCAGATTCATGTTGGCTTCACAGATCATACACTTCAATCTTTGATCCAAATCCCATGGTGTCTCACCAAGCTTCATCGTGATACCTTTGAATCCCACAATTTATTGTGCCTCAAACTTAGGTCTACTAAATTCCTTATTCATCGTAGTCTGTATATCTGCCAACACGGACGTCAGGTTATCTATGCAGTACTTAATGTACCAAGTTAGCATGCGGTCCTGCAAAGCACTAACCAACGTTGCTTTCTTCATTTGATCATCTGTGATACCCTGAGCTTCCCATACAGCCTTCGCGATGAACCAAAACTGGTCCGAATCTTCGTTTCCTACACTCTTGAACACAGGTAGCTTCACGAAGTTCACCATGTTGAACGATGGTGGAGGTGGCGGTGGTGTGGGCGAGGGGGTAAGCGGTGGAGGTGAGGATGGAGGCAGTGTGGGTGGATGAAGTATTCGTTGGAACCCCTGTCTTATCAATTGAACAACACTTAGCAGAGAAGCCTGTGCTGCTCCCTCGTCATCACTCAGAGGAGGTTCAATTAGCAGGCTATATTTAGGGCCTTTTCTTCCTCTGTCCCTGAAATTCCTTCCACTTCACATAGCCCCAAACATCAAGGTAACTACATAACCCACTTTTCACACAAGAGCATCTTAATCCAAGTATTTAACGATTTCAAATACTTACCTCGCGGCCCTTTGAAGAAGTGGCACTCTGCTTCGTTGTAACTGACCGAAGTGTCGACCGCAAACTCTGTCACAAACCCTCCTATGATACGATCGAGCCAATGATTGACATCGCATGTGATCTTATCTTCAAAGGCTTCTAAGTTTTGTACTAACTTCGGGGTCCAGACAATCAAATCGTCAAGCCTCCACCTCCCTTGCCCATCTGCCAACTTCGTGATCCACTTGTATAATTCAATCAGGAAGGAACATAAGAAGATTTTGTGTATCTCTGTGTACAGATATCTGTCCAACCACTGTTCTTTCGTCAATCATGGATTCCTGTTTTCTTGAGCTGCGAATTTGTGGATCTTTCTATCCAACCAATCTTCAATCTCCTTCTTAGTTGGATTCCAATGATGTGACATCACACATCTCGTTATGTAGATCCCGATCCCAGCAACAGAACCATTTGTTGGCTTGATGAGCCCTGAACTAGGTTTAGCATTAAGCAGCCAAGCAAATCCCTATACTACTGGCCCTTTTGGCATCAATATGCGGAGCGTAGACTGAAGTCTCACCCAAAATAGTATGGGGGGATGTAGGAACCAAGTTTTCGCACCTTAAGATGGTTATGATGTCGGTTATTTGCCCTAACCCTTCCTTCGCGCAAACCAATAAGCCCTTTAGGGCTTATCAAGGTACGTCTCTTATTCATCCTTGAAGCCTCTGCGTAAACCTCTGATCATCCTTCGCGGACCCTAAATAGATAGATTAGGCACCTACGTGCCTCTGTAATTACTCTTACTTCTATATTTACTCATATTTGCTTAAGTATCAGATAACTTTAACATGCATTACATTTATCTTCACGTAAACATATATTCTTACTTGCATTCATATGACAAAGTAAAATACATAGATTCACACATTAATATGGCATTAATTCATAACCCCAGTATTCAATATAACATAATCGCAACATTCATAACAGAAGTAAATTAACGCATACATAGATAATTCCATAATACTTCTCTTTATTGATAATCCAGATTTCTAGTACAGACTCTGACTACCCTGCGCACATAGCTGCAGGGGTGACTTCTACCCTAGGCCTCTGCGCACTGAGCTGTAGAGCCTCTTCCTACGCTAATAATCTTTTATCTTAGCTATCACAAACCCATAAACTCCGAACTCTACCCAAAACTTATTACTTAGCTTCCTTAGACTCTTCTAAGACTCCCTTTTTATACAATCCCATGGTCTGCGAACCATGGGTAGATATCTAAAGCCGACATGACATATACAAAAGAAGGGTAGAAAACCCTTAGTAACTCTTTACATCTTCTCACTCCACGGCCACAAAATGTAGAGACTTTACATTCTTTACACAAAACTTGGGCCTTTAGCCCCAAAATGTTGGCTTTTAACCCCAAAATTGACCCCAGGGAACCCATTCCCAACAATCATCCACCAAGGAGATTGAAGAGCACCATATGTGAAAGGTCGTAATGTGGGTTGAAGGATATTTTTTGAAATTTTCATCAAAATAAGGTATAAATAATAGTAAATATGTAGGAACGATCAACAAATATAGTTGATACGTGTAAAACCCTCCTCCCACATCTACCCAAGTAACCATGCCAACGAGGGTAAATATACGACGAGAGGCTACTATGATTGGATTTGACCTCCTATGTGACCTTAAGGAAGTGGAATTTGTTAGGGTTCTATAATTTATAGGATCTCAAGTTATTTGAGTATTGTATCTCAGGAACCTTATACTGTAAATAATTGTCAATCTTCCAATGATTTCCAAACAAAAGAAAATTAGAATAAAAGATGAAAAGAGGGTATAAATAAAAAAGAGAAAAAACAAAAATATTGAAAAAGAATGAAAGATAGAACCCCATCAAAACAAAAACAAAAAGAAATAATATTGAAAGTGTTGCAATTCTAAATGCCACCACTGATAGTTAATTTTCTTCATCATTGTTAAATAAAGGTTGTGTGCAGCTTGTTCAAAATGCCACAATGACTAGCTATTTTTTTAATCATACAGTGTAATCATGGTTAAACTTGTTTAAATTTCTGTAAATTAGGTTAGAGAATAAAGATTTTCCAAACAATCTAATCTTGGTAAATCAATAGTTAGGTAGAAAATGACATTGATTCAACTGTCTAATCCGAATCAATAGGATAAATAAGGGATAGGATTTAGATATTTTTTCATTGTTTATAAAAGAAAATAAGGTGGGTTTTCTAGTCTAAGAGCACCCCTTAGAAAAATAAAATGTTAGTTTAGTTAAGGGTAGGTAAAATAGATGGTTTTATAAGTATGCCTATGCCATTTTTATCCTAATTTTTAATGTCATGGTAAAAGGGAAAACAAGCACGATCGGATAAAATGCTTTTACTTCTTTTTATTCCTAAACCTTTATCCTAATTCAAAAAATAAAAACATAAAAGCACATATGGACAAATTTGTTTTGTCGTATATGGTTAAGCAACATTATTGTCACAGCCTCGGGATTTTCTCCCCCTCACGATCCATGGGCCATATTTTTCTTCAGCCCCCCACTCTCCATCCTGCCTTTACCGCCGGGGGTGGGGGGGTCTAAAAAGGTTGTTTCTCCCGTCGGGCCCCATCCCTATGTGGCACCCTCTCCGCATTTCTCACACCCCCCCACCCCCCCCGACCCAAACTACTTACTGCCTGCTACCCCCTCCAAAACTACCTTCCCTTCACCCGCTTTACCACGTCCCCACCATGACACCTCCACCAATACCTCCCGCCACGTCACCTAGCCATTAAAGAATTAAATACTCTCCAACAAAGATAACCGTTCGACATTCAATTCGCCTTCCCGGGTAACCGTTCAAATTTAACGGTCCCGCACCACCTCCAACGGATTTCACTTCTCGGCCTTTAAAAATCTTTCGAAGCATCTCCTCTCTCCCTTTCACTGCTTATTCTCTGTTATTGACAACTTTTACACAACGACCATTTTCAGAGTATTTCCTCGACCTGAACCTGATCCGAATTGTCAGCATTTTGTTTCTATTCCCCTAACAATTCATTCAACTTGAGCTGATTCTCGGTAAGCCATCCTTCCTCTTACTGTTATTTTCTATTTGATACAATCATGCCTCCAAAGAGAAAAACCCAAGATAAACCTGTTAATCCATTAATCCCTCCCTCCATAGATTTAGATCACATCCCTTTAGCCGACAGGGATTATCGGATTAATGAAACCCAATGTGACTATGACTTTTTAGAGCTATATTATTGGCTGGATGACAAGCATGCAAATAAAACTGATGAAATTGGAATCTTGGAGTCAAACCCTCCCCATTATATCTTTCCTCTAACCTTCCAAGCCCTTGAATTCACCAGAAAATGTCAGGTCTGTTATGTCCCTACCTAAAGAGCTATCATGGCCCCATTTAGTGACATTCTCTTTACCATTACTGCCCAGTCTATAAACCAAATAATGCTAGCTCCCTCTATGGAAAATAGTGCTCCTTTCTCCTTAGAATCCCTCACCTAGCTTTATCAGAAGCTGGATTTCACTACCAAAGCCAAAATCTTTGAGATCTTCTTGCCTGAAAATGCCCAATTACCTAAGAAGAATCCTCCATACCCTTCCTCCATCTTCCCGGATCAAGCTAAACAAATCATATCCATAATATCATAGATCTTGGTTTATTATTCTGATCAGTGGGTAGATGAGCCCATTTTAGGTTTCCTCTCCATATTTTCCACAGACAATAAACCATCCATTGTATTCAATTTCAGTCAATTCTTAGCTGATGGCATTCATGAGAAATTTCTAAAATTTCCCACATAGTAGGTGTTTAATTACACCTCCATTTTAATCTACATGTTCCTTTATTATCAAGCAGATAAGTTCAATTTTGCAATGCAGAAGTTTGATGATGCAGGAAACCATCAGCCAATGATTTTTTGGACCTCATTGGTCATGAAAGAGCAACAGTAATTCTCTTACAAGAAGTTTATTGAGAAATTTGTTCACCCAGCCATGAGCATCCTTAACATTTCCATACAACTCACAATTAGTGAAGATATCAAAATAATTTTACATCTAACAAATCAAGCCAAGACTAGAGATTGGTATTTATACCAAAACTATACAGAAATCAGGGTTTATGGTTGCGAATTGGCACCATACAAACTCCCTAAATACCTCCCCATGAGGATTTTTTCCCTGGAATACATCAAACAGATGTTAAATTCTGATGACATTCATTTTGTGGTGGCTAAAAAGAAATCACAGTTCCGCATAAAGACACAGGTGGGCCCATTTGTATGTAATACTAGGACAATAGGTGAAGAAGCAGACAAAATGCTTAAAGAGATGAAGTTCAGCCTGAGTTTTACATGGTCTTATGACCCTTGTGGTATTATTTCAAAGCTCAGAGTAGAAAATAAAAGTACTCCCTACATCCATACCTTAAGGCCTGAGATAGAAAAGTATGCAAATCAGTTGGAATGGACAGAGAACACCTTGCAGGAAGCTGAAGAAAAAATATTTTCTACTTCAAGTTTGTAGACTCCCACTCCTCAGGAAAAATCAAGTAAAAGACAAAGGGAGGAGGGATCATCATCAACAACTGGAAGTGAGGCCAAAGAATTCAGGATCAGTTACAAGAAAAGGACAAAATTGACTCCTAGGACAGATGTGGACAAAGAGACAGAAGAGCAGGCTGCCATCATAATTACAGACTCACCACCTACAAGCAACAAATTTGTAACATCTTCTACTGGACCTTCATCATCACAAGGTCAGAAGGAAACAAAGCTAGATTCATAGAATATCCAAGGAGAGAAGGAAAAGACAGTTTTTGATAGGTACAAAGAGATTAAGCTTAAGAATGAGATTCTTAAAAACAGTACCTATAATCAGTTTTGGAAGCAGACCTCCAGCTCACAGAGCATATTGTTATCAGTTTTTGACACAGAGCATGGGAAGATGTAGATGGCCTTTCTTGAGGCCCAAACTCCACATCCAAAAACATCAGCAGACTACAAGAGCACTACATTTGAGTTCAACACCAAAGACATCCATCCCATTGATCAAATGGATATGCATAGGTAGACTTGTGAGATGACATATTCTACATTAACTAACACTTCTATTTCATTGTCCAAGTTGCAGGTTTCATTTGCCAATGTTCAGTCTCATTTGAAAATGGAGAAGGTATCCTTCTTAGCAAAAGATAACAGGATCAAGTCTTTAAAAGACTTGATAATCAAGATAGGATATGATTCTAAAGATGTTGTTGTAGAGGAGATCATCAAGAAGAAGAATCTGGACATTGCAATATTAAGAAATTAGCTTAAGCTGCCAATTACAAAGGATCCATTAACTAAGGAAATTGAAGAAAATGAAGCACAAAAGGCTGATATGATGAAGATGATTATAGAGAAGAACATAAAAATTAGACAGATGGAGGCAGAAATGGAGAAGATGATAAAGGAGAAAGAACATAGTCAGAAGATGGTCATTGTCCCCCTAGATTCCATACCCATTTCTCAGCTTCTAGCAACAGGAACAGCCATTGCAGCTACTTCTTCCACTCATACTGCAAGTGCTAAATAGGTAACAAAGACACTGGAGAACATGTCAATACAATCAGAAGAGATCAAGACTTTGCAAGGGTAGCTCAAAGCTTTAGAAGTACAGAAAGCCAAAGTTGAAGCTTCTCATCTTACTGAAATACAGAAATCACAGAGACTGTTGGAGAAGTTGCAAAAGGTAGAAAGAGATACCTCAATTGGTCAAACTTTGGCCTAAGCCAAGGAAACCATTTGGATGGGTATTCTAGACTCCATGAATGAGATTTGGCCATCTATCCAAATCATCTTTAAACAAAAATAATTGATAGAAAAAGCCATAGAAGCCATTTTTCAGGGAAGGGGAAATCTTGGAGAGATGCCCACAGAAGCCTCCAACATTATCAGATTCCTAAATTCTAAGTCAAAATATGAACTTGAAGAATTAGGAATTAGTGATAGAACTGCCACTATTTTAGAAGTCAAGAAAGTTTTGACCAAAAGGAACCTTATTGATCAATTGGAGGAAAGATGTGAAACATTAGAGCTGGGAGTAAACAAGTTCTGCGACAGAACTGAAGCATTGATCCATAAAGGACTGGCCAACATTTATGTGATAAATGATAAACTGATCACTCAGGAAGACTATGTCTTGAAAATGAAAGAAATGGCTAGAAGTAGTGTCAAGTTTAGTGGGATAAAGGGAAGTATGACAGCAAAAGAATTTTTAGAAACCATGGCAAATGACTTCTACATACAGAGTGAGGTAAAACGTTTTTTTACAGTGAAACCAACTTTTGCAAAATACACAGAGGTTGGTGAAATTTACCGAAGTGTAATTAAATGGACCACACCATAGAACCTAAGGCATGTTCTTATCTTCACCCCTGTTATGAAACTAGCTCAAGAAAAGATAGAAAAGATAGATCAACGCCTTAGAATTCAGCCTCTTCGAGGGGGCAACCTCCTTTACATTACATAAATGAACAATTCTTTGATGATACAAATGACAAAACCTCCTTTCTATATATAGGAGTCTAAGGAGTCACAATATAATCCAGCCGACCTAACAATAATAATATAAAGCCACAAAAATAACAATAGAGGGATTCTATGGGGCACAGAAATAACAACATGGGGGTAATAGGGGCACAACAATATAAATAAGGGGTATAACTACAATAGTAATGGGGTAATCACTAGTATTATAGGGACCCAACATGCCCCTCTCCTTCAAAAAAGTGTTGTCCTCAACGCTTGAGTAGCCCTGGATACTTCTGCATAAAATTTTCATCCTCCCATGTGGAATCTTCAGCGGATAAGTTCTTCCACTTGATAAGATACTCTGAAATTGATCGATTTCATAGCTGTCGAGTTCTTGTTTCTGTGATTGCTTCCGGTTCCAATATAATTTTTCCTTCCTCGCCAAGTTCTGGCAATATTGTTTGAACTGGGAGCTTGTCGCCTATAACCTTCTTTAAACATGAAACATGGAAAACTGGGTGCAATCGAGAAGCTGCAGGAAGCTCCAATTTGTATGCCATAGTACCAATCTTTTGCAACACCTTGTACGGACCATAATACTTTGGTGATAATTTATTATCCTTCTTAGCTTGCTTTAGGGACATTTGCTTATATGGTTGTAGCCGTAGGAATACCCAATCACCTACATCAAAACTTCTTTCACTGTGATGTTGATCTGCCTGTTGTTTCATTCTATTTTGTGCCAACACGAGGTTATCCTTTAAGAGTTGGAGGACTTGTTGTTGATGTTCGATGTGATGTTCCACTGCCTGAACCTTAGAATTTTCTCTTAAATATGATGTGATGGATGGTGGTTGATACCCATAAAGTGCCATAAATGGGGTCATTTTTGTTGCTATATGGAAGGAAGTGTTATACCACCATTCAGCCAGAGGCAACCATTTGACCCATTGTGTCTGTTTATCAGATACAAAGCAATGAAGATATCCTTCCAAACATTTGTTTACTATCTCAGTTTGCCCATCCGATTGAGGATGATAAGATGAGCTATGAGCTAACTGAGTACCAAGACAAGAAAATAATTTTGTCCAAAAATTTCCAATGAAAATGGGATCTCTGTCACTTACAATAATCTTTGGGTTTCCATGTAGCTTTTGAATTGTTTCCATAAATTCAGTAGAAACTGTACTGGCTTTAAATGGATGTGATAATGCACAAAAATGTGCATACTTGGTAAGTCTGTCAACTACCACCATGATGACACTCTTTCCCTCAGACTTGGGTAAACCTGTGATAAAATCCATTGAAACCTCCTCCCAACGTTGGCTTGGAATGGATAAAGGTTGTAATAGACCCGGTGTCTTAATTGTTTCAACTTTATTTTGTTGGCAAACCAAACATTCCGCCACAAACTTTTGAATATCTGATTTAAGGCCATCCCAAAAAAATTCCTTCTTAACCCTGTGGTAAGTTTTTAAAAATCCCGAGTGCCCTCCTAAGGGAGAAGTGTGCAATTCCATAAGAATCTTTTGTTTTAGCTGGGAATTCTTACAGAGGTATAAGCGATCTTTGTACCATAATGAATCATTTTGCCAGCTAAATTATCATACGTACTTGAATCTTGTTGTAGCTTTCGAATAAGTGCCCACACTTCTTCATCATTCTTCCATTCCTCTCTTGCTTCGTTTATCCAATCTGGTTGGATAATAGAAATGGCGCACAACAATGCTTCCACATCCTCATCCTTTCTTGAGAGTGCATCTGCCACCACATTTTGCTTCCCTTTTTTGTAGATGATTTCAAAGTCATAACCCAACATCTTTGTGACCCACTTTTGTTGCTCTTCAGAGGATAATCTTTGTTCTAAAAAGTATTTAAGGCTATCATGATCCGTTTTTACCTTGAAGTGTCTTCCCATTAGGTAGGGTCGCCATTTCTTAAGTGCATGGAGTATTGCCAACATTTCCTTCTCATAAATAGCTTTGCTTAAAAACTTTCCCTTGATTGGACGAATTTCAAAAGCAATGGGTCTTTCATCTTGCATTAGAACAGCACCAATTCCATTTCCTGAACCATCACATTCCACAATAAAGGTTTTTGTGAAGTCCGGTGTAGCTAAGACCGGTGCTTGGCACATTGCCTCTTTAAGATGTTCAAAGGCCTTTGTTGCTTCCGAAGTCCATGAAAATGCATCTTTCTTCAATAATGTTATTAGAGGTGCTGCTATTCTCCCATAATTCTTAACAAACTTGCGATAATACCCTGTCAACCCAAGAAATCCTCGCAGAGGCTTTATGGATGTGGGGATTTTCCATTCCTTAATGGCTTTAATTTTGCTAGGGTCTACCTTAACTCCTTCATGAGATAAAATATGACCCAAATATTCCACCTCATGGACTCCAAAGAAACATTTGGATCTTTTTGCATATAATTGTTTCTCCTCCAATAGTTGTAGCACCCTGTCAACATGTTCAACATGATCCTTCCAAGACTTGCTGTAGATTAGTATATCATCAAAAAATACTAACACAAATTTTCTAAGGAATGGTTTGAAAATTGAATTCATCAAACCTTGAAATGTTGAAGGTGCATTAGTAAGGCCAAAAGGAATGACCAAAAATTCATAATGACCCTCATGAGTTCTAAATGTCGTTTTTAGAATGTCTTCAATCTTCATTCTGATTTGATGATATCCCGAACGAAGATCCAACTTGGTGAAGTAAATTGATCCATGCAATTCATCCAGTAATTCATCAATGACAGGAATGGGGAACTTATCTTTAATAGTGAGCTTGTTGAGCTCCCTATAATCCGGACACATGCGCCATGATCCATCCTTCTTGTGTACCAATACTACTGGAGCAGAGAAAGAACTTTGACTTGGTTGAATTATACCAGCCTCTAGCATTTCTGCAACCATACGTTCAATTTCACTTTTTTGGACATAGGGTTATTTGTACGGCCTGATGTTTGGAGGAACACTTCCTGGAATTAGATGAATAGCATGATCATGATCACGCATAGGTGGGAGACCTTTGGGAGTCTCAAATACCTTGGAATGATTGTCCAGGACTTTTTGGAGATCTGGAGAAATAGATGATTCCGATGTGGAAACATCTAGCGAACATAATTGTGCAATTACACCTCTTTGCTCCTATTTTAGAAGCTTTGTCATATCATTAGAGCTGATTATCTTTCCTGGCTTCCCTGCAATACCCCTTAATTCAACTTCCTTTCTTTCCGTAGAAAATTTGATGAAAAGTTCTTGAAAATTAAAAGCTATTGTACCCAAGGATTGTAGCCATTGGACTCCTAGTACAACATCAGCACCTCCCATTGGAATGGAAAGCATTGGGCTAGTCAATACATATTCTCCCATGGATAGCTTGATATTATGGCACCTTCCAGAGAAATTTATTGTTCCTCCATTTGCAATCATCACTTGACACTCTGGTGTTGGATATAGGAAGCAATTCAATTCATTTGCTACCCTACAATGAATAAAATTGTGGGTGCTTCCTGAATCAATCAACACTATTACCTTTTTCTTCTTGATTTGTCCTTCTATCTTGATGGTTTGAGGAGTGGTAATTCCCGCCAATGCATTACAAGATATGATCGGATTTATTTGTTCTTCATCTAGGCTTTGTTCCTAGAGTATATCTTCTTCTTTTGACCTTTCTTGCTCCTTTTCTTCTTCCTCTTCACAATCTATGTAGAATAATTTCTTCTCAGCACACTTATGACATTTAGTGTATTTACTATCACAACTATAACAAAGCCCTTTTGCTCTTTTTTCTTCCAATTGTTGTGGTGTCAACCTTATAGGTTGTGGAAGACTAGGGGCAACCACACTTCCGTCTTTATAGTTGTGAGTGGTATGCTTCCTGGTTGCCATAATTTTGCTTTCTATTTTTCTTGCTAACCTGAATGCCTTCTCTAATGAATCAGGTTCCCAAAGGCGAACATCATGTTGGATATTATCCTTTAAAGACCCTGTTATCACTGAAAATTCTGATGCCAAAATAGCTCACACTAGCTTGAGGACAAAGTGTTTTGCAGCACATAAATCCTTTTGGCAGTTTCGCAGCGCAGCATGTTTTAGGTGATTTCGTAGCGCATAATTCATATTTTGCACTGGCTGCGCTACGAAATTGGGGAAATGAGTTCATTGCCTGATGTTGAGAGGCAAGCTATATTCAGGGAAGCAAAACAACACAACCATAGCCCACCCATATCACCTCTGTCTCCTATGGGTTCTGTGGGAATATCTGACTCGACATGTCACAGTGCTCGATCTTATCATCAATATACAAATAATACTGTTGTGTTTCATTCTCAAGGTTTTTCCTATAATCCCGCTACATTGGCAAGATAATGTTCATAAAGGGAGCTCTTCCAAACAGCTGTTAATTCAATATGCAACTACAATATCTGAAGGTGGATGCAGAATAAACAGATTCGCGGTTTTGTTTCAAAATAATTTCACCATCAGAACATCATAGGGACTGTGGAGGCAGAGCGGATTTCTGTTGATCATGTTGCACACTTAAAACCCTCAGATGAAGATATAAAGATGGCAGTATGACTTCTGGGAAGAACGGGCTTTTGCCACCTTTTCTTGTTTATAATTTGCAAAAAAAGTCTTGAAGAACAGAAAGATATCCTAAGGAGCTTGTTCTTGTTGTTGACATAGAGCATTTAAATCTGTTTGCTGGCCTTGCTGATGGTGTTTAGTGTTTGGTGCAAGTTCAGTCAATATTATCAGAGGATGCTAAAATTGGGATATTACTTGAATATCTCGAGATTAGTTTTAATGAGATGTTGTAGGTGATGTTTGTTACAGGCATATTTCTCTGTTTTAAGCAGTCAACTTCCAGGAGGTATTTAGCGCAGCTGAAAGAATATTTTCGAAAATTGAAAGGGGTTTTTATTCCTAACATACTGAACTAGAAAAACCTCTTTCATTTTCTTCAAATTGATTATGCGCTGGGAGAAACGAGTGACTAAAAGTTGCGCTACGAAACTGTTGTAGGTGCAGTTTTTAATTTCCTGTTTTACACATCTTCTTCAAAGATCGATTCTGGGCAGCTGGAGTAGTGTTTTAAAAAACCAAAAGAGCTTTTTGTTAAGCACGGATTGGTTCACAAAAACCTCCTTCAGTTTTTCCAAATACATTTTCTGTGAGAAATTATGAGCTCTGTCCCAAGACATATTTTTCAGCCAGAACAGCAGTTTCGTAGCAGCTGAAGCTAAACAATCCAATCTCAGTCACTAGTTTTGAACTACAAGTGGAAATGTTGAAAAGGGAATACATGCTGTAATCAAAGATCAGATTGAAGTTTAGCAAGGAGTTTCTATGGCCAAAAAGCTCATTTCATTCAAAGATAACTGTATGCAGGTCACTAATGAAGCAATAAGCAACATGAAGATTATTAAGTTACAGGCCTAGCATAAATGGGTTCATAGGAAAGTTGATGCTGCTCGTGGTAAAGAACGCATTTGAATAAGGAGGTTTAAAAAGTCAAAAGTCCAAGCAAAAAATTCATTAAGGCAAATACACTTTGTTTTAGCAAAAACAGCAATTTCGTAGCGCGCTACGAAACTGCTGTAGGTGTTGTTTTATGATGAAGACAAACAGTTTAATGGTAAGATCAGCAAATTTTGGAAGGAAATGCCTAAGGAACATAAGGGAGACCACATGAGGCTATCCTAGCCATTCAGATAATGACAAGTGTGCCTTTTTGTAAAGGTGAAATATTTTGTCTCAAGTTAAAACTTTTATAAAGGTACTTTATGACCAGTTAGGGTTTGGCAGAAATGGAATACGAGGAGTATTGTTTTGGTTTATACACATGTCCATCAACGAAGCCTCCAACACATCTGAAATATGGTGATGCTCATAAATTTTGGGGTATTAAAGAGCTGGGAACATGTTGCTTAACTTTCGAAGGATGGTGGGAGACAAGGACCGGAAAAACAGGGGTTTGTTCTTATGATCAATGAACCATCAGCGCATTCAGTATCCAATGCTAACCTTGTTCATTGCATCCACTTCTCATTTATCTCGGCCAAGCTAAAAGGAGACAGGTGTCAAGGAGCAAGAAAGAATCATGATACGAGGAAGATAGAATTAGAGATGTAGTTTAATTAGGACTCTTTGTAATTCCAGTTCAGCACTTATTGTATTTAATGAGTCAGTTAATTAGTAGATAGGGGTAATTAGTAATAGTCTTCGAGCTCCCCTCATGCTGGAGGAGGAAGCTCATAGTGGTTAAGGTTGTATCTCTATATATAGATCAGACTTTGATGTAATGGAGGTTGGATGTTTTGGAGAAGACTGTTTTTGGTTTATGTATAAACAAATTTCAGTAATGCAAATGACTGTGTTTTCTTCTCAGGATTCACAATGGATCTTCTTGTTCAAATGTGTGATGGTATTCTTTCTTTAAGGTTCTTTTACAGTTTTGTTAATGCATAATCACTCAGAACTCATGAATCATGCTCTGACTTCCTGTATGCCTTGGCAAACTGTGGTTTCGAAGTTATGTTTGAACATATAGATGTAAAGTGCCCTGATTTCTATGAAAAGATAGTGTTTTGTTTGCTGAGATATGAGAGACTCCATAAGCCCAATGGGAATCAATTCAATGTTGTCCAGCCAGCTTATTTTTCATGTGTCTTATAAGAGTTAGCCATCTTTTCTTGTCATTAGTCAATATTCATAATCTGTGAGAGAGCCCTCTCAGACTAAGGAGGCTAAGCCTTAGTCCAAAGCCTGGTTTGAAATAGTTACACAGAATCTTGCTGATTGGCAGCCTTCAGTGCTTGATTTTGTGATAACATTTTGGTGTGTCTGCCGGGAGCCTGAAGATTATTCATTCCCGAAATTATGAAGCTGAACTTCTGAAGGTAGCAGTAGCTCAAACATCTTTTTGAGGCTGCAAAACTACCTTGGCGACTCCACACATCAAATAAGAAATTGGAAGGTGACTCCACTGCTAGAAGATCAGTAGCTTGATGAAGTTTCAAGATGGATTCTACTGCAAGAATGAATGCCAGGTATGCTCCTATGGATCGGTCTCATATCCCGGGTTTTCCAAATCCTATGCCAAAGGTTGATTGGTTAGATGATCTTCCAATATTTAAAGATGAAAAGAAGGACAATGCTGCTCTTCATCTGGTTAAATTCCATATGCATGTACGCAGTCTTAAGGTTCATTTCCCTGAAGATTGTCTCATGAAAATGTTTATGACCACTTTAGAAGGAAAAGCATGGTCTTGGTATAAAAGTCTGGAAAATGGTTCAATATATTCGCTTGCTAGTTTTCATGATGAATTCTGTGAAATGTATAAAGAAGGTTATCCTTCCTTATTGCTGCTTAAAGATTGTTGTAGACATTCTTTAAGTCTTATTAAGTATTTAGAGGATGGTTATGATGATGATGAATTCACGGATGAAGAAATTTTAGAGGCTCTTCATAACAATGCATTCCAGCACCAAGGAGAAGATATAACATCCCATGAAACACAGCATGAAGATCAGCAGGGGTTTATTTGTGAAACCCATGTTTCATCCTTTGATATTGATGTAGAGATACAGCAGATTTGTCAGGCTTCAGATCATCATGAGAATGAAATCGATTGCAAACAGCAAGAAGAAGTACTGGAAGATAGTTTTTACGACCCTCAGGCAGAGGAAAAGCTTGTTCAATTTTGTAATTCCTTGCAGCAGCTTACTTCAAATAATAATCATAATAGTGAGGAAAATTACATTGTTTGTGAGCATCATTCAGAAAGGCAGTTGGATAGTATATCAAATAAATTTGGTGTGGCTGAGGATAAGTTGTTTGAAGATATAGAATGTTATGAGAATCAGCAAACTAACCATGTGTTTTTTGACCCTATAGCTGAATACATGGAAAAGATTTACTGTTCAGGATTCCAGTTATATTTTCATGTTGAAGAACAGTTACACCTCATGCTGCCTTGGTTACTTCAGTATCTGATTTATTTTTGTTTCAAGCACAGCCAAAGGACTCAAATGTCAGATAAGATAAATGATTGGCTACATTGGAAATATCATGTTGCTTGAGCTACAAGTGGAGCTTGCAGCTGATAGGGTAGGTAGGTAAGATAAATGCAAATAAGCTCAAGGTTGACTGAGCAATTTTTTTTTTTTTAGTAGTGGTAGATATAGACTTCTATCTCCTACAGTGATCATCAAGCTTAAGCCCGAGGTGAAGGCCCAAGGAACTTAAAGAAGATGTTTGTTAAATAAATTTTTATTTGTCATAAATGGATAAGGCACTGGAACTGCAGGTTCTTAGTGTACCACAAGGGCACACTATCCCAAGTGGAGACACTGTTATCACTGAAAATTCTGATGCCAAAATAGCTCATACTAGCTTGAGGACAAAGTGTTTTGCAGCACATAAATCCTTTTGGCAGTTTCGCAGCGCAACATGTTTTAGGTGATTTCGTAGCGCATAATTCATATTTTGCACTGGCTGCGCTACGAAATTGGGGAAATGAGTTCATTGCCTGATGTTGAGAGGCAAGCTATATTCAGGGAAGCAAAACAACACAACCATAGCCCACCCATATCACCTCTGTCTCCTATGGGTTCTGTAGGAATATCTGACTCGACATGTCACAGTGCTGGATCTTATCATCAATATACAAATAATACTGTTGTGTTTCATTCTCAAGGTTTTTCCTATAATCCCGCTACATTGATAAGATAATGTTCATACAGGGAGCTCTTCCAAACAGCTGTTAATTCAATATGCAACTGCAATTTGTGGGTGGATGCAGAATAGACAGATTCGCGGTTTTGTTTCAAAATAATTTCACCATCAGAACATCATAGGGACTGTGGAGGCAGAGCGGATTTCTGTTGATCATGTTGCACACTTAAAACCCTCAGATGAAGATATAAAGATGGCAGTATGACTTCTGGGAAGAACGGGCTTTTGCCACCTTTTCTTGTTTATAATTTGCAAAAAACGTCTTGAAGAACAGAAAGATATCCTAAGGAGCTTGTTCTTGCTGTTGACATAGAGCATTTAA
This sequence comes from Pinus tabuliformis, assembly GCA_031772625.1. Classification (NCBI taxonomy): domain Eukaryota; kingdom Viridiplantae; phylum Streptophyta; class Pinopsida; order Pinales; family Pinaceae; genus Pinus; species Pinus tabuliformis. Next base: position 511,330,722 of record CM062813.1, read on the forward strand.
ATCTGTTTGCTGGCCTTGCTGATGGTGTTTAGTGTTTGGTGCAAGTTCAGTCAATATTATCAGAGGATGCTAAAATTGGGATATTACTTGAATATCTCGAGATTAGTTTTAATGAGATGCTGTAGGTGATGTTTGTTACAGGCATATTTCTCTGTTTTAAGCAGTCAACTTCCAGGAGGTATTTAGCGCAGCTGAAAGAATATTTTCGAAAATTGAAAGAGGTTTTTATTCCTAACATACTGAACTAGAAAAACCTCTTTCAGTTTCTTCAAATTGATTATGAGCTGGGAGAAACGAGTGACTAAAAGTTGCGCTACGAAACTGCTGTAGGTGCAGTTTTTAATTTCCTGTTTTACACATCTTCTTCAAAGATCGATTCTGGGCAGCTGGAGTAGTGTTTTAAAAAACCAAAAGAGGTTTTTGTTAAGAACGGATTGGTTCACAAAAACCTCCTTAATTTTTTCCAAATACATTTTCTATGAGAAATTATGAGCTCTGTACCAAGACATATTTTTCACCCAGAACAGCAGTTTCGTAGCAGCTGAAGCTAAACAATCCAATCTCAGTCACTAGTTTTGAACTACAAGTGGAAATGTTGAAAAGGGAATACATGCTATAAAAAAAGATCAGATTGAAGTTTAGCAAGGAGTGTCTATGGCCGAAAAGCTCATTTCATTCAAAGATAACTGTATGCAGGTCACTAATGAAGCAATAAGCAACATGAAGATTATTAAGTTACAGGCCTAGCATAAATGGGTTCATAGGAAAGTTGATGCTGCTCGTGGTAAAGAACGCATTTGAATAAGGAGGTTTAAAAAGTCAAAAGTCCAAGCAAAAAATTCCTTAAGGCAAATACACTTTGTTTTAGCAAAAACAGCAGTTTCGTAGCGCGCTACGAAACTGCTGTAGGTGTTGTTTTATGATGAAGACAAACAGTTTAATGGTAAGATCAGCAAATTTTTGAAGGAAACGCCTAAGGAACATAAGGGAGACCACATGAGGCTATCCTAGCCATTCAGATAATGACAAGTGTGCCTTTTTGTAAAGGTGAAATATTTTGTCTCAAGTTAAAACTTTTATAAAGGTACTTTATGACCAGTTAGGGTTTGGCAGAAATGGAATACGAGGAGTATTGTTTTGGTTTATACACATGTCCATCAACGAAGCCTCCAACACATCTGAAATACGGTGATGCTCATAAATTTTGGGGTATTAAAGAGCTGGGAACATGTTGCTTAACTTTCGAAGGATGGTGGGAGACAAGGACCGGAAAAACAGGGGTTTGTTCTTATGATCAATGAACCATCAGCGCATTCAGTATCCAATGCTAACCTTGTTCATTGCATCCACTTCTCAGTTATCTAGGCCAAGCTAAAAGGAGACAGGTGTCAAGGAGAAAGAAAGAATCATGATACGAGGAAGATAGAATTAGAGATATAGTTTAATTAGGACTCTTTGTAATTCCAGTTCAGCACTTATTGTATTTAATGAGTCAGTTAATTAGTAGATAGGGGTAATTAGTAATAGTCTTCGAGCTCCCCTCATGCTGGAGGAGGAAGCTCATAGTGGTTAAGGTTGTATCTCTATATATAGATCAGACTTTGATGTAATGGAGGTTGGATGTTTTGGAGAAGACTGTTTTTGGTTTATGTATAAACAAATTTCAGTAATGCAAATGACTGTGTTTTCTTCTCAGGATTCACAATGGATCTTCTTGTTCAAATGTGTGATGGTATTCTTTCTTTAAGGTTCTTTTACAGTTTTGTTAATGCATAATCACTCAGAACTCATGAATCATGCTCTGACTTCCTGTATGCCTTGGCAAACTGTGGTTTCGAAGTTATGTTTGAACATATAGATGTAAAGTGCCCTGATTTCTATGAAAAGATAGTGTTTTGTTTGCTGAGATATGAGAGACTCCATAAGCCCAATGGGAATCAATTCAATGTTGTCCAGCCAGCTTATTTTTCATGTGTCTTATAAGAGTTAGCCATCTTTTCTTGTCATTAGTCAATATTCATAATCTGTGAGAGAGCCCTCTCAGACTAAGGAGGCTAAGCCTTAGTCCAAAGCCTGGTTTGAAATAGTTACACAGAATCTTGCTGATTGGCAGCCTTCAGTGCTTGATTTTGTGATAACATTTTGGTGCGTCTGCCGGGATCCTGAAGATTATTCATTCCCAAAATTATGAAGCTGAACTTCTGAAGGTAGCAGGAGCTCAAACATCTTTTTGAGGCTGCAAAACTACCTTGGCGACTCCACACATCAAATAAGAAATTGGAAGGTGACTCCACTGCTAGAAGATCAGTAGCTTGATGAAGTTTCAAGATGGATTCTACTGCAAGAATGAATGCCAGGTATGCTCCTATGGATCGGTCTCATATCCCGGGTTTTCCAAATCCTATGCCAAAGGTTGATTGGTTAGATGATCTTCCAATATTTAAAGATGAAAAGAAGGACAATGCTGCTCTTCATCTGGTTAAATTCCATATGCATGTACGCAGTCTTAAGGTTCATTTCCCTGAAGATTGTCTCATGAAAATGTTTATGACCACTTTAGAAGGAAAAGCATGGTCTTGGTATAAAAGTCTGGAAAATGGTTCAATATATTCGCTTGCTAGTTTTCATGATGAATTCTGTGAAATGTATAAAGAAGGTTATCCTTCCTTATTGCTGCTTAAAGATTGCTGTATACATTCTTTAAGCCTTATTAAGTATTTAGAGGATGGTTATGATGATGATGAATTCACGGATGAAGAAATTTTAGAGGCTCTTCATAACAATGCATTCTAGCACCAAGGAGAAGATATAACATCCCATGAAACACAGCATGAAGATCAGCAGGGGTTTATTTGTGAAACCCATGTTTCATCCTTTGATATTGATGTAGAGATACAGCAGATTTGTCAGGCTTCAGATCATCATGAGTATGAAATCGATTGCAAACAGCAAGAAGAAGTACTGGAAGATAGTTTTTACGACCCTCAGGCAGAGGAAAAGCTTGTTCAATTTTGTAATTCCTTGCAGCAGCTTACTTCAAATAATAATCATAATAGTGAGGAAAATTACATTGTTTGTGAGCATCATTCAGAAAGGCAGTTGGATAGCATATCAAATAAATTTGGTGTGGCTGAGGATAAGTTGTTTGAAGATATAGAATGTTATGAGAATCAGCAAACTAACCATGTGTTTTTTGACCCTATAGCTGAATACATGGAAAAGATTTACTGTTCAGGATTCCAGTTATATTTTCATGTTGAAGAACAGTTACACCTCATGCTGCCTTGGTTACTTCAGTATCTGATTTATTTTTGTTTCAAGCACAGCCAAAGGACTCAAATGTCAGATAAGATAAATGATTGGCTACATTGGAAATATCATGTTGCTTGAGCTACAAGTGGAGCTTGCAGCTGATAGGGTAGGTAGGTAAGATAAATGCAAATAAGCTCAAGGTTGACTGAGCAATTTTTTTTTTTTAGTAGTGGTAGATATAGACTTCTATCTCCTACAGTGATCATCAAGCTTAAGCCCGAGGTGAAGGCCCAAGGAACTTAAAGAAGATGTTTGTTAAATAAATTTTTATTTGTCATAAATGGATAAGGCACTGGAACTGCAGGTTCTTAGTGTACCACAAGGGCACACTATCCCAAGTGGAGCCACTGTTATCACTGAAAATTCTGATGCCAAAATAGCTCACACTAGCTTGAGGACAAAGTGTTTTGCAGCACATAAATCCTTTTGGCAGTTTCGCAGCGCAGCATGTTTTAGGTGATTTCGTAGCGCATAATTCATATTTTGCACTGGCTGCGCTACGAAATTGGGGAAATGAGTTCATTGCCTGATGTTGAGAGGCAAGCTATATTCAGGGAAGCAAAACAACACAACCATAGCCCACCCATATCACCTCTGTCTCCTATGGGTTCTGTGGGAATATCTGACTCGACATGTCACAGTGCTGGATCTTATCATCAATATACAAATAATACTGTTGTGTTTCATTCTCAAGGTTTTTCCTATAATCCCGCTACATTGGCAAGATAATGTTCATACAGGGAGCTCTTCCAAACAGCTGTTAATTCAATATGCAACTGCAATATCTGAAGGTGGATGCAGAATAGACAGATTCGCGGTTTTGTTTCAAAATAATTTCACCATCAGAACATCATAGGGACTGTGGAGGCAGAGCGGATTTCTGTTGATCATGTTGCACACTTAAAAACCTCAGATGAAGATATAAATATGGCAGTATGACTTCTGGGAAGAACGGGCTTTTGCCACCTTTTCTTGTTTATAATTTGCAAAAAAAGTCTTGAAGAACAGAAAGATATCCTAAGGAGCTTGTTCTTGCTGTTGACATAGAGCATTTAAATCTGTTTGCTGGCCTTGCTGATGGTGTTTAGTGTTTGGTGCAAGTTCAGTCAATATTATCAGAGGATGCTAAAATTGGGATATTACTTGAATATCTCGAGATTAGTTTTAATGAGATGCTGTAGGTGATGTTTGTTACAGGCATATTTCTCTGTTTTAAGCAGTCAACTTCCAGGAGGTATTTAGCGCAGCTGAAAGAATATTTTCGAAACTTGAAAGAGGTTTTTATTCCTAACATACTGAACTAGAAAAACCTCTTTCAGTTTCTTCAAATTGATTATCATCTGGGAGAAACGAGTGACTAAAAGTTGCGCTACGAAACTGTTGTAGGTGCAGTTTTTAATTTCCTGTTTTACACATCTTCTTAAAAGATCGATTCTGGGCAGCTTGAGTAGTGTTTTAAAAAACCAAAAGAGGTTTTTGTTAAGCACGGATTGGTTCACAAAAACCTCCTTCAGTTTTTCCAAATACGTTTTCTGTGAGAAATTATGAGCTCTGTCCCAAGACATATTTTTCAGCCAGAACAGCAGTTTCGTAGCAGCTGAAGCTAAACAATCCAATCTCAGTCACTAGTTTTGAACTACAAGTGGAAATGTTGAAAAGGGAATACATGCTGTAATCAAAGATCAGATTGAAGTTTAGCAAGGAGTGTCTATGGCCGAAAAGCTCATTTCATTCAAAGATAACTGTATGCAAGTCACTAATGAAGCAATAAGCAACATGAAGATTATTAAGTTACAGGCCTAGCATAAATGGGTTCATAGGAAAGTTGATGCTGCTCGTGGTAAAGAACGCATTTGAATAAGGAGGTTTAAAAAATCAAAAGTCCAAGCAAAAAATTCCTTAAGGCAAATACACTCTGTTTTAGCAAAAACAGCAGTTTCGTAGCGCGCTACGAAACTGCTGTAGGTGTTGTTTTATGATGAAGACAAACAGTTTAATGGTAAGATCAGCAAATTTTTGAAGGAAACGCCTAAGGAACATAAGGGAGACCACATGAGGCTATCCTAACCATTCAGATAATGACAAGTGTGCCTTTTTGTAAAGGTGAAATATTTTGTCTCAAGTTAAAACTTTTATAAAGGTACTTTATGACCAGTTAGGGTTTGGCAGAAATGGAATACGAGGAGTATTGTTTTGGTTTATACACATGTCCATCAACGAAGCCTCCAACACATCTGAAATATGGTGATGCTCATAAATTTTGGGGTATTAAAGAGCTGGGAACATGTTGCTTAACTTTCGAAGGATGGTGGGAGACAAGGACCGGAAAAACAGGGGTTTGTTCTTATGATCAATGAACCATCAGCGCATTCAGTATCCAATGCTAACCTTGTTCATTGCATCCACTTCTCAGTTATCTTGGCCAAGCTAAAAGGAGACAGGTGTCAAGGAGAAAGAAAGAATCATGATACGAGGAAGATAGAATTAGAGATGTAGTTTAATTAGGACTCTTTGTAATTCCAGTTCAGCACTTATTGTATTTAATGAGTCAGTTAATTAGAAGATAGGGGTAATTAGTAATAGTCTTCGAGCTCCCCTCATGCTGGAGGAGGAAGCTCATAGTGGTTAAGGTTGTATCTCTATATATAGATCAGACTTTGATGTAATGGAGGTTGGATGTTTTGGAGAAGACTGTTTTTGGTTTATGTATAAACAAATTTCAGTAATGCAAATGACTGTGTTTTCTTCTCAGGATTCACAATGGATCTTCTTGTTCAAATGTGTGATGGTATTCTTTCTTTAAGGTTCTTTTACAGTTTTGTTAATGCATAATCACTCAGAACTCATGAATCATGCTCTGACTTCCTGTATGCCTTGGCAAACTGTGGTTTCGAAGTTATGTTTGAACATATAGATGTAAAGTGCCCTGATTTCTATGAAAAGATAGTGTTTTGTTTGCTGAGATATGAGAGACTCCATAAGCCCAATGGGAATCAATTCAATGTTGTCCAGCCAGCTTATTTTTCATGTGTCTTATAAGAGTTAGCCATCTTTTCTTGTCATTAGTCAATATTCATAATCTGTGAAAGAGCCCTCTCAGACTAAGGAGGCTAAGCCTTAGTCCAAAGCCTGGTTTGAAATAGTTACACAGAATCTTGCTGATTGGCAGCCTTCAGTGCTTGATTTTGTGATAACAGACCCTATGAACACATCAATCCTATGCTCCTCTGGAATATCTTTTACCCTTATGTTCAATTTTTGGAACTCCTCAATGTGCTCCATTACTGAACCCTTTTGTTTGAGACTTATCAATTAGCTAAAAAAGGTGTTGCTTTTTGTATCTTCATAATGTGCTATCAATTCTTCCGTAAAAATTTCCCAAGTGATAAATTTTTTACGAGAGCAAAGCCATTGATACCATACAAACTGATTTGGTTCCAAATATACAGTTGCCATACGTACCTTTTGTGTGTTTTGCACATTATTGAGATCGAAGAATTGCTCCATCTGTAATATCCATGTGGCAGGATCCTTGCCATCAAACTTCCTCATATCAATTTTTGGAATATGGTGAGTCTTCGATCCAACATTAGCATCTATGGAATCATGATTAACATTTCTTTTATTCTCATCATGAGTTTCCCTTAGTACCCTTTCATCCTTAGTGCCCATTTCTTGTAGCAACTTATTCATATTTATCTTCAATTCATCCATGTATGTCTTCAAATCTGCCATGTCTCTCTTCAAATCTATGTTCGAATCATCCATCTTAGCTTCCATGCCCTTTATCTTAGATTCCATGCCATTTATCTTAGCTTCTGTTAGCTTTTGTGAGCGTGACATTTGTTGCACTTGTTCTTGTAATTTTGATATATCATGTAGCATTTCTTCCTCTTCTTCATGAGTCATGCTAGAGCTTTCAGGTTCCTTACTAGGTGTTCGCATTTTCTTTCCTCGAGGCATCAGTTACCGATAATAATGCTTTACTATGCCCTTTGAATTCCGTTAAACCAATCTTACACAAAAATTTAAAAAAAACTACACACCTTTTTTCACTTTATAGAAGCCTGATATTAAATCTGATGTATCTTTGTAATTTCAGATCATCCAATTCTGAAATTGTGATATGTAGTATCCTTCTGTGTCCTCTTTCCAATTCGACAAGTCTGACCCAAATTGGATTCTCCAAGGAAGAGTTATGTGAAATCTCCCACAGTGACTTGCTTTTAGACTAGTTCAGTAGAGCGAACTTGTACGACATGCCACGAGTCACTATTTCAACCTTTGAATCTGAAACACACATAAAAGAAACTACAGTCTGTCCTCTTTCTGTACCTTCTTACGAAATTTCAATCTCATCCCTAGAGAGAAAGTTATGACGATTTTCCCCAGGCCACCTGTTTTGAATGTAATTCAGGAGTCTGCAAAAACACCAACTTCCTCAGATCATATCTCCGCAAATATCACACGAAAAGCTCTGAAATTCGGACCCAAGGTTCAGTGCGATTTCTTCTCAAATGGGTTTTTTTGCGACTTCTAAAACATCACAGAAAAAAAGTTATAGCGAAAATGCCACGATGACCTGTTTGGAGCAGCAAAACCCTAGAATCCAAAGCTCTGATACCAAATGTTATGAAACCAACTCAAGAAAAGATAGAAAAGATAGATCAACGCCTTAGAATTCAGCCTCTTCGAGGGGGCAACCTCCTTTACATTACATAAATGAACAATTCTTTGATGATACAAATGACAAAACCTCCTTTCTATATATAGGAGTCTAAGGAGTCATAATATAATCCAACCGACCTAACAATAATAATATAAAGCCACAAAAATAACAATAGAGGGATTCTATGGGGCACAGAAATAACAACATGGGGGTAATAGGGGTACAACAATATAAATAAGGGGTATAACTACAATAGTAATGGGGTAATCACTAGTATTATAGGGACCCAACAACCCCTCTGCCTTGGCTCTTGACTATCCCCACCACAATCTGCTACAAACTCCTATAACCTGGGGCTAAGGTTCTGACCCAACCCCCTTTCCCATCAGCTTCGTTAAACCTTATGCCTGGGGTCTTGTTTTATGGGTGATGACCATGGGCTAGGGCTAGGCCTCGAGCCCCTTGGTCTCTACTCCTACCATGGTCGTGTGGGATGCATGGTGACCGTGGATTGGGGCTTAGCCTCGGCTCCTTCCCCCAATTCGATTCCAATTAAACTATAAATAAAAAAAATTCCCTATGGTTATTAAGAACCATGATCAACGAAGTTGGTAAAGGCTTGGAATGTCATTTAGGAGGTCAGGGGTTCAATCCTGACCAAGCCTCTATCTAATCATTGCCAAAATTTCAATGCATCCTAGAGGTCCAATGTGGTAGCCCATGATTGGGCCACGTGGCACCATCATATTGGTCCACTTTAAAATCCCACGAACAAATCAAAAACACCAAAAAATTGATGAACCAGAAAAGGACACTTGGAGACATTTGGTTGGTCTGTACCTTCATAGTCACCCTATTGACTCCACTGTATGGTCACCCAATCAGTGGCCTAGTCAACAAACCTGCTCCTTTTTTAGTTGTTAGGCCAAACGATCATAACACAATAACTTTAGCATACGGTGTTGGATTGAGGTGAAACGAACATCATTGGATTCATAACAATGAGAAATTCAACTTGACACTAGTTTCAAGACTTTCTGGGCACTTTTATTCTTGAGTTAAAATTTGATCACCTAATCACATATCCCCACTAGGAACTTTTAGACTCCAAAATTTTACTTCTCCTAGTAAATAAAATGAAGTTGAAACTAAAAATCATCCAAAAACTCAATCCAAAATGCTTACTTTCCAATTGGTGCCTTTCAAGCCCCAATCAAGGCACTTCACCTATTTTCTTTGGGAAGACCTACTGTCATGTTAAGAATCAAGCAAAAATTCTTATTGTTGATGTAGGAACAAAAACATTGATGAGTGGAATCTGAAAATTCTCTTTAATCTCATATTTTCACTGCTCAAAACAACTTCATCTTGAAGTTAAATTGTTGAAGACAAACTTGACTCTATCTTGAAATCAGAAACAACATAAACTTGCTTTACCATCCTCAAACTGAGCTTGTACACAAAAGTAAATTGCTGCAAAATTTTAATGATATAATTGGCTTTTCCTTAAAAAACATAGTCATCTTGTACAATCTTAAAACAAAGATTCTATTCACAACAAGTTTCATCTTGAATACTTGCATCGGTGAGTACATGAGAAACTTGTAGACAAACTTGGACAACAACATGTACATTCCAAAAGCCCTTGAACATATGGAATTATAAACAAGCCAATACATAACAACAATGAAAACACATACTCTTTTCACATAGTGACAATTATTGTTCACTTTTAAAAAATTCCCAAACAGGTAAACAACAACAAGTAATTACAAATTTACAAAGCAACTTTACAAACAAGTCTACCCCACCTTTGCCTCTCCTAGGCTTATAGGTTCTCTTTTTGCATCATCTTTGGCTTGAAGGTTGCATTAGGATTATTGCAAGTTCTCTTTGTCGCCTCTTGCTTCCCTTGCATTAGGTTTCACACTCTCTTTTTCCTTCTTAGAACAAAACTTCGGATGTAATTTCCAACATTGTTCATTGCCATGCCCATGCATCTTCAAATGGGTACAAAAGAAATTTCTCTTGCTTGCCAACAAAGAAGTCCTCTCATGCAAAGGAGATTCATTATCCCTGATGCCTAGAATATGATCCATTCTTTTAAAAATTACCATATGTTGCTCATAAACAACCACACAATGGTCAAATTCATCACAGAAAGTACAAGGGTACATATTCCACAAGTAGCCAAAATTACCATGCATTGGAAAACACCCATGATATATATACCTGTCTCTTGGGTTGCATCTTTGACGGAGTGGAGTGGATGATGACATGCAAGTTTCCTTCACACATTCATCTCACTTGGGAGACAAATGAACATTGTCACCACCATATTGGTGTGACATTGCATCCTCAGATGGTTGATGTGCCTCAAACCATTTAGCGCATTCTCCAAACTCCCTTTGACCATATCCCAATCCCTAATACTTTGGTCTCTCCTCAACCATGATTGATTGGTAATTCCTTGACCATTGATGTCGAGGCCTCCTCCTTCATAACCCATTTTAGAAAGCTGCTTCATACCAATTCCTTTGGTATGTTGCTCAAATGCTTCAAAAGAGGTGATATGCACATAAACAAAAGGAATTGTACTTGAAATTTTTATTACCTCCTTAAACTTGTCATTCATCTTTTCAACTTTTGATGATGATGACGATATTGCAGGAAACTCTAGCCACCCACTCTTACCAACTAGTATATGGTGAGAATCTTGGAGATGCTTGCAAAATGCACATGCATCATCTTCCTCATATGGTCCATTACCATTGTTTGAAACATGACCACATATTGGTTTCATTCTCGAGGTTTCTTTTGTTGTCACGAGAGTGGAACTTTCAACAACTTTTTCTTCAAGCACATGTTGCAATTGAAGGCGCATATGCCTCTTCTCCTCTTCATCCATCTCTAGCATTCTTCTCAACTCAATGCTCTACATACGAAGAGCCAAATTCAGCTCCTCTAGCCCTTGGATACTCTTCTTGCCCATTCAAGCAACTTGGTCAAATTTTGCTCTGATACCAATTGATTTGAAAATGGATGAGGTAGCCAATTTCCTCTTCTCTAAAACCAAACAAGGACCATTTTGACACTTTGCAAGGAAAAATGGGTCTTAACATAAAACAAGTTTTGTCCAAAATTTCTCTTCAAATCATGAGTTATTCTTCACATGTAAACTTAACATAAGAAACATAATATCTCATAACTCATACAAGCATCATGAATAGCATAACAAAATATTTGGTGATGGAGTTCACCATTCTTGGGCTACATCTTCGGGCCTACCAACATAGCTAGACCGCTCCCTATATTCAGTGTAATAAGAAGTACATAAAAGTTTGTTGATGAAAACATGTAGCTTTTTCCCCTTCAATGTTCTCCTACAAAGAACTCTCACATAAAAAAAAACACAAGGTATCTCCTACAAAGACCCTATAATCCAAACTAAAAATGAGCTTACATGAGCATATGAGCACTTCAATTCCACACTGAAGCACATAGACAAATATTTCCTCAACATAACGTAGTGAGAAAAATAAACCTGAGTTGAACCCTGCAAGTAACAGCCATTGCAGTTGACTTCTGAAGGTAATAAAACCCCTACAAGGCCTTCTCCATGCTCAAACACCTTCAAGAACTGCTTCAAAACCCTGATTGATCCATACACCCTTGGTTTTCAACCTGAAAAAGACTCCTTAGATGTGCTCAAATCAGCAATTAGAGGTCACCATTGGATCCAGAATATCCAAAAACCCCTAAGTGGACTCTTCTTGAGCTCAATTTGGCCAAAAAAACTCCAAAATATATGGATCCACAAGCTCTTCATGTATTTTTGTCGTTATTCATCCTACAAATCAAACTAATAGTCTAATTGTCCTACAAATTTTCCCTGTTTTCTACTGTGGAGGTGACATATTCGCGTGTCAAAGGTGCAATTTGTTGGACAATTAAATTTCCAAATAACACCTTAGCTCTGAAAAATAAGGTCCAGTGTTGGGTTTTATGGTGAATGTGGTCGGGGGCTGGGCTAACCGCCTGCCCCCACCACTCCACACCTGACTCTGCTTACCATGGTCACCTCAAAGCCCATAAGGCCAAGGGTCGGGCTAACAGCCCACCCCCATCGGGCTAGCACCCTATGCACCCGCCGATGGTTTCGCGCTTCTCCATAGAACTCGGGGTAGGTGCTTATCTCCACCCCTTGGCCTTGGCTCCCAACTATCCTCTCCATTGTTCACTGTAAACTTATATAACCTAGGGCTAGGGCTCTAACCCAGCCCCCTTTCCCGTTATTTCTGTTAAACCTTCTGTCTGGGGTCATGTGTTATGGGTGATGATCATGGGCTGGGGCTAGGCCCCGAGCCCCTTGGTCTCTTCTCTTGCCGCGATCGTGTGGGATGCATGGTGACCGGGGGTTGGCGCTTAGCCCTGACCCCTTCCCCTAATTCAATTCCAATTAAACTTTAAATATAAAAAATTCCCTATGGTTATTAAGAACCATGAGTAGAAGAGTTGGTAAAGGCTTGGATTGTTGGTTGGGAGGTCGGGGGTTTGATCCCCCCCGAGCTTTTGTCTGATCGTTGCCAAAAATTTAATATGCCCTAGAGGTGCCACATGGCAGCCCATGATGGGGCCATGTGGCACCATCCTATTGGTCCACTTCAAAAGCCCACGAACCAATAAAAAATGCCCAAAAATCAAAGAACTAGAAAAGGACACTTGGTGACATCTGGTTGGTCCGTACTTGCATAGTCACCTTGTTGACTCAACTATACAGTCACACAGTCAACTGACTTGCTCCTTTTTTAGATGTTGGGCCAAATGATCATAATGCAATAACTTGAGCATATGGTCTTGAATTGAGGTGAAACAAACGTTGTTGGATTCAGAATGACGAGCACTTCGACTTGATGCCTATTTCAAGACTTTCTGGGCACTTTCATTCTTGAGATGAAATTTGATCATGTGATCATATAGCTCCTGAGGAAGGTCATTTTTGTTTTGTTTTTTCAATTCCACTTACTTAATTGTACTTGGGGAGTTGAATCATATCATAGTAACTCTTTGCAACATGTTTACCCTGGTGGGCCGGTTAGCTTGGGTAAATGTGAGAGGAGGGTGGTTACAATACTGTTCATTCTACATAGTTGCATATATTGTTGAATAATGTAATAATGTTGTGGGGTGAATTCAATGTGTAAATGATGAAATGCAATTATCTAAAGCAAAGAACAATATAACCCTAAGAAAAATTTAACATTGTATCAGAGTTGGGTTAATGAAAAGTCATTGAAGATCACCCCTATATAAACACCATTGATGGAAGCAAGAGAAGATGGAGGGGACCTAAAAGAAATATAGGGTTTGAAGGAAACCCTAAGAAATATAATTATTAGGGTTTGATGCATATCATGTAGGAAACCCTGGAATATGATAAAGGATTGAGTTTTGCAATCTAAAAACCCCAGCGCGATCAATAAGGAAATCTTCCAACATAACCCTAGTTGGGCTAAGTCTCAATTATGCCTTGGTTATTGATTAATTCAATGGATATATTGAAGGAAACATTTTTATATGTGTTGTAGCCTAAACTTCTAAGCCAATATGTCTTTCTAATTCTTAAATGATGAGGATCTTTCAAATCAAATCTATGGAATATGGAGCACCTTTATGAGACTGGATTGGTATGGTGATCATTCCAAAATGAATTTATCAATTCTTAGTACACCACACACTTTGGAATCATTGTGCAATGGGTGGATTTCACTCGTTATTTAGATGATTTCCTAATTATGTTTGATATGAATCAAGGAAAAGGGAATCTAAAATCCCCTTTCAAATAAATAGAATCTTTCTTGGGCAGGGAAGCAAAATGGAGAATTAAGAATCGGGGGATATGTCTCTCTATTGGCAATCACATCTTTTCCATTTTCAATAGTCGGTAATAGCTTTGTGTGGAATTTCTAATCAAGTTCAAGTTGGATCTGATGCGATATTGGATATATCCCCTCCATCTTTTCATCTGTGGATATAATCTCACTATAAAAATTTATACAGCATTATCCTCTCGCAAATTTGGGATATTGATTTCAAAGCAAACATATACAAGGCACTGAGGGGAGGAGGTCATACCATGTTGCACGATGCAAATCATTTAAATATTGTTATATATCAATAAATGGAAACATAAGGTTGTTATGTTGGCCCTTAGGGATTAACATTCTTTCCAAAGGAGAAAATGTTGTTGCAGTGAAATGGAGCTCGAGCTGTGAGATCGATGATAACTCTACCATGCATCGTCTAGCCAACGATGATAGCTCATGGGAAGATATGTGTTACAAATAATTTTCAACAGAATTGATAGATGTTTTAATTATATTCACAAACTATGGCAATCTATCGAAAAGGGGGAGGGCATTCTATTTATGTGGACATATATTAGAAAAAAGAGGGCCCTTCGTCCAAAGTATGGCCAAGATCTACGATAGGGTATGTCACCTTTATAAACGCCGCAGAGAATCTCAGACAATGTATGTTGATGGAGAGGGGCCTTTGATTTCCCTTGGGGATTTTTCCAAGTTTATGGCTACTATTACTACCACTCTGTTTACAGTGCATTCAAAGGAAAACACTGTTACAGTTTTCAGAAGGGATGTTTCATGTGCCCCCTCTTCAGATGGAAACTATGTTGGCATTTACTTGAGAGTAATGCCATTTCAGCATTCTTCTCAAGTTGAAACTGTAAAATTGGCAGCCCTTCCAGAGCACTAATTATTATGGCAAGGTGGCTTTGAGGTAAGGAACAAGTGAAATCCTTCAAACTACTATGAAGGATTACAAGCCCATTCATCAACTTGTGCAACACAAAAGTATTTGATGTTGCTATGAAGTTTCCTTATCGATTTCTGTCATAAGAAGTTCCTCGCTTGAGATCATGGAAAATACAATTTCAGTGCAGTCGCCCATGTGAATAAAATATTGCACTCTACTTTTTGCGAAAGATATCAAGAGTTATGAAAAGTCCTACAAAATTTTGTTGGAGCGTTATATAAAGGGTGTCAGCTAAGATTTTCAAGGTGGCAGATAAATATGTCAATTCTTCTAAGCATGCAACCATTTAATGCAATTGCTCATCCCTTTGGACGAGTGTTAATTCTAGAAGTCAGCTAGAAATATGCAGAACACTTTAAAAGAAAAATGTAAGAGGTCGTTGTTGATTATTATAGAACTCATCACTGCAGATGACACATCGTTGTCAGTTAGCAAGGAATGACAGACTGCCACAGAATGCATCTTTTGAGTTTTTTACACAATACCAGGGTGTATTTGCTGATAACACTTCTGGAAACGAAGAGGACGATGACGAGAATGAAGCAAAGGACTTCATTTTTCAAGATTTGACTTTGCAAAGTAGGTGTAGAAATAACTGATGGTCCTCAATAATTATTTCCAGATCCAAAAAGTTCTCGGCAGCATAAGTTACATGAAGGTTATTCCAAAGACGGTCTCCATAAATGGTTTTTCCCATACTGCTCATCAATGAATTAACAGTCGCGATTAAACCCATGGACACCTGCTCCTCATTCCAAAAACCACCAGCGGTGGTCCTAGAGGTGGTTTTGGGTTTTATGAAACAACAAAATTTTTACTGGCATAAATAAACGATGAAGCCTAGGATTCATGCCCATGTATTATCCACCTCAGCATTAATGCCACACAAAACCTGTAAAAAATTCGAATACTTTCTATTGTATTACTACAAAATTAGAATTTTAGTTTATTTTATTAATTAAGAGAGAAAGGCACCTGCAAAAATTATTGTCCATATTTGTAAAGGGCTTGGGTTTACAAAGGATGGTTTTTATCAGATAAACTCTCTCGAAAAGTGAGATAATTCTGTAACGGACAAAAAGTGAGTTCCCAAGCTGGTTTTGTTTTAACATTTAGTTAATTAGGTTTGGGGAACTAAAATAAAGGGAAAAATTAAAACATAGTAAGGTTTCGGGGGTTCAGAGGCCAGCTCTCCATGAATGGAATTGTAAACAGAAAATCTCTCTGAAACCAGAAAAACACATTGCAGTTTGATTCCAACTTTGGGTAGTTACAGCCATGTTTTCTTTTTTTTGTTTTGATTTTCATGAATATTTTTCCTCTGTCAAAGTGAGTGTAATGAAGTTAGCTTATTTTTATCAACATATTTACGAATGTTGTTTTCTCAGCAGAGATTACCTGCAAACCTTATTTAAAGAAGCCTTAAAGGGTGCTTTCCCAGCCTTTCAATATTCTTTCTATAGTAGTTATTTCCATATTCTTAATTTCCATCTTTATTTTCTTCAAACCCCTTCTTCAGTCCAAGACCCTGCAACTCTCAGAGTTTCTCTAGTCATTTTGTGTTGGAAATCTACGCTTTTAGAATTAGAAGTTTTGGTTGCAAGCCCTGATGGCATGTCCCTTCGGTCACATATTTTAAAACTTCATGTTCGCCCACAACCAAGAATTGTCTCAGAGAGTTACAACAATATGGATAATGGAGGGTAAAGACTCTTGAACACTAGTTCAAGAGGGAGATGATCACTTCTCATTAGAGATAAGTACCTTTCATATTTACGTTATTTCTTTGTGACATTATTCTTGTTTTGACTTATTGTTTTGATTATTTCTTTTACTTCCTTCATATTTGAGTATTTGAATACTTCTAACCTCCTAATGAGATGTGACAAGTAGATCCTTCTTCAGGATCATATAAGGTGCAGGAAAGGAGAGCTAGTGCAGAAAGAGAAGAGCTAGTGTCAAAAAAGGAAAGAGGTATCTGATGAAAGTTATTGAAATTTTTCAAAGTATCATCTAAAATAAAAGTGCTCCAGTTGTTAATAACAATAAGATCTACAAGTTGCAAAGGTATATAAATACTATGAGGTATGTATAGTGTATTGTTTCAATGTTATGATTTAGTTGCAAGATTGAAAGGCAAGTTAAGACCTCAAGTATGATGGGAATATCACCTTCATATATGAAAGTTGATTCTGACACCCCCAGGATCTGGGTGACCAAGGCAAATCACCCTGTGCTCCTGATGGGATCCACCATGTGGTGATTGACCCTCAATAAATGGCATCCACTCGATCTCACATCTACATACATTCCCTTGCCTTGGAATGCACAACTCACCCTATCAACTCAGAATTATATTTTGCAGCAACTCGGCCTCATGGTTATTTCTCTCTAGGTTACATTCCTCTATTCTCCGCGCTACTCCTTCTGACTTTAATTCTACCACTCTCGACCCTTGTATCTTAACCATGAGCAGTGACAGAGGCAAGGGCCTCCACCCTAGCCAAGGCAGATGGCGTGGGCATCCCCCAACCAATCTAGATGACGCCTTCGTGACCACTCTCTTCAACCATAACATCTTTAACCGCATTCGTAGAAAAAAATTCGACATGGAGGAAGAGGAGACTTGTAGAGGACACACTTCCCTTTGAACTCCCTAAAATATCCTGGCTCAAAAGCTAAAGGATAAAGAGAAAGACAAAGCCAAGGTAGCCAATTGGATTGTGGAGTTGTCTATGCATTTCATTCATTGTTCCTCCTCACTTAAAAGACTAGCTAGAGATCTCAGTATTGCCTAACCCCTAAACCTCGCATCCCCTAGTATTTCCCCCTTGCGCTCCCCTCTTGCCAACTCTTCTCTTCCCTCCCCCCACAAAGCTCCTCCTCCTCCCTCCCCCCGCAAAGCTCCTCCTCCTCCCTCCCTACCTTGGCTTAGCCCATTTGGGTGTTACATTTTGGAGGAGGCACCAAAGAACCCTGACACGATGCAGGTACAAAGAAGCACCAAGGCTCACAAAGGCTTCAACTCGACAACAATGTGGCTCCATTGTAGTGTGCTCTATCCATTGATGAAATGAAGGGAAAAATGTTGGTAACTACACTATCTTTTTGTTTAACAACTATCTAAGTGAACTCGTTTCGTCTCAATGCACACCTGTGCAACCACACCTCTTTTTCTCAACCTAAGTGTGCTCAGTTTTCTAATGAGAAGCTCATAGTTGTGGTGTAGTCTACCACTGCCCTAGTCCTTCAATCTTTGGTCATGGCACTGCAAGGCTCAATCCTCTATGGTTTGATTAGCACCATTTTTCATATGTTAAAAGTTATGAAAAATGTAAACATTGGTCTCCCTGGTCAGGGGAAGAATTTTTTTATAATACACTTTGGTTTCCTCATTTGGAGGCAGAGTTGGATCTCATGATTGTACACTATGTAAAAAAAAATAGTTAATATAATATAGAATCGCTTGTTGACAAAAAAAATGATTTCTGACACATGTGATATATTGGTACTCTTGATATTTGGCAAGTATCTTACATTTGTGGACGTAAAGCTAGCTATAAACATTGATTTAGATAGATGATAACTTGATACTATTGATAATGCTTATGATAAGAATGGTAACCTTGATAATAAAAGTGTAACAATAATATTCTTCTTGTTAACCTTGGTAGGTGTTGATAAGCTTAGTAATTTTGACAAGTGGTAAAATTGGATTCCCTGATGTGATGGTTGAAAAATATGACAAAGAAATGATGTTCTAAATATAATTTGTATAGTATGAATATACACTTGTAAACTACTCTAATTATATGACACTAACCTTTGATGAATGTTTGATGACATGTTCATATGTGACAATGAAGCAATTAATGGTGAAATGTTATGACTATGATGAATATATGGTTTAGAACCTAATATAGTGTGACATTGTGACTTTCTAGTATTGGTAATGCATAAGAGTAATATGATAGATAGGTTGATGTTTTGAGTAATGATGACTGAAGTGGCTTCCCACTCAGAGGAAGAAACTCTCTAAAATATCTGAACGCCTATTATTTGTAGAAAATGAATAGAAGACACTTGAATGTTGAAGGACGGATTCTGGACATGAATAAACATATGATTTATGGAAAAAGGTTTTGGCAAGTTCTAAACTAAGGAGAGAAGGTTTTATCCTAGTCCAAGCCCCAACCGTTGGGAGAAAGGCTTAAGGGTGTACTTATAAGCCTCACAATCGCATGGAAGAAGTAATATGGGTATGGTTAAGCCCGATGGACAAAAAAACTAAAATCTTATGCACAAAATCAGGAGCGCACCAGGAGTATGATAGACCTATAGACATGTAACAAATGATGGAGAATTCTATGAGCAGGGAAGTTTTTTAGATCTACACAATGATTGACTTATTATAAAGAATGTGAATGTCTTGGATAATCTTGTGTTTGTAGGGGATTGAAATATGCATATCAATATGTTGTTTGATCACTTGAGCTAGTATATGACATTATTTGGTAACAGTTCCAAGAGTTTGACAAGATTTGAATTATTCGCTTGAATTAACTTAATATATATGAGTAGTATTGGAATTTTGACATGATGCTTAACAATTAATAGATATGTTTTGGCTTAAGGATTGATCGAATTCATAATGATAACAAGTTAGGGTTCTGATTTGGTACTTGATAATGGTGATTTGCCTTGATGTGAAATAACAATGTTATATGGGCATAGTGGTTTTCAGTGACTAATATCGGTATGCAATATTCATTATGTATTTTCATCATTGGCACTTGGCACATTGGTTGAAGTGTAAACAATTGTGATTTAGTATCCAATGATTTTTATTATACGACTTACCCTTCATGTATGTAATTCATATCATGATTATGTGGATGGCCTGATGAGGTTTTCTATTGCTTGATGACAGTTTTTAACAAAAAAATAGATAAGGTTGTAACCTGGTATTTGGGTGTGAGCTCTTCTTGGCACATGGTCCGAAGAGTTTTTGATATTGGCAGGAACTTTTTGACATTTAACACTTGATAAAACAAACTTGGTTGATTTGATTACCAAAATTGAATTTGTTTGAGATTGAGCATATTGTTTTTGTCAGTATTATGATTGCAGAAAGAATTGTATGGTTTGAAGAAAGCTTTCAAATCCTAACATGTTCGCATTGATAGTCACCTAGTCAATCTTGGAAGATGTGTCGATTTGAACCTCTACTTCAAAAGTGATCCAAGGTATGCCTTTTATTTTGGTTTTATATGCTGGTGATCTATTCTTGATAGGTGATAAGCCTCTAATGGTCAAATGAAGAAGGAATTGGCCTTTGAAGTCCATTATGAATAATATTGGCATGATGGATTACTTTTTGGGCTTAGGAGTTTGGAAAAATAAAAGATGTTGAAAAATTATTTGGCATGATGGACACCCCGATGGAATTGAATTTCAAGAAGTTATCCAGAGATATGGTTGAACTTGACTTGGAAACCAATAGTTAATTGAAGCATTGATTTTCCTTATAACATCCATCTAGACATATGTTGTGTAGAGAATGACCTGAGTCAATTAATGATTAAGTCGCTTCATACACATTAGGTTGCTGACAAGCACTTTTTGAGATATTTGCATGGGATGATCATTCTTGGTCTAAGATATACTACAAGAGATGTATAATTACATGGAGGCACTAATGTTGACTGGGTTTGAAAGCATTATTGACAAAAAGAGCACGTCTGGATGTTGCTTTATCTTGGGATCTTCGATGACATTTTGATGAGAAGGAAATATAATTTGTAGCTTTAAGCGCGACCGAGGTTGATTACATTGTTGTTAGAATGGGTAGCTATTGGGAAGTTTGGTTGATGAATATCTTTGGAGAGTTGTTGGAGCAGTTTATGGCTATGACAGTGATACATTGTAACAATAAAGGGTGGGATATGTTTGGGATCTGATTGGCAGAAAATCTCATGTGTTGTTGGGACTGAGATATCTCCTTGTGTTGAGACAAACTTAGGCTTGTGATCGTTGCCTTCATGAGAGGGAAGATGAATAAGGTATTATTTTGTGGCATGTATTTATTCTAACATAATATTTGATGTAATGTCCTACATGAACGGGAAATCAAAGGATTGTTGCTCTTGGTAATGTATGAGGCGGTATGATTAAACTCTTAAGTAAGTTATTTAAGCAAGTACTAAATATGAGCAAGCTAATATGTTTCTAATCTACAGAGAACAAGACTAATTGAGGACATTGAGCCAAGTCTTGCCCCCTGTCTGAGATCCTAGGGTAAGGAATTGAGATGTAGATCTCCTAAGGTTGAGGGATCTCTATAAAATAATATATCATCCATATTTATCACCCATAGGGTGGAAGATGTTGCTCCCATATCTTAGTCTAATAGAGTATACCCCAGTTTGCATCATACCTAGAAGATGGGATTTTTGGGATTGTAGATCCCTGTCTGGCCAATGGGTTAAGAGGGCTTGGAGGTGTGTGATCCTTACCTTTGGTAAGTCAGGTATCTCACCTAAACATTATGATGCAAGGTGTTCTACCACATGACCCTTGAGGGTCATTGTTGGGAATATCATGAAGCAATAGGATGGATGAGATATTTTATCTCACCTATTGCTCGACATAGGGTGGAAGACGTATGTTCCTCTATGAGATGAATTGAGGTGAGATTGTCCCATAGGACATTTCTCATTGTCATTGGATTCTAGGTTGATATTTTCTCCCCAATGGATAGAGGGTGGTAGCCTTGACTCCCTTCCAATATCAAATACTTATTCTTTTAGATTTGAGAGTGTTTAGCATATGAGAAGAATTTTGGAGATAATGAGAAGAGTAGCATAAGAAAATTGGTAAAATGAGCATAGATGAGCATCGATGAGCACATGAGTAGAGATGAGACGAGATGAGTTGAGATATTAAGTGACGACATTTAATGATGACGAGATATTTCTGATAGGATATTATATGTCGCAGTCGATAATTTCTCCCTAGCTAAGAGGGAGTGTTAATCTTGGAAGCTCAAGGACAAATTCCCTCCTTTGGAAAATCATCCTTGTCAAGGAGGACCCCTACTACCCTTGGATGAATTCAATTTGGTTAAGGACAAATACATTTGAATATGGAAACCTCCATGTGCAAAAAAGGACAAGTCGTCCCAAAAGGAAGTTAGACACACTTGGATGGTTATAAATACAATCCAAGTGACCCTCATTTGGATATCATCAATTATTCTTTTTTCTTTGTTTTGACTCGCACAATTCTAAGGTTGGTTCGAGGAAGTTGGTTCGCACAAGTCTGAAACTGCAGGGTCTGAAGCTCACATGTGTGATTATGGTTTTTGGTTCTCAAGCGTAGGGATGCTACTGGATATTTTTGGTTACAACTATAGGAACACAAGCCTATGAGTGTGGTTGGATGGTTTTAGTTGAACACACATCTCTCTCTCCATATGGCTGGAATCTAGGGTTTTATTTTGATAGTTGACCGCAGATTCTGATAATTGGTGATAATTGATCACAAACTTCTAAATTGGGGTTTTGATTATTAGCATTATTGGGTTCATCTCTTGGATGTTGTTTAGTTGATTTTGCTGGATAGTTTTGTGGCTGAAGATATGGAGCAATGTACTCTCTCTTTGCTAAAGCATTTAATGACAATATAATAAGAAAAATAATTTTAAAGGTTTTTCCCCCTTGTGGGGTTTTTCCCTAGTCTTTGGCCAATCCTCACTAGTAGAGAATGAGAAATTAGTGACTAGGTGACTAAAACAGTTAGTCACCACAGCTTTTCCAAGTGAAATACTACAAAAAATGAGCAATACTAAGTGACCGAACTAAAAACGATTAACATAAATCACTAATTTTGTCATGTGTTACAATATGTGACCAGCTAATAAGTAATACGACTAAAAATGACTAATTTAGTCTAAGAACAAAAATACAACTACCTAACAAGTACTACAATAATATGAATCATTTTTTTTTTTATGTTAGTCATCTTAATTGTGTCAAACAATCTAAACTTACAAGTGATAGGGGATTGAAAGGTTGTTAAAGATTGGTTGAGAGATTATCCTTCCTTAAACACTTCTTCATCCTCACATGGTATATAGGTGAGCCAACTTTGCATTATTTATCTCTAATAATTTGTAATTTTAAAAATATATATTTTAAATAAAAAAATTATTTTATCTATTTTTAAAAAATCTATTCATTTAATCTAATTGGATATAGTTCCAATTTGAAATTAATTTGAAGAGAAATTTTAATTTTTAAGACTATAATATCAAATAAAAACTACTTTAATATCATATTAACCGACCTAGATCCATCTTAACCCTGGATCTATCAAGCGCCGAGAGGGATCCAATCTCTCGAGGTGCAAACTTTTTTTTCTAGTGAAAAACTTGAGGAAATGTTTGCACCTCGAGAGATTGGATCCCTCTCGGCACTTGATAGTTATAGGGTTAATATGGATCTATGTTGGTTATATAATACTATATAATATCTATATTTGTATTTGTGTCTCTTTTTTATTCCCTCTTTCTATCTCACCCCCCAAACATACACACACACTCTCTCCCTCTCTTCCCCTTCTCTCCCTCTCTATCTATGTCCTCTATATTCCCTCCCGCTTTCCTCTCTCCCTCACTCTCTCTCCATGACTCCCTTGTCACCCCCTCTCTCTCTCCACCTTTCTCCCTCTATGTTTTTCTTCTTCCCTCCCTCTCCTGCCCCCTCCAATTCCATCTCTCTCTCCTCATCTCTATCTTCCGGTACACTCTATCCCTTATCTCCCACCTCCCTCTATCTCTCCCCCCTAAATCACTCTCCCTCTCTCCCTCTCTCTTTCGTCCAACTCTATCACTATCTCCAACCCTTCTTGTCCTTCTCCATCTCTATGTTTCGATCTCTCTCCCTTCCCCTTCTCTCCCTATCTCTATCCTCTCCTCTTCTTTCTCTTCCCTCCTCTCCTCTCTCCCTCACACTCTCTCCATCTCTCCCTTCTCACTCCTCTCTCTCCACCTCTATCTATCTATGTATTTGTTCTTTCCTCCCTCTCTCTCCCACTCCAACTCCACATCTCTCTCTCTCTCTTCCTTCCTCTCGCTCCCTCTCTCCCACCTCACTCTCTCTCCCCCCATCACTCTCTCTTCCTCTCTCTCTTTGTCATACAAATTTTTCACTATCTCCCTCCCTCTCTCCGCCTCCTTCCCAACTCTCTCTTAAATTTGATCACAATGTATTTTGTTCAAGAAATTATCTAAATTAAAAAAACTTAATTGGTTGTAAAATATTAAACCTGTATTTTGGATCAAGAAAATAAAATAATGAAAAACTTTAAAAAATCATGTAGCATATTTAATCTATTATAATTTATTATAATTAGCCAATTTGCTTGCTCTTATCTCTTGGATCCTTAGCTAAGATGGATCTATGTCAGTTCTTTATATATATATATATATATATAGATATATATATATATATATATATATATATATATATATATAGATTATATATATATATATATATATATATATATATATATATATAGATATATATATATATATATATATATATATATATATATATATATATAGAACCAACATAGATCCATCTTAGCTTAATTTTATTAATTAATTTAATTTCAATGGGAATATTTTTATTAGTCGTGAGGATAGAGGGTTTAGATATATCTCAAATTGTAACATTTTCCCTTTTAAATTCAATTAAAAAATGTTGTAAAATTAAATTAAAATAAAATATTTTTACTATGAAATAAGTTATAGTTTTTTTTGCATGTGGTATTGATAAGTCATGATATTGGACCATTGTAACAAATCTGATTCATGGTAAAGTGAGGGTGAATATCCATGGTTAACAATCTTGTCATATTGTTATAAAATATTTTGATTGTGAAATAATTTATTGTTTTTGGGCATGTGGTATTGATAGTCCATGGTATTGTAACAAAGGCTATTTTTACAAGTTAATAATATCTACCATAATGTGGGGTTAAATATCCACGGTTAAGAATCTTGTCATATTGTTATAAAATATTTTGGTTGTGAAATAAGTTATGGTTTTTGGACTAGTTGTATTGATAAGCCATGGTACTGGCCCATGGCATTGTAACAAAGCCTATTCACAAGTTAATAACAAAATCGAAATATAACAAATGAATTTTATTATTTTTATTAATTTAAATTTTTATTATTAATTGATGCCATATTTAAATGTTTACACTAATCCCAATATCATTTTTAACTTCTTCTTCTTCTTCTTCTTTTAATTGGGCGTCTTACCTAAAAATAACAAATTCTTATTAAAATTAAATCATTTAATCCAATTTCAATTTATATATTTTATTTTATATTATAAATATTTCTTTTATTTTTTCCATTATAAATATTTCTTTTCTTTTTCATTTCTAGTTTAGCTCTGGGTTCAAATAAAATATTCACATATTACAACATCACATTGTAGCACTGCATTTTACTCTACCTTGTTGATATTTGCGTGGAAATTCTAGAAGAAGGAAGAACATCAACGTGATTTATGGATTTAATTGGATTCGAACCCCAGATGGAGTTTCCTTAGGAAACACCTTAGGAGAGAGTTTCCATGGGAAACACCTTAGGAGAGAATCAACGATTAGATGGAGGGATTTCTTTGCATTCGAACCCCACATGGAGTTTCCATAGGAAACACCTTAGGAGAGCATCAACGATTAGATGGAGGACGGGAAAGGTCATTGGGTGTGGAGATTTTGGCCATTTGCACATGGGTATGAATTTGGACTTTGGAAAGTTATTCCTTTTTACTAAAGAAGATTTTTGTTCTTATGGGTAAAGAGGGTAAAAAATTTCGAGGGTTTATATGATCAAAGCATAAATTTCATCTAGAGGTGAGGGTTTAATGATTATGATAGTGTAAGATTTTGGTCATTTGCGCATGGGTATGAATTTGGACTCTAGAGAGTTATTCATTTCTACTAAAGGTTATTTTTGTTCTTATGGTTAAACATGGTAAAAATTTTCGAGGGTTTATATGATCAAAGAATAAATTTCATCTAGAGTTGAGGGTTTAATGATTATGATAATGTAGATCTTGATTGCAGCCAACAATTCATCAAAAGAAAATGCACAAGTAAGCATTTTGCATGTCCTTATTGCACAAAGGGTTTAATGATTAACAATGAAAAAGAAACATGTCCTTATTGTATAAAGGGTTTAATGGTTATGATAATGGAGATATTGATTGCGGCCAACATTTCATCAAAAGACAATGGACAAGTAAGCATTCTGCATGTCCTTATTGCACAGATCAGTTGACTCCTCTCTAACTTTTCTAGCGTTAGAATGCATGAAATTTATTTTTTTCTTTTCACCTTTTTTTTAGTGGTTGATTGTTTGTGTAATGGACTCTAACATGCCAAATTCAAAGGGCTCAAGTGATGCAAGCAAATTTTATGTTAGGATGAAAATACTAGACCTTCCTCAAACTTTGTTACATGAAATTAATTTTTTTTGTAATCATGAACATAAATCTTTTATGTTTCATCCTTAGATTTTGATCTCAATTTTCTGGTAGGATGTAAATACTAGACCTTCCTTAAACTTTGTTACACGAATTTTTTTATTTTTTTTGTAATCATGAACATAAAATCTTTTTTGTTTCATCCTTAGATTTTGATCTCAATGCCTACGGTTTTAAACCATGTTACTATATTTTAAGTAGAATAATTACTTAGATCCATTAAACCTTACAACTCTCCAAATATTAGGTTAAATTTAGCTAAAAAGAAGGAACATGAACATCTTTTTCAATTTAGACTCAATGCTTACAGACAATGATTAAAAATGGAAGAACCCAAATGGCCTGATAACTTTTACCCACCCATCAATTTCCAATACATTTGCTATTATTCTAAACCTAAACAGAGAGAGTAGAAGAAGAAGAGGAGCCTGGATGAGGTGGACCCTGACCTGCTTGATACTTTTCAAAAGATGGGCATGCCCTTGACTAGAAGAAGAGATTGACAAACATTGTTGTAGATGTTGTTTTTGACAGTGTTTTCATTGCTACCATGCATAGGTAGACTCTATAGGTAGTTGAGGTTATCTTTTGTTCATTATAAGAGGTAATTCAGGATTATATTGATCTATTTAGGAAGTAGCTTGGCAGGGTTGTTCCTCCCACGGATAACTATTATGTTGCATTGTACTATTTTTTTTTAGTGATAACTCCTTCTATTAAATCCCAAAGCACACTTTGTCACCCATGGAAATATCCACTTATTTCAGGATGAATGAGATGGAGATCAGGAAGTTTGAGAGGAATCTTATTGTTGTAGATGAGAGGAGTTCTGTGGCATATATTGAAGGATGTAATCCACCATTTTATGACACCAATCATCTTGTTAATTTTAGGCAACAATGGTATGTTCTATGCTTTAGAGCAATTTTACTTCAATTTCTTTATTAGCCCAGTATTAATATTCAGATTAGCAATCACATCAAAATGATAGTAAAATGTAGATAGAACATAAACATAAACAGCAGAAGACAAACCAAGACAAGAGGACACAAGATGTGGCACCAGCCAGGGACAAACCCCAATGTGGGGAAACCCTTGATCAATTCTTATTTTAGTCTTCAATAGTTCAACAAAGAGAGATAGTATAATTTACAAATCTGATAATTTATAATAGCAGCAAAGGAGCCCTAACCAAAAAAGTCAACGTTGGTCAACAGGGGAGATTTGACCCTCAAAAAATCAATCAACTTCAATAAACTTCGGCCTCCAAACAAAAAGATAAAACAACCCTCAAAACAGTCAAATTCAGTCCAGTCAAAGTCTGGTCAAACAACCCACTTGCGGTCAGCCCTAGCTGCAGTAAATGTTGGTCAATAGTCAACGTTTAGCCTTGATTTTTGTGCCCAGAAATGTGGCCTTCCCAAATAGAGATAGCCCTCACAAAAACGCAGTCAAAGGAGGTCAATGCATGCTGGTCAATGCTTGGTCAAACTGTCTAGAAATTCGGTCTCTTGAAATTTCAATCTCCTGAAATTTCGGAAGTGTGGAGAGAGAGAGAGGCCCAGAAATCCGTACCCAATCAATGAGGAGAGAAAGAGAGAAGTGTCAAGATGAGTGTGTCCAAATGAGGCTAAGTCACCTTCTATTTATATGCAACGTTGAGGATGAATAGACGTGATTGTTGGGCTTCTGAGCCTACATAAGTTTGTTGGTCGACCTTGACAATTTGACCATAATCAAAATAAATTCATAACTTCATTTGTACATGTCAGAATCAGATGATCTTTAGATCAATCCTACACCTCTCAAAGAGAGGAATCCAAGAAAAATATCAATTTTCATAAATAAGATGACCGGTGTGGATTTTGGCCGTAGTTTCCAATTTTAACACTCCCTCTCAACTATGGAGAACTCCATCTGCTAATCCATCTGCCAATCTGTATTATCTCTTCCATCAATGCACTGCTCTGCTATGTTGAACTATGAATAAGAAGAAGTGATCGAGAATGTATCATATCATTATATACTAACCTGAAGTCAGTCCCAATCAAAGGAGAGTGTGTCATACCACTCTTGCTGACCCGAAGTCAGTTCCAATCAAAAGAGAGTGTCTCATACCACTCTTACTAACTTGAAGTCAATTCCAATTGATACCAGATAAATATCATTCATCCTAGCATAGGGAGTATTGTAGTACACGATGCATCCATCGGTAGTACTATGGTCCCTATCCTCATTTCCCTACTCATTGGAAAGATGAGAGGTACTTCCCATGAGTCCCCGACTGCATGGGTAGGATGTCTCAGCAGGAGAAGGATGAGCCACTCATCCTGCCTACATGTCACTAAGGGGTATCGCAGGGGAAGGCTGAACCTCTCACCCTATACACATCAAACCACTAGGGGAAGGCTGACCACTCACTCTATGGTTTCTCATCGCTCCAAGAAGTACCCCAAGCCCCCCAGAGCTCCTAGAGCTCAATGTCCATCTCATACAGGACCCTCATAAGAGGGTCTCTCCATGACTCCAAGTCATTCTCGGAAGGCCAAGAACTTCACCTTCCCCAGGGGCTTTTTTAGAATATCTGCAACATACTCATGAGTCCCAACGTGATGGAGCCTTATTGCTCCTTGTTGTACCATATCTCGGATAAAGTGGTACCTGATATATATATGCTTAGAGTGACCATGAAACACGAGATTCTCTGGTAATCAGATCCCACTCTGGTTTTCGCAGAGGATCATGGTGGTATCCAGCACATGTCCAAACATCTCACTGAAGATCTTCCTCAACTAGAAAACTTCACAAGAGACCATACTTGCAGCTATGTATTCACCCTCGACGGTGCTCAGGGCAACCAATTTTCTCTTCCTGCTCATCCAAGATATCAAAGCAGAACCCAAAGAAAAATAGCATCCAGAAGTGCTCTTGTAATCCACCACACTTCCAGCCCAATCAGAATCAGAATAACCATGTAGTCTCACATCTCCAGCAGTGTATCTCAGTCCATGAGTGATTGTGCCCTGAAGATATCTCATAAGATTCTTGGCACCAATCAGATGTATATGATGAGGCTCGACCATATATTGGCTCAATGTGTTAACTGCAAAACATATGTCTGGACGGGAGTTCACCAAGAACATCAGTGCTCATATGAGTTGACGATACTCAGAAGCATTTCCCAATTCAGGTCCAAAAGCACTACCACATACTTCTTAAAGTTAAGTTCCATCGGAGTAGTCGTAGGCTTGCACTCCACCATCCCAAATCTTTCCAATATTTTCACAACATATTTTCCTTGAGAGAGGAAAATTTCACCTAGCTTTTGCCAGACCTCCAATCCTAGGAAATAGTGCATTGGTCCTAGGTCCTTCATCTCAAATTTAGAAGCCAAATCCCTCTTACATTTGTGAATGAGAGAGTTTGAACCTATCAGAAAGAGGTCGTCCACATAAAGTACCAGAATGAGAGGTTTATCATTTTCAACCTTAAAGTAAAGGTTTGGATTGACTTCACTTCAAGTGAATCACAACTTCATTAGATAGCTATCGATCCTCTCATACCAAGCCTGAGGTGATTGCTTTAATCCATATAGAGATTTCTTCAACTTGCATACATGAGATTCCCGATCATGAACCTTAAACCCCTCGGGTTGTTCCACACAAACTTCGTCTTTGATTGAACCATGCAAGAAAGCGGTCTTGACATCCATCTGATGTAGGTTCCATCCTTGCGAGGGAGCAAGGGCTATCATCGAGCAGATGGTGGTGTAACAGGAAACAGGTGCAAATATATCATTGTAATCTACACCTTCCTTTTAAGAGAAGCCTTGAGAAAGAAAGCGACCCTATAACTTTTCTGCACTTCCATCAACTCCATGCATGATTTTGTAAAGCCACTTAGAGGTGACAACCGATTTTTCCTGGGGTCTAGGGACCACATCCCAGACATCATTCTTCATAATTGACTCGTATTCTTAATTCATAGCATCCTTCCATACTTGATGCTTCATAGCTTCTTATAATGATGAAGGCTCATTTTGAATGATAGTGCTCATGGTGGTCAAATATCCTTGATACTTGTTCGTCATCCTACTTTCACGAAAAGTCCCCCTTGGTGCAATGTGTCTCTTAGAATATTCGAGAGTCTCCCTAAGCCATGAGGGTCTCCTTTTGGAGGAGGAGGGTTCATGAGGAGGAGGATCAATAGGATCCATAGGTTTATCAACATCAGGCATCGTTTTGTCTTCTTTTGCACCTTGATTTCCGGTGTTAGCTTCTTTTTCCTTCCTTCGGATAGGAAGGTTGTTGATCTTCCTCAGGACCATATCTTCATCGAAGGTGACTTCATGATTTATCTCAACTTCCTTTTGACCAACCACATAAATTCTATATCCCTTAGAATTTTCACTATAGCCCACAAAGATTCCTTTCTTCCTAGATGCACCCAATTTTCTTATTTTCTCTTTCAGCACATGGAAATATATGGGACTTCCAAAAATTCTAAAATGAGAGAGACATCGGGTTTCTTACTAGTAAACATTTCTTCAGGAGTCTTGGAGTCCAATGCTTGATGAGGGCATCGATTTTGAACATACACGGTGGTATTTGTAGCTTTAGCCCATAGGAACTTTGGAAGGGCTTGATCATTTTCCTCCTAGTTAATTCCATTTCTAAAATCCCAATGCTTCTATAATTCCTTCTCCAAGGTGATCTCTTAACTATCTTGGAGGAAAATTGTTTACTTGATTGCAACCCACAGATTACAATTTGATCAGGAGAAAGGGATGAGAAAGCTTCATATTCTTCAATATATTCCGCAAGTTAAAATCATATGGAACAATTGCCTTTCTATTTAATTGATACGACAATCACTCGAGCATTTGCTAGGATTTTGAGACCTTTTTCAATGAATTTTTTTTCTGAAAGTTATGTTCTCAATTAAATAAATTAAAGAAAAGGTGAAAATGATGCAATGGAAGGATTTTCTATTTTAGTGCCTAAGAATTCCTTGCTAATGTGAAGGGCTTGGTACTTTCTTGACTCAAGATTAGTCACATTTGACTTCCTAGTATTTCATTTAATTTCATTTTTGTTGTGCTTATATTGTTATCCTTGAAGTTGGTGATATGCAGTGTGTAATAGGAAGTATTAACTACTACGCACTCTCAAAGGTGATAATGAAAGATGACTAACTTTAAATGTCCCTACTTGACACTTTAGTATTACATGATCATTCAAAGAAATTATTAATCAATATTAAAGGGAAGATGATTAACGTGCAGTGTTTCTTGGCTTGTCATATAATTACTGCATTTTTGGCCCCCAATAATATATTTAAGGCTAATTTTTTGTTGTTATTTTTGGAGCTTCCCTTTGGCAAAAATAGCATCAAGGATAAATGTCCATTGCATTGGCTATAGGTTTTAACCCCGTACAGAAATTACCTGCATACAAATTCCAAAACATAGAAAATAAACAATGTAAGAGCATAACACATAAAACACATATACACAGAGATTTTCCCCTGGATCCCAAAATCGGGACTACCAGCTTCATTTTTCATTATGTTCCTTTCAATGTTACAATACATATCTGTACATGTAGAAGCATCCAATACTATGGACCGAAAACCATCGCGTCCAAAAAACATGTGCAAAAATCATGCATAAAACCATAGGTGGGTCCGCCCAACCTAACATAGGGTCCAAAACCAAAATTTTCCAGGGCGCTACTCTGGACCCCATAAAGTGGGGTTACGGGTACACCTCAAACCCCCTGTGAACTCCCCCCCTCTAACCCCTGGTTAACTACGTGGGCTAGTCGTGGAAAGAATATAACACAACCCAACATTCTCCCACTTGTTGTTTTCTTTCCACAAGGGGCCACAAGAGAGCTTAGTCATTTATCCAGCCCTGAAATGCCCATTTTCTCTACACCAAGAGAACTTCTTAGAGCTCACATATTTTGTCAATGCATCTGCAATATTCTTCAAAGTGTCCACCTTTACTAGAAACACCTTTTTGTCTTCTATCATATCCCTCACAAAGTGATACTGAACATCAATGTGCTTTGTCTTTGAATGATATGCAGGGTTCTTTGCCAAGAAAATTACACTTTGGCTATCACAATCTATCCTTATAGCTCCCTGTACTAACCCCATACTTGAACACAATCTCTGAAACCAAATTGCTTCCTTGCTTGCATGAGTGGCCGCCATGTATTCTACCTCTGTAGTTGATAGTGCCACTACAGATTGTTTCTTACTCATCCAACTGACTGCACCTCCAAATAGGTTAAACACATACCCACTTGTAGATCTTCTCTAATCCAGATCTCTAGCCCAGTCTGCATCAACAAATCCATGAATATCCAACACTCTGTCTCATCCTGGTCTTCCTTGGTAGCAAAAACCATAATCACTAGTGCCACGCAAATACCTGAAAACCCGCTTCACTGTTGTCCAGTGCTCCTTCCCTTGTTTTGACATAAACTTGCTCAATACCCCCACTGCATGTGCAATGTCTGGTCTAGTATAGACCATTGAATACATCAGGCTACCGACTGCACTTGCATATGGAAGACGGGACATATCCTCTTCCTCTTCTTATGTCTTGGGACACTGTTCAGCAGATAACTTTACACCTACAGGAATAGGAACCTTCACCAGTTTACTATCCTACATATTAACCCTCTGCAGTATTTTCTTGACATACTTCCTTTGGTTTAACCAGAGCTTCCTCTTTTCCTGATCTCTTTTAATTTCCATGCCCAAAATATAGTTTGCAGCACCAAGATATTTCATGTCAAATTCGGAGGACAATTGGTTCTTCAAATCCTGGATAATTTCTTTGTCATTTCCAACCAGCAACATATCATCCACATACAATACCAGATAAATAACACGGTCACCAATTAATTTAAAATACACATAGTGATTTGCTTTGCTTCTGGTGAAGCCAAGTCCCCGTATAAATGTATCAAATTTCTGATACCACATCCTTGGCGACTATTTTAACCCATACAGAGACTTCTTTAACTTGCATACCAGTTCTTTCTTACCCTTCACCACAAAGCCTTCAGGTTGCTTCATGTATATTTCGTCTTCCAGATCCCCGTGAAGAAATATTGTCTTCACATCCATCTGTTCTACCTCAAAATCAAAAGCAGCAACAATAGATAAAAGTAATCTAATAGAAGTTACCTTGGCAAGAGGAGAAAAAATATCACCAAAATCAATTCCCGACACTTGGGAATAACCTTTTGCTACCAACCGAGCTTTGTATTTCTCCACCTTCCCTTCTGCATTTGTCTTCTTCTTGAACACACATTTGCTGCCAATGGGTTTCCTCCTAGCCGACAACTCCACCAGATCCCAAGCCTCATTTTTGTGCAAAGATGCCATTTCATCAACCATGGCCTCTTTCCAGAGTTTTCCATCCTCTGAATCTACTGCTTCCTTCACAGTTCTAGGGTCATCGCCAGTAATAGATAAAGCAAAATTTTAATAGAAAGCAAATGGACTATACCTTTCTGGTTGCCTTCTTTCTTGAACTAATCTTCTCACACCCGGAGTTTGTGGCTCTTCATCTTCTGATTCCTCCTCTGTTGTAGAGTCTGATTCTTCCTCCTTTAGCTCAAACTCTATCTTCTCAGGTTCCTTTGGTTGAACTTCATGTTTAATAACATCTTTCACCTCTCTGAACAGCACATCTCGGTTGTACACAACCTTCCTTGTTACTGGGTTCCAAAGCTTATAACCCTTTAAACCATCCTTATACCCAATAAAGATGCACTTTTCAGATTTACTATCCAACTTGGTTCGTTTCTCCTTTGGAACATGTACATATGCATCACATCCAAATACCCCTAGATGTGAAAGAGAGGGTTTCTTACCAGTCCATACCTCTTGTGGAGTCCTATCCTCCAACACTAACGAAGGTGACCTGTTGACTAGGTAACATGCAGTATTCACCGCCTCTACCCAGAATTCCTGTCCTAACCTGGCACCACTGAGCATGCTTCTTGCCCTTTCCATCAACGTCCTGTTCATTCTTTCTGGAACTCCATTTTGCTGAGTTGTATATGGAGTAGTCTTCTTCCATGCTATACCACACTTCTTACAGAATTCTTCAAATTCCTTGCTACAAAACTCTCCACCATTATCTGTCCTCAGCACCTTTATCTTCTTCTCTGTCTGATTTTCCACGAGAGCCTTAAATTCTTTAAACCTATCAAAGGCTTCAGATTTCTTCTTAAGGAAATATATCCATGTATTCCTTGAGAATTCATCTATAAATGATACATAGTACACAGACTTACCTAGTGATGGAACCTTCATAGGTCCAAACACATCACTGTGCACAATCTCTACTATCTGTTTCGCCCTTTACCACCAAAGGGAAACTCACCCGATTCTGCTTCCCATATACACAATTTTCACATAAATCAAAATCCAGAGAGCTATTACTCATACCTTATACCATACCTTTACCATGAAGTATTTGAAGGCCCTTCTCTCCAATATGTCCAAGCCTTTGATGCCACAGCATAGTCTTCTCTCTAGAGACCACTATATTTTCTGCTCCACTTTTAGGAACCACAGAACTGTTGCACCCATCAATAATAGTGCTACCTTGCAGCTTGTACAAAGTTCCAATCCAAACCCCCAACATCAATACCAGTGCTCCCCAAACCATTTTGCAGGTATCCTTCTCGAACACCGTTTTTACACATGCATCATCTAGCTTGATTACATAAATCAGATTTCTGGCCAATGCAGGAATATGTAGAACACCCAAAAG
The DNA here is from genome assembly GCA_031772625.1 of Pinus tabuliformis. NCBI lineage: Eukaryota > Viridiplantae > Streptophyta > Pinopsida > Pinales > Pinaceae > Pinus > Pinus tabuliformis. The sequence continues at coordinate 511,365,904 of CM062813.1, forward strand.
TGTTCTAACCCTTCCACCTTGCAACTTCAACTTTACTTTTCCACGACCAACGATTATAGCCTTCCTATCATCCCCTAAGAAGACATCACCACCATCGTATTTCTCATACTCGCAAAACCACTCTCTATGGGGAGTGAATTGAAAGGATGCACCTGAGTCAATCAACCATGCCTCATGATCTACATGTGTACTTGGAGAAGCCAAATACACATCCCCACCTTCATCTGAGGTGGTTTTCGCCTCTGCAGAAGGAGCATCATCAGATCCCTTTCGTTTATCAGGAGCTTTAGATTTACAGTCCCTTTTGAAGTGCCCTTCATTTCCGTATTTCCTGCACACCACCTTTACAGGTTTTCCTGGAGATTTAGATCTCCCTCTAGATTTAGATCTCCCACTCGATGACTTATTTTTGTTTCTATTCTAGGACCGTCCTCGTACAGACAAGGCATCACCATTCTGGTTCTCCATATTTTTCCATATCATCTCCTCCATCAGCAAGGCTGAGACTATTTCATCAAACTGCAAGGTAGTTTCATTGCTACCTATTGCAATAACCGGGCTATCCCACGAATTTGGTAGAGAACACAACAAACTAATGCACTTATCTTCATCTGAAATTTTAATATCAACAGATGCTAACTAACTTACCACAGTATTAAATGTGTTCAGATGCTTTGTCATCGAGTCTCCCTCTTTCATCCTTAGGTTATACAGCTTTTTCTGCAAGATTAGTTTATTCACTAGAGACTTAGATTGGTACAAAGTCCCTAACTTGTCCCACAAAGCCTTCGCCGTAGCTTCCCCTAATGCATTCAGCAATATTGAATCTGAGACACACAATTGTATTGTGCTTTTTTCCTTCCGAACCAACTTCTTCCATTCTTCATCGGACATGTCCGTTGGTTTAGTACCCGGATCTACCATAATCCAATGATCTTCATCCACCAATAGATCCTCCATCTTGAGTTTCCACAACTCAAAACTCTGACCATTAAATTTCTCGATCTCTATCTTTCCACTACTCGCTGTCTTCTTTTACCACTAGAATCGATCTCGCAGATCTCCCACTGAACAGGGTCTACCACAGGCCCAAGCGAAACCCCTCAGCAACAAAGGCATCCCCTTGAAGCCAAAACAACTCTGATACCAAATGTAGGTTTTAACCCCGTACAGAAATTACCTGCATACGAATTCCAAAACACGGAAAATAAAAAATGCGAGAGCATAACACATAAAACACATATACATAGAGATTTTCCCTTGGATCCCAAAACCGAGACTACCAACTTGATTTTTCATTATGTTCCTTTCAATGTTACAATACATATTTATACATGCCGAAGCATCCAATACCATGGACCGAAAACCATCGCGTCCAAAAAACATGTGTGAAAATCATGCATAAAACCATAGGTGGGTCCGCCCAACCTAACATAGGGTCCAAAACCAAAATTTTTTGGGGCACTGCCCTAGACCCAATAAAGTGGGGTTACAGGTATACCTCAAACCCCCTGTGACCTCCCCCCTTCTAACCTCTAGTTAACTATGTGGGCTAGTCATGGAAAGAATATAACACAACCCTACATTAGCAATGGACATCATTAAAGAGGAATTCACCAAAAGCAGTAGAGGACATGGGAGCAATTGGTACAATGAGTGGATAACCACTAGAGAAACATCAAGGCACCATAATTTCTTGTGTATTTACATTCACTCGAAATTAACTAGTCACAAAAGGTACCTTTTTTTCCGAATATTTTCATGTATACATAAATACTAAAAATGCAATTTCAGACTAATTATTCAAACTAATAATTATCTAATAGTCATAATTTATAATTAAATATTATAATATGATTAATATTATAGGACAAAACTATAGGGTCTGACTATGAGGGGCATTGTGACAATATATGTAAACTTCTCATTGTATTAGACAATCATCTCTTAAAGTGTGATATCCATCCAACGCAATGTACTCCCAAAGGCCATTGTGGGATTGAAAGTTTTTTCCTTCAGTGGACCAGTGGTGATATATTTTCTTAGGCCTTAGTTTTCTGCTTCCCTAAGGTTTTTACACTACTCACATCTAGCACCTCCATTCAACCAAGTGAGGTACTTATCTTGGAAAGTTGAATCATTTTGTCTACAAAATCCAATATGATGTTGTATCAATCTCATGATACTAAAAAACTAGGTCATAATAGCCAGGAACTTTTATTGTGGGCAAAAGAATATCCAAATTTAAGGAACATGACTCTTTTAGAACAAGCAATAAGGATATTTTTACACTGATCTTTTTTTTCCATTTGTTTTCACAAGTTATCTATTCGAATTCAAGCTTTTGTGATCCATATTTTGAATATTAGAAACCTTTTCGGAAGAAATAACATTGGAAGACTATTGCCTGATATTTTTAACATGTAACTTAGTTGGTATGATTGTGCCTAAGGTTTTGATGAAGGTTGAATACTAAGTTCCTAAGGTTTTATTTTCTATGGTGACGTTTTATTTGCTTTGTTTATACAGGTCATCTAGCCACATAATGGTCACTATCGAATGATGAGGTATTCGTCATAGAAATATTTTATATCCAAGTATTCATCGTATTTCATGTCTTATACTCTGCATTGTATCTTGTTTCATTTTCAGGAGAGGAACTCAATCTTGATGGTAAGAAGCAGCAATTGAAGAAAGAGGAGAACAATAACACCGAAGTAACAAATGCAAAATGAGAGAGAGAAGAGAATCTGTCTAATGATACCGTTAGAGCCAATATCTTGCATAAGACACACTCATAGAGACTAATGGTCAAGCCTTTAGAGTTGGTGAATTCACTTTCAATGCTTTGGCAACATAGTGATAATGTTTTGAAATGATGAAAAAATATTTCATGTGTAAATTGTAGTCCAACCGATATTAAGTTGGAAACTCATATTGTAATACTTGATATTTTATATAATAAAATTTATATGGTTGAAATTATTTTTATTTGCACTTGATATTATTTAGCTTTGTAATTAACATATGTAACTTTGCGTTATTATATTAGATAAATATGCACATTGTATGAATTTTTTTAAAATTTAGTCACAAAATCATACTAATTAATTTATGTTGATTAATAATGAACACATAAAATCAATCTAAAACTATTATATTAGTAGTTTATATTAATTAATGATGAACACAAATAAAATGAATATATGACTAAATTAGTCATTTATAATGATTATGAATGAAATTAAATGAAATGTATAGAAACTACTAAAGTAGTCATTTATATAATGAATATGAAAATACCAAAAAAAATATAAATGACTACTGCAAGTGACAATTTTTTAATTAAAATGATGACTAAATTTTTCATATATGCGACTATTAGTAGCTAATTTATAGTATCTTATGACATGACTAAAATTTATTCATATTTCTTTGGTCATTAATTTGTTTCAAATTATGACTAAAATTTGCATATATATGACTATTAGTAGCTAATTTACAGTATCTTATAACACGACCAACATTTTGGTCATATTTCTTTGGTCATTAATTGGTTTTCTCAAGGATTCATATAGTAATATATTTTGTTGTATATTTGGTCATTTATTGCAACAATTAATGGCTAAACCAATGAAAAATTAATGACTAAATATACTACTATATGGTAAAATTGAGGAAACCAATTAATGACTAATAAAAATGACTAAAAGTTGGTCGCGTTATAAGATACTGTAAATTAGCTACTATTTGTCACCAATTGAAAAATGGTCGTTTATATGCAAATTTTAGTTGTTTTTTTAGTAGCTAATTAGTCATTTTGTACTAGTGCCTGGTGTCTCTATTTGGGAATGATTTTCTTCTATTGTTCCTTAATGTTCATTTGCATTGTTGAAAATAATGTTCTTTCTACATAGTTGCATATGTTGTTGAATAATGTAATAATGTTGTGGCATAAATTTATTGTGTAAATGATTATAATGCAATTATCTAAAGCAAAGAACAATATAGTTCTGAGAAAAATTTAAGATGGGTATGTCTCTTTCATGCACCACATGCAATATTGCATGGAGAAGAAATTTTGAATAATGACCAATAATTAAAGTTTTTTTTATAGGCAAGGAATTCCACCAATTATAAAAATGGAATCCAAGGTATTGCATGAATCCCAATGTGAATAGATGCATCGATGTCAAACACAAGGGAAACCACTCATTCAAAAACCAATGATATGCCAAGGTGCTTCTCTAGGTTATCCTCTCAAAGAAATATGATGTCATTGATAAGAGATAACCCACCAATAATAAGTCAATGGAAACCTTCCATACTAGAACAAGGAAAAAAACAATATTATTTTTTATGTTGGAAATGACTTAACAAATAGGAAGGCAAACAGGATAAGTCAAGAAGAACTAAGAAATGGTTGACACGTGCTAAAACTTCCATTAAACAAAATCATGACACATAATGTGAATTAGGTAGCATGGACTCAAGAATGAACACCAATATAAGTTGATGAAATAGAAGGCATCATAGACTCTCCAAAGTGTCTGGAAGAGTAACTAGCCAAAGGAGTAGAGACTTAATAAACAAGGTTCATTTTCCTCTGGAAAGCTTTGACCCCTAAGATATATAAGGCAAAAGAATCAAACGTGTGTTTTATTCTAGGGCCACGTAATAAAAGACCATTATTAAAAAGAGATTGAAAACCCACTTCTTTCCCACCATCTCTTTTTTTAATAATATTTTTCTTTTTCTTTTTCATAAAATCCTGAAAAGGAATAAAATAATGTTGGTATATAATAATAAATAATGAGTGTGATGGGAAAGGAAACTAATTCTATCACTTGGAAATTACCTATTCCCAATGCAAGGAAAACATTTAGGATATGGACACTCTTGGGAGTGTTTCCTCTAAGGATAGGGGTGTCAAGTTGCAAAAGAAAAAGATGCATAGATAGAAATTGAAGGGAATGCATAAGAAATATGTTATAAGAGAGCAAGTTCAAACCAATATTAGCCTCAAAAGTGCAAATAATATAATGTAATATAATATTACAACTTAATAGTGAGAGCCTAGTCGAAAAATGGCAAGCGCAATATTAATAGGAAGTCATTTGACTTCATTGAAAAGTCATGGTGGGACTATAAAGGGCTCCTAAGCCTATAAAATCAAAGCAACATGGACCCGAAACTATTAGCAAGGTACTAAAATGGAACGCCTATGTAAAGGTAGGCTCTACTACCAAATTACAACACTTAAAACAAAATAGGAAAGATTGGCATCATTAATTTGGTCGATCCTATGGTAAAGATGAAACTGAAATCATAAATGAAAAATGCAAGGAAAGGCAACCCTACCTCATATGTCATAGATAAAAAAACATTACATACCACATTAGATCAAATGTGGATCAATGTGGTAGAAAATTGTTGCAAAAACACCAAGTTATATCACACCTCAAAGAAAAGAAAATCCATGTACACAATTTGTTTAAAGTTAGTCATATTAGTCAATAATAATAATAATAATAAATAGGTCCTCAAAATATAGAAAAGTAGGTAAGTATGTTCAATGAAAAAGGCGAAAATTGATTTTTTTTACCATGTCTTTGATTTTTTCCCCAAAACCTTCATTTTGAGCTTGGAAACCGCCTAAACTTCAATATAAGATTATAGGAGATATAACTGTTAGAATTGGAAATTCTCAAGACCAGGTAATTCCTTAGCTTCTCCTCTTCAATTACATTCATTCAATTTTTATTTTTAAGAAAAAAAAGAGATTTTTTGGTTCTTATTTTTTTAATTATGCACGTACACACTTCATGTTTATATGGGGCATGTATATGAAGCCCTAAATCCAGGTCTCCTTAAGGAAAGGCAACTATATACACACACATGTCCTCAAGTAAAACAATGTATGCACATGCAATGAAGTAAAAAATTAAAATTTAACCACAAAATTGATTACTGTGAAGGATGGAAATCATGTGGGGAGAGAGAGAGAGAGTAAAACAATGTATGCTCATGAAATGAAGTAAAAATTTGAAATTTAACCTCAAAATTGGCTACTGTGAAGGATGTAAATCATGTGGGGAGAGAGAGAGAGAGAGGAAAGGTGACTATATACACACACATGTCCTCAAGTAAGACAATGTATGCACATGCAATGAAGTAAAAAAATCAAATCTAACCACAAAAATGATTATTGTGAAGGATGGCAATCATGTGGGGAAAGAGAGAGAGAGAGAGAGTAAAACAATGTATGCACATGCAATGAAGTAAAAAACTGAAATTTAACCTCAAAATTGATTATTGTGAAGGATGGCAATCATGTGGAAAGAGAGAGAGAGAGACTATTGTGAAATTCAAATTTAAAAAATTGTGAGACTGGCGTAAAACATTGAAATGAGAGAGAGAGAGAGAGAGAGGATATTGATATTAAAGTGATGAATGATGTGGTGGCACTAAATTCCCTATGAGATTGTGGCCTTTTAAAAATCTATGGATGCCCAATATGTAAGCACAAAAATTCCTTCTATAGATTTTGATTAGCTACTAGAGCCTTGAACATGAAATGTTCATGCAAGATAAGCAACCATTTAAGCTTAAAATGGAATAAAATTACTTCATAACCAACTTCTCCCAATGAAGAGAAGTGATAAATCTCAAAATTTGAGTTGGAAGTGGAAACACAATACATGATTACAATAAGCTTTAATACTTTGTTGGGACTCATAAAGTTGGTTCCCAAATACCAACCAGAGATATTCAAAATTTAGTGCTCAATATCATTGTTTATACCATCCCTTGAATGGTAGGCTTTGCATCCTTATATCAAGCATCACACCCTTAGACGTACTACGTAATAGAGTGTAGGCACCCAAAAATATTCAATTGGTGCACTACCACCCCCCCCCCCACCCCCCCCCCCCCCCCCCCCCCCCCGCCCTTCCAACATGAAAACACAACTTACAAAATGAAGGTCGGGAAGGATGAAAAACTTAAGCTATCAGAGCATACTATAATCCTTCTTCTTTGAGTGAGTTCCAACACTTACTCCACAAATGGAACTCATTGTGTCAGAACTATGAGAGCATCAAATAGATTGTTAGGCTGAGCTAATGATGAGACTATGAGGTGGAAAAATCACCACTGCCACCTTTGATGGTGATTTCTTCACCTAGTGATTTTGATAGATCTTTAAGATCAAGGATTATCCATATCCTAGATTAAATTTTCATTAAGATCCCAAGCTAGCACTTCCTCCCGATGTTGCATGGGGTGATACATTTAACATATTTTTATTTTAATGTTATTCATTTTTTATGAGTTTCTTATAATAAAGAGGAAATAAGGACATGTTTTTGGTGTGAACCATGGATTGATAAAAATATTTTGATTGTGCAAATATTGGACTAGTGTGACTAGAGGGATATGCTCTCCATGGGGAACCATGATAAAGGAAATAGTTTGGCATAGATGTTAAGAGGATTTTACATGCTATCTATAGGAACCTATAGGGACTATCCTGGTAGATTTGTGTGACTCAAATAGAGGACTTTCTTGAGCAACATGAAAGGTTGTGATTGGGATACCATGTGCTTGGATCAGACTCTTCTATCGAGTAGTTACTGTTATGGTGTGCTACCACAAGATCCATGGTGATGTTAGACCTTAAAAATCACTAGATGATGTACTTTGTATATTTATACTAGCCATAAATATGATCAAGAGATAAATGCCCAATTTTGTACATGATGATTCATGATTTTGTACTTTATGAATATTAAAGTAATATAAAATATTTTTGTCGACTAAAAAAATTGTGTATGAATGGATGATGTTTTGTATGCACATGTGAAAATAAATGATTTCCTTTATGTACATGCATGCTATGATTTAATTTATTGACTTGAATCCCATTCTAATACAAATTTTTCCAATGCATCAATTATGGAATTAACACTCCTTGGAACATAAATACAAGTAATAAAATCAAATGATCATTCCAAAAGCCTTACATGCAAGATATGTGAGAGTAACGAAGTATCACGAACACAATATTTACCATTCAACTAAGCCACTACCAACTAACAGTCTAGGTGAACTACCAAAAACTAAAAACCATGACCAATAACATTCAAAAGTAATTCAATAATGACGTTATACTTGGCCACATCATTGGTGGCAAGTCTGACATAAGAACCTCTTGAAAACATAAGCTAGCTATTGGGGGAATAAATCACCCAAGGTGTGAAAGGAATATTCCAAGTATGATGGTTCGTACCATCCCCAAATCCTATGAACACCACTAAATCCATTTACATCTACTAATCAAGTCACTAGCAAGATAACAAAAACTAATAAGGAGGACTACACACTACAAACTAGCCTAATACTACCAATATACAAAATTTACAATGGGAAAATGCTCAAGCACTATGGATTAAGTATAATACCTCTTAAGATAAAGCATGGTATAGGGCTCACTCAACACATTAAACTCAATGTCTACTATTTCATAAGTTCCCTCCTTTAAGATGCATTAACTGATGTATATTCCATACCATGTTGCTTTAAACTTCCTTGCCCCCAACATATATTTTCTTGGTCATATACTAAGAATATATCACCTTCAGATAAAATATGAGGTTGCAAATACTTATTGTACTAGATTTTAACACATCTCTAATGTGTCAGTGAGTAATGGGGTTGATCTGGGAGACCAGAGTAGAGATGGCTAGGGTATTATGTTGCACGCAGTCTTTGGATTATGTCGTTGAAGGTCATGTAGGCTACGACATTCCAAATCTGAGCAATTTGTATCTACATGGGGTGAATCGGTCTAGCTTGGCGAATTTCCTAAATAATCTAGTCACCAACAAGAGGCTTTTAGGTGTCATTGCAAAGCTCCATAAGTTCAATGATGGTCATGAAGAACGTTGTTGGTAGATTTCCTGCAAAGTGGAGATCTGGTTGACCTACGGTAGAAGAAGATCCTATTTGGAGGGCGTAAAGGGGCTCATTTGCAACCCCTCCCTCTCAGTCGCTCCTTGTTTGTCTTAGATATGGAGGCGGATGGGCATAGATCATCCTGGTGGATGCAAAAGGTCACTTCATTTGGTGTGTCGGTTACAATTCATCACACTCTCTTAAGAATGACCGCTTGTCTCTCTCTCTTAATCACGACTGCTCGAATGCAGAGTTTTTTTCTTCGAGGCATAGATTTGGCTGACGATAGCCTTTTTTATCCCTTGCACTATGTAGATTTAGCTTTGCTCTTTAAGGAACTAGAAGAAAGCCACATGAATATCAGTCCAATATTTGTCTTTTCATATATTTATGATTTTTTCTTTATAGAGCTGGGAAATGAGAGAGCTTACGTGCATGAAGATTTCTGGAAGATTGCCACCTCATTTGTCTTAGCGACGGGAAAGTATGGAGTGTGATTACTTTTTGTGATTAGTCGTTATGGAGACTACAACTCTCTATTCTTGTTGATGTATATCATCCAGATCCTTGGAAAAATCATCGGGATAAGGACGTGATTTTCTTAGCTATGGAATTACCCACTTCAGATCTAATCAATATTACATAATATTTAGTAGATCCATTAAAGATAAGTGGGGGAAGAATGATTTTGAAATTTCTATTAAGAATCCAATTGGGAAATATTTTATTTTTTGGATCCAGGAAAGGGATCTCATGGAAAATTTGAAGAACTTCATCTAGATCCAGATGGGTATCCCAGAAAATCTACAGATTATTGAATACAAAGGAAAGGTGCTTCAAAACTAGTCAAAAATAGGAGATTATCATAGGAAAATACTCCACAATAATTATGGGTATGAGAATCAGAGGGGGATTGGAAAATCGAAACATAAAAAAACCCAATGGATCAACATATTTAAGAGATGCTCTTAAGGGGAAGTCGGAGTCCTCAACCAATGTTGATAAGATCCTTAATGTTCCAAGCCATTATATTGTGGAACAATTGAATGAAACATCGAAAATGATAGTAGATCTCATGGAAAATTTTAAGAACTTCATCTAGATCTAGATGCGTATCCCATCAGATCTACAGATTCTTGAATACAAAGGAAACATGCTTCAAAACCATTCAAAAATAGGAGATTATTGAGTAGGAAAATACTCCACAATAATTATGGGTATGAGAATCAGAGGTGGATTGGAAAATCGAAACATAAAAAGCCCAATGGACCAACATCTTTCAAATATACTCTTAAGGGGAAGTTGGAGGCCTCAATCAATGCTGATAATTGTTGGGAATAATACTGATGGGGGGGGTAAATCAGTGTTTACAAACCAATAACTTTTTCATTTCATAATCAGAATTATATATGCTACTTCAGTGAAGGGAACTCACGTGTGCACACAACTGTTCTTAAGGAAACCATCGTATATCCAGTGAACTTATGATTCAATTAATTCATCATATGTAGATCTTTAATTAGTGCATCTGTACTTTATTAACCATTAAAAAGTAACCATGTGTTGTAATAACAGAATAAACCATCACACATGAACACCAAGATGTAAGGTGGAAACTCAATGCGGGAGGAAAACCACAGGTTGTTGTCGTCTCTGTCTTCTTTTTAATATAAGAAAAACCTATTTACAATATTGTACTGGCGTAGATTCATACGAGTACGTAGGCACCCACCTACAGAAGGTGACAACCTTCTCTCGTTCTCCAGCTGCTACTGGAAGGGACTTACAACCCCCTAGCTCTTGTACTAGCTGATACATTTACCAATATGTAGGCGCTAGCCTACAGAAGGCTCCAACCTTCACTCGTCCTCCAGTTGCTACTGGAAGGGAGCTTCAACCCCCTAGCTCTTGTGCTAGTGAATATGTTTACCGGTATGTAGGCGTCGGCCTACAGAAGGCTACTACCTTCTCTCTTCCTCCAAGGACCACGTTTCATAAATTTTCAGACTGGCTACTCCTGGTACACAACAAAATAATATGAAGGCCACATTTGATCCAATTTTCATACTGGACCCATCAGTAACATTAAAGCTCAAACTCAATCACCACTGCAATATAACCAATCACTGAAACCCATCAACATTGAAGAAAATCACAATCAATCAATCTGAACAATCATATCACTATCACCAGAACACGGAGTTGAACCCATAACTCTGCATCAACAACCAGAACCAACTGTAACTTCAAACATCATATTTTAGAATGTATATGCTACTTAGATGTGTCAAACCAACGTGTATATGCACCTTCACCAAGGCTAACCAGCTTATAGATCTGCAGGTAAACACTTATAGCTTCGTAGTTATTCCAGATTTCACATATACTCAGATCATAGCATATAAAGGATAAAACATGTGTTAGCAATCAGATCTAGACTATCCATTATCAAACCACATAATGATATTGCATTTCAAGTCTTATGATCCTAATCCATCATTAGATCTCATCCATCATCAACCACTTAGGAGCATACTTAGTTCAAATCAAGCAAAGCACCAGAAACCCATAACATGCTTATTTGCTTTTGATCTAACTCTTCATAAGATATTCATTACTTGCACACTTAGCCATTTGATCTTCTCCTTCTTATATACTTAGATCATTTTTCAATACCTCGAACCAAAACCATAGTTATGCTATTGGTATTCTTTGATGGTATCAATATTCTTTGTTTCACTTATTACCATGGGTCAATACCATGGTAGGAGCCCCTGGTATTCATTATCCTTAATTTTCCATCCCATACACGCTTTTCCTTCTGAGAAAGTGTGTGCATACATATACGCTCCTTTTGTTATGTGAACCTGCGTGTATACGCTACTTGGACAAGGTGAACTAGCATATACAACTTAAACTATTATATTTCTTCAATTACTAGAGTCTAATCTGTAATCCTTTGCTGTTGCCTCTGAATTGACTTGTTGCACTGTGAATTACCATCATACATCACTGAATCATTTCTAGGTATCATATATGTGAGTTGCCATCAAGCACATTACCTGTATCATAATGTCAACAATAATATCCTTAATGTTCCAAGCCCTTATATTGTGGAACAACTAAATGAAACATCAGAAATGATAGTATATTTATCTGAAGTAAATGATTTATGTACGCTTTCTTCCTCGCTCTGATACCAACTACAAAGCACACACAGTGAAAGCGAGAATGCGGAAATGCGGAAATACTTTCAACCTCACTCTGATACCAACTACAAAGCACACAAAATGAAATCGAGAAAACAAGACATTGATTATAGCTTCTTCCGTTGTCTTTATGTCTCCACTTGCAGTAACAATTCCTGGACACTTTGTCTTTTGTCTTTGAGGATAGGGAATTACAGTGCCGCTTACTATGTTCAATCTTGAACCTGTATCAATTAGAACCTTCCACCATTCTATGGAAGAACTAATTCTGATTTTCATTTTTACGCAGTACATTACATCTACGTTTATTGCATTCATTCCTAATCCAGATCTAGGATCTTCAAATTTTTCATCTGGAATTTCAAAGTCTTCAGATTTGAAAATCCCTTTCATTGGATCATGATATGGATCAGGCTGTCTTTCTGGTTCTTTCTGTTCAGTCTGTGAAGATTCTCCTTTTGTGGGTTGTGCATGTAAAGAATGTATATTGTGCCACTGATGTGCTTCAATGCATAGACTTCTATTCTCTCTGACTTCTTTTCTGAGATATTTGATAGCTTGACTAATTGCAGGAAGTGTTTGAGGAAGATCATCTTCAATTGTTTGTTGTCTGAATTGTCTTGTTAGACCATCAACTGAAAATAAGGCTGCAGAAGGAATATAGCTATGTTGATGATTTACATGTGACTTTTGTTGTTCTTGATATTGCTGTGACTTGGACTGTTGAAGATGGGTCATCAACAATCCTTTATACATTTCTTTGAGTTTTGGATCATCAGCATTAACCATTTGTGTAAAATAATTTCTAGAAAGTTCATCATGATCTAAGCTTTCATTTGATAATGGTCTGAACATCCTAACTGCATTACATTTGCAAATGTCAGGATCACTGCATTCACAGAGTTCTTGAAAACATTCTTTACAGTGTGGATCTTTGCAATATTCAACTTCAGAATCTTCTTCTTCATAAACATCATGTATCTGGTCATTTAGATCATAATGATTTTCTGAATCTGTTAATTCTTCACAGCTGGAAGGGAGATCAATAATATTTACCTTGCCAAATTTATTCTTATAGCTAAATTGTTTCTTCTTCTCAGATTGTTGTTTGTCTTTTTCAGTTTTGGACAATTTGGAGCAATATGTCCTTTTTCATTGCAATGGAAGCAAAATATTTGCTTCTGTTTTGGCCTTTGATGAAACTGGCATGTTTTTTTGTATTCTCTGGGAAGCCTTCTATGAATGATCTTTTTGTTTTCTGCAAATCTAAAAGTTTGCTTGGAGTAAGCTTTATTTTTAGAGCGACAATGATCATATCCCACTAAACTTTTAGAGCCATGTAAATGCCATTGTTTACATAGTTGTTGATAGCCATGTGGTTTAGTGGAGCTGGTGGCAACTCGAGCAACTTTCATCTAAGAGCAGAGTTCAACAATGACAACCTTAATAGCTTGTCTTATAACACCAAATTTATAGGCACCAATCTTTCTAGGAAGCTTATTCAAAATGGCAGTAGTTACCCAATTTGGTAAAGAATCAATGAAGATTTCTTTCCATTTGGGATCTAGATTCCTGTCAGAAGAAAGAGTATGTAGACGATAGAGATATTCCATAAAATATCCATCAAAATGCTGCATATTAGTAAGCTTCATGGATGTAAGTGTGACTGCAGCAAGTTCATTATTGATCTGAGGATAACCACAAAAATTGACAAGAATGCCATGCATTAGGAAACCAATCATGTTATTCACAGGTAATGAAGTCTGTGGATCCATATATGTAGTATTATCTGGGTTCATTACCACAGATGTTTCCCAAGAAGGAATGAGGACAGGATCATAATGAATTTCTGCTTTAAGCCAAGAATCAAGGAGTCCTTCAAATCCACTAATGATTTTCCTGGTTGCATTTATTGGAGAAATGTCATCTGCAAAATATGTGTGGTAGCAAACCAGCATGGAACTCAATGTAGATAATATCTCTGCTTCAGAAAAATTGTCAATATTCCATGAATATGTGGAAGAAGCAGACCAATCTTTATGATATTCTAATTTCATGACATCTCTTTTATCAGGAGCAGGTGACCAAGAAGAATTCCAAGAACTTCTATCAGTAACTTTATGTACAGTTGTATCTTTGGGTTCTTCTTCATCAGAAAATGAAATCAGATCAAGAATGTCTTTTGCTATCTGAAAAGTTTCTTTATCAGGAGGAGAAAAATTATTCACAAGAAACTCTAAATCTTCTAGAGTAGGAGGAGCAGAGGGCGCTGCTTCAAATTTGTTGAGTATTGTATCAGAACTGGAAGGCTTATCAGGATCATCTCCTGATTTCAACCACTCAGAAACTGTCATTTTATGTCCAGGGCTTGAAGAGTTTAGACTGGAAAACATGCCAGGATTAGCCATAGGAGCATAGACAAAGGTAGTTTCTGGTTTAGGAAAAATGATATCACCAGGATTATTCATTTTTTATTGAAGAGTAGTAGGAACAACATGGAAAGGCAATTGATCTTGAGGATCTGAGAAATAAGTAGTAGCTTTAAAAGTAGGATCAGGAGTGTTTTTCTTTTTCAGACTTTCAATGGAAGTAGAGACAACCCAAACTTGTTTCTTTACTACTTCAAGTGACATTTTTAAGCTTTTCATCATATCCTGATTCTTATCTGCTACTGAATGTATTCTTCCAATCCATTTGGAATTATCATTAATCCCTTTTTCTAAAACACCAATAGTTTTAGCAATATGCAAATCATTTGATCCAAGAGTTTTTATTCCATATAGTAATTGATCTCTGGTAAAATCTACCTTTTGAAGAATTTTATCAATTATTTCTTGGAGCATTTTATTTTCTCTGGCTGCATATTGATGATTTATTTCTAGATGTTTAATCAAACTATCTAGAGCAAGATTTGTCCAGTTTGTTGTTGCAACCAATTCCCTGTCTAAAAGATGAGACTGGTTAGACTGAAGTGGAAGTAACTTAAAAATGTTATCATCTTGTCTGATAACAATATTTTTCCAAGGAGGAATTGTTGTCTTAGTGCTAAGAATAGTGCCATCTATTAATTCCCATTTGTGTTGTGGCACTTTTGTCTCTAAGGCTGATCGTTGCATCATGTTCACTCTAAGGGTCTGACAGATGTATTCTAACAAAAGTTGCCCTTTCATCTTAACAGACTGTAAATGTTTTGTAACATTTGATTTTTTGCAACATATTTTTATATTTATCATCTATGTGAGGGATGATAAGAGGTCCAGGAATTTCAACTGGATTTTCCTTAATCTTTGTTTTTATACCTTCACAAGATAGATTCTTGAACTTTTTGACCAAAGCTATTTATACTTCATTTGTACTTGGATAATAAAATTCATAAAAAGAAATCCATTGGTTATTCTCTTCCATCCAAGCCTTCCAATTTGTATTGTTGACTTTGTTGATTGTTGACCTATCTTTCTTTGAATAGGGTTTCATTTATTCACAGTATCTATACTCTTTCTGATGAGTATACAGTTCCCAGTTAAATATTTTCTTATACCATTCATTTGAGGGATCATAAGGACTTATTCCTTTGTATATTTTAAGAAATTGAATGATTTCTTCATCAGAAGGAAGTTGTATTTTACTAGGAATCTTATTCCTAGGATCCAATCTGTAGCTGGGGATTTCTTCTGGATATCCTAAGCCTTTTGTAGTAGATTTTCCTACTGATTGAAGAAAAATTTCTTCATGAGCTGAAAAAGGAGTACACTTTGTATATTCCTGTGTTTGATTTCCAGAACTTGGAACAAAATGAATCATGTTTATTCTTCTTCTGTCTTTATCCTGTTCTTCTTTTTCATGGGGTTTTGGAAGACTAGGAGTTTGCTGACAAAAGCTAGGAGAACAATGAGGATGATTACATACAGATGGTTGTGGAAATTGTGGAATTTGGAATGCTGATTGCATATTAATTGTTCTAGGAGGAACAATATTTGAATGCGGAGACTGAAGAGTTTGTGCAATCATATTTGATAACATATGCATGAAGTTTGGATCAGAAGTAAGATCATATGAATGACTTGGTGATCCTTCAGGAATAGATGCAATAGAGGAAATTTGTGGTTTTACTATGACTTCAGTTTTTACAAGGTTTTGTATAACAAGAGGAGGAGGAGGTCCACCATGCTCAGACTGTGCATACTCTGATTGGGGAAAGAAACGAGTTCAAAAAAGGCCATTATCTTCTCGAATAGAAGTTTGAGCAGTGATAGGTTGTGGACAGGGAGAAGTACGAATAGAAGCCCAATTTGTGACCCATTCTGTTGGCGGTTTAAGATCTCGACGAGATATCATTTAAGGAGCAACAAGATTTAAGCCATAGTCATGAGTGATTAGAGTAGTGAACTCAGAGGTTTTAGAAACTTGTTGGACAACAGAAGGAGTGGTCTTCTTATCAAATTTGATGACACATCGCCAATGAATAACAACATTATTGCTATTATCTTCAAAATCATCATATCCATGTGTTTGGATGCCGAGCACTAGAGCATTGATGGCATTAGGATCATCTAAGGAAATAGAAAAATCAAGAACACAGGACCAAGAACTTGGACCGTAGGTTAATGTTCCTTGACATCCTCCAATTAAATATTTATGAAAAGTTTTCCATTGGCGATCAAAAACACAAGAGAATACAGCGACGTCTTGACCTTTTCTATGTAGTGGCTGAATTCCAATTTGGATATGACCAAAATGAGAAAAATTGAGACCAGCTTTCAGTGCAACTGTAAACTCAGATTGCTTCAAAATGTTCATTGGTTGAAGCAGACAATTATTACTGGAGGTTTGTAGAATCTCTTCTTTAACCTTATATCTCCAGTATTGTATAGTGTCTAATAATCCCAGATTTCTATAGACATCTTTGGGGTCTATTTTTGGTAAAGACCAAGAACCAAACTTACTCTGTTCATTTAATAATGTAATAGATTTTTCATGGACGACAGTGTGAAAACCAGATTGTATTTTTTCATTACATTCTCTTTCTTCTTCTTCTCTAATAATTTCATCAAAACTTTTATCACTAAACTCATGAAGAGAACTTCATGCTGGAGAAAAATTATCCATAACCAATACTTTCTAACAACTGGAAGAAAGAGGAAATACTTTCAACCTCGCTCTGATACCAACTACAAAGCACACACAACAAAAGAGAGAATCCGGAAATGCGGAAATAAACACGATCCGTGACTAATACTTTAATCGCAGAGAGGGGAGATACTCCTCTACTGCACAATCTAGCATCATGAATCTGTTTTGAATATATTTGAATACGAATGCCAACAAGAGTATTAGTTCATAATAAATGCCAGGTCTGCTTAATCACTCCAATATCTGACAATTCTTCTGAACAACATCCTCGTGCCGAAACATGAACTCTGGCCCAACGGTCTACTTCTGCGTCTTTGCGACTTCTTCAACCTTAACAAGGCTCATACAAGTTTGAGAATAGAATCCAAAACAATCTACAAAGGAGACATAGATTTATAGATTTTGAGGAATCTTTATTCATGAACTTCAAAACTCAAGTATTACAAAGTTGCTTCTCAAGCAATACCAAGTTACTTCTCCAGCAGAAAGGCTCTCTAAATTTCTCAAAACCTGAATTCCTCTCTTCCCTAGTCTTCATCTATTTATAGATCCTCCCAGTTCTAGGTTTGGTGATACCTCCATATTGGATATGAGAGAATCTTACTTTACATCAAAATCAAATCCTTACATCAGATATGAGAGAATCCTACTTTCGGGTAACCCGAAGGACATCCACACAGTATCTTACTTTACATCAAAATCAAATCCTTGCATTAGATATGAGAGAATCCTGCTTTCGGGTAACCCGGAGGACATCCGCACAGTAATTCAATCATAAAATATTTTATACTTATTCTGATTTGATATGAGAGAATCCTGCTTTCGGGTAACCCGAAGGACATCCGCATAGTAATTCAATCATAAAATATTTTATACTTATTCTTATCCCTTTATTTAATTATATATGTCGGATTGATTACACTGTAAGAGATTCTTTTTCAGGGAACCTTACAAAAAAACTGTTTGTCACCAAAGTCGGACAGAAAGACATTACAAAATGACAAAATGTTCTAGTTGTTCATGAGAATAATGATGTTCCTTGAACCTAGTCAAGGATTCATTATTAAAATACTGTGAGTAAATTTCTTCCTCACATTCCCAAATTGGTACTTCAGCATATTCTGGTACTTCGTCTTGAAAAAGTAGTAGGCCAAAAGGATTTAAATCTGGATCTGTCATGGCATGAAATGACTCATAGTCATGTGAAGAGCCATTCATATTTCCCCTGAATCTTCTAAAGAAAATATTTCGTGTAATAAACCAATGAAAGGATCCATTGGCGCGGAGTGCTGCAAGCATGTGATAATTGGTGATATTGCTAATATCCAAAATCCTTTTGTATAAAATTCCTGATTGATGTGCCCGTGGTTCTGTAAATCCAGGAAGTTGTAATAACCGGAGAGAGAATGGGTAAAAACATAGAGGACTGATACCATAAATGTTCCACCATTCTTTAAACCATTTAGGTGTGGGGTCTTGTTCTTCGATTTGTGTAACTTGCATCCCATGATATCTAAAAGAAAACTGCACATTATAGAAAAATGAGTTAGTTTTATTTTCAAAACACATACCTGTATACCAGGCTTTCTCTTGGCATTCATGATCTTCAGAGTTCTGAAGGTTGGGTGGCAATAGGAAGCGATCAATGTAGATTTCACAGCAGATTAGGTTTTCATCTACATCTCTGTGTAATGTGAAATCAAGATTTCCCAAATCTTGAAGAAAGCTTAAAGCTTCATCATTTCTTTGCATTTGATCATCCCATGAGAAATAATGTTGTCCAGTTCCATGCCAATATTTGATTTCTTTCATTGGAAACCAATCTGCTTGATAATCGAGTAGAGGTTTCTGCAGATTCAAAGTGTGAGAACCATCAGCACATTCAATGTGAATCTCATTTTCTAATCTTCTTATGACGTTACATCTGAGATTATTTACATCATTTCTCTGTAAAAATTCCTGACTGAGAAGATCTGCGAAGGAATTCTTAACTCCAGAAATGAACTCTACATCAAAACGATACTGGGCCAATGTCATTATCCATCTAACCATTGCTGCATCTTCAAAGTCACATTTATGGATAGCAAACTTAAGAGCTTGGCAATATGTTTTGACTGTAAAATTTTTATAGATCACAAAATCTTTGAATTTGGCAATGCCAAGGCAGACAGCTCTAAGTTCTTTTTTTAGGCTAGACCAATTTTTTGTGTAGTTGACCAGATTCTAGAGGCATACTGGCAGATTTCATATTCCATTTTCTTTTTATTAGGATCATGTTGTCATAAAATTGCACCCCATCCAATATCACTGGCATCTGTAATGATGGTTTTAGGCCATTCTTCATTGATTGTGCTTAAAGGAGAAACAATCCTAATTTTCCCTTTAATTCTTCTGACTGCCTCTGTTAAATCCTCTATCCATTGAATTGGATCTTTTTGCAATATTTTATTCAATAAGACTCTGTCTTGGGCACAATGTCTGACAAATTTGGAGATGTAATTCAAACTACCCAAGAATCTTTGTAGTTTAGTTTTATCAGTGATTATGTCTGGAAATTTATCTATGAAATCAAGACTATGTTGTATAATGTAATATGATCCATATTGAATCACATATCCCAAGAAATCTACCATAGTCTAAAATAACTTCATTTTTGAATCTGATAAAACTATACCTTTTTCTTTGACTCTCTCGTAGAATATATTAAGATGCTTTATATGAGAGGGAATATCTGCAAAATGAATTAGAACATCATCAATATATTTCTTCAAGAAATCATCCATACCTTCAAAAGTTTCATCCATAATACTCTAGAAGGCAGATGGAGCATTTACTAGTCCAAAGGGCATAATATTCCATTCAAAATGTCCTTCTGGTACTGAAAAAGTTGTTTTCCACTTATCTTCTTCTTTTATCCCTACTTGCCAGAAACCAGACTTTAAATCAAACTTGGAAAAGATTTTTGACTGTGATATCTGAGACAAAAGTACTGAGGGCTTTGGCAAGGGATAAGCATCATAATCAAGAATATTATTCATAGGCTTGTAGTTTACTACCAATCTTGGTTTTCCTCTGATAATCTCTGAATGTTTGTTGACATAAAATCCAAAACAAGCAATAGGGCTATGAGATTTTCTGATCAAACCTTTTTGCAGTAAGGATTTTATTTCTTCTTTACAATACCTGAGTTGTTCAGAATTCATCGGTATTGCTTTTGATCTTCTAATTTTTCCATGAAATTCCTTTTTCAAAGGCAATTCTACTTAATGTTTATGAATATGCCAAAAGGCATTTGGATCTTCAGAACAACAAGATTTTAGTTTTTGAGAGATCTCACTTATTTCTTTTTCAAATTTTCCTTTTAGAAGATTTTCATCAATCTTGGGCATTTCTTTATTCTTCTCCATCTTTTCCAAGGTATTCCGTAACCTGTCAATTTTGCTCAATATATTAGGAGAATTTGAATGAATAAATGGATAGAAATAATCTATACCTTTGAAGAGAAGAAAATATCCCCATTTTTGTGATTTTTCATCATAAGTGCTTCCATGTCTTCTGAAATTTCTCAGGAAAGGCTTCCTAAGTACATAGCACAATCAAGCCCTATGACTAATGGAGCATGAACTTGAATTCCTTCGGATTGAGAAACGAATACATCTATTATAGCTTCTTCCGTTGTCTTGTTTTCTCGCTTTAGCTGTGTGCACTCTTCCATTCTCATGTTGTCATCTGTAGATTCAATGGATTATGGCCAAAACCAATGGACCTTTTATAGTGGATCTTTCATACATAGACAATCAATTATGATGTTCATTTATGTTCTAGGGGCTTCTTCATTGTAAAATTTGAATCACTAAAAGACAGATAATTTTCCTTAAGAGAAGTTCTATGGTTCTGGGGCAATGTGGGTCTTTTTATCACCCCATGGTTCTCGAAATTTGATGACAACTCATTGATGGCTTCCAAAACGTCGATCTGGGTCAGATTTCATAATCTTCCCCTTCATTTCTAGCATCAAAGAGTACTAGAAGGATTTGGAAATACGCTATGGAGATTCATCAAGATGGATATGCATAGAACTGAAGAAGCAATCTACACTTTTTCCATAATTTGTGTGGAAGTAGACCTTAGCAAAGGACTACTGGACCGTATTCTTTTTATGCATAACAATCAGTGTTGGACCCAGTTTTTAGATTTCGAAAACATGGCTTTTAGGTGTCACTTTTGTCTTCAAATTGGACATTTACAAAACTCATGTCCTATGGCCAAGAAAGATCCAAGGAAGAAAAAGAAACCAGCTAAAAAGCCTAGGGGATGGCAATTTCCAGAGCAACAACCTGACGAAGAAGAGGATGAGGAGGAAATGGGCAATCCTATAAATGATAAAAACCAGAACCCACAAGCTACCTCAACAAACGAAGGAGTAATTGAAGAAGGAACCACAATGTCAATCTTGCATAATCAAAATGCAGTGGGAATTTCAGTCCAAGAAACATAGAAGGAGAAGGATACAAGAGGTTCCAAAGGCCCATATTCATCTAAAAGCTAAAATTCAGACAAGGAAAATCTGAGGATGGAAGCATAAAATCAACTTGTCATTGTAAATGCCACTCCTCATCAAGGAGGCTAGCGAAAAGTGAAAAATAAAAAAGGTAGAAAAGTGATTCTAAGTATTTACACTTATTTGCAAGTTAATTTTCTTCCTTTTTGTCTTTTGTATTTTCTGGGACCCGATTTTTACTGGTCTTTTTGAAAGCTTTAGGAGCTTCTACAACATATAATTTTGGTTTTTTAAATAAAATTACAATTTTTCCTTGGGGAAAAAACACATCTCTTATGTGCCTCATTCATGGTAGCCACATCTTTGTGGTGCTCATCAATTTATTCCAAGTAAATGAGGCATTCTTTAATTGAATTAGTTTCTAGAAGGAGCTCAATTCCTAGCTTGAGTGAGGGAATTTCACACCCAGTCAAAAAGATTGCTTCCACCCCTAAAGAAGTTGAAAGGGAGTGAATCTGGTAGTGGTCTTAACTGATATTCAATATGCCCAGAGTGCTAGATACAAAATTAGATGCCACTTATACTTGCTTTAATTGTGCATTTGAGGATATATTTTAAATACTTAATTACACCCTTCACTTTCCCATTAGCCTGCAAATAATAAGGAGATGACTTCTCTTGCTTAAAACCTATCTTAGCTACTAGCTCTAACATCATCTTGCTTTGGAAATGACTACCATGCTTAGTGAAAATATCTATAGGCACACTAAAATGAGTAATGATTTGATTATTTATGAAAAGTGTCATTGTATCACCACTATTAGAAAAGGTAGGCATAGCCTTGGCCCACTTCGTGAAGTATTCGACAACTACAATAACATACTTATACGCCTTGGATGAAGTGGGTGGCATGCCATGAAATCTATCCCCATTTTGCAAATGGTTGATAATGATGACAAGATAAATTGGAGCCAGATGGGTTCACTTTTTTGAGTAAAAATTTGACATTGATAGAATTTCTTTAATGACTCAACAAAATCTTTAAAGATAATGGGTCATAAGTACCCTACATGTAAAATATTTTTGTTTCCAACCTAGACACATGACTTCCACAGGCTCCATTACAACAATCATCTAATATCCTTTCAGATTCATCAAGAGTCACATAATGTCACAAAATTGAGTCTATCCCATGATGGTACAAATTATCACCAATAATGAGATAGGTTTTTGTGGCATGACATATACGATGTCAATAGTCTCAAGAGAAGTGAGTGAGGAACTTATCAGTCTAGATATATTTTAGTATATCTTTGTACCAAGGATGACTCAAGTCACTGAGGAAGATATTGTCGTTTGGTAATGAACCAATTTCTACAATGTCCTTATTAGCTTGAGGTAACTCCGAAATTAATCCTGCAAAGGTAAAATATTTTTTTGGATTTATTCAATGCAAATTTGAGATCAAATTCTTGTAAAATCACAATTCATTTATTGTATTCGCCACTAATAACCCATCTAGTTAAGGCATATTGAAATGGATTTACCTTGGTGGCCACCATTGTTTCCCTCAACATAATGTAGCAATAGAAACACGATATTTCATGAACGATTGCTAAGGCTAATTTCTCAACATGATAATAGTTAAGTTCAAGACCTAGTAAAGTGCAACTAAGGTAATAAAGGACATGTTCTTGCCTCATGTCATTTTTTTGAATGGGTACCATTGCAATAGTTGAACTAGATGTAGTGAGATAAAAAAATAAAGTCTCTACCATAATTTGAAAGAATAATTGAAGGGGCATTAGAGAAAATTTTAGCCTAAAAGTTCCCATGAAATTTTCATGTACATAATATCTAAACCAATACAAATCCCTTAAATTTAAAAAGAGGTACATGTAAATATTTTGGAGAGAAATTTTAAAAAACTATTTTTTTAATTGTATTTTTGGTTTATCTCCTTATAGTTTTACTCAAATTTAAATGTGGACACTCATTGGATGTGGAATTAAATTCTGCATCCAACGAGTACCCATTATGCATACTTTTGAGAAGACCCTCATTGATTAAAAAAAATGAAGATACATTAAAAAAATGTGTTGAACATGTTTTTTTAATGTATCTTCAATTTTTATCAATGTAGATCTTCTAAAAAGTATGCATATTGGGTACTCATTGGATGTAGAATTTAATTTCTCATCCAACGAGTGCCTGCACTTGAAATTTAAGTAAACTTATAAGGAGAAAAGGTAAAAATACAATTAAAAAATAGTTTTCTTCTTTTCCCTCCAAAATTTATAACTCTTATTTTATTATTTTCCTATTATTTAATTATTTTTCCTTAGGAGGCCACTTTTAGGCTAAAATTTCCTCTAATGCTAACATTAGTTCCTTTTTCAAGGCATAAAATCATTTCTGAGAAAAATTACCCAAGTAAATGAGATCTCCTTCTTAAGAAGGTGGATAAATCCCTTTGTAATCTTAGCATTATTGATGATGAAACACCATAAGAAATTGGCCTTTCCTTTTAGAATCTAAAGCTAGTGAATGTTGCATGGGGAAGGAAATTGAATTGTCACTTCCACCTAAAATGGATCTACCATGATGCCCTTGCTCAAAATGATAAATTCTAGAAAATATTTCAAGATGACAACAAAGTTTCATTTGTGAGGATTGTTTTACGGTAAATTCTCTTCTGCAGACGGAAGTGAAACCCCTAGGTCTAGTGGTTGACCTATAAACAACAAAAATCAAAATGGACAATGTTTTCCTTAGAGAAATTAATAAATGGAGGAAGGGCCTACCTAGAGTCCATGTTGTGGGGAAAAATGCCTATACAGGACGATCCTATCCACCTAAGGTGTGACAGTGCCTTAGCAACAAACAGATACAGCTATTCTGGTTTCTTCCTTTATGAAATGTGAAAGAGGGGAGATCGATAGACTTACCGTTGTTCCGTTTGTCCCTCGATATAGATCCTCTTCTCTTTGGGTGTTCACAGCTACTTGCCTCCTCGCTTGCTCAAGAGAACAACTACTTGATTCCCACGAGATCACAAGAGAACAGCTACCTGCGACAAGAGAACAGCTACCTGCGACAAGAGAACAACTACTTGCGATAAGAGAAGAACACAACACAAAGGCAGATATTCATATTCATAAATGATTCAGGATTAGAAATAAATCAAATACACTAATGCAATCATACAAATACACCAGTATATAGGAGAAAACCAAGATAGCTTTATTGATTGATAACAAGGTTCAGGAAGAGATACAACCCAGAGGGCTCCAATCCAGCATCTCCTTCCCAGTAGAATGGAATTCCTTCTTCAGCTCCCTTCAAATCATTAAGCACCCAATGTTTCCAGTCTCAAACCAACAGCAATTCTTTGCAATAACAAAATTCCAGCCTCCAGATCTCATGGAGGAGAGATCTATATATAGTTATTTTGGAGAGAGGATGAGTCAGCTTGAGATCTGACTAGTGTCCTCTCCCTCTCTCAGTTCTTGAGTCCACTTGGAGGTTCTTGCTTCCACTTGGAGATTTGGAACCTCTTACTCATCACCAGTCGAATTCCCTGAGGCAAGTGTCATTTTGGAAGCTTCCTGGGCATTGACACATTGAGGAATGAGCCTGCCACTTGTCCAAACTCGCTCAACGCAGGTAGCTAGTGTTGGAGTTGACATTCAACGCAGGTAGCCAGTGTAGCAGTTGACATTCAGCACAGATGCTCAGTGGAGCAGTTGACATGATCCTGAATTGACTTGTTTTTGAGCAGTTTCAGGTGGAGAACTTCTGTGAATTGTTGTGGTTTGTTGGCCTTGTTCCTCTAGGGGTAGGAACAACATGTTTAGGGGCTTTGGATCCCTTAGATTATGGAAATTTCATGCTCAATGCTGTAAGGCACAAAAATGTCTATAACAGTCCAACACTAGTCTTCCTCTTCTCTTGGCTTGTAGTCTTTATGTCCAACTCCAATTACTATAAATGGAACTTGCAAGACAATCACAACAAACAAGAGAACCAGTAAACATACATAACATAAACTAATATCTCTATTCAATGAGTCAAGTGGTCTTTAAAATACATATGCATCAAATATACACAAAGCATATGAAAACAAATCTTCTTGTATTAATGAAATGTAGGAGAATATTACAACCCTTTTTTAATAGTTCTTGACAATGTATAATCTCCCACAAAACGTGTCCTTCCTTAGCCACAAGGCAAGCCTTTAATCACAACTCAATGATGGTAATAGATCCTTAGGTAAAATCAACAACATCAAGGCATAGCTAAGTGTCTCCAAAAGCTAACCCAGACTCAATGGGAGACAGTGAATTTATAAGGTAAAAGTGGCAACTTAGCATTTACCAATCTAGGCTTGAGATCCACATATGAGGAAGGATAAGCTCTATGGATAAGTGATAAGACCACTAGAGTAGGATAGGATATGAATTTGATATCTCTATCCATGGTAAATGGTTAAAACCACCATAGAAGCTTCTGGAAGAAGAAGTTTCGTAATTATTTTTTATTTTCCCCGAAATCATAGAACCATCACACCTGCAAAGTAGAGTAACATGCATGAATCAGTGCAAGTGCTAAGTTATTCAACATGTGACCAGTGCAGGTGGACTCAAAGGCAGGGTGTGTTGGGGCCAAAAATAATTTTCTTAGCTGATAATCCCATAATTCTTGGACTTTTTGGAGAATCAATGCTTGAGGCTTTGGAAAGAGATAATGACAAGGTGTTAACGATGTTGATTGATCTGGGTTCCAGAAAATTTGAATGAATTCAACAAAATGACCTATAACAAGGATATAACATAATCTTGTAGTACCTACATCTTTTGAAAATTGCATGCAAATGAGCAAGATTCTAAACCCTCTTGTGAGAGTGAGTATCCCATTCATCTAAGTATGCTTTGAAAATGTGTTTTATATCATCAAAGATGTATGACATAGCTCACTAGAATGTTGAACTAATTGTTTTAAGGCTAAAACGAATTTTGTGTTCGAAATATTGTTGTCATTGATGTGGAAGATGGGGGGAGACTCTCCAAGATAAATATTGGAAAATGAAGATTGTTGGAAATATTATTTTTGGAGTTTTGATGCCCCATTGGGATACCCTATATTTGAATGAATTTTTACTCCAATTACCTAGCTCAAATGGGAGCATATGTTGTATGGTTAGAATGTGTATTCCAATCCCTTTGCAATGGTATATGGCACCCCTTCTAATTCCATATGATCGAGGAGATATGGAATAGTTCATAAAGATGACCCAACCCAAGTACAAGCAGGCCAACCCAACACGTTTTACAAATCATTCCCATATGTGAACGTACAAACACTATAAATAAATGTCATACAAGTTCACTTGTATGCAATCCAAGCAATAATAGATCTAAAGTCGCATGAATTTTTGAGGAATAATTTTTAGGGTGATTCTTTGAGTCTAAAGGTGGAAGAAAATTTATGGGGTGAATGAGCCATCTTGGAATTTTTTCTATAACTTTTCTTCTGTAATGTTTTATAACATGAAACTTAGATGATATATAAATAATAATTTCAGTTACCAATGGTTCAAATTTCATAGCTTGATTCGCTATAATTTTGGAGATATGGTCTAAGGAAGTTAGGCTTCCAGAATGCTCATAAATAAGGTGAACATGCCATTTTCACTATAACTTTTGTTTTGGGGTGTCTCAAAATGTGAAACTTGGAGGATACTTACAGAATATGTTCATGTACGTATGGATAAATTTCAGACCTCGGTTTGCTATAATTTTATAGATATGGTATAAGGAAGTTAGGCCTCCTGAATGCTCCTAAAATTTGCTTCAAATAGATCAACTTTGAATTTTCATTATAACTTTCTTTCTGTGATGTTTAGAATCTCAAATTTAGAGGAAATAAAGGAGAGATGTCAAGGTACCTGTGGTAGAAATTTCATATCCTATTTTGCTACAATTTTAGAGATACGATTTGAGGAAGTTAGTGTTCTTGAATGCTCATGAAACATGGTTCAAACAAGTTAGCTTGTCATTTTTTCTATAACTTTCTTTCTAAGATCTTTCAAAACATGAAATTTGGATGAGACAAAGAAGATATTTCTAGGTACATGTTGTACAAATTTTAGAACTAGATTTGCAAAATTTGATGTGTGGCATGTTGTGAAAATCCATTCTTGGGAAAAAGCCAAGAGGAATAAGTTTTTGGAGGAGTAGACTTGGTGAAGGAAGAAGAAATAGGTAGACCTGGTGAAAGAAGAAGCAACTAATAGAGTTAGGGAAGAATCAAGAAAACTTGGTGTAGGTTGGTGCTTGTATATATTTTCAACAAGGGATTAGTGTATCATGTAGGATGGTCCCTACAAAGAAGAATAGAGGATTCGTGTCTCCTGTAGGTTTGTGCCTACAAAGTAATAAAGGGGATTGGTGTCTCTTGTAGGTTGGTGCCTACAAAGTAGCAAAGGGGATTGGTGTCTCCTATAGGTTGGTGCCTACAAGATTGTTCTATGAAGAATTTTTGTGGTTTTATCCCATAGGGTTTCCATGTATACTTGTGTTAATCGTATAGTTTATGGGATTGATGTTTTATGATGTTTGAATGAAATTAAATAAGTAAATATTGTCATTATATTGATTCATCCACCCCCCTCTTAGTATATTTATGAATTCCAACAATTTCTTGTACACAAAGGTACCCAAAGGACATATTAATGTTGTCTTGTTTTGGTCCTTGGGTTTGATAAAAATCTAATTGTATCTAAAGAACTCAACCATGAAGGAAAATATCTCACAACTCACAAAATCATAAATAATATGATCGATGAAAGGTGTTAAATAATTTTTTTTTGGACAAACCTTATTCAGATCATGAAATTCCATGCATATGTGAATGGTTCCCTGCTTCTTGTCAACCATAATTGAATTTTCCACCAATTCAATGAGATGAAGTAGGTATATTAAATTAGCATTGAGGATTTTATCTACCTCATCCTTTATCGCCGCGACCTTGCTAGGGTTAATAGGATGCAACTTTTTCAAATATAATTGAATTTATCATACGTTTTGGTTTCATGCTTGAAAAACCTGAGGTCAATCCCAGGCATCACCTCATACAAACAAGTGAAAATATCATGAAATTCCTTGAATTTATTAGTGTAAATTTAAATCCCTTAGTGAGAGAATAATCCTTCCCTATGAATAAATTTTTCAACAACATTAGGATTTTAGGAGATATTGATTGGTATGGTGTTATAAGTATTCATCGTAATCCCTTCTACATACATACCATGTATTGCCAAAGTATTTATAGACCAAACCTTGTCTTCACCCAAACTCCAAAATCACGAATCTTAACTCTTTCAATTTTTGGGAGGAAATAAGATTAATGATGCAAGTCCTCCCATGGTATCTCAAGACTGGTCATATCCTCCAAGGTTTCCTCATCAAATGGTAGTATTGAGTCTATAAAATCATATAAAATCATTGGTGTAGATGGATTTGATAGTCCATAATGGAGTAGATGGATGGTCCAAATCTTTTAGCAAAGGAGTTGGTTTAGGGTTTTGTAGGAATTGCCTAAATTTCTTGATAACCGATATCTATGATGGGCATAGTACACCCATTCCTACATTCCATATATCTTCTAGCATTATTGTAAGAGAGTAAAATGCAAGGTCCTCAAAATAAGATGTTCAAGAATAACAAATCCAAGGTGAGTTTATTGAAGCATTCACCATAGGCCTGATCCACAAGAGAGGCATTAATATAATTAATAGGTCTGTAAAAATCAAAATTTCCCCATAATGGATAGATATTGTCCAACACCCATACTATTTTACACCTTCCCAAAAATTATCAACAAGAGGGACATTATGTCCATTCGATGGAGCTGAGTCTATGGGCATGCAATCCAACTGATCTATCATGATGATCTTTCCTAGTGAGGACAACAAACAACTCAAAATACTAAGGATGTGACTTTGTCATAACATATATCCAATAGTAGCCCAACAAAAAATATATATTCAAGGGGAACTCAAATACATAAACTTCAATTGATACTATCTTCCCTCCTACTTGTATTGGAAAGGATGGGATAATTATGTTATTCCTAAAAGAGCATCTATCATATGGCATTAATAACTCAAAGAAGGAACAATATCAAGGAATGAAATAGCTTCCCAATATGCTTAGGACATCATGCATGTGGTGGCTCTTTCATTTACTACCATCCTAAATACATTCATCTCTAAGTACACAACAATAATCTAGAGAGCATATTGAGGTAGGATCACGTGTTTTACATTGAAAGTGTTAAATACAATAACTTGAGAACTAGTATAATCTATGGCTCTAATGGTAGTAAGTAGTGTGCCCCTCTGAGCTAGGTTGAATTGAAGGACTTCTAAGGTTGACATAGAACAAGGAATATGATCAAGATCTTATACAATGGAGTAGTTTTGAGCTATTTACACACTAGGTTTGTGCATTAGCTTCTCGAGCACACCCTTAGGTAGGCATGCATTGACTATGTTAAGGGTTTCTTGATATGTAAAGGTTCCCAAGACTCAGTAAATTATTTACCTAATGAGGCCTAGTTTCAAGGATCACTTTCATATCACACACATATGGAAGTGAGCAAACTTTCAAGGAAGGACCCTAACTACCCCTTTACTTACACATAGGGTTACTCATTGAACCAACAACCATCTACTAGCCTTGAGGAAAATGATTTATTAACATAGTTGACCCACCATAAGGTGAGAAAGTGCCATACATA
Source organism: Pinus tabuliformis (assembly GCA_031772625.1). Taxonomy (NCBI): domain Eukaryota; kingdom Viridiplantae; phylum Streptophyta; class Pinopsida; order Pinales; family Pinaceae; genus Pinus; species Pinus tabuliformis. The sequence goes on from CM062813.1 coordinate 511,396,501, forward strand.
GGGACCCCATGAGAACGATAGGGATAACTCCTTGATGGAATCTCAATGGAAGCTAAGGCATTAGTCCCATGTTTTCAAAACATTGAAAAAGGGATGCTACTAGTTAGTGTACTAGAAGAGGGAAGGTTCTACCCATTTGAATTCCAAATCCTTGCAAAGTACTTTCCCCTATTGACACACTAGAAAATGGGAAAGTCCCACTTCGCAATGAAGGATTTGGAGTAGGGATATGCCCTCTCCAAATGGGAAATATTGAAAAGGATTTGATGAACTCCAAACATTTGAACCTGAACTAGAAGGAGTGGGGGAGGAAATCAAAGGAAAAATTAGAATCCCAACAAACGACATTCCAAAAAGGAAGGAACTCACACCATAAGAAGTAAATGGATGAGTAAATCTCTAGCACACTCTGCTCCCACCTAGACGATTTCAAACTCTATGAGCAACCTCCTCCTTTGGATCTGGGGACCTCTTGATCCCGAGGGTTTCAGCCCTCGCCTAATACGTGGTGGATCAAGCGAAGCCTCCTCCTGAGGGTGCTTCGATCCCTATCCCATATGCATGAACTTCAACTCAGCTAGGATAAAATGAGGAAGCCTTTGCTTCACTTCTCTCCTCCTTGGGACCATCTCGTCCCAAACCGTCCATATCAATGTTTGTTAAGAAGATCAATGAAATGCTTGAAATAAACCTTCCTCCTGCTCTTTCTCACCACGTAGCTTTGTCTCTCTCTAAGTGAGGTTTGGTGGGTCAGTTCACTGGTCTCTAGCCCTCTCCCTGTTCGATCCACAAATGGGTAGAAAGAAACTGGGCCTCATCTATTGTTGGGCAATGGATCCCCCCATAGCCAGTTTTAGGGCTTAAAGCCCGAGTTTTGGTCATTGTAATGTAAATACCCCACAAAATGCAGGCATGGAGCGCAAGATTCTAGGGTTGTCCGCCCTAAAATAATGTAATTTAATATAGAAAGTGTCGGGCCACCCATGGTCCTTGCACCATGGGAATGTATAAATAGAGCGAGGCTCTAAGTGTAGAAGGTAGTTTTTCTTAGTCTTGAGAAGTAATATGGGTTTTGATTAAGAGATTAAGCTCTGAGTCTGTAAGTCCGAGTCTTGGGTTGTAGTAGTAGGAAGAGGCTCTGCAGCTGTGTGCGCAGAGGCCTGGTAGAGTCCGCAGCTGTGTGCGCGGACCCCTGCAGCTAAGTGCGCAGGGCAGAGTTGGGATTGTATCTGAACAAAGGATTAATAAAAGATAAGTTGATTCTGGAATATTGTGCAGTGTTCATGCTTCTGTTATGTTTATTCATTACTTTATGGTTTTATGATTGCGCACACTTGGTATGAATGTTGAATGGTTAATAAGAATATTAGGTACACACAATTAAGTAAAGATCTATAATAATAGCATAGTGAAGATCAACGATCTAGGTAGCACATCTTCGCGCTCTTTAAAGAGCTGCGTGGAAGCATTCACACTAGTTGTGAAGGTTAGATGGTTGTGCGAAGCAGCGCAAGCGCGTAGGTTGGGCTAGAGAACTTCCTAAGACCTCATCAAGACATCCTTAGGGTGTGAAAACTTGGTTCCAGCACCCTCCCATACTACCTCGAGTGAGACCTCAATCCGCACCGCGGGCTGTTGCTGAAAGGGATGATAGTTTTGAGATTTTTTTGGCTAATTCACTTCTGAACCTAGGTCAGTCCCCCTCAAGCCAAAAAATGGTTCCATTGTCAGGACCAAGATTTGCCTAAGGGATGTCTGATGTCGTGCCATTGGAACCCTACGAAGGAAGAAATTGAAGAGTAGTTGGATAAAACGCTTCACAAGTTTGTGACACAGGAAAACAAAACCCCGCAAATATCTGAGAAGATGTGGCTGGATCGATACGTATATACGGAAATCCATGAGATCTTCTTTGTGTCCTTCTCATCTAAACTGTATAACTAGATCGCGAGGTTAGCCGATAGCCAGGGGAAGTACAAGCTCGATCAACCAATAGTGTGGACTCCAGAGTTAGTGCGTAGACTAGAGGCATTAGAAGATAAGATCGCGCGAGCTGTGGACCATTGGCTCGACCGGATAATAGGAGGGTTTATCACTGAATTTTTGATAAACACGACTGTGAGCTACAGCAAAGCAGAAAGACATTTTCTCAAGGGACCGTGAGGTAAATACATCAAATCTTTGAATACCTGGATTAAGATGCTATTATGTGAAAAACAGGTGATGCGAATACATTAATGTTTGGGACGACGCAGAGCGGAAAGGTCTACAGAGGTAGCGGGGAATTAGGAAACAGTCCCTTAATTTCACCTTTGCGAGAGAGCGAGGAAGAGCTCACTTGGGTCTCTTCGAGGAGTGCGGTCAGTTTGATAAGGCAACGCATTCCGCAGTTACCATCTCCACTTACACCACCACTCGCATCACCTCCTTCTCCTCCATCTTCGCCCACACCACCTCCACCAAACTAGCAGTTCAGTATGGCGAGCGCAATTAAGCTACCCATATTCGGAGGAGTAGGAAATGAGGACCCGGATCCATTTTGGTTCTTGGTAAGAGTAGTGTGGGAAGCACAAGGGGTTACGGACAATAACATTAAGAAGGCTACATTGGTGAGCACACTGCAGGATCGCGCATTGACGTGGTATATCAAGCACTCAAATGATCACCCAAATGCAGGAATAGCGGAGATCCAGAATGCACTGAACAGAGAATTTAGCCAGTCGAAATCAGAGACGTAGTCAATCATCGGATTTAAGGAGATCGCAATGCTTCCAGGTGAGACCCCATGGGATCTAGATCAACAGCTGAAGAGTACGATCTGCAAGGCTAATATGACGCTAACGGATGCACAGCACCATGCGTGGTTTGTGGCATCTTTGACACCCCACCTAAGGACGGCGCTGTCACAGCAGAAGCTTTCAACCCAGGCCAAAGCATTGGAAATGGCGATGAGGTTGCATGAAACATCGATACAGGATCCAGGGCTAGGAGTTCAACAGATTCACACGCAGCTACAGAATCTCTGCCTAGAAATGCAGAGCTTGAAGCAGGATAGGGCACCGCGGCTGGAGGCGCACGAGGAAGTGTGGTGTATAAAATGCAAAGGCTAGGGCCACGATAAGGATCATTGTTCGGTATTCGCAAACTACTTGGTAAGAGGGGGGCCAATGCCACTGAGACCAGAGGCATAAGAAGGGCTGAGTGTGACACCCCCGCTATGGTGTGCGATCTGTCAGATTGGAGGAAAACACACAACGGACAATTGTCATATGTTGTAGAAGTATACATAGACTCCGCAGCAACTGTTTTGTAATTTTTGCAGGTCGGTGGGCCAAGACGAGCATATGTGTCGCAACTATGAGTTCATGATGGAGTGGATCCCAGCCTATATAATGTAGACAGAAACGTGAGGCCTCGACCCAGCCGCGGGAATGACGCGCGGTAGATTTCAGGGGTGAGGTAGAGGACGAGGAGGGATGGGCCACAGACAATTAATTTGTTACAATTGTGGGGGATCGAGGCACTACACCCGTGATTGTACCAACCCAACAAGAATATATTGTTCATACTATGCTCAGTTCAATCATGAAGTAGTGGATTTTCATACGTTGATCACACAAATGCGCGAGAAAGGAGTACTCCAGCCTACTCCGACTCAAAATGTCCAAATGATGAGATCTAATCCACGAGAAGAAGACCCAAATGTGAATATGGTGCTCAAAAGCGGTGTGACCACAAGAGAAGATAAGGGGAAGCACCCCGAGGAGGATACATGGGTTTGAAAGCCTCCTACAAAGGAACCTGAGTTTGACTTGGAAAGCGCAAAGGAGACGTTTATGGAAGCTAAGAAGAGCTTCGTGGAGGCCTTTACTTCAGGTAGTAAGGATCAGCCAGAGCCAGGGATGGATCCTTCTATGCTTACTACCTTTTTAGAGACATGCATGAAACTGCTGCATGATAATAAGGCAGTTAAGGGTCTACAAGAGTTGATCACCAGGTGTGCGGGATCAGGGGAACCGCGTGTGGTCCAAAAATTTGGAAAGCATGCATTGCGCACTGGGAGGGAAATGATATTAACGGCACAGATTGGTGAACATGAAATGGATCAAGTAATCCTAGACCTGGATTCCGACGCGAATGTGTTACCAAAACAGACATGGGAACGTATGGGCAAGCCCGCATTGTAATGGTCCCCTATTTAGTTATGAATGGTGAACCAACAGAAGATTCTGCCCATGGGGAGGTTGCAAGGGGTAACAATTGATATCGAAGGCGCGAGCACGTAGACGGACTTTGAAGTGATAGATATTGTCAATGACAGCAATCCTTATCCTACGCTGCTAGGAATAGACTGGGCCACTGATATGAATGGAGTCATCAACCTGAAGAAGCGGAAGATGATATTTGAGAAAAAGTCCCTACGCATGGTAGTTCCGCTAGATCTAGTCGAAGGAACGCACTACACTGAACCTATGCGCGATGATGACAACGACGATGAGCTAGATTGCATTTACCAGATAATGGCACAAGACCAGGATCGATTAAACCTGACTACAGATGGGAGAATCTCGTGGGAACGAGACAGTTCCTGTACTTCAGATTCAGATGAAGAAGTAGAATGCTGGCAGAATTGGTTTCACGAAGTGACAACGCTGAATTATAACATGATGATCATATCATTGTGGTGCGTGATGATGGAAGCAAGGGAACTACCAACATATGATGGGGTAATAGTGGTGGATGAATTCTTAGACAAATTTGAAAGTGCAGTACTAGAATAGTAGCAGTACGGTGCGCTGAAATGGGCATTGCGCGCGACACCCGCATGGTGGTGGACTACACATCAGAAGACTATTGGAAACTGGCACAAATGTAGAAGACGGATGCGCTTACAGTTTCAAGCCCCCAGAGTCGAACAAGAGCCAGGAAGCCAGGACGACATAGTTTGTGCACCCACCTATGTCGATGGGTGCAGATGGGTGGTGTGCAAGCAAATCCTAGAATAAGGATCGACATTCGGAACGAGCTGCAGCAGCAGGAAACGCATCGCGCACCAAAAAAGTTCCACATAAAAGCACTCAAGAGGATACGTGGGACTTGGAATAAGCTTCACCAAGCCAGACGGACTGATTGGGACCAGCGTGTACTAGTAGTTTGATGGGACTTTAGGGCCATGTACAAGACTCTGAGTGCGAAAATTATCCTAAAGATGACGGGCAGAGTTGAGGCCATAGGTTTGGGAGGAAGGAATCCTCGCATAAGTGGAATGAGTCATAAGGACCCAAATGAAGGAATTTTTCCGCCGCACGGGACCAAACATATGCAAATTCAAGAAGCCATTCGTCAAGGGCACTTGAAAATTCACGAACTCGAAGAAGATTGAGTATGGCTGAGGAAGAAAAGCAGGATCTTGGATGAAGAAATCAACAAGCTGGAAACCAAAATTACACAAGAAAGCCGCATCGAAAAACTAACCCTGTCAGAACAAAAAATAGGCAGCCACACTACCACATCAGAAGGATTTGGGGTTTTGCTACCATGGTTGTGGCCACACCTCACTGGGCAAAGGGATTGGGGTCGCACACCACGAAAAGTAGAACGTGAACCTCTGACTAACATCAAGATAATTGTGGCGTACCCGCGAACTAGAATGGAAGGTGTAGGGAAGCCTCACGCAGGTGGAGTATCCACCTAACTAATCGTAGAAAGCAAGTCTCAGCACTCCAAGTAGTTGGAAGAGAGCGCAGGACTATAAAAAATTATGTAGGGGAGCTGCGTGGCACAGAAGTTGTGTGCAGGATCATTATGATGCATGGGTCGCATACACACACAAGCGGCCACGTTGTCACATAGGTAGACTGGGAAGTGACCATTGGGTTCATTGTTCATGACAATATATCTCATTTAAGACAACAAGGAGCAGGCGGCAAGCAATTAAGACATAGCATCAAAACTCGATTTGAAATGATCTGCTGCCAAAATGGCATTAATGAACCAGAAGAGGGGGGAACGGTCAAATTTGAATTTCAGCAGGCCTATAAATCCCAGATGGTCCTCCACCGAATAACCCTTGGCATCTTGAGAATCCAGTTATTGAGTATGGACTTTACGGCTTTAGAGGCTTTGAAAGCAAGTTCAGCATTTGAAGCATTGCCGAAAGAGATGCAGGACCTTCGGAGCAAAGCAATGTTGACCACCAAGGAAGCCGCACCGAGCCCTATGTCACTAGTGGGGGGTGCACTGGGAATCCAAAAATCGCCCCGAACACCGAGGACTAAAAAGGACCCATAGGGGACAGGACTGGGCTGCATGTCTCCCCGCAACTCGCAGTTTGGTAAGTTATCTATGGAGAAGAAAGGAAAGACGGTTAATATTGAGAGCGATGATGAGGAGGAGGATTTATAGGCATTCATAGAAGAGATTGAACCTGAGGTAGAAATGGAGGAATACATCTCGCTAGTATGCACTGTAGAAAAATTTCCCAAGTATGTCCCTCCACGTGTTGAAAATGCAAAAATATGATGGAGCTTAGTGGAAAGGAGTCGCCTTCACTAAGTGGGCCCGCAAGCTATTTTTGGTGCAAAGTCTATTTTTAGACATATGGATCATGGTTTATGAGTTACAGGATGTTGTTTATGGATGATTGGTCATGTTGGGAAAAATAGATGGACTTCTATTTCTGGTTCACAGTGGAGTGATCAAAGTCTATTTTTAGACTGCCAGGCTAAAAATAGAAACAGTCAAATATTATTAGCCCTTAGTAATATTTGGACTATAAACTTTATCTTATTCTCTTGGAGCACTTCAGTTCGAGCTACGGATGTGGCACATGCAGCTAACAGAAGGAATCATGTGGTTTCTTATGTGTTAGTTGAGCTATTGCATGGAGGACTTCAGTTAGAACTCATGCATGTGAGTTCTGTGGAGTTGGATGTGGAGTTGATGGAGTTGTGTTCAGTTTGACTTAGTTGAACTAGTTGTATTTAGTCTAACTAAAGAATACACTAGTGATGAGTTGTGTGAATTGATTTTTAATTAATTCACTAATTATTAACTCAAAGAAACTAAATAATACATCAGTTAACTTAGTGCATGGACAGTTCAACAGAGACAGGTGTTAGAGGTAAGTGAAAGGGTGAGTTGTGACTATCAGTTGTGCATGAGATTTGCACATGCATGGATTGAGTAATTCCAATGAGGATTGTGCAGTGTGGGCCAATAACAAGGTGATTGTAGCTTGTGCTCAAGTGATTTTCAGTTTGCATTGTGCAGTGGAGGCAGGCAAAGCAACGGAGGAGATTTGAACCTGTGACTTGTTTGGATCTGAGCTAGTTTTGTGTGTAATAGGTGGAGATAGTACTGAGTACTTGTGAGGAGTATTGTACTATGTATTGTTACATGTTCTCAATCATTATAATATACAGATAGTGTGGGGTTTTTAGCTGTATGCTTTCCCCGGGTTATATATTGTGTTAATGTGCGCATGCAATTGATGTTTCATTGTTTTTAATGCTGCTAAATTGATGATCAACGTAGAGGAGGTTACGTATTATGCATGTATTCCACAATAGTGTATAATGGGATAAGCTCTATGAATAAGTGTCATATTATTCAAAATTTATACATGGTATTAGAGTTGTTTGATTTGTAGAAAAAGTTCTACGGGATATCAAAGCGAGGATTGATCATCAAATCTATTATTCAGAAAGTGTTTACATTTTATTTCTTTAGGCAAAGTCTGTAATCGGGCCAGGTAGCCTCTGGATTCATCCTTCTTTTGGAAGGTGATATATCCGGTGAATTCCCATACAGTCGATCTCTGTACAAGAACTACTTTGTTCTCACGAATTTTAGATCAAAAGCGGTTGAGTTTAGAGCTGGTGGAATGGCGCTCAAGGATAAACTCAGAAACATCTAAGTGTGAGAATGGAGACAGTATGCCCCAGTATCTCACGAAGTTCACCCAATGCCAGGATGAGTTGGGAAGTGTGGGGGTGACTGTCAATGATGAGGACTTGGTGAGCTTGGCTCTCCTTGGTCTTCCGAAGAGTTGGCATTCCTATCAAGACTTTGTCAATGGTCAGGAGAAATTGCCAAGATGGGAGAGACTTTGGTCAGATCTTGTGCAAGAGGAGATCAGACGGAGCACCAGAGAGAGTTCTTCATGCATGGAGAATTGTGCCTTAGCGAGTAAGGCGAAGAAGGGGAAGGAGAAGGGTTCTCTTTCTGAATCCAGTTCTTCCAATGATGGGAAGAGGGTTGACAAGTCGAAGGTGAGATTCTTTCGGTGTCATGAGTTGGGCCATTATGCTGTAAATTGTCCAAAGAAGAAATCCAAGAAGGGATCCAGGGAAGGATCTGAAGGTGGAGCACTTGCTTCACAGTTTGAGTTGGATTTCACACTCTTTGCATGCATGGTTTCATCCATGGTGGGAAGTGGTTGGTTTCTTGACAGTGGAGCTTCTTTCCACATGAGCGGTGACAAAAGTTTGTTCAGTGCTTTGGAGGAGAAAGATCTCCAGATAATCATAGCGATGGGTAATGATGAGAAGTATAGTGTTTCAGGTGTAGGCATGGTTATTTTTCAGAGGGAGCATGGAGCTCGCCTTACCTTGACTGATGTCAAGTATGTACCAGGACTGAAGAGAAACTTGGTATCGATCACGATGCTGGAAGACAGAGGCTATGATGTAGTCTTCAGTAAGGGAAAGGTTTTCCTTAGACACATCATCACTAGACAGGTGAAGCAGATTGGTTCACAGGTCAAGAACCTGTATGCTCTTGAGGTTCAAGATGCATGCAAAGCCTTGAGCATCGAGGCAACTAATGGAGACTTGGTGGTTGAGAGAGAGCATATATTACCTCTCAACATGCAGAGCCAGAAGAAGTCTCAGACGATTGTGGAGGAGCCACGATTGGTGCAGCAGCTTCAGGAGGTTGTGGAGCAGCCACAATAAGGGAAGCTGAGAGGAGATTGAGTAGAGACATCTACTCATGCAGAGACCTCCAGTAGGGGGAAACTTCGAGCCAGGTGGGTTGAGGGATCGCATGCAGCCATACCTCCAGGTAGGAGGTGGGGTGATGTGGATTGATTGTCCCAAGGAGGAGGGGCAGGATCCTTGAGGTATCCAACCTCTTGGATGAGACCTTGCTACAGGAGCCTCGATGTGGAGTAGCAGGAACTGACTGATTGGGTAGAGACAGATGTGGATGGAGCAGCAGAGAGAGCAACAGTGTAGGGAATCCCAGGACAGTGCATAGCTAGCAGGCTGCAGCAATGCGAGAGGCACAAGTGTTTTGCACAGTGCTAGGTGGCACAGAGAAGTGTACAATGGTGCGAGATGCATGAAGATGTTGCAGTAGTGCATATTTCAGAGAGTGAGCACTTGTCAGCAGCAGGTAGAGCTTCAGCATCAGAGTATGTTCCTAGCCCAATAGGATGGTCAGTTGGGAGTGTTTTTGTTCCAAGTGTTGTTGGAGCAAGTGGACCGGGAAAATGTGTTGCATGCAGTACATCCTAGAGTTGCAGGATAGGGGTTGTAGATAATCCACATCTTGTTGAGAGGGAGTGTTGAAAATGCAACAAGATGATGGAGCTTAGTGGAAAGGAGTCGCCTTCACTAAGTGGGCCCACAGGCTATTTTTGGCGCAAAGTCTATTTTTAGACATATGGATCATGGTCTATGAGTTGCAGGATGTTGTTTATGGATGATTGGTCATGTTGGGAAAAATAGATGGACTTCTACTTCTGGTTCATAGCAGAGTGATCAAAGTCTATTTTTAGACTGCCAGGCTAAAAATAGAAACAGTCAAATATTATTAGCCCTTAGTAATATTTGGACAATAAAAATTATCTTATTCTCTTGGAGCACTTCAGTTCGAGCTACGGATGTGGCACATGCAGCTAACAGAAGGAATCACGTGGTTTCTTATGTGTTAGTTGAGCTATTGCATGGAGGACTTCAGTTAGAACTCATGCATGTGAGTTCTGTGGAGTTGGATGTGGAGTTGATGGAGTTGTGTTCAGTTTGACTTAGTTGAACTAGTTGTATTTAGTCTAACTAAAGAATACACTAGTGATGAGTTGTGTGAATTGACTGTTAATTAATTCACTAATTATTAACTCATAAAGAAACTAAAGAATACATCAGTTAACTTAGTGCATGGACAGTTCAACAGAGACAGGTGTTAGAGGTAAGTGAAAGGGTGAGTTGTGACTATCAGTTGTGCATGAGATTTGCACATGCATGGATTGAGTAATGCCAATGAGGATTGTGCAGTGTGGGCCAATACCAAGGTAATTGTAGCTTGTGCTCAAGTGATTTTCAGTTTGCATTGTGCAGTGGAGGCAGGCAAAGTAGCGGAGGAGATTTGAACCTGTGACTTGTTCGGATCTGAGCTAGTTTTGTGTGTAACAGGTGGAGATAGTATTGAGTACTTGTGAGGAGTATTGTACTATGTATTGTTACATGTTCTCAATCATTATAATATAGAGATAGTGTGGGGTTTTCAGTTGTATGCTTTCCCCGGGTTACATACTGTGTTAATGTGCACATGCGATTGATGTTTCATTGTTTTTAATGTTGCTAAATTGATGATCAACGTATAGGAGGTTATGTATTATGCATGTATTCCGCAATAGTGTATAATCGGGATAATCTCTGTGAATAAGTGTCATATTATTCAAAATTTCTACACCACGGAAAGGGAGGGTAAAGGTACCTAAATATTTGGATGCCATTAAAAGTACACTCAAAACCCTGTTCCTCCCCGAAGGAATTCTGTTTGAAGGTTCAGCTATGGGCCACGTATCCACGATGAAGTTTGAAGACTGGGACCTCACGGATAGCGAAAAGTTCCCTCATTTGGAAACTAGCCAACTGATGAAACAAAGCAAGGAGGGGGCAGTTACAGAGCTGCAGCCACGGAAATGGCTGCGCGGGGTGGAGGAGGTCAGGCTACTCCACCTCCTATGGATTCCACACTTTCATCGGGCACCAATTACGATATTTTTCATCAGGAAACTGCTTTTCCTGGTACACAATGGGTACTTTTGGCTGGAGGAGCCCATTCCCATCATGGCAGAGCTTATTCATAAGATTTCTCAGCTTCCCTGTATGGGAAGGGACCCCGCGGAAGTAGTTGGCACAAGCGGAGACTTGGCAATTGCAGAGGCCATGAAAAAGAAATATAAATTGGAGAAGAAGCAGAGGGGTTACGTTATTACTAGCATTCAAAACAGAGGAGTCTAAGTCGCTACCCAGTTGCTAGCAAGAAAAGTGATGAGAAAATGTCGGGGCAATGAGGTACCAACAATGGTCATCGCGCTGGCCGAGCAATGCGCAGAAGGGGTATGGTTCAACTAGGCGCAATTCCTCTGCGATAAGTTCCCGAGGAAATGCAGGGAGGCCTAGGAGCAGGGTATGACCTTCCACTACACGTGGTTGCTCTTATCCATCCTATTGGTGGTAGGAGAATTGCCAGAGGATAGTCAATTTCCTCCCCTTGACCAGGACTTGCCAGATGCAGCAAAATACACGTCACTCTGGGCGCAAGGCATGCCACGCACATTCGTGACATCAAGGTCTTCTGGATACTCATGGAGGCGACCATATGATTGGGGATCAACAAGCGGCCATGCCTATCCCCCTTAGTATATGATAGTCTGTGGAGCTTTGCAGACTTTAAAGCCGATATGCACAATGTGTATATCACGACGCGAAAGGATCCGGAGCAGAAATGGACCGCACTCCCCTTCATCGCAATTGATGATGTTGTTTTCGCAGTGCTCGACTCATGGCCACCGGAATGGCGTACACTAGATCTGGAGGCACATGATGAGACGACGATTCAAAAATAGAAGGATGCCACCAAGTTGCTAGCACAACAAAAGTGGAATGAGCAGCTAGCTGCAGAAGTACGGGCTTCCCGTGAGGCAGCGAAGGCCACCGAGGAAAAGGCAATAGCTGCACCAGCATCTGAGGCCACCACAACGTAGGAAGGAAAAGGCCCAGGACTGACCACAAGCCAAGGGGCAGATGACATGGTGGCAGGTGTGGACCCACACACATCATCAACACAACTAAAGCGGTCACACAGTATGGAACGGACAGGGCCCCAGAAAAATACCAAGGCTTCCAAACTAGATGGGGAACCTATTACACTAACCGAGGGTGACCTATACGACATCAGCGACACAGTTCGTGAGGTCACCAGGGAGGCACTCCAGGAAGCAATGACGGAGCAGCAGAATGTGTTGGGGGTGCTCAGGGTGCAACTCCAGGAACTTCAGGTGCGGCCCCTATAGCAGGGAACAGTAGCCACGGGTACATCAATGACAGAGAAATTGATGTAGGCCAAAATGGCTAATACCATCGCGCTGCCGAAAGGAGCACTGACAATGGACAACACGGAGGACCGAGTTGTGGTAGGCCGGCTCAAGGGACTTGGCCTAAACTTGGCTGCCCTCCCGCGAGAGATATTATACCAACTGCAAGATGGAGCGACGACAACGCTCCATGCTAGAGAAGGACACGCAGTACCGATGCTCAGCAAACACTGAATCAACATCGAGCAACTGAGCCTCCAACACAATGAAGCGGTAGCGCAGACTTAGTAGTTGGAGCAAATCATCGAGGAAGCATGTTGTTGCATCCTTGAGCTAGAGATTGCGACAAACTTACCAGTAGGTATGCGGATCCACAAATTGGCCAGTGGATTCTGCAAGGCTAAGGAGGAGGTAATGATGATCTAGTTGGACCTAAACCTGCAGATCGCAGAACTGTAGCTGAAGGAAGAGCCCTGTACACCCACGAAATTTAGAGAGCAGTGCCACCATGCCATTCAATCGAGATCGGAAGCAATAGAGCACCATATAGGATTTCACAGGCTTGTTAGATCAATCACTCTTCACCCTCACTTCACTGTAGGAAGACCCAATGCTACAGCATGTAGAGACAGAAGCGTAGGAGTTGCAGCAGGCCTATGACAATGTCCGGGGGACCGCGCAGATAGTCTCCCTTACTCAGTGACTGGCCAAGATGAGGGAGGCCCAGGCTTTGAAGGAATAGGTGGACACTGCGCATCAGAAAGAAATAGTGCTTAAAGCACACATCCAGCCTTGGCTCGAGGAAGCATTCATCGTCACTGCCAAGATCGAGGGCAAGCTAGCATAGATGTAGGGCATGTATGCACTCAGGCAAGGAATTGCACCTGACAACGAGTCATCAAAGAATTGTGCACAGCTGATACAGCAGATAGCGGAAGAATGTGTTGCAGACATAAGCGAAGCACAGAGGTTGTTGGATGGACACCACGCCAAGATCACTGCACCAACCGAGCGAATCGAGGCGAGTCACGATGATTGTGTTAGGGGCCTGTTGGACATCAGATCCCCCCATAGACATTTTTGGGGCTTAAAGCCCAAGTTTTGGTCATTGTAATGTAAATACCCCACAAAATGCGAGCATAGAGCGCGAGAGTCTAGGGTTGTCCGCCCTAAACTAATGTAATTTAATATAGAAAGTGTCAGCCTACATGGTCCACGGACCATGGGAATGTATAAATAGAGCAAGGCTCTAAGTGTAGAAGGCAGTTTTTCTAAGTCTTGAGAAGTAATATGGGTTTTGATTAAGAGATTAAGCTCTGAGTCTGTAAATCCAAGTCTTGGGTTGTAGTAGTAGGAAGAGGCTCTGCAGCTGTGTACACAGAGGCCTGGTAGAGTCTGCAGCTATGTGCGCGGACCCCTGCAGCTAAGTGCATAGGGCGGAGTTGGGATTGTATCTTAACAAAGGATTAATAAAAGATAAGTTGATTCTAGAATATTGTACATTTGCTCATAGATCTGTGTGTTCATGCTTCTGTTATGTTTATTCATTGCTTTATGGTTTTATGATTGTGCACACTTGATATGAATGTTGAATGGTTAATAAGAATATTGGGTACACACAATTAAGTAAAGATCTATAATAATAGCATAGTGAAGATCAACAATCTAGGTAGCACATCTTCGCACTCTTTACAGAGCTGCGTGGAAGTAGTCGCACTAGTCGCAAAGGTTAGACAGATGCACGGAGCAACACAAGTGCACAGGTTGGGCTCGAGAACTTCCTAAGACCTCATCAAGACATCCCTATGGTGCGGAAACCTAGTTCCAGTACCCTCCCATACTACCTCGAGTGAGACCTCAGTCCATGCACTGCGGACTATTGCCGAAAGGGCCGGTAGCTTCAGGATTTTTTTTGCTAAATCATTTCTGAACCTGGGTCAAGCCCCCTCAAGCCAACATCTATCATGGGGAAAATCTCCATCAGATTCTGCGGAAGAGGATACTTTACCTTCCACTTTGAAATGAAAGAGGACAAAGACTTAATCTTCATAAACGGGCCATATTTCATGGATTCAATAGGGCTTTATCTCAATAGATGGACTCTGGAATTCGATCCAGAGCTGGATGTGCCAAATGCAGTGCCATTATGGGTGAGTCTCCCTCATCTTCCTCTTCACTGCTGGGGAGATGAACCTTTTAAAGCAATAGGGAATGCTATGGGGAAATATATTGAAAGAAATAAGCCAAAGTAAGGCATGCCTACGCGAGAATATGTGTAGAAGTAGATCTAGGGAAAGGACTTCCGGAAGTATTCAAGATCAAAGTGGATAACTGGGTTCACATCCAATAGCTAGACTATGGAAAATCCCATTCAAATGTAAGGTATGTCATTAATATGGTCATTTTGCAAATAGATTTACTAAAAATTAGGAAACAGAAGAAATAGAAAACCAGAAACGGAGCAGGTCAAGAAGAAAAAGTCAACAACCAAACCCAAAACATATTATGTTTCCAATCTTCGTCTCTCTTAAGCTCCCTTCCCCCCTTCCTTGTCCCTCACCTCTCTCTCCCCCACATCCTTCCCTTCTAGACCTATTTCATCTAAATACCCTCCCTCTCCCTCTACTCCCCTCCCTTTGTCTTGTATCCCTCCCCCCTTCTCAGATCTATTGGTCTCTAATCCCTTTGGCTCCCTTGCAGACCCTGATCTCCCATCCCCTCCACCTTCCTCCCTCCCTATTCTTCCCTTCCCCTCTAATCCGTCCCCCACCCTACCTATCCCCTCCCAAAGCCTTCACCCCTCCTCCTTCGATCGCATAATCACTCGCACCCTCTCCAACAAGCTCCTCTCCTCTCACGACCACCCTAAAAGGGTGGGCAAAAAAACTAACAGAGAAATTAGAGATGAAGCAACTGAAAAAGAAATGGATCTGGGCACCCAACAACCTCTGGAAACTTTCTTGGAAAAAGATAAGGAGAAAATTGCCCACCCTAACAAAGGGAAAGGTCCCTCAACCCTTAACATCAAGTGATAATGATTATAGTCTCCTGGAATTGCAGAGGAATGGGAAGTATGCCAAAAATTAAGGAAATGAAAGATATCATTACTTCAGAGAAACCCAATATCTTTATGCTCCAGGAAACAAAGGCAAATGAAAAAGAAATGGAAACAATGATACAAAAAAACCAAAAATTAACAAGGAACCTCAATCCCAGCGACCGGAGCCTCAAGGGGAATATACACACTATGGAAAACAAAAAATTCGGAGCTCATTCAGCAAAAAGGGAGTTGCATTGGATAAAAACAAAATTGGAAAACAAGAAAACAAAAGAGAAGTATTGCATTATAAATATTTATGCCCCAAACCATTACAGGGACAAGGAAGTCTGTTGGTCCACCCTAAAAAATCATCTTATGTGGGACCAAAATAGAGGCATAATCGTAGGAGGAGATCTCAATTTGGTATTGAGCATAGAAGAAAAATTCAAGGGAAAATACAATGCTGACCCTTATAGGGAAATGTTAGAATCTATTATTGAAGCATGTGAATTAATGGACAAGTCTCCTAGCAATGGAAAGTACACATGGAGCAACAAAAGAATTGGGAAAAATAACATAAAGGAAAGATTGGATAGATTCCTAATACAAGACAAAGTTTCCAAAGCATTCAATGAGATAAAATCCAAAATCATCCACAATATAGCATCAGATCACAAATCGGTGGCTATCACCCTTGGGAAGTTAGATAATCTTGGCCCAATTCCTTTCAGATTCAGCTCCACGTGGAATGACAGAGAAGAATTCAAAAAAATCATAGCTGAAGTGTGGACAACACCAATTAAAGGCTCACCTAGCTATGTTTGGGAAACTAAATTAAAAGCTCTGAGGAGAGAGATAAAACATTGGTCAAGGATTAACCATATAAAAAACACATAAAAGGAAGTTAGAAATAGTATAAAAAATAGATAGAATCCAATTGGAAAAGGAGCAGCAAGAGGAAATGCAGGAGAGCATATGGCAGGAAAAACAAGCATATTGGGAGATGTATAAACAAAACAGAAAGGAAGAAGAAGAGTGGTGGCTAAAATTGCAAAGTCTATGGCTCAAAGCAGGAGACAAGAACACAAATTTCTTTCATAATATGACCAGGATAAGAAGAAACCAAAATCAAATAGACAACATAAAAGATAATGAAGGCAAAGAAGTCAGAGGTCAAAAGGAAATAAAGAATGAGGCTTATAGATACTATAAAAATCTATTATCATCCCCAACATCAAATAATGAATATGAAGAATATCTTCAGCATATACCCAGGAAAATCAGGGAAGTAGAAAACAATGAACTCACAAGAACAGTTGAAGAAAAGGAAGTAGCAAATGTTTTTTGGGATTTGCATCTAGATAAGGCTCCTAGCCCGGATGGGTTCCCTATTTCCTTATATAAAAACAACTGGACCATTATTAAAAAGAATTGATAAGAATGATAAGAAATGATTTTGGGAAATTCAAGGTTGGAGGATTCACAAACTCTTCCTTCCTGGCTCTTGTTCCAAAAGAGTCAAATGCTAAATCCTTTAGTAGATTAAGGCATATTTATCTGTGTAACTCCTCCTACAAAATCACAACAAAAATCTTCGAAAACATAATTAAAGTATTGGTTCCAAAAATAATATCAGAAAACCAAGGAGGATTTGTCCCAAAACGACAAATTATGGACAACATTCTAATAGTACACGAAGATTTGCACTCTGGCCTAATGAAAAAAGAAAAAGGAATGATTTTCACTCTTGACATGGCTAATGCATTTGATAGGGTCAACCCAGGTTTTCTCGCGGCTCTCCTACAGAGTTTTGGTTTCTCAAAAAATGCAATAGATATAATAAAAGTCTGTATTGTGGGTCCTTGGATTGCACCATTGGTCAATGGAAGACCAAGTGAATATTTTCAGAGTTCAAGGGGGATACGACAAGGTTGTCCTCTCTCTCCTTTCTTATACATTATAATGGTGGACTCCCTAAGCAGAATTCTTGACAAATGCAGACAAGAGAGGACTATCATAGTATTCTCAATCTCGCCTGAGGTAAAAAGTATAAACCACTCCCTATTTGCAGATGACACTTTGATTATGGGAGGGGCCTCCTGCAAAATGGAAAGAAGAATAAAAAAGGTACTAAACAATTTTTTCGAAACCTCCATGGGTCTTCTAAATAATCAAAAATGCAAAATCTATGGATGGAACACTTCATCTTGCACTCTCCAAAAAATATCAAAAATTTTGGAAATTCCATTTCAAGAGAAGTGGAGCCACTTCCAATATCTTGGACTCTTGATCTCAAAAGAAAATTTGAAGACCGACATATGGAATAAGTACATTGAGAAAATGAAACAAAAAGTGCAAAACTGGGGCATGATCTGGCTCAATATGGCAGGAAGGGTGGTATTAATAAAGGCCCTACTCACAACTCTCCCAATCTATCAGTATGCTGCTATACTAGCCCCGGCAAGTATACACAAACAAATTGAGCTAGTAATCAGGGGGTTCCTATGGAAAGGAGGTAAAGTGGAGACAAAGAAGCACAGCCTTGTGAAATGGGATGAAGTAACTCAGCCCTATGAGAAAGGTGGGTTGGAAATAAGACTACCAAGAATAATGAACTTGGCTCTAGGAGAAAAAATAACATGGAGACTTATAACAAGAGAGAGTAGCTGGTGGAAGCAAATCCTAGAAGAAAAATACATGAACCACAATAGAATCCTCTTATTGAGAAAAGGTTATCCAATCAGGCCCTGCTCCCTGGTATGGAATCTAATAAAAAAACCATTTCCCTCATCAAATAAAACTCTTCTAAGATACCTGGTAATGGTAAATCCATAAAAAAAATGGAAGGATAGAATAATGGGAAATCAACCCATAACTTACCAAGAAAATATTTAGGATCTAATAGGATGGATGAAAACAGAAGGAATCACTACACTGGATGATATATCTCTTTGGAGAGTGATGAGCCTCAGTATTGCAACAAGAATGTTGCAACTCCCAAGGCTGCCAACTTTAATTATCAACCCAGGGTTCGTACAAACTTAAGAGGTGGCGGCACCATATGTGCGGCATACAATGTCTCCTTCCTTTTCTGTCATGATGTAATGGAGTGCATGTACTGAAGTCAAATCCTAAATTAATTGTAAAAAATGAAATGTTTGAAATGGAACCTGAACCTATTGCAAGAAAGAAAGTACAAGGAAAGAGACGGAAATTCAATGCTAAATCACACCATGTCCTAATTAACTGCCAAGAGACTATGATTTGAATAATGCTAAAGTATCATGAACCAAATACTACTATCTAAGAATGGAAGTAAGAAGCATCAAACATCACTAATGTGCAAGTAAAGGGACTGAAATAAATATGTTTTTGTATTTTTGTCTTTTCATGTAAAACCAAGTATGAAAACTAATGTCTTTGGGTGACATGGAAGGTGAATTAAGGATGTTGGAGGTTGGATGGTGTGGGAGCCCCTTGGGAGGCTTTTGGTGACTTCCTAGAGGTTTTCCATGAATTCAGCCTGCTTACAGGATGTACTAGAAACCTACAGGATGACCCTGTAGGAACTATAGTGAACCTACAAGATACAACCGTGAGAAAAATGTGAGGTGTTGGAGGTGATGGGAGGCCTAGAAAAGGTGTGTGATGGGTGGAATGGAGTGGTAAAATTCCTAGGATCACTCAGAACTCAAAACCAAAGTCGGGAGATGGATGGATTCACTCAAAAAGCTTGGAGAAGTTTCCTTGTGAAATGATGAAATTGGTGAGGGTTTAATGACCAAGAAAATCAAATCCAAATTGGATGGAAAAAATTTTGTTATTAACTAGGATTTATTAGGTCCCTATTCCAAGTGGAATCACTCAAAAAGACCTATGTTAACCCATGCAAAAAAAAAAAAAAACATTACTAGTCGAAAATCTAGAAATTTGAGAACTAGTGAGCTAGTAAATCTAAGAAATGCCTAACCAAATAAAGTGAAAATGCAATGGAGTAATTTTTGTTATGAACTAGAATGTTTTTTGATCTAATGCAAGTGGAATAAATTTGATTGAAGCTCGTTAGGATGCTCTAAAAAATAGCAGAAATTTATTGTTCTTTGCTAAAAAGGAGGTCCAACAATCTAGATTTGGGAATAAGAAGACTAATCCAAGCAACTCAATGATTATTATGAACTTACAAAGATTTTCCAAGGATGAAATAATGCTTGTGATCCTGCAAAAGAACTTACATCAACCATTTAACTCAATCCTACAACAAGAAATCATTAATACTAAATGCAGAAATAGAAAGAAATACAAACTAGAGATGCATGTGAGTAAGCAATGAAAATAAGGAAAGAAAATGATACGAAAGGGCTTTGAGGTTCCTAGGATGGCCAAGCCCAAGGAAACTCAGAGACCTATGGAGGAGAAAAAGATTTAGAAGCTGAACATGACACCAATCTTCATTATTTTCATCATTATAATTACATTCCTGCAAGAAAATACAATGGAGCTGCAAAAATACAAGCTCTTTCCACAAGAACACTAATGAAAATCTACCCCTAGAGGAAAATTTGACTTGGTACTTATACAAAATTATTAGGAATCATTCCCCATGAATAGAGGAATCTTTCCCCACCAAAATCCCTTGATTAATGGATCTAATCCCCAATACTAGGAATTTGCATTAAATGGCAGGAAACACATTCCTAGATTTTCTCAATCATTCTCTAGAGGCAAATTTGACTTGGTACTTATACAAAATGATTAAGAATCATTCCCCATGAATGGAGGAAGCTTTCCCCACCGAAATCCCTTGATTAATGGATGTGCTCCCTTGATTAGTGGAACACATTCCTAGATTTTCTCAATCATTGGAGTTCCACAATTTGTGTCATAATTCCATAATATCTTGTTGACTTATTATTTATTATTGATCCTCCAGTAGTAGGGTAAAAGTACCTAAATTATCTCCTCCTCCAACTTTTCATAATATGCCCAATATTCTCATAATATTCCACAAAAATAAATAATATTAGGCACAAATATTTAATTACTCATAAGCCTTTCTAATTAATATATTAAAGTTAAAAATAAATTATCTAATGCAAAAAGAGATGTTTAATGTGTTGAAGGATGGTCATAGGCCTTAATTTATGTTTTAAATTAGAGGCATGGGCCTTAATTTATGTCTAATTTAGAGGCCCACCGTACCCCCCTGCTGAAAGTGTTGCTCATCCTCTGAGCAACTTAGTGACCTCATTGTGCCTCATCCATGGCCCTAGTGGCCTCTCTCTTGTGCATGAATAATCTTGGCCGTAAGTTCTGCAAGGACAAGCCAAAAAACATATTTGTGCAAAGAAAAATCCTTGTTTCTTGACACATTAGTTTGCCTTCTTCCCCTTATTCAAGACGATTCTTGATTATTTTTTCAGTTTGGCAAAGTCTTCCACACCCTTATCAACATTCTGCTACCTTGTTCCACCATTTATTTGCCTTAGGACTGCCTCCTGTAGGATTTCTGGGTCACTGTAATTCCTATAGGATCATCCTGTAGAAAACACACTCCCTTTGTAAACTGAAGTAAAGGGGTGGAAAAAACGACATAAATGGTGGATGAATGAATGGTAATGAGTGGTAAAATAAAAACGTGAGTGACAGGGGTCTCTTTGTGATCCTCCTTTGCTCTTTGACCATCCTTCTTGCTGACCTACAAATAGAAATTTCATGAAAATGGAGAGGATGCTCTCTTTTTCTTTTCTTTTTTTCAAGAATGAAATGGGATGGATGAATGATGAATATATAATGAATATGAAGTGGATGGAGGGCTTGGAGTGTTGTGGTGACCTTGGCCTTTGCAAAAAAAAAAAACTTTTAATTGTTGTCCTCATTTCTTGAAATCATCACCCTTCATAATTTGACTTTTCAACATTGCATGAGTGAAGGAGTGAGCTGCAATCAACTAGTTGAAGGCGGCTGAGACTGTTGACCCATCCTTAGCTTATAAACCCCCATCTCTCATGCATTGACAATAAATTTCTAACTATAATATGCTCAAGAGAAGAGGTCAATAATATTGCATACGTGTACCTACCTGATGGTTTTTGGAGAGACATGCTTGTTGCTGCTGAGTTGATGTCGATGTGCAGGTGTTGGATGGTGATGTTGATGATCCTCATGCTGCTACTAAGCTCTAGAGGAGCTTCTTTGACCTCTAGATCTCCTTTAAAACTTCTCACTGCCAATCCTATAGTTGTTGTTCTGTATCCTGTAGGTTTACAGGATAGCGACTTGTTTTGTCCATATCTCCCAAACGGTAGACTGGATTGAGCTGAAACGTTTTGAGCATGTTGCCATCATCATTATGCACCTCCTTATAGAAAAATTTTGGTCAATGTGTGCAGGGATCCTAAGAAAAACTAAAAATGGATGAAGGTGATGGAGGTCGGTTTCCTAGAAACCGTGCACTGGAATTTTTTGAAATTGCTTAGGCATGTTACCATCATCCATATGAATCTCCCCATGAAACAACTTTTTAAATGGATGCATGGATATCAAGAAAATGCAAAAATGGATGAAGGTGATGGAAGCCAATTTCTTGGAAATTGTGCACTATAATTTGCTGAAATTGCTTGCGCATGTTACCATCATATATATGCATCTCCACCTAAAATAGCTTGGCAAATGGATGCATGGTTTTAAAGTTATGGGAAAAACAAGTATTTTTGCATCCTGTAGGAAAACAAAGTATCCTGTAGTTTTTTAGTACAGCAAGGAAAATGGATGGTAGAAGATTGGAAATGATGAGTGGATGGTGGAAATAGATGAGGGTGATGGATAGGCATAGCCTTGGCCTTGTTGAGCATGTGAGCGAAGGAGGAGAAAGTCAAAATTTGACTTCTTTTGACTAGGCTTAACCAATTTTTTTTTTGTACCAACTTGTTCTTGTTTCTTGCAGATGTTGGAGAGTACATGCATGCATGCAGAAATGATTCTTTTATTTTTCTTTTTATTTTTTTTCTCTAGGCCTAATAGCCTCCTCAATGAGGTTTTCAACTAGTAGATCTGCCTAGGCACCTCAAAGGAGGTTTTCACCTAGGATCTTCTTTGTTTTCTCTTTTTTTTTTTCCTTTTTTCCAACCCATTGACCGCCTCATGGAGGTTTTCAATCAATGAGCCAATCTAAGGCGCCTCCAAGGAGGTTTTCACCTTAGATTTTTTTCTTTTCTTTTCTTTTCTTCTACCCTACCCTACTTGAAAAACAAAATCACTTTCAAGTATAAGAATACTTCCAATGGAGCCATGTGCACATCAAGATGACAAAAAAAATGATGTGCAGGCTTGAGATGTATGCTTTGACATGTACCTAAATTTGAGAGATCAAATTATTTGACTTTGATGATATCAAGCACAATTGAAGAAGAGAGTGTTGTTGCAACTTAGTGACTATCTGGAACCATATTTCAATATAGTTGTGATGTCCCTGGTCCTTTTGCTGATCTGGATCATTCTTCATGTCTTCTTCTACTATGACCTTCAAATCTTCCTCTTTTTGTTGATTGTTCTCTTGAATACATGGAGGATTTGATGGTAACCATGAGGGAGCTTTCTCAATCTCTAATTTTATTGTTTGTTCTTCATCAAGTGCAGCCCATGATTCTTTGATCTTCTCTTTCAAATCTTCTTTCTCTGCATGTTGTCCCTCAATGGCATCAAGAGAATCACTTTCTTGTAATAATCTTCTTGTGCTATGGTGAATACCATTGAGCTCAAGAGGAGATGTTTGGAAGCATTGTACCTCAGCATTGTAAGTGGGCTAAGCTACTTCAATGTGTGGGTTTCAAAATGGTGGTATAGGTAGTTGAGTGGGAGTGTATATTTGAGCTGGATGTGGATGGGGTTGTGGTTGTGGTGGAGGTGAATTGTAGGGATAAAATGGAATTGGGTATGGAGGATATTGAGGAAAATATTGAGGATATTATGGATGGCTCCCATAAGTTCCTTTCCAACCTTGTTGCCAAGATTGGTTTTGGGGTTGAGTTGGCCAATGTTGCCAAGGAAAAGGTGTGTTCGAATTACTTTGAGGTGGATATGCATAACCTTGAAATTGGGAATTAGGCTCTTGCATCATATCAAGATGAATAGGCTGCTAGGTCCTCTTGGAGCTACATAACATTGTTGCATTGGAAATTGACTTGCTCCATTGTTCTCTTGGTGAACTTCCTTCAACCTTGGTAATGATGGACAATGTTTAACATCATGTGATTCTGCAGCACAAATATCAGAATTTTCTTTTCCTTCATCTTGTATTCTTAACATTTCTACTTGTTTTGTTAGATTGTTAAGAATTTTTGTTTTAAAATCATCAAACAAATTTCCAAGTTTAGCTTGACTTACCGATCTTGAAGCCGATTTACCTACCCTTGCTTTCCTCTTGATATGTGTTTGCATGTTTCACAAATTTCCTCAAATGATAGTTTATATACATCACCTCTACTCATGATATTAAGGAGATCAATCCATTCATCCCTAATTGTTCTAAGTAAGAGGGTTTCTAGTGTGTCGGATCCTAAATGGTGTATCTTTGCCCTCTTAACATTACACATGAACCTCTCTATTAGATCCTCAAGGCCCTCATCTTCTCTTTGATTCATTTTAAAGATTTCTTCCTTAAGATCATGATATTTATATTTTTCTAGAAATACCTTTTGCATATTATTCCATGATCTTATTGAATTAGTCCCTAAACTCATGAACCATTTAAGAGCTTTATCCTTCAATGTTGACGGAAACAATCTCAGTTTTTGAGTTTTTAATAAGTAACCATAAGATTTACAAACAATTTCAAATTCAAAGAGAAAGGTTTCTAGATCCTCTAACCTTAGAACATGAAATTTTGGAAGAAAATATGGAGGGATGTTCTTCATGTGCACACTGCCATTAGTATCTTGAATGGGAAATCTGAGAGGATCTTCCTCATTGTCATCATCTCCATCCATTTCTTCAACATTCTTTGTCATATTCTTCTTCTACCTGCAAAAGTGAATGGTGATATGGCTCTTACTACACCACGTGATCAAATGGAGGGGTGGGTTGGTGTTGGAGAACTTTTGTTTTTGTTTTTATGATTGAATGAAAACTATAATCCAATGCAATTTTCTACTTTTGAAATTAAATATGCCTAATGCAAATATTTTGTTTTTGCAAAAAATGAAAATAAATGAATCAACTAGGGAAGAAAACAATGCATACTTTGACAACTCCCCAGCAATGGCACCAAAAATTGATGAGCCTCGGTATTGCAACAAGAATGCTGCAACTCCCATGGCTACCGACTTTAATTATCAACCTGGGGTTCATACAAACTTAAGAGGGGTCGACACTATATGCGTGGTATACAATGTGTCCTTCCTTTGTTGTCATGATGTAATGGAGTGCATGTACTGAAGTAAAATCCTAAACTAATTGCAGAAAATGAAATGTTTGAAATGGAACCTTAACCTATTGCAAGAAAGAAAGTACAAGGAAAGAAACGAAAATTCAATGCTAAATCACACCATGTCCTAATTAACTCCCAAGATACTATGCTTTGAAATAATGCTAAATTATCATGAACCAAATGCTACTATCTTATAATGGAAGTAATAAGCATCAAAAATCACTAATGTGCAAGTAAAGGGACTAAAATAAATATGTTTTTGTATTTTTGTCTTTTCATGTAAAACCAAGTATGCAAACTAATGTCTTTTGGTGATGTGGAAGGTGAATTAAGGATGTTGGAGGTTGGATGGAAGGGTTAGGGGATGGTTGGATGGTGTGGGAGACCCTTGGGAGGCTTTTGGTTACTTCCTAGAGGTTTTCCATCAATTCGGCCTTAAAACATGCCATTTCAGAAAAACCTACAGGATGTACTAGAAACCTACAGGATGATCTTATAGGAATTACAGTGAACCTACCGGATACAGCCGTGAGAAAAATGTGAGGTGTTGGAGGTAATGGGAGGCCTAGGAAAGGTGTGTGATGGGAGGAATGGAGTGGGAAAATCCCTAGGATCACTCAGAACTCAAAACCAAAGTCGGGAGATGGATGGATTTGCTCCATAAAGCT
The DNA here is from genome assembly GCA_031772625.1 of Pinus tabuliformis. Taxonomy (NCBI): domain Eukaryota; kingdom Viridiplantae; phylum Streptophyta; class Pinopsida; order Pinales; family Pinaceae; genus Pinus; species Pinus tabuliformis. The sequence continues at coordinate 511,421,961 of CM062813.1, forward strand.
TGGAGAAGTTTCCTTGTGAAATGATGAAATTGGTGAGGGTTTAATGACCAGTAATATCAAATCCAAATTGGATGAGAACTTTTTTTTTATTAACTAGGATATCTTAGGTCCCTATTCCAAGTGGAATCACTCAAAAATACCTATGTTAACCCATGCAAAAAAAAAAAAATTACTAGTCAAAAATCTAGAAATTTGAGAACTAGTGAGCTAGTAAATCTAAGAAATGCCTAACCAAATCAAGTGAAAATGAAATGGGGTAATTTTTTTTATGAACTAGAATGTTTTTTTGATCTAATGCAAGTGGAATCAATTCAATTGAAGCTCATTAGGATGCTCTAAAAAATAGCATAAATTTATTGTTCTTTGCTAAAAAGGAGGTCCAACAATCTAGATTTGGGAATAAGAAGACTAATCCAAGAAACTCAATGATTATTATGAACTTCCAAAGCTTTTCCAAGGATGAAATAATGCTTGTGATCCTACAAAAGAACTTACATCAACCATTTAACTCAATCCTACAACAATAAATCATTAATACTAAATGCAGAAATAGAAAGAAATAAAAACTAGAGATGCATGTGAATAAGAAATGAAAATAAGGAAATAAAATGATACAAAAGAGCTCTGAGGTTCTCGGGATGGCCAAGCCCAAGGAAATTCAGAAACCTATGGAGGAGAACAAGATTTAGAAGTTGAACATGACACCAATCTTCATTATTTTCATCAATATAATTACATTCCTGCAAGAAAATACAATGGAGCTGCAAAAATACAAGCTCTCTCCACAAGAACACTAATGAAAATCTCCCCCCTAGAGGAAAATTAGACTTTTTACTTATACAAAATGATTAGGAATCATTCCCCATGAATGGAGGAATCTTTCCCCACCAAAATCCCTTGATTAGTGGATCTAGTCCCCAATACTAGGAATTTGCATTAAATGGTAGGGAACACATTCCTAGATTTTCTCAATCATTCCCTAGAGGAAAATTCGACTTGGTACTTATACAAAATGATTAAGAATCATTCCCCATGAATGGAGGAAGCTTTCCCCACTGAAATCCCTTGATTAGTGGATCTGCTCCCTTGATTAGTGGAACACATTCCTAGATTTTCTCAATCATTGGAGTTCCACAATTTGTGCCATAATTCCATAATATCTTGTTGACTTATTATTTATTATTGATCCTCCAGTAGTAGGGAACAAGTCCCTAAATTATATCCTCCTCCAATTCTTCATAATCTGCCCAATATTCTCATAATATTCCAAAAAAATAAATAATATTAGGCACAAATATTCAATTATTCATAAACCTTTCTAATGAATATATTAAAGTTAAAAATAGATTATCTAATGCAAAAAGAGAGGGTTAATGTGTTGAAGGATGGTCATAGGCCTTAATTTATGTTTTAAATTAGAGGCATGGGCCTTAATCTATGTCTAATTTGGAGGCCCATCAGAGAGATGGAGAATGGGGAGATTGGAGGATCCCCATCCTCCCTCATGGCCTTGTCCCTCAGTGGAAGTCCCTAATCTCATATCTTAAGGGGGTTGCTCCGCTAAGTATAGATTCAAAATATTCCCTTCGTTGGGATCCTGATGGAGGAGATTTTTCAATCAAATCAGGATATGTCACTTTACATTAGCATGAAAATTGAGACTGGAGATTCTGGAGGGTGGCATGGAAATTGAAACACTGCCAAAAATAAAAGTTTTCATGTGGACGCTGCTCAAAGGCAAAATATTGACCACTGATAATCTTAAAAATAAAGGATATGAAGGCCCATCGCATTGTGCTATGTGTCATGGAAGTGAAGAAAATATCCAACATCTTTTTGTGGAATGCCCCTTTTTAGGGACTGCTGGAAAGGGCTTGTTAGTCCCTTGGAGGTTAGCATCCAACATTCACTACCTTTTCATGAACTTCTATCAACCTAGGGAAAAATATATCCATATTCCTTCGAAAACAAAGAAACAGTAAAAAGATATTTGTTGAGTCTGCCCTCATTTATGTGTTGGAAAATTCGAATAGTAAGAAATAAAAGGATCTTTAAAGATCACACTCCAAATACCAGAACAGTCCTAGCCAAAACTTGGAGCATGTCATTTGAGTTCATCAACTCTAAAGGAGTTAAAGCAATAGATGTCCAACAACTGCAGCATGAGGAAAGAGTCTGGGCTGAATTCGCGATGAGAAAGCAACAAAAAATACACATCAGCAAATCTCCTAATAATATGCAAAATTGGAAAATAAGAATGAAACAAGAGGAGTTCAAAACATGGACAGAAAAATTAAATAGGCCCTGCTTACTATTTGATGGTGCTTCAAAGTCCAACCCAGGCAAGGCTAGAGTGGGAGGTGTACTTTTTGACCCAGGAGGGAAAAATACTATTACTTTTGAATGGGGATTAGGAGAACTATCCAACAACAGGGCAGAAGCATATGGCCTCCTGTTGGGAACGGAAATCCTAAGGCAGTGCAATATGAAGAATCTGGTCATAATGGGGGACTCTTCAATAATAATCCATTCGATGGTGGAAAGAAGAAGCCCCAAGAACAAGGCCTTGAGACAAATAACAAAAAGGGTGGAAAAAAACCTATTGTTTCTAGGTGAAGTCACCTTCAAGCATATTCTTAGAGAAAATAATCATATTGCCAACATGTAGGAAAATCTAGCTGTCAACTGTCCTATGGGAGAATCTAGAATTGATAATGCGATTTCTCAGAAACCGATTCCATAGGAACTCCTGCCAAAATGTGCAGAGAATAGAAATCAAAGAGGGAACATCAAGGTGGCAAACAGTCACTTCGGCTCGAATGAGTAGATATCTAAAGATTAGGATATCAAAGGAAATCCCCAAGAACAAATGAGACAGTTAGTCTTCGTCTAACAAGCAATTGGTAGCCACACAAGCTTCCAGTGAAATTTATATGTTCTCATCTCTGAGGAGGCAATTTGTGCAGCTATATATTCTCCCCCTCTATTCGTCTTATTTTATCTATGTCATCTTCACCCACCCTCTCCTTCCCCTCAGCCTCAGTATTAATCATCTCTTTTCAAATTGTCGTAGTTGCACCCCTTTGGGGTCTAAGATTATATACTTTTATCTCTCCTTGCCTTATTACTTCACACAACTCTGGTGGTTATTTCCCTATTCCATTTTCCTCCACACTACTCTAGCCTTCACACAGCTCTCGAGGCATCTTCAATATTTTTTCCTTCGCGCAGCTCTGGAGGCATCTTCAATCTTTTTTCCTTCGTGCAGCTCTGGGGGCATCTTCAATCGTTTTGCCTTCACACAGCTCTGGTGCCCCCGCTACCGTGTAGCTTCTATTGCTCCCACCTCCATGCAACTCTTGTTTCCCCCTCCACCACACAGGTCCTGTTGCCTCCCAGTCTCTTCTGCTTTCGTGCAGCTCTTTCTGCTTCTTCTTTCAATGCCCGGTCTCCCTTCCGGCAGTTTTGGGTCTTCACGGTACTATCTAGTGACATCTTTTGTCTCTTCTCTATGTTTCCTATTTTTCCATCTCTGATCTACTCGAGTATTTTCCCTCTCCCTCTAGGAAATATGGACTGGAATCCACTTGCAAATGTACCAAAGTGTGAAAACTACACAATTTGTCGAGCTAATAAATTCATGATTGAGTAGGTCAGAGAAATGGTCAAATACTACAAATATGAAGCAAAATCTGAGAATTCCTTTCTAAAGAGACAAATAGAAGAATAGAGGAAAGAAATGTCTGCGCTAAAACAAAAATGCAGGCATTTGGAGGAAACAATCAATTATCTAAAGAGCTCAATTATTACTCAGATCAGAGAAAAATCCAATGTTCAGAGCAACAAGAATTTGCCTCGGCCCCATCAGGAACCCTCAGTCAACAAAAAGTAATTGTAAATGCCTCAATCATTTTAGTACCATTAAGTCTTTCTATTACTAACTCTTTATGTTCTGTAGGTGTAAATTTTTGTTGAATTAGTATGTAAGTATTTATAAGGATAGTGCAATTAATAATCTCATAAACAAAAGGGGAGGAGCTTGGAAGAAAAGGATTGTTAGTCCTATATTTCTCTTCCAATATGCCCTCACCCATTTTGGCTTGATGTGATGGGAGCATGTCTCCCTTCTTTTCTTTTTTGGAATAGAAAACCAATAACCAAGTTTGTTAAAAAAAAAGAAGTAAAGGGATGATTTCCCCCACATAGAATCATAGAAGAAATAGGAATGATCTCAACCACTGGAGAAACTATAGTAGCAATCTGAGAGGTCAGTACAAGAGGATTAAATCCTTTCCCACCAATGGCTAAAGAGGGGGTTTTAATGTCCCCCATCGTAGAAGCATTACTTGAAGAGTTGATATTATACCACTGTAAATAAATGGCATGAATAAGAGTTGGATACGTCATAGACCTAATGAACATAACAATTGGGGTATCAAACCCATTAAGTGGGTTGATATTTATCCTAGGAGTCTCAAGGATATCAATGATATCAATGGGTGCGAGATCATCCTAGTAGTTGGCTACAACCTACCTAGAAATAGGAATATGACCATATAGGTCACAAATATGGTCGTGACCTTTAATATGTTATTAATTCCATGTTGAATTGGTTAATATGAACTAGACCTATCCATTCTACTCCTTTAAGGAGGTGGCTCCACCTTTTCAAGAGAAGGGTTGTGGACCCTTCTATATTGGTGGAGTGGTATGTTAGACACTTTGAATCAAAAACTCAAAAGTGACGAGTTAGAGACTCTCCAAGGTAGATTAGAAACAAAAAACAAACTACTACATAAAAAATAAAAAATAAAACTTGTAGATAATCAACAAGCAAACTACTCTCCTAGATTCTAGCTCAGGGTGCCTAGGACCTAATGCCAAAATAGATAAGAGCTAGGAAAAGGGCATCCCAATGGAAATATTGATATTATTAGGGTGAAATACCTACCAATGAAGGTTTGATAAATAATTACATGGACATCCCAACATATCCTTTATTAGTACAAATATCATTACTTTGTGAGGCACCCTCTAAGAGCATTGTAGTGTTGATGTAATGTATGCCTCAAGTACTATAGGTATTCCCCCTTGTAGTCACCTGGATAGAGCCTAGGATAGAAAGTTGAGGATGTGAAGTCATACTTAGTGACAAAGGGGAACATTCATTAGTCTAAACCATGCATGTGGAATACATAATTCACCATGAAACTTTGTAATGGTAAACTCCATAGAGGGCCATGCCCAATACAAGTACTCATATGTACATTAGCCCACAAACATCAATATAAGTTATAGAGGGTGTGTATTATATTACATACATGAATTTAACCTAGTGCTTAACTTCGTTGTTATAGAAGGTTCCTCGAAAACACCTACATGATATTGGACATCTAGCCTTTGTTAATGACATTAAGGTTCAACCTTATGTCCTTGGAGATTTTCCAATCCTAGTCCAAGGCCCTACAACTTAGACTAAATATAAAGCATACTACAAACCTAGAATAGAACAAACATGTTTATCATTATAACTACTTATGAGTTATAAAAACTTACTTGCAAATCTAATGGTTGGATTAAATCTCCCTTAAGAGTTACTTCACTCCAAAACCTTGTTTCTCAACCTTCCTAGTAATCCTACACACAAAATTAGGTTGAAAACAAGTGAACATAGTTTAAATTATAAAATCCTAAATACTCTAATTACTTGGAACCAAACAAGTAAATGTAACCACTTCCATATAATTGATTAAATCAAAACACAATATACAATATTTATTTGGAGCATGAATGAAGTGAGTTCTCTATTTAATAATTTGAATAGCAATACAAAGGTAGATATAACCTAGCTCTTTGTTGTTGCATCGCATGCAATTTCCTTGTGAATCCCTCTACCTTGGGCCTCTAATATCTACTCCATCGTATCTTCTTATCAATATAAGGAAATGAAAGAGAATGAGTTTATTTCTAATGCAAGAATATTAAAGGTTTGATCAAGAATCATGGGTTTCTAATGGGAAGATGGAACTTAAAAACTCAAGGAAATTGTAGACTTGAAGAATGGAAATCAATAAGCTAGCATAAGGTTTCTTCTTCCTCCTCCACCGCATTAAACTTGATTAAATACTCCTCCAAGTTAAATGAGGTCATTGGGGATGAGATATAGGAGGTTAAATCTTAGTAAAACCTGTAAACCCCACCTAAAAACATGTTATTATACACAAATTTTATTTTTTTGTTGGAAAATGGAGATATACATGAGTTGCTAAAGGGAAATAAGCATATGTTTGTGCCTTTTCTTCGTAGAAATGGTGTATGTATGCATTATGTCATTGGATAAATCACATATATGAACTCAAAACTTGTTTTTTGAAAGGTTCAAAGGGAGGAGAAAAATATGCCAAAGTAAGGGGATGATGAAGTCAAGACATATCTATTAGTAGAAAATTTTGCTATAAAAATGAATTGTACCATTAAACTCCAATGTGCAACAAATCACTCATTATCAATCATAATACTTTTTAGAGTGTTATTCAATACTTTTTTGTTGTTTGTAATTATGAGAGATGGTAAATATTGTTGAACATAGAGAGAAGTTATGTGGTGTTTATTTTAATGACGAATGGATGAGGTGGAAAATGTGCATATTTGTGGAACATTTCTACACACAATTCAAACAATATGAATAACATTATTTCAACAAAATACCTTTACCCACACCTACTTGTAGGAGACTGTCAAATGGAAACTCATATGTATTGCAAAATAGTTAATAAAGTTGATTGATCAAACTTTAGCTACCTAGTTGAAGATTGTTATCCTTCTGATAATATTGTAAACATAATATATGCTCTTGGGTGAGAAAGATAAGGTCATTATTGATGCCACACCTTTAATTTAATGAATTTTAATAGTACAATATTTGATTATGGGGGTTAATTTGAGTGAATTTCTTTTAAAAACTTTCATAATATTTCATAGTGATGATTGTTGGTTTCATGTCGTAGATTATGATAACATAAATTTTTGGTGTTGGTTTTGTTAATAGGAAAGGATTCTTATTGAACAACCCATCTTTTCAGGGAAGGAGGTGAAATTACACAAAATAAACCAAAAGGATGTTGATTAATGAATAATCTATGGTAGTGTTTTGTTGCATCAACCTAAATGATTGACCCTCTTCCCAAGGATTGTGATGTTGATATGGATTTAATGTCTTCATATTCTATGTAGATAGTTTTACTATGTTGAAGTGACATTGTGAATCTAATAATTCAAATTCAGAAAAGAAAATAATGACCTCACCTAATTCAATGAATATAAGGATTCCTAAATCAATAACAATTACATCAATTGTTGGTTTATCAACAAATTTTAAAAAAGGAAAAGGAAAACATGTTTTTTTTTTCACAACTCCACTATTAAGAGGTATAATAATCATTTCACCAATCAAGTCAGAAGATTACCTTTATTAAGTAATGTCACTAATAGTAAACTTCAACTTTATCAAAGAAAAATATGAAAAGATCATTACATTTTTATTCTTGATACAAAATGTGTAAATATTTAGTATCAATAAAAAAAAAAATGCTTTATAATCTCAATGTGAAATGCTTAAATCTTTCATGTCCATTTTCTAGATTTAGTATAGGTAATTTTCCTGGTATGTTTTTAAACATTGAAATATATATGAAAATAAATCAATCATTTTTAGTTTAATTTTGTAATATTTATATAAATTTTAATGAAATTTTTTAATTTTTCTAGTTAAATTATTTTTAAAATTAAACTAGTTTTGAAATTTAAATTTAATAATTATGATTTTTTAATTATAACATATAGTATATTTATTCAAACATATTTGTTTTATTTGTTTTAAATTAATCATTCAACTTTAATATATTTAAAAAGATTTAGTTTAAGTTTGATTATATTTTATTCATAAAAAAGTAATCACTTGATCCAGTGGATCAAAAAATATGTTCAAAAGTCAAAGTTCTCAAAATCACTCGAAAATAGAGCCAAATCATAGATCTTGTTTTTCTGATTCCAACGACACTTGAATCACCTCAATCAGATACCATATGTTAAATTTATCGCATTCTAAAGTTTTTGGCAAACAACTAAAAAGTCAACTTACAGGGTTGACTGGGCTGCTGATTGAGCAACACAGCTGACAATGGATCAATATGAGATTGAAAAGTGGTGCAATGTGATTGGTTGTTTTGTTTGTGGTTTTTCTAACCATGGACCACCATGTGGCCCAATGGGAAGGCACCACGTGGCCCTATGGGAGGCTATCACATGGCTTAGTGTGATTGGAAAAACATTTGTAAGGGTCTGACTAATCTCGGCAGGGGTCGACCCCATGACCTCCAAAAATACAACACACTGACTTACCGCAAGCCCACATGGTTGGTTCTTACTATATAATGGTTCGCAGTTAATAATACAGTTTAACAGGTCGACGGTTTGGGGGAGGGGTCGGGCGGTTAGCCCTAGCCCCAAGACATATCACACACCACATAACCGTGGTGGAGGCACAAAGGCAGTAGGGGCAGAAGGTTAGCCCAGCCCCCAATTCCAATGTACATACCTTTACCATCGGCAAAGTATGGCAAAGAGGGGCAGGGAGATAAGTCCCAACCCCCGATTTTTCGTTAACCGAAGATCGTGGACGAAACCAACAACCAGCACTGCGAAGGGGGTGGTGTGTGGCACCCATCCAATGGAAATATGATCATTAAATGACCAAGTGTGATGGAGCTAGAGGGTGCATGGCCTCTGGCCTGCACCCCTAGCCTTATGGACTACCACATGACCATGAAAAAGGGCAGAGTTTAGGCACAAGGGGCCAACTAACGATCGGACAATTTGCACCTATTGCGATGGAATCAATGCCGATCCTAAGTGAATTTTTCACTTGGTGGACCTGCCAAAGGTGAGTTCCATTGCCTAGTTAACTAGTTTTGTAATTTTGCAGGACAGATAGTAGAGAAATGAACTAGGATGCCTAACTTGGCCATTTTTTAACCTTTTGCAGCTCAAAAAGATCCTGCACAGGGGTTTTTGGGTGTTCTGGACACAATAGAAGCATTATTTTTGTGATTTGATCATTTTATGTTGAAAAATTGAAGAGTTAAGTCCTTTTGTATTATAGACATAGATTGTTTTTAGCTTTTTGAAGCCATATGGAGACATTTTTTAGCACAAAAAGAGACTAGACAAGGGTTTTGAGCCTTCTGGACACATCTGCGACAATTGTTTATTCATTAGAGTAGCGAGTTTCAATATATTCTTAATATGATTGTGGGAAAAGATAATTTGGAAACTTCATTATGAATTAGTTGGAATTGTGCTTCTTGACCTCCGAATGTGTACAAGGACCTATTGTCACATTTAATGAGAGAGTCCTTTTATTTTGGCTTTATCATTTATTTTATAAAGGGAGTCAACTTTTGAATGAGAGTTCTCTGAAGGAGAACATTTCTTTGAAGGAGAAACAATGCCACTATAGAAGGAGGTTTACTCTATGAGTCAAAGATTTGTATTGTACTCTTTTTGTTGTTGAGATCAATAAAGTCGCCTAGCCATTGGTGCAGGGCTTGGAGATGTAGTCCACACTTGACGAACTTCGTTATCACTTGGTTGTTCTCTTCTCATTTTCATCATGTTGAATTTCATACAATTTTGTTTCAACTTTAAGTTCATTTAAAACTTAACTATTCACTTTTGAATAAGTTACGATATAAGTGACCATTTGAAAACCCAAATTTATCAAAACTTGAAAAGTGTCAGAGGTGGATCGATTTTCATATCACTAGTATTAGAGCAGGTCCTAGCCATATTGCAAACATGGGAAAAAATTTGCATATTGCAAGGCTCCTAAAACTGGTAGAGATGAATTCCTCTCTTCAAGTGGAGAACATGGAACTAATAAGTTTGATTGAAGCAGCAGAGGATGAGAAGAAGAACGTGTACCTGATGTTGTAGAATTTCATTGAAGAGAAAACTGGGGAATGTTCAGCTACTGAAGCTTCCCCCAAGAATCAACAAGTTTATGGTCATGGGATGACTGATCTTTGTACCCTTTGTCAATTGAAGAACATTTCTTATATGTTAAAACACAAGAATGGTTTTCTTGAATCTTCATCTACCACTTTGTCTACACAAGAGAAGAAGGAGGATATGGCTAAGCTTCAGGAAGAGGACCAAGAGTCCTAAGCATAAAATTAGGTAAAAGATACTTCATGTTTAATTCATTCTCTTAATAATGATAATGCTTCTTTTGCATCATTTGAGAAACATACCAAGGGTATTGGTATGGAATTGTTGACAAAAATGGGATACAATGTTAAGGGTCTTGGAATTCATAGTCACGGTATCATTAATCCTATTGAGGTGAGAACACAACCTCGGCATGAAGGATTGGGATATGTTCAAGAAGAATTTGGAGAATGCTCCAAAATGGAAAAGTCAATGAATTATTCAAGTGTGAAATTCGTGAAAAAATAACTCCTGCAAGTTGAAGGAGTATCATATCATGATGATGATGTTGATGGAAAAACATCTCCAAAGAGAGATGAGCGCTTCAAAAGAAGAAGTAAGTCAAGTTCCCCTTTTCAATCAAGTTCTCCTTGCCAGACTCATAATCCATAGGAGAATCATAAAAGGTATAAATGTCCTTCTTATTCAAAAGCCTTCTATGACTATAAACAACATGATGATTTGAATAAAATTTTGTGGAATGTGTTTCCTTGTACTTTTTGTCATGCACCTAACCATTGTGTAGCCAAGTGCCAAAAAAGGAAAGCATTGGTCAAGAAAGTGAATATGTCGATTAGAAGTGAGACTAGGAAGGAAGATCCTCCTCCAAGTTCAAAGACATTTTTGCCAAGAAATTCTCACAAAAACTTTTGTACTCATTGCAATATAAGTGGGCATTAGATTGAGAAATGTTGGAAGTTGCATCCACATCTTCATCCAAAGAAAGAAAAATAGGTTATGAAATCACCTAAGGAAGAAAAGGAGGATGAAAGTGAGAGGCACATTGTACCCATCTTTGAAGCAGCTCCAGAAGAAAGTGAAGTGCAGAAAGAAAACTTTGTAGTATGATTGGGTAAGAAATGGTTGGACTATTTTTCTAGTTAAATACTACATTTATTTTATATTCCACATGTTGCATGTCCTCACAGTTGTGTATTTTGTAAAATTGATGTTATGAATAAATCATTTATAGGAAACAATGTTTTCTTTGGCATTTTATGCTATTCTGGCTCGTTGATGAGTCAATTTGCATGGGAATTTGAGAATCGAATTTATTACATATTGTAAAAAAAATTCATCTCCTTTGTGGATATTGTGGTAAGAATCCTAAACTTTTGGATAAGCATTTTCATTACATCCAACATGCCTACAATCGTGCCAAGCCCTCATCTATGCAAGTATCTCCATTTGAAACTTGTTCAGGTTATTTTTCAAAGTCTCTTTTGAATTTAATCTTTAGTAAATATATTGCAGTAGATGGGCATAGTGATGTGGACAAAGACAAAAAAATTATTGAACAAATGTAGCTAGTGCATCAATGAGTACAAGAGAAACTTGAGAAAAGCAAAGCCAAGTACAAAGCAAGGCATGACAAGCATCGAGTTGATCATGATTTCCAAGTGGGAGATCAATTTTGGCTATATATAAACAAGGAAAAGCTTTAAGGTGAAGGTAAAAATCTCAAGCCAATCAGATATGGTCCTTTTAAAATTTTGGATAATATTGGTAACATTGTTTTCTGATTATATTTTCCACCTTACATACAAATTTATTTTGTTGTGAATGTAGAAAAATTGAGATTTTATGAGCCTCCAATGGTTGATTATCATGAAGAGAATGTTCAAATTCCATATATTGAAGTTTTTTCTCTTGAATATTTAGGTGAGTTGCGGGAAGACACAATTCTTGGCAGGAGAATCAATACTTCACGTAGAGGCAATGCGAGGTATCTTTGAGTGGGGCTAAAAGGTACCAATCCAAGTAAATCATGGTGGACTGAGATCTATAAAGTGAGGTAGTTGTATCCTCACTTACTTGAGTAAAAACAAACTTTTAGTGGTCCAAAATCTTCCAATGGGGAGGAATGATCCAGGGGATCAAAAAATATGCTCAAAAATCAAAGTGCTCAAAATCAATCCAAACTAGTGCCAAATCATAGATCTCGATGTTCTCATTCCACAATGTTTGAATCACCTCAAGCTGACACCGTATGTGAAAGTTATCGTGTTATGAAGTTTTTGGCAAATAGCTAAAAAGTCAACTTGCATGGTTGATTGGGCTGCTAACTTGGTAGTATGGATGACAGTGAACCAATCTAGGATTAACAAGTGGCACAATGTGATTGGTTGTTGTGTTTTTGGTTGGGCTAACCATAGGCCACCAAGTGGTCCAATGGGAGGCCACCATGTGGCCCTATGGGAGGCCACCACGTGGCTTAGTGTGATTGGCCAAAATTTTCTAAGGGTTCGACCGACCCTAGAAGGGGTTGACCCCGCGACCTTTAACAATACAATGTAGTGACTTACTTCCATCCCACACAGTTGGCTCTTACCATACAATGGTTCGCGTTAATAAAAAAGTTTAACGGGTCGGCAATTTGGGGGAGGGGTCGGGTGGTTAGCCCTGGCCCCGAGACATATCACACACCACAGAACTGTGGCAGAGGTGTGAAGGTGGTGGGGGAAGGCTGTTAGCCCAGCCCCTATTTCCGGTGTATATACCTTTACCATCGGTGGAGTATGGCGAAGGGGGGCGAGGAGATAAGCCCCAACGCCTGTTTCTTTCATTAACAGAATATTGTGGGCGGAACCAACAGCCAGCACTGCGGAGGGGTCGGCACGTTGCACCCATCCCATGGACATATGGTTGTTATACGACCAACTGTGATGGAACCGATAGGCGTTTGGCGTCTGGGTCATACCCCTAGCCTTATTAACTGCCACATAACCATGAAAAAGGGCGGAGTTTGGGTGGGGGAGGCCAACTAATGGTTTAACAAGTTGCACCTATTGCGGCGAAATCAATATTGATCCCAAGAAAATTTGTCACCTGGAAGACCTTCCAAAGACAATTTTCATTGCTTGGTTAGCCAGTTTTTCCATTTTGCAATACAGATAGCAAATAAATGAACCCAAATGCCTAAATTGGCCATTTTTAAGCCTTTTGGAGCTCAAGAAGAGCCTACACAAGGGTTTTTGGGTGCTTTGGACACAATGGTAACATTATTTTTATGATTTGAGAATTATATGTTGAACAATTTATAGATCCAAGTCCTTTTGTGTTGTAGACAAATATTTTTTTGGGGTTTTTAAGGCCATATGTAGACCTTTTTTTAGCACAGAAAGAGCTTAGACTAGGGTTTTTGAGCCTTCTGGATGCATTTGCAACAACTATTTCTTTAATAGAGTAGCTAATTTCAGTCTATTCTTAGTATCACTGTGAGAAAATACCATTTCGACACTTCATTATGAAGTAGTTGGATTTGTCCTTCTTGATCTCAGAATGAGTACAAAGACTTGTTGCCACATTTAGTGAGAGAGTCCTTTTCTTTTGGATCTACCATTTCTTTGCTAAAGGGAGTCAACTTGTGAGTCAAATTTCTTTGAAGGATAATGTTTCTTTGAAGGAGAAACAATGTCACTCTAGACGGAAGTTTACTCTATGAGTCAAAGATTTGTAATATATTATTTTTGTTGTTGAGATCAATAAAGTGGCCTAGCCATTGATGTAGGGCCTGGAGATGTAGTCCACACTAGATGAACTCTATTATCACTTGGATGTTCTCTTCTTCATTTTCATCATGTTGGGTTTAATATAATTTTGTTTCATCTTTAAGTTCATTTAAAATTTAATTATTCACCTTTGAATAAGTTATGATTTAAGTGACCATTTGAAGACCCAACTTTATCAACTTGAAAAGTGCCAGTGGACGATCGATTATCAGATCATCACTTTGGTTGGTTATCTTACTTTGTATAAGCAATACTCAAATTATTTTTAGTTTTAATGGTTTTTCTCATTCAAAGTTAAAGAAAAATATAATTTAAAACATATTTTTTCTAAAATTAAGTAATATTAATAAAAAAATATGGTTTAAATCAAAGTTTCTCTAGAGTCCAAGTTATTATTAATTGAACATATTTTGATTTTAGCGTTTGGTTGGAACTATTTAATGTTGTAGCAAACTTCAGTTGTTCTTTAGAACCCAAGTTTTATAAATGAATGAATTGATATTAAATGTTATAGCAAACTTCCCTCTATTTGCTTAAATCCAAAAATATAAAAAGTCAAAGTTCTCATTGATCCATAATCCTAATCAAATTTTTAATGGTTTGGGTAACTTAAAATTTAGAAAAAATCCATAAGGGTGTTGTTTCACTATTCATGGATCTTGGATCGTGGTAAAATTCAACTCATCGCTAAAACTTTTACAAATCCTTATCAAATTTGTGATTAGAAAGAAGCTCCCTTTGTTACAAGAACTTGCCAAAAATATCTTATCTAAATCATAATTTTTTCATAACTTAAACTTTATTAGTAGAAGAACTCTTCTCATAAATTTTGACATACTCTAAAATGATCTAAAGATAATAAAATCCAAAAAAATAATAACATTTTCTATAATATTTTACTAAATTCTAACCTAACCCACTAAAAATAAAAACTTTCAATACCACTTACCCCAATTTTAACTATAAAATAAAACTAAATTTGAAAAAAATTCAAAATTGAAAATTATCAAAATTCAAAATTTTGTTAAAAAAATTAAATTTATGAAATGATTGAGTATAATAATATAAAATAGAAAATGAGAATACATTTAGGAGAAAAAAAAATACCCATACATATATATATAATTATAATTATACAAAATTATAATTTGTATAATTAGTGTTAATATACAGTATTTAGTTTATGAGTTTCTTTTATTGTAATCGATTTGTTTGCTAATTATTTTCATCGTCCATGAATAGGCCATTTACATTCATGTATCAAGGAACAAAAAAATGATGATCTTGGCTGTGTAAAGATCAAAGTGGACAAGATCATGTACATACATGTCTCAAGGAAGTAAAGGATGATTCATCTGGGCCATGTAAAACATAGCCAAGATCAAAGTGGACAACGTTCCAATGAAATCACAACTAATCATAAGTTAAGGGTCAAATTTGACCAAGTCAAATTTGGTTCATATTAGATGAAATCTTGTACTAAGGCATTATTGCATTCAACTATGTCTCCTTTAGATATAATGCAATTGGAAATCCATTCAACTATGTTTGTGTTATTGTGCTTGTGCTTATTTGAGGTTTATATTTATGTAAAGTTATTTATCGATTTGTATGATATTAATTTAAAATTTATTTAAATTTAAATATTTTAAGTATTAAATAAGATAAAAAACGAATGCATAAATTTTTAGGTATTTAAAACCACAAATAAAATATAAATTTATATTTAATTTATTATTTTTATAGTTTTTAATTTTATTTTTTTATTATAAATTTGAAATTTTATTTATTTCAATTTATTATTATTTTTTGTTTGTCAAATTGTTTGTAATCTTTTAGTTTTGACTTGTGGTTTGAGGATTCACAATATAGAGGTATTTAATTCATCAAAGTTACCTAGGTATCGCACCTAGCTTTGGCCACACCAACTTTAAGCTCACTTGATTTTCAAGCACATCTCCTCCTCTAGCACAGGGCACAACCACCCCCTTGTGAGGTTTGATCCTAGATCGTCTTGCTAACGAGGTCCATCCTCAACCAATTGTGCTAGTAAGACTTGACTATTTTAATTTAAAATTCATATAAAAATATTACATAAATTTCATTGGACATCTCATCTATATTATATTTTTTTTCACGGTAGGAAAACCTATCATAACTCAACTATCAAACCAGTAGTGAGGACAACCATCTATGGTTGTTATCCACAAATGCACGTTGACTCATCATCGTTATTCAAGGAAAACCATGCCACCTAAAATAACCCGTTGGTGGTCCATAAGAGAGAAGGATTTCACTCCTGCCAAATATCTCTGGATCTTGGGATGTTAACCAATTTCCTTATATCTAAAAAAAACAAGCTCTTAACCAAATAAAAACATTTTTAGAAAATACTCCAAACCCTCTCATCTATATTATAAATTACAACACACTTTATTTTTTTCCTAAATAATTTTTATTTTTTAATAATTAAATTTCACTATATAATCCCTACCCTACCCACGTGATCTCTTTAAATTATCCCATGTATTTAACAAAATTAAGTTAACTTTTAGATTATCCCATATATTTAACAAATTTAAGTTAACTTTGTGGAAATATTCATTGAAACTAATAAATTTATCGTTAAATTTACAAATAATTTCATCATCAATCATAACATCTTTATAAAGTAATTTCATCATCAATCATAACATCTTTATAAAGTAATAATTATTACTTTTATGTTATTTGAAGATATAATTAAAGATAAATGTTTTTCAATCCTCTTAGAGGTTGTGTAGTGTTTATGTGAGTGACATATAAATTAAAAACGTGAGTAGCCGTAGAATTTCATTACCACACATAATTGTAATTAATCATTGACATTTCTTATCAACAACACATATTTTATTTTAATATGTATGGTAAAAGTAGTAGAAGTAAGTAGATAGATTGGATTTTGATTATTTTAAAAACTAAAATTTTATTTTATTTCGAGAACAAATTTTACATATAATTTAATAAATTAAATGCACATATATATTTGGTTTTTATGGAAAATTTGAGACCTTTGCAATCATTATTGAACTAATCGAATCCTCCTTACTTATTAGGATTAATCTATCTAGTTCCCATATCTAGAGGACTTTGAGATCGAAGTCTCCTGGCCCAAAACTGCAAGAATAGTCTCTGTCCCACCTTCTCTTTTGCCTCCCTTTCTCCCAACAAAAGAACCCCCTCTTCAGTCTATTCGCCCTCTCTATATTAGAGAGGTTTCTCCCTCCCTACAAAACCTCCCCACTGCCTCTGTAGAAATTAATTTCTTAATCCCCATTGGTTGTATGTCAACTAGCACTGTTATGAATGACCTTTAAGGTATTTTGAGGCAGTTACCGGTCCTCTAACTCTGATAATAAATGGGCCTAACTTTAACAACAACAATGGTATACATAGATGCATTTACACGTATTCCGTGAGATTTTTTTTGACACACCAGTTTGAAACTATTATAATCTTTTGTTTATTAATATTCTTTTCAAGTGATTGCTCTTCCTTTAGGACTTGGAAATAAATTTATAATCGTAACTGGGGTTTGGTATGTCATGATCATACTTATTATATATTATAATAAGTATCTAACACAATGTCCTTGACCAAGACCTTATTTAGAGTAGCAGGGTGGTTTTATAGCACTCAATTCATAAGTTACAACATAAGGCCTCCACAATGATATGACATAGTTTATTATTAGATATTTTGATTTTACAATAGAAAATGACAAGTTAGAATTGTTTTTAACTCGATCTTTAAGATGGGCTTGTTACTTAATGAGCTTTTAAATGGCTTTAAATTTAATATTAACTTATTTACCTATGTTTAGACATCTTTCATAACTAATTAGTATGTATATTAGTGCAATACATGCATATGTAACTATCATATGCATGTATCATATGTATATTAATAATCATATCTTATCCGTAATTTAAAACAGATCATTACAACTTTATACATTTGTATGTATACTAATAATCATATCTTATACATAATTTAAAACGGGTCATTACAACTATATACTTATAAATTGTTATCCTCATAATAATATTTTAAAAGTGACTATACTTATAGATTATTATCCTCTTGATAATATTTTAAAAGTAATATATATTGTAGGGCAATTAATTTAAGGGTATTACTCGTGTTTCATCTTTAATTTTATGAGTTTTAACAGTATATAATTTGACTATGGAGATTAATTTGTGAGAAGGGTTTTTTTTAATTATGAGATAACTTTGTATATCAATCATTGATGGTCTTATGTATTGGACGAGCATAATATAATTGTTTCGTATTTATTAGATGATTATAATATAATTGTTTCGTATGGATTTTGTTTATAAATAAAAAAATAGTTATATATATATGTGTGTGTGTGTGTGTGTGTGTGTGTGTGTGTGTGTGTGTGTGTGTGTGTGTGTGTGTGTGTGTGTGTGTGTGTGTGTGTGTGTGTGTGGGGGAATAGGGTGAAATCAAATTTAGAAGACAAATGAAGAATCTGTTGTTATATTTTGTTGCATCAACTTAAGTGTTGTATTCTCTTCCCTAGGATTTTAATGGTAATATAGAATTAATATATTTCTCTCGTTAAGTAAGTAGTTTAGCTCTTTGAAATAATATTATAAGTTTAATAATTTAAATTTTAACCCCCGATCGGGGTGGGATAGTGAAGGCGAGGTGGGCCAAAAATGATGGGAGGTGGAGGTGCCAGAAACCACCCACTTGGGCCTAGGGACAGAGGGGACATCGGGATGTGGGAGATTGCGACAGCAGGAAGGGCAGTAAGAAGGACAGGGCAGGGAGGAGGAAGGTACAGAACGAGGACAGGTGTGGTTGAGAATGGTAGGGAGAGAGGAAGACTTGGGGGCAAGAGATAGGGTGGGCAGAATAGATCTGGAAAGTGGCATGAGTATAGAGAGGTACCCATAGTAGGAACAGCCGAAGGCACGAGGGAGTTAACGAAGGACAAATATGGAAGCATCATAGGTTCATCATTCCGAGGAGAAGGAATGAAAGAATGGGTGGCAGGAGGATTAGGAGGACATGTGGGAGGCAGGACGGAAGATAGCAGAGACAACATGATAAAACAAAAAGAGGCAAAGGCAATTGAGAAAGAGGATAGTTGCATGCAGAGAACGAAGGCAAGGGAATGAGAAAAGAAAGGTGGTGGACGCAGGAGGCGGACATAGGCCGGTGGATGCAGACGGGTCAACACAAATCGATGGTATGTCATCCTCAATGCCCTAAACAATAGAATTGTAGTAATGTTTAATTCAGAGGTATTGGGGAAGGGGGCTTGGGAAAGCCAGGACTCGGAACGAGTCGAGACCAGGGGTTCCTAGAACTCTAACCTAGTCTGGAATGATAATGAAGTGGAGAGATATGGTAAAGTTAAAGGGTTGCCTTGGGAAGATGAGTAGAGAGGGAATGAGGGAGGTCGGGGAGGCAATGGGGATCCCGTTAAGGGAGAGCGCAGAAAGATAACAGCCCCAGCCAGGTGGTACCTGAGGCACGGAAGGGATAAATCAGGTAGCCGAGATAGAGTGGAGGGTTTCCCGGAGGCCAATGAAGCAAGGCTATGGATAGCCTGGCTTGATGTGAAACCAAACTGGAATTTCTAGAATAAGACCCAGGGGCTATCCAGGGGCACAATTCGAGTGGAGATACCAGAGAGGAGAGAGGCTGGGAAGGGGAACCCTTTTGAAACTCAGAACAGGGATAAGGTTACCCAATGTAGGGACTCCTATAGGACTATAAAGGTAGACCAGCAGGTTGCGGGTTGCCGAGGAGGGATGAATCAAAGAGAAGAATATTTGAGAGGCCGAAGAATGTTAACCCAAGAGCCGTCAGGGGGGGATCTGAGGGAGAAGGGGGGCAAACCCAAGTTGCCAGGACTTGGGCGAGAGGCCAAACCTAGAGCATATAAAAATATGACAGTTTGGGGAGTATACATACAGATTACTGATATTTCTTATGTTACTATTTTAGGTTTAATAATAATCCGAGTGCAGCACAGTTTGGAGGCCCGGATCACACATTGCACTGTAGCGAGCAATCCTATAGAGGAGAAAGAATCGGGCAAAGAAAATCACAGCCGGGACAAAGAAAGTATGGCTAGAGAAGGAAAAGAGGTGGCTAAACGAGGCAGCAGAGGAATAGGAAAGGTAGGGAAACGAACCACTGGGGGGATGCAACCTCCAGCAGAGGCCAACGCAAGCGAGGCAGGAAGACTGGAAAGGAGCATATGCAGACTCTTATCAGTGCGTACATGGTTGGAAACACACCAGAGGTAAGAGCACAAATAGCTGGATGGGAGAGGGAACTCAATGACAACATCACCAACCAGGACATCGAGACAGAAGAGTGGGAAGCCATGGTGCAAGATCCGGGGAACACCCGCGGCTGCCATACTCTATTCCGACAAACAATCCAACAATACTAGGTTATGAAGAACATAGTGGCCCAAGCTATGACACTCAACAAGGAACAAGAACTAAACAAGGGATATGAGGTACAGGAGGAAACCAAAATGAAGGAGCCCAATAGGGCAGATCTCCACAGGGAGATAACAACAGTCCAGATTCAAGTCTACCAAAACAACTTAGCTTTGAGCAGGATAGAGCAAAGTTTGTAGGACATGAGGAGAAGCGAGATGTCGGGGTCCAGTGCTAAAGCCCCAACCCCAGTGGAGTCCTCAAATGATGAGTAAAATAGGGTGCTAGACAAAAAAAATTTTATGAAGAATAACCTTTACTTTCCTAAGTTGATGTTTATTATAGATAGAATAGAAAATGTTGCATGGATGGTAGAAAAAGACTTATTTAAATTTTGGACATCTTTTAACGCTGACAGGTGGCCAACCTGGTTTCCTACGGGCAGGTTGAGGCCACCTGATACTATTGGAAAAACATGATTATGGTTGGATAATATTAATAGAGAAAGTACTACCAAGCTTACAAAAAAGCAAAAATTAAATTTTAAAAAATAATAATATATTTATTTAATTTAACAAATATAAAGAATTTTTTAATATATTAACAATTGGTTTATCAATAAATTAATATTAAATTGTTATTTTCCAATTTACAATTCCATTATATTAAGTGATGTTAGTATAGATTTATTTTAAGTTTGAATTTATTTAGTGTTGAGAGGAATCGAATTTATCACGATGTAAACTTTTTTTTAGTACAAAATTCGAAAAAGGATTTATTCTTCAAGAAATTTGATTCATCTCAACACTTGATAAAACGAGAATTAAGATGAATTTACACTGGTTCTTAATAATAGTATTTATATTTATATAAATTTCACATCTCTATACATAGAAATATTCTTAATTTTAGTTTTATTAAAATCTTAATAATACATATAGTTATAAAAATATGAATTAAGATGAATTTACACTGGTTCTTAATAATAGTATTTATATTTATATTAATTTCACATCTTCATACATAGAAATATTCTTATTTTTAGTTTTATTAAAATCTTAATAATACATATAGTTATAAAAATATTATATATATACTCAATTTTTTAATGTGATATGCATAACATTAATGATATAGATAAATAGATAATTTAGAAAAACAAATTGTTATAAATATTTTTCTTTGTAAGCTGGGTAGGACCTTTCTTTTCATTACTATTCAAAAAATAGGTAGGTTACTTCCAGAAACTATGTGGTTAGGTGGCCTCAACTTGCCCAGAGGGAAACCAGATCTATTGGCCACCTAACAACATGATAAGCCATCCAAAAACAAAATAGTATGAGTCTGTCTATCCAGGCTATATAACCTTGTATGTCCTAAAACTTCCTAGATTATAGACAACTATAAACGTAAGCGTACAAAACATAAGATTGTTGCATACACAAATAAATAGTAACCACCCAACTATTCATCATCAGTTGAATCCATGGGAGAAGGATCCTTATCACTGGAGCCTTGAAGCTCAAAGTGCGAAATATAAAAGATACGTTGTTCAATCTGGCTAAGGTGGCCATTCTTCCTTTGGAGCTAAAATTAGATATGTTGTAGATCTTTGTTGTAATCCGGGAGCTTGTGAGAAGACAAGGGTGAGCCAGAAGGAAAATGTGCCAAATATTTCACCAAGAGATTCTTCATTATCTAATACAAATGGAAATTTTTCTTATATTGAGAGGTTCTTCCCTGCGAGTGTCAAGGGTTCGACACTAGAGATTTCCAATCTTCCTTATCACTATCTAAAAGGCCGACTTGTTGGTTAAGCTCTGCTTCCCAAGCTTCTATCAGCTGACGGACATGGGTTGAATTTCCCTCATGGTACGTAGAGGCAGCTTCATTGATATTATAGAAGACAGATTTGTGGCATCAAGGTTTTCCTTCAAATTTATTTGTGACACGAGGTTCAAGCGCACCTCGGGATTTCTTGCCTCGGTCGTGAGAGCCCTGAGTGGCCTTTCCTTTTCCTGCAGTGACACAAGTCATGGTTCGAGGATTGCAAATATGAAAAGTGACAGAAGGCGAAGACCCTATTAGACAACCCAAGAATGGGTTGAACCAGACCAGGGCACCTTCCACAGTAACAAGATGAGATAAGCTCATTTTAATCGAAATCCCTTGCCTCCCTCTGATGTAGGATTCCACCCACAAGTTTAAAGAGTTTTAGAACCAGAACGCAAGGGTCCCTTTCTGCCTGGCATAATTGAGGCCATGAGAAAAATATGAGCCCCTGCCATGTTGAAAACCAAAAGTCGCAAAACTTATTCTACCAGCATTCGAGAGTAAACCACCGTCACGACTCCATGGCCAGGGCCAGGAGGACGACCGAGAGTAAGACATAGGCCCAGCCCACCAAATACCCATATGCAACATGAGAATTCCAAAAGAAAGAGACACAAGCATAAAGAAAACAGAGAAACCCTCATACCACACTACAATTTCCATATATAATTTCCAGTGAACCTTCTTCCAAGCCATCCAGTAAAAGAGAGTTACATTCGTCGCACAAACCATCAAAACTAGGGAATTAGCCATGGTCATAGAGAGACAGAAATGAGGATCAAGATCATACCTGTGAGTGCTAGTTTAAGGCGATGGTGGATGGACCGATACCTAGTGAAGGATCGCGAAGTGCACCTTCCCAGGCTGCGAAGTTTCTCGAACCAAGGCATAGTCAACTAGGGATTACCAACAGAACAATGACCAAACTTACCAGAATCAAAACCCACAACATTCCTTTCAAGGTTGTTGTTGCCACCTTCATGAATGTAATTAATAAGAGGCATGCGAGAAGCCACCACTCCATGTGCCTCGTGCATGTGGAGGGTGGTGGAGTACCATGTCAACATCATCAAGTTAATTGGCTGGCAGGGGTGGGGCCTGCTCGATCTTGCTCACACCCCGATCAGGGATAAATATTGAAATTTATATATTTGTTAATTAAATTTAAATATAAAGCTTTGAAATATAATAGTTATAAATATAAATTATTATTTTAATTATATGTTTTTGAATTAAATTTATTAAGTTTTTGTTTTAATTAGATGTTTCTGAATTAAATTTATTAATTTTTTATATCTCTATTAATTATATGTTTTGAAATATCATAGTTACAAATATTAATCATTATTATTGGGGGTAAATGAGGAGATCATCTTGGAGAATAAATATAATATTAAAAATACTCTTACTTCTAAATTTAAGGACAAATTACGGGATCATATGGAGCTAGAAGGGAAAAGAAAGCTAAGGTATTATAAGGATGTGATCAACATACTCTTGCTAACCAAAATTATCACTTTGTATTTACCAGTACTCAGAAGAAAATGAAAATTGCAAAGATAAGAACTAATTCCCATGAGATTTGAAGTGAAACCTAGCGTTGGTCTATTCCCAAAACATCTTGGGATGAAAGAATCTATCAATTGTGTGATACTAAGAGGATTGAAGATGAAAAACACTTTCTATTGGATTGTCTACCTCTTACTCACTTCAGTTCTCATTTCCAAAAACATCGGCCACACTACCAACCTTCTTAACTTGTTCAGTCAACAAAACTATAGTGATATAGAAACACTTATTTCCCTTCTCTTTGATCATAGAAATAAAATGTTAAAAACCTCAATTAATCTCTTACTTTCTTAAGGTCCGATAAACCTCGTCGGTCTCAGTGGAAATTAATCATTATCATCATTGTTATCTCAAAATCAGCCCTGGAAGGCTGCAGACCAGGAAGACTTCAAGTAATTTTTTTAGACCAATCTTTCAGCTAAGGCTTAGCCTCCTTAGCCTGAGAGGGCTCTCTCAAAGGATTTAAGGTTTGTGATTATAATTGAGATGGCTAACTCTTTATAAAACAAATAGGAATGAGGCTGGTAAAATCTGAATTAACAAGCATCCATTGGGCTCATGGAGTCATATGTCATTTAGCATCAACAGTGAATTGGTTTTGCAATAAAATCAAGGCATTCAGACTTCAATATAGATAAAATACAGCAGACACAAAAGGGAAAGTATTTGAGCATATGAAGGAAATTAGAACACTGCAAGTGATTTCTAAGTAATCAAGTACTCATAATACTGTATACAACATGAAAGACAACAAGAGGAATTCATACATTGAAGTCACTATGATTCTTGAGCAGCAGAAGCCATTTACTGTATTACCAAAAGAAACAGAGTCTTTACATAAGCTTGACAACAGAGCTTTTTTACATAAACTTCCAACCCTGATTACATTTCCCTTTCTCCTATTTATAAAGTTCTTCTACCTGACTGAGATTCCTCCTCAAACCTGAGGGGAACTCGAAATCTATTTCTAATGACACCTGTTCAACTTTTAACTGCCTATTAAATATAACAAACTATAACTAGACTTTCTAGAGATTTAAATCAAGTAGGAGTCTAACTCCTTATTATGCTAATAATAGCCTTGATTACAAACATTCTCGTTCTTTGACATCTGGTCCCTTTTTAGTTTGGCTGTGATGAATGTTCAAAACTCCATGCTGGTCTTCAATGTCACATCTTCTCCATTTCCCTGAAACATAGGAAACTACCCTTGCTCATCGGTCTTTAGTTTGCCTCAAAATTTTCGAATCCAAAGAAGCATGTCCTTTATCCTTGATTATCCAAAATGTAACAGATGGCCACATCCTTGATGTGTTGTCCACCTCTTTTATGTGTAAAGGCAAAAACTCTTTCAAGCTGTTTTGACATATCTTGAACTATGGTAAATGTGCTCACTTTATGACAAAAAATTTAAAGTTGGATTCGAATCCATATTTTCTCCACCTGTCTTGACCTGGTTGAATTTTGATAGCTTCAGATGATGCCTTGTATATATTCCCCTTTCAAAATTCCCACTTATGTTTCAAAACCGGTTGATTGATATTGGATTGTTTAGCTTCAGCAGTTTCGTAGCGCGCTACGAAACTACTGAGCTCTAATCATCACCTTCAGTAGTTTCGTAGCACGCTACGAAACTGCTGAGTTGTTTCAAAAATCATAGTTTCAACCCAAAACTTTGCTATTTGAGCACTTTTGTTGTTTAAACATTCTTTCAATTGCTCCAAAGCTATTCAAAATTGCTGTGTGATTTCCTTAAGGAAATCTTTCCTGATGTCTTAGCTGCATCTTCAAAAAATTTAAATTGTAATAGACCTCTAACTGCTCCTAAATTTGCAACTGGCAGAAGTGTTCCCCTGCTTCCATTGCAGACAATACTAGCCCATGATTGAGCAAAAAAATACCTATCAATCATTTCATCGGACCTCAGTAACATGGCAAGAGATGGTATTACACGTATTGTAGCACCAGCTCGAATAACATCTCTTTCTTGGAATAGAATAGCGAATAGCAATGTGCTGACCCATGTACCTCCACCATCCTCCGTTTCTATTTGATGTGTAATTGAAGAAAAATTTTCCAGTTTTTGAATTAACACCTCGATTGCACTGCTTCCATGATGGCCACTTTACTTTCACTATTAAAGGAATCAATTATTGATAGCAACCACATTGCAACTGTTCTGGTTGAAAAATAGGTCTTGGGACAGAGTTCATATCTTCTCATAATAACTGTATTTGGAAAAACTGGAGGCTTTTTTGAGCCAATCCATGATGAAAAAAAACTCTCTTGGTTTTTCGAAACATCTTTCCCACCGCCCAGAATGAGTCTTTGAAAAACAGGTGTTAAAAATGCTTGTGAAAAACTACACCTACAGCAGTTTCGCAGCACAACTTTGGTCCTTCATTTCTCCCAGATCATAATGGATTTGAATAAAGTGGAAGAGGTTTTTGTACTTCAGTATCTTAGGAATGAAAGCCTCTTTCACTTTTCAGAGATGAGTTTTCAACTACTCAGAAACTCTTCTAGAAGTTGACTAGTAAAAACAAGGAGACAAAGTTCCTCCTTTTTAGAGTTTCTTTCTTATGCTTGTCTTCAAATCCTTCTGCTGACCATGTTGTCTCCTTTGCTTGATGTTTCTTATGCATGAAAGGAACACGAAAGTGACCAAGACCAATTCTTCCTTACATTACCCCTTTTCTTGAAATTTGTTTAGTGATAACAATCATTATGATTTTTTAGTGAGAAAATTTATTTATATTTTTATTAATAAAAACAAATTTACAATATAATACATTGATATTCTTATTTTTTGTTAATTTTTTAATTGAATTGAAATAATAATAATTATTATTATTATTATTATTTGATTTAATGCTTCAATTTATGGACACTACAACATTTCTTCCATATTAAATACATTTAAATGTTTACATTCATTTACAAACATTAGAACATCTCCTCTATATTAGACTCTAGAGCCCTACCCCCTGGCACAATAATGACTAACTAGTAAATTAAATTAAAAGAGGAATTTTATTAAGTCAAATCAGTACTAGTGAACTTTAATTAAAAAAAAAACATTATACTTATATTCATTATTTTATTTAATACTTCAATTCACTTACACTACAATATTTCTTCCAGATTAAATATACATTTAAATTTTACACTCATATACAAACACTATATATCCTTTTTTAAATTATAGGGTACTTCTATACTCAATAATTGAGTTGTCTTTAATGCGAATTTTTGGAAGCTTTTCTGGTGGGTTTTTCCCGTCAAATTTCTCTAAAATCCAATAACAATTTATTGAAATCACAAGCTTCATGGGTAATCCCTACACAATCAAAGTGTCCTAGGAGTTTTTCAAGGCATTGAATTCATATATACAATCAAAAACCAATTTAAATAACACAAATCAAGTTTTCACCTCAAATTTTTCCGTCGGATTCTGGGACCAGAAAGTCCAAAAAATCACACTAAAGACAACTCCCTCAATAATAATCAATTCATAAATCAAATTAAAGAAATCAAAATTTAAGTGTAAATTCTAATTTAAAAAAAAAAAAAAACATTACACTTATATTCTCAATATATAATTCATCTTTGCTCACGGGCTTTGATTGACGGTGAATAAGTGTACTGTTAAAGCACTCCTTGCGATAGGTCACCGGTTCAAATCCCCTGTGGATGCTTAGGTAATTAATATATATATATATAAAGTGTTATAGTATATTATTTTATTTATAATTTTCATATATAATATTTAAATGGTTCAGGTCTATGTTCTGATTTTAATATATGATTTTTCTCTAGATTTTTATTTAAAGTAGAAAACAAAAATTATTTCACTTTAATATATATTAAGTTGTAACTTTTCCTATAAACTTTACACCAATAAAATAATTTTAAATTGAATTAATATTATTTTTTAATTAAATCATTCTGATTTTATAATTATAATAAAAATTATGTTTATTCGAATTACATAATTTTAAAATTTTGTTTTTTTAATATTCTAATTTGATTGGTTTTTTTAATTATCTTTTCAATTTCAATATATTTTAAATCAAGTTTTAGTTTAAGTTTAATTAATTTATATTTAAAAATGATTAAAAGATTTGTTTTTGTTTATTTGGTAGAAGAAATATAGGTAAATAATTTTTTTTATATAGTTTGTCTTATTCAAAATTGGGACAAAATATGATTTAAATTATGATTTGTCTAGCTCCAAGTATGTTAAAAGATTTCTTATATTTAAGTTTAGTTGGAAGATTTTATGTTGTAGTAAATTTTAATCATGATTTCTTTAGAATCTAAGTTTTATTAATGGAAGAATTCATACTTATAAGTTTTTGTGGGAGCTATTTAATGTTTAGCAATTTTTTTTGAATTTTTAAAATCTAGTAATATAAAAAGTTAAAGTTCTTATTTATTTAAAATTCTCATAATTTTTTATTATTCAATTCAACTTAGAATTTGATCAAAATATTTAAAAGTGTTTGTTTTTATTCACAAATCTTGGATCATAGTACAATTCAACTTATTCTTGAAATTACTACTGGATATTTATCAAATTTGTGATTAGGAAAAATCTCTCTTTATTACAAGATCTTGCAAAAGCAAAAACAAAAAAAAAATTATTTAAATTATAATTTCTTCCTAACCCAACATTTATTATTGGAAGAACTCGTATCCTCAATCATAATTGATTTTAAGATGTCTTAAAATATTTAAATTCCAAAATAAAAAAATTCAATAATATTTACCTAAATTCCAACATAAAAAAGTTTTCTGTATCAAATAAACTAATTTGAATATGAAAACTATTCTTATAATAATATGATATTATTTATCTCCATAAATATGATAAGACTTCAATAAAAACCAACTTATTAATGAACACATTTATATCATTATCTAAGTTATGTTTACAATGGAATAATGCTTTTAAAGATTCTACTCAACTTTAAATTGACTTAGATCACTTAAAATTATATTCAAAATGTATATATTTAAATTAAAGATAATAAATGAATAACTTATGTATAATGCCATGTATGAGTACATAATAAGATGTACAATTTAATGTTACATAAAGTAAAGAAAATAAAATTATTAATTTAAAAGCAATTTATAATCTACAATCTCAAGATTAAAGGTAATACCCCCTATCTTATCCTTTTGACTGAAGTTAGTCTTTCCCCCATTGAAACAATGACTATGTTTCACTATCTGATGTATAAGAATAAGCTTTACAACATGGAAACCAAGTGGTTCCCCAAAATTGCTTCTAACTCTAACCAAAGCCCCCACCTTCGGCTCAAGCGGGTTTGACACAAGGCCCAGTTTTGGCTCAAATATTGAGGGGTAAAGGAGGAGACCATCTTGGAGAATAAATATAATATTAAAAATATTATTTACTTCCAAATTTAATGACAAATTGTGGGATGATAAGGAGCTAAAGGGGAAAAGGAAGCTAAGGTATTATAAGGAGGTGATCAACCTCACTTTCATTAACCAGGATTATCTCTTTCTTTTAACCAGTGCTATGAAGAAAATTAACATTACAAAGATAAGAATTATCTCCCATGAGCTTTGAAGTGGGATTGGGTATTGGTCCATTCCCAAAATACCTTGGGAAGAAAGAATTTGTCAATTGTGCGATACTAAGAGGATTGAAGATGAAAATAACTTTCTCTTGGATTGTCCGGCTCTTACTCACATCCATTCTAATTTCCAAAACATATGTCACACTACCAACCTTCTTGGCTTGTTCAATTAGGAAAACTATAGTGATCTAGGAACGTTTTTTTCCCTTCTATTTGATCATAGAAATAAAATATTAAAAATTCTTAATTAATCTCGACCTTTAAGGTCTAATAGACCTCATTGGTCTCAGTGGACATTGTTCTTTGTCGCCATCATCATCATCATCTCCATCGCCATCACCATCACCATCACCATCACCATCACCCTCATCATCATCATCATCAAATTAAATATATAGTATATATTCAGAAGAATTTTAAAAATTCTAATGTATGTTTAGGTATAGTTTAATGATAGGGTTTTTTTTGTTTTTTTATAAGAATTTTATCATATGATTCTTGGTGAGATTGACGTTTTAAATATGTGTTTTTAATTCTTTTTATGTTTTGGTATTTTTAGATATATTTTATTGACATTTTGAATAAATGTTGTTTAATTTATTTGTTATGTTTTGGTGTTTTATAGATATATTTTTCAGTTAATTTTGTTTAAAATTGGATAGGGATTTAAAGTGTTTCAAGAGCTTTTCAGGATTGTGAATCCAATTATACATTTAAAAATACAAATTAACTCATGGAAACTTAGAATCAAACGAAAAATTGATTCATTGGATTAGCTATCTATATATATATATATATATATATATATATATATATATATATATATATATATATATATATATATATATAATAATTAGACATCACCTTTTTAAATATATCAATGGATTTAGATTTCCAAAAACATTTCGAAACACTCAAATTATGTACACTCAACAATTTAAAATTACAATTTTCTCAATTTCTAACCAAATCTCAAGCGGAATAGATCAATGAAATTTCAAAATTTAATCTAAAACTTATATTTTCTAAAGAAAAACTAATCAAACCTACAAATGCACTTGCTCCAAAAAATTGGAATATAAAGCATCAAAAGACGAATGAGATTTCTTTTTGTTTTCTCAATGCATAATGAGATAGCAAGCATATTGAGAAAAAGATAAGTAAGAAACTATTTCTTTTTCCCTTTTAAACTTCAAAAGCCACAACTAAAAATCATTAATAAGAATATATATATATATATATATATATTCTTGTTTCAAACCTAAAATTTCTCCAAACTTACAACCAACACAACCCATAAACAGACCAAAAACTCTTCAGAAGAGATCGCAATGCTCGAATAGAGGTTTGTTATAATCCATAAGACGATAATTTTCACTTTCGTGACATATGCATTTCTATCAATAAAGAAACATATGTATCTATGTGAATCTGTTAAGGGAACACACATATGTACATAGGTTTTCTTAATACAAAAACTGTATAAAAAAAGTTACTCAAAAATTTCAATTAAAATTTTTAAAAAGACTGAGAAAATCACTACAAACACGTCTGAAACTAAATTATAAGACTAGGTCAAAGAAGAATTAAAATCTTAAATGATCCATAAGTAGGTAGACTAACCCTAAGAGACAAACTTAGATGAGCTTATCCCTAATGGAGTTGCTGGTTTTGTTTATGGAAATGGAGTTCCTGTGACTAAGGTTAAAGGTCACAACAAAGAGGAAAGAGAAATCATACTACAAACCTAGAATAGCAAAACCATGTTTATCATTATAAATACTTAGTGAGTTATAAAGACTTACTTGGAAATCCAATGTTTGGAGAAAATCTTCCTTAAGATTCCCTTCACTCAAAAGCCTTGCTTCTCAACGCTCCTGGTAATCCTACACACAAAAGAAGGTAGAAAACAAATGAACACAATTCAAATGATAAAACCCTAAATAATTTAATTACTTGGAACCAAACAAGTAAATGCAACCACTTCCATATAATTGATTAAATCAAAACACAATATACAACATTGAATTGGAGCATGAATGAATTGAGTTCCATATTTAAAAATTTGAACAACAATACAATGATAGATATAACCTGGTTCTTTGTTGTTGCATCACATAAAATTGCCTTATGAATCCCTCTACCTTGGGCCACTAATATCTACTCCATCATATTCGCTTGTCAACGCAAAGAGATGAAAGAAAAGGATTCTCTTTCCAATGCAATAATATTAAGGGTTTGATAAAGAAACATGGGTTTTTAATTAGAAGATGAAACTTAAAAACTCAAGGAAATTGTAGACTTGAAGAATGGAATTCAATAAGCTAGCATAAGGTTGCTTCCTCCTCCACCTCAATAAGCTCGATTAAATACCCCTCTACATTAAATTAGGTCATTGAGAATGAGATATAAGAACTTAACTCTATGTAAAACTTGTAAACCCCACCTAAAAACATGTTATTATATACCAATTTTATTTTTATTTTGGTGCAAAATGAAGATATACATGAGTTGCTAAAGGGAAATAGGCATATGTATTTGCTTTTTCCTCGTAGAAATGGTGTATGTATGCATTATGTCTTTGGATAAACCACGTATATGAACTCAACATTTCGTTTTTGAAAGGTTCAAGGGGGAGAAAAGTATGCCAAAGTTAGGGGATGATGAAGCCAATCCATATCATGCATTAGTAGCAAAATTTGTTATAACAATGAATTGTACTAATGACACACATAATCTCATTATCAATCATAATGCTTTTTAGAGTAATATTCATTACTTTTGCGTTGTTTGTAATTACGAAAGATGACAAATATGGTTGAACATAGAGATAAGTTGTGTGGTGTTTAAGTGAGTGACGAATGGATGAGGTGGAAACTCATTTGTATTGCAAAATACTTAATAAAGTAGGTCGATCAAAATTTAACTACTTAGTTGAAGATTGTTATCTTTTTCATAATATTTTAAACATAATATATGCTCTTGAGTGACAAAGATAAGGTCATTTTTGATGTCACACTTTTAATTTAATGAATTTTTTCAGGGGAAGGGCATCCTTGCTAAAGAAGAAACATATTACATTATATACAATATTTGTACATCTGAATCCGTACATCTATTGCATCACACTTGATAGCAACCTAGTATGAGACAAATATCTGTTGCGCGCAGGCAACTCAACAAATCTGACGAAGCGGCAAGACGAAATGGTTACAATATGCTATGGAGCAGCACTTCATGCAATGTGAGTCGAACCTGAGTGGGGAGGCCATAAGCCGACCGTCCCAACCATGCAGGATACACGATGAATTTTAAGAGTACAACATTTGATTATGGAGGTTAATTTGAGTGAATGTCTTTTAAATTTTTTCATAACATTGTATAGTGATCACTGTTGGTTTCATGTCTTAGATTATGAGAATTTAATTTTTTTGGTGTTAGTTGTGTTAATAGGCAATGATTTTTATTCAACAACCCATCTTTTCGGGAAATGAGGTGAAATTACACGAAATAAACCAAAATGATGTTGATTAATGAATAATCTATGGTCGTGTTTTGGTGCATCAACCTAAATGATTAACCTCTCCGCAAGGATTGTGATGTTGATATGGATTTAATGTCTTCATCTTCTATGTATATATTTTTATTGTGTTGAAGTGACATCATGAATCTAATAATTCAAATTCGGAAAAGCAAATAATGTCCTCATCTAATTCAACAAATATAAGGAATCCTAAATCTATAACAATTTTATCAATCATTGGTTTATCAAAAAATATTAAAAAAAAATAAAAAGAAAAACATGTTGTTTTTTAAATTCACAACTTCATTTTTAAGAGGTATAATGATCATTTCAGTAATCAAGTCGGAAGATGACTTTTATTATGTAAAGTTAGTGATAGTAAACTTCAATTTCATCAAAGAAAAATATGGAAAGATCATTATATCTATATTCTTGATACAAAATGCTTAAATATTTAATATGACTTAAAAAAAATGCTTTATAATCTCAAGGTGAAATGCTTAAATCTTTCATGTTCATTTTCTAGCTTTAGTATAGGTAATTTTCTTTATATATTTTTTAACATTGAAAAAATTCAATCTTTTTTACTTTAGTTTTATAATATTCATATAAATTTTAATGAAGATTTTTAATTGTTCCCATTAATTTTTTTTTTTTAAATAAACTAGTTTTGAAACTTAAATTTAATAATTATGATTTTTTAATTATAATATATATAGTATATTTAGTCAAATATATTTGTGTTATTTGTTTTTTATTAATTACTTAATTTTAATATATTTGAAAATAGATTTAGTTTAAATTTGATTATATTTTATTCATAAAATGTAAACATTTTTGTTAGTTATTTTACTTTGCACAAGGAATACTCAAATTAATTTTATTTTTTATAGTTTTTCCATTCAAAACTAGGAAAAAAAATATAGTTTAAAACTTAGTTTTTCTAAAACCTAAATTATATTAATAAAAAGATAAAGTTTAAATCATAGTTTCTCTAGAGTCCAAGAAATATTAATTGAATATCTTTTTCTCTTAGGATTTGGTTGGAACTATTTAATGTTGTAGCAAACTTTAATCCTTCTTTAGAGCCCAAGTTTTATAAATGAAGGAATTGTCATTTAATGTTATTGCAAACTTCCCTCTAATTCCTTAAATCCAATAATACAAAAAGTCAAAGTTCCTATTGATTCATAATCTTAATCAAATTTTTAATGATTTATGTCATTCAAAATTCGAAAAAATTCCATAAGGGTGTTGTTTCACTACTCATGGATCTTAGATCATGGTAAAATTCAACTTGTCCCTAAAAATTTTACCATATCCTTATGAAATTTGTGAAGCTTTCTTTGTTACATGAACTTGGCAAAAAAAAATATCTCAATAATAGTTTTTCATACCCTAAATTCTATTAGTAGAAGAACTATTCTCATGGCTTTTGGCCTATTCTAAAATAATCTAAAATTTTTAAAATCCAAAAAATAATTACATTTTCTATGATATTTGACCAAATTTATCATAAGTCACTAAAAATAAAAAGTTTCAATACCACCTACACCAATTTTATTTATGAAAAAAGAATAATTTTGAAAAAAATCTATCAAAATTCAAAAAAAAAAAATCGTTACTATGAATAAATGACTAAAAAATAGTTCATGAAATAATTGGATACAATTATATAAATACAAAATGAGAATATCAGTAAAATAGTTCATGAAATAATTGGATACAATTATATAAATACAAAATAAAAATATCTTTAAAATACATAAATTAAAGAAAAGTATATATTACTCTGAATAAATGACTACAAAAATAAGTTCATGAAATGATTATTTATAATTATATAAATAAAAATAAGAATATCATAAAATACAATAAATATATGTATACTTTTACTTTTTTCTAATGTATAGTTAGTGTTAATATACCATATTTAGTTTATTTCATTGTAATTGATTTATTTGCTAATTAATTTTCATTTGCATACATATTTTTCTGAAAGAACAAAATTTTATTAAGATCAAAATAAACAAAATGCTCAATGAAATTACAATTAATTATAGGTTCAGATCAATGAAATCACAATTAATCATAGGTTAAGGATCAAATTTGACGAAGTCAAACTTGGTTCACATTTAGTTGAACTCTGGTACTAAGACATCATTGCATTGAACTATGTGTCCTTTAGATATAATGCAGGTTGAAGTAGTTTCTTTGAAGTTTATACCTATGTAAAATTATTCACAAAATTGTATCATATTAATTTAAAAATTATTTTAATTTTAAATATTAAAATAAAATAAAATAAAATAATGCATAAATTCGTTGTTATTTAAAAAGACAAATAAAATATAAACCTAAATTTAATTTATTATTTTTATAATTTTTTTAAAATCATATTTATATTATACATTTAAAAAAATATTTTATTATTAATATTAAAACATTAAAAAAATACATTACATATCTTATTTATATTCTACTTTACAACGCACTTTATTTATATTTATAGATTAATTTTTTTTAATAATTAGATTACATACCATGATCTTTTTAAATTATTCTATAAATTTAACAAAATTAAGTTAATTTATTTTAAATAAAATTTTTTTTTAACTCTTAGAAGAGATGAGACAATTATTTGTAATTCAAACTCATAAATTTTATGATTAAACTTCAACAAAAATACAAATAATCTCATCATCAATCCTAACATCTTTATAAAAATAAGTATATCATTAAACTTCAACAAAAATACAAATAATCTCATCATCAATCATAACATCTCTATAAAGCAATATTTATTACTTTTATGTTATTGGCAGACATGACAAGATGAAAAAATTTTAACATAGAGAAGGGTTGTGTGGTGTTTATGTGAGTGACCTATGAAGTAAAAAATGTGAATATCGGTAGAATTTCATTACCACATAGAATTCTAAGGAATGATTGATATCTCTTATCAACAACACATAAAAGTATGGTAAAGGGAGCACTAACCAAGCAAGTAGAGAGACTAGACTTTGACTACCTACTAATAGATTTCTCTAATATCCTCTGGATGATATTTTAAAAGTAATACATATTATATTGATGGGTGATTAAGTTAGGGGTATTATTGTTGTTGCATCTTTAATTTTATGAGTTTTAAGAGTATATAATTTGATTGTGAGATTAATTTGTGTGATTCTTTTTAAGTATGGGATAATGTTGTATAGCAATTATGGATGGTTTTGTGTGTTGGAGGAGGAGAATATAATTGTTTCGTGTGGATTAATATATTTATTTTTTTTAAGGAGAGAAAAGTGAAATTATACACTATAAATTTAGAAGATACTTGTTAATGAAGAATTTGTCGTTATATTTTGTTGCATCAACTTAAGTACTTAATCCTCTTCCCAAGGATTTTAACGTTAATATAGAATTAGTATCTTTCTCTTCTAGGTAAATAGTTTAGCTTGCAATAACATTACAAATCTAATAATAATTTAAATTAGAAAAAAAAAATGATAATATTCTCATTTAATTTAACAAATACAAAGAATCTTAAATTATCAAATATTAATTTATTAATAAATAAAAACAAAATTTAAATGTTATTTTTTTAATCTACAATTTCATTTTAATGTATAAAATTTGAATATAATATTTTTTAAGTATAAAATTTGAGAAAAGATTTACACTTTGAAAAATGAAATTTGATTCATTTGGATAGTTGATCATTTTAGAGTCAAAATGAATCTATAAAATTCTTAGTAATATTATTTATATTTATATAAATTTCACATCTCATACATAAAAAATATTCTTATTTTTAATTTTATTACAACTTTGATAATACATATAATTATACAAAAATGTCATATATATAGATACATAAATAGCTTGGGAAAAAAGTTAGCTATAAATATTGAAATTTTATTTGTTAATTAAATTTAAATAAGAAATTTTGAAATATAATGATTATAAATATAAATTATTATTTTAATTTATAAGGTCAAATAGATATTTTTATTTTTAATTACATGTTTATGAATTAAATTTATTAATATTTTACAAGTTTATTAATTATAAGTTCTAAATATCATGGTTATGAATCATTATTATTTTAATTTATTTTAATGTGATATGCATATTATGATATTTTTAATGGGAAAATTGTTTGTATTTTTATTAATAAAAATAAAATTAAAGTATAACACATTGAATTGAATAGAATTAGTAGTTTTATTTATTATTTATTTATTAATTGAGTCAATATTATGTTTTATTATTATTTGATTTAATGCTTAAGTTAAAGGATACTACAACATTTCTTCCATATTGAACCTACATTTAAATATTTACACTCATTTACAAACATTATAATATTCCCTTTATATTGGACTCTAGAGTGACTTTTGGTGCAATAGTGACTACTTGGTAAATCAAATTAGAAGATGAATTTTATTAAGTCAAATAGTAGTAAATTTTATTTAAAAAACAAATCATTACACTTATATTCATTATTTGATTTAATGCTTCAATTTACTAACACTACAATGTTTCTTCCATATTAAATAGACATTTAAATGTTTACACTTATTTACAAACACTATAACATCTCCTTTATATTTAGTTGTAGAGTATCTCTCGGCCCAATAATGATGAATTTATAAATCAAATTAAAAGATGAATTTTATTAAGTGTAAATTTATTTTATTTTAAAACAAAAAACAAAAAAATTCATTACACTTATATTCTCAATATATAATATGTAACAACCCCTAAATGATTT
The DNA here is from genome assembly GCA_031772625.1 of Pinus tabuliformis. NCBI lineage: Eukaryota > Viridiplantae > Streptophyta > Pinopsida > Pinales > Pinaceae > Pinus > Pinus tabuliformis. The sequence continues at coordinate 511,459,529 of CM062813.1, forward strand.
CCTATGTAAATAAATAAAAATAAGAACAAGGTCATGGGACACGTATTCCAAGTTAAATGTTGGGCAAAAACATAGTGATGGGGAGTGCTGGTGATTAATTAATGGTTATGGAAATTGGCAAAGGCATTGACAAAGGCTTTGGAAAGGCAAAGAGGCAATAATAGACATTTAATTATGAAAATAATGGAAAATAAGATAAAAGGAAGGTGAAAGGTCACATAATTGAATGTGAGGAAAATTGAAGGAAAATGAAGAAAACAGAGGCCTCAGGGATAAAAAGGTTTCTAAGGATCAGTTCACATCTTTTGTTAGTTGTAAACTTTCGTCAGTTTCAGCTTGGAGCTCTCTCTCTATTCTCTATCTCTCTCATACTCTTGCACACTTAGAGAAATCTTGGAGGATTGTTGGAGCATGCTTGGAGCACTCTAATTTTCATTGGATTTGGAGAAAGAATGCAAAGGAAAAGAAGGAAAGCGAAAGGGACAACGGGGTCAACAACTACAGCGATATTACTTTACAGGTAACGAGTTGTATCTATGATTTCCTTGTTAGTTTTTTCATGCATGATATATGCAAGTGTTTATTTGGTTATGATCTGTCATTGGCATGGAGGATTGCCTGGATTGGCAGTGGCTTTGCCTAGCCTTGCCATTTCCTTGATAGTCATGGTGTTGTGGGTTATTCCACTTGTTGCTTGTAATTGGTGCTTAGGTTCCTTATGGTTGTGGGTTGAGTTACTAGTTCCTGGAGTCATTGGTTGGGACAAACCCTCTGGAGCCCTGGAATAGCTTGGGTTGAGTTAATAGTCTTGGAGCCTTTGTTGGACAAACACTTTGGAGCCTTGGAAGGTTGTGGGTTGAGTTATTAGTTCCTGGAGCCATGGTTGGGACAAATGCTCTGGAGCCCTGGATAGCTTGGGTAGAGACTAATCTAGTTGGTGTTAGTGATGTCCGATCGTTAGGTGGAATCATTGGTTGAGGGTTGAGGTGGTTTGGCCTCTGGAAGCCCTGGTTTCTTTTTTATTGGTTTATTCCATGATATCCTACATTCATGCTTAGAATATGGCATGGGGGTGATTGGTTCAAAGAGATATTTAGTTCAACCCAATCTATGGTCAAGTGGTACATGGAAGTCCCTAACTTGTTTGGCTTTTGCATATGTTAATAAAAACTCTTTTCCTCTTGTATTTTATGAGTAAATGCACTTGTTATGATGTGCCTTTTATGGTTGTTCTAACATTATTATTACTCTGGTTATATAAGCATGGTTTTGTGAAAGATTTTAATTTTGTCTCTTATCATGGTTTGATTGGTAAATGAATGGTTATTGAATGCATGACATAATGGATGTTATTGCAGTTTTTATGAAAGGACATTGGACCTTCTTTATGGTTCTCAGATAAGTATCATACCCCTATGTCTAGATATGCGTTCATGACTTGTCGATTTCATATTCACTATATGTTTGACGAAATGACTGTCATGGTTAGGCCTAGTTAGGTCAAGTCCTTGATCAAGTTTTGTTTTAGAGGCTTTGTATTTGTGTCATTTATTATTCTGGAAAGTATCATCAAGTTCTGGGTAGTGGTCTAGAGACTAGCCTTGAAAAAGTGGCTCAAATTTTGAGATTGCATGCTCAGAACTAGGAAATATGGGTTGTAGTTGCTAAGAGGCAGGGTTATCCATGCGAATGGAGGGTTACAACCATTAGATTTCCTTTTTATGCAAGTGACTAGGAGACCATGTCACTAAAAAGGAAATTTAGCTAAGTGTTTAGGCACTTGGAGTGGTTTTTTAGCTCTTGAGGGTCTTGTAACTCCTAAGGAATGTCAGTAAAGTTTCAGTTTGTCGATTCCATTTCCTTAACTATACTTAGGAGGTTGAGAAATGTCATAGTAACTCTTCCTCTCATATTTACCCTGGAAAGCTGGTGAAACTAGGTAAATGTGGGAGGGGGTGTTATAGAATGGTATCAAAGCTCTCAAATTCAACACTTAAACTAGATGGGCATAATGTGTTTATCATGCATGCATGTCAGTGTCTGAATGTTTGTTATGCATGTATTGTTATGGTTATGTTTGTCATGCATGAGGTCATTGTATGCAGTTGGTGTTGTCATGCATGATGTCGACCTATTGATATGATTTTGTATATATACATGTATCGTGCTAATCTGGATTGATCTTGTAGATGAGATAGCCTCCCCTGAAATTCATTGAGGTATGTTGATTATGTTTATGTTTGGTTTATCTGACATGGTATGTTTGGATAAAGTAGATGATCAAAGATGATAAGAAAAATGGTGGACTACAATTCACGTGACTCTTCCTATAGATTAGATGAGTATTATGGTACTCCCCTGACATAGAAAATAAATTTAGAAGTTTAAAGGCAGATAATGACAGGATCATTTAGTCGTGGGAAAGACTTGCTAAGGCACACAAGAAACAAGCAGAAGTTAATGCAGAGATCCTTTAGAGTTTGTTAGACTTGCAAAGATAGGGACCGCTTAGTATTAGTCATGGACAGGAGGAAAGGACTAATGGGGCATATGGCAGAAAATCTCAGTCAAGATACAAGTTTGACAGAGAGAATACAATTAGAGATGGTAGGTTCTTGGACACACCTAATAGGAGGGTTAATTATCGTGGGCTCTATTCTAGTTTTGGTTCAGAGAAACAACATCATCATCACTGTCACCATCCACATAGGAGGAGTGAGAAGCAGTACTTTCCATATGAGTTCAAGAAAGAAAAGTCTCCTACATTTGATGGAGAAATGAAGAAGTCACGGGATGAATAAGCTTGGTTTCTTGGGATAAACAAGTTCTTTTGGTTGCATGATTACTTAGAGAACATGAAAGCCAGGATAGCTACTTTCACTCTTAAAGGAAAAGCAGAAATTTGGTGGGAAGATGTTAAGAATGTCAGAGGCATTCAAGAAGATGAGTTTTCTTGGAGTGAGTTTGAGAAACTTTTCAAGAAGAATTGTCTATCTAAGAGATACTATGATGACAAGCTGAAGGAATTTTATGAGCTAAAGATGGGATCTATGACCGATGAGGAATACACTAGCATATTCTTGGATTTGTTGAGATATGTGCCTTATCTTAAGGAGGAGAAAGAAAAGATTCAGATATTCATCACTGGGTTGTCGGTATCATTCAAAGACAAGATTTAGTTTGATGAGCTTGGATTGTTAAAGGAAGCCATCAGAAAGATGAAGCATTTTTATGAGAAATTGAAGTGAAAGTCTGAGTCTAAACATGATTGGAAATGTAACAAGAAGAATAAGGTAAAGTGGGTTAAGAAGAGAGGAAAGCCATAGGATATAGATGATAAGGAGAATGAAACACCACAGAAGAAATTCAATGTAACTGATAGAGGACATGGATTTCAATCTCAAGAGAAGAAAAAGGGTGATGGAAGGAAGCCTTTACAGTGTTGAACTTGTGGCAAAGATCATCATAGAAGAGATTGTCCATAGCATCAGGGTGGAAGATCACAAATTTATAGTGCTCAGGAGGAACAGATAGTTGGGGATGTTGGACAAAGTATTCCTCAAATTTATGCAGCTTTGGCTAATAGGCAAGTTGATCATCAAGCATCTATTATTGAGATGGAATGTAAGCTTTTGTTGAAGCCTCGAAAATCGTTGCTACAACATGGGGGAAAACCACCTGGTCCGGACCTTGGTTAGCAACTCCTTTTCTGTTTGGTGTAGTGGCTCCGACTGGGGATAATGGGACCAGTTTCCCAAAAGAGATTTTAATAGTGTTGATGGGGTGATATATGATGTAACAGGGGAATGATTAAGCTAAGTGTAATCTAATATAAACTATTAAACACATGCATATATCCTAGTTTGAACACTATTAAATTATAACTATGCCCGGGAATAAAGTAAAGTATGTGATCTACAATAATTCCCTATGGCAATTGGTAATAAAGATCATTCAACTGCAATAACAAGTGAAATCGTTTCACAGTAATCGTTTTGGATAAAGAGTTAGCAAAAAATATTGTGAAAGATATATCGCATATGGAATCGTTCATAGATTCGGCATAAAGTTAAAGCCAACACCATGCAAAAGTGCAATAACGCTAACCATAATTCAAACTTTCATATATAAAACAATTGAAGAAAAGTTATTGCCTGATACATAAATAAAACATAATCATAAGATAAAAGTACCATATATGATAAGTTTTTCTCATGTGTTTCAGCAATATCGACCTAATTCCAATCAATCCAACATCATCTAAGAGTACAAAAGTGCAATTTCAGTAGAGCATGCCAGATATTCAAAATAAAATAGATCTTGTTCCATTCATTCCATCAAAACCTCCTCAAAGGTACAGAAGTGCATATTTTGAAGAATGTTTCTGATAAAAATTTTGTACCCCTCTCTAAATGCATGAGAGGGGTTTAAATACTAAACTATGGTCTTAAAATAGATTATTACAAAAAATAGTTGAGGAGGTTTAAATGACCTCCCTCTGATTATGCTAAATAAAAATAAAATAGAAACTGACTAACTCCTTTGCATTCGATCCTTAAGATCGTAGATATCTGTCACTGGCCTGAGTTACGTTGGTTGGCTAATCCCATATTTCAACTGCCCAGTAAATATAGCGTCCGTCAGTGTTGGCACCTTTTTTTGTGTGGAGGTAGTTAAGCATCACAAGGTCATCCACTGGTTGTATGGTTTAACTAATAATTGTCAGTATGCTTCCTAGTTCAGCTTGCTCATTTGTCTGATCACCTCCTCCCTTTTCTTTGTCGCCTATCTCCACTGCTGCTCTAGTTGTTTGGCATTTGGAAGAAGTCCTAGTATAGATTCTACCACCATTGTCCTTTCTTCTTACCTGTGCTGAGAATCTGAGTCTACAAATAAAATTTCTTTATGTGATTCCTCCAGTTTTGGCAAACCAACCTTCCTCCCATCTTCTGATTCTTGCCAGTTGATAAAGTCAGAAATAATTTTATGGATTTCGTCATACTCAAGCCTCATGTCGATGACTTGGCTTGTTAGCTTATCACTGATCTCGCAATAAGGACTTATTTGCAACATTTTCTGGCATAGAACTTCCTTTTGCTGCATTAGTTGGGTGTTAAGGCTAAGTACTTATTTTATGAACTGATTGATTTGTGGACTGTCTTTATACTTGTTTATCATAGCTTGTATCCACGCATCTCTTTCTGCTAGGGTGGCTTGATGTTGTATTTGTATCTTTTCAAACTCCTGCTAAAGCTTGGCTACATGTAATTATGCCTGTTGGTTAGATTTTTCCTGCTTTAATTGTTGTTCCAACAGCAGAATCTTTTGTTCATTTTCTCTCAACAGCATTTGGAATTCTTTCGCTTTATCAATAGTTGTCATGGCATAGGCTCCTGCAAATTGCGACAATCTCGTAAGGTTCTCAGATGGGTCCATGGGCGAATCTTTCCAGGCAATGTCCATTGGTTCATTGTCGGGAGTGGTAATAGCTGCAACATCTAACTTTCTTTTCTTCCTCCGTCTTTTGATTATAGCTTTGTGGGTAGGGCTATAAAACACATCTAATGGAGGAATTTCCTCAATTCTCAAAATAATTTCTGAAGTGGGGGTGGCAGGAATGAGCTCCACATCCTGAGTGCTTACAGTTTTCTCCACTGTAATTTCTTGAGTTGATTTGTGTTGTGGAGTCTGTATCTCAGATGTTTGTTCCTCTGTATGGAGCTTCTTATTAAAATGCTCCCATTCTTTTTCTAAATCAATAACTGGGGGTTTTCTGACTAAGTGGAAGTAGAGTGAATTTCAACCTGCTTCTTTGCCAAGGTTTTCTTAGCTGTTTTCTCTGTAGTCCTGGCTGTGTCCCTTTCGAACTCTTTGTTTTTATTGCCCCCATTTTGAGACTTCTATTCTGAGTGCTCGGACTCACGAGTAGACCTTTGGGACTCTGCTTCAGAATCTTCTTTGGAATTTCCTCTGGAGCTTTCCTCTAAGCTTACATTGGGAGTTGGCTCCCTTATTGGTTCAATCTGTAGCAGGTTCAATGGGACCTTTAATAATATCCTCTCCCTATATTCATGGAAGGCTTCAAGATCATATGGGGAAAAAATTAGTGATTCCATATGCGCCACTTCTGAAAATGTCTCCTTTTGTAGGAAGAGGTCATTGAAGGCATCTTCCTCATGGGTGAATGGTTTCACTTTCACCATAGTAGTGAAGTCTTTGGCGGTGCCATTTGGGTCATACTGTCTTCCTAGGAATGTAGTCAATTTCAGAGATTTCATAATCTCTGCTTCTTTGCATGCATGTCCAAAATCGTGTAGTGCATACGCACCACATTGCAACGGAAATGTAGTCCAAATGGCATTTTTTTGTTCCTTCAATCCTTTGCTTAGCCCACCTTCCCCTACTATTTGGTAGGCTATCTCGTTGGCCATTAACTTGTCGGGGACATAGTATGGGAGGACATGCGATGAAGAAATGCTCCCAAATACTCTGATATATGTAAATTTATCCTCCCCAAACCATCTGGCTACAGGTAGGATATCTACTTCAGCTTCTCTAGAAAACCTAGGGGCATTTCTATTGTAGACTTGTTTATGGATAGGCAGCATAACTCCTTGACAAATTTTGTAAAAATGGGGGTGAAACTGAGACTCCCACATACTCTTATGATATATATGGATAGGAAGCGGGTCTTGCACAGTCCACTTCCATCCCATGATAGGAAATTTGGAGCCAAAACAGATTGCGTCCATTATATAGGCACTCATGAAAAATGGAGGATAAACCCTTGAAGAGATACTCCTCTTTCTCATATACTCCATAATAGCTTTCACCAAATTATCAGACAAAATTTGGGCCTAATTCTTTATTGTTGCGTTTATGGCTGCATCTATTAATGACAGCCATTATGTGGAACATTTGGTACTATCGAGCTTGTTGAACATTCCACATAGCACGGCTGCTGCAAAACTATGAGGGGGAGAGATAGATGTTGTAGAATACATACTCATCTTATCCTTTTTTATCTTGCCTTCATTTTTTGTCCAGGTCTGTGTGATGTCTATTGGGTCTTCATTCTCCTTATCAAATTTCTCGAGGAACTGTTTATTGTAGAGATTATGTGGCTCTGATAGATTGTACATAAGCCACAGGCTGTCTGGTGAAAAAGATCCCATAACCTCCTGCCTGCTATTCTTGAATTCTCTGTCTGAGATGTCCACCTCATCAATTATCCACTTAACCATATCTATATATGGAATTATCTTCGGTCTTGTGGCTATGCGGTGCAGAAATGAGCATGTTGTCTCGAAGAAGGAGGCGTCGGAGGAAACATGACCATCGGTTATGGCCTTTGTTAACAAAGATCTTGGTTTCTCCTCTTCTAATAAATCATACATTGCCTCCCACGTTGAGGTTCCTTTGTCTCTGTTGCATGTAGTATCAAAGAATAGAGGGATCATTTCTGATTTTTCCGACGTGGCTGCCTTTCTCCTCTTTGCCATTGCTCCCAATGACTCTTGTTATGGATTGTTCCTAAAAACGGAGCAAAGTAGAAGATATCGGATAAACGCAAGTAAGAATTAACATAAGAATGAATGATACAGATAACCTTGAAAAGGTGACAAGAAAGGAGTTTTTATTAAACGCAAGTGAGAAGATATCGTATCACATCGAGCGAATTTTCAAACGTAAATGCCATTAACCCATACTAAATGCCCACTAATGGTTCCTTATCCCTAGCTTTATTGCTCATTAATGTTTTGCATCGTAAGTCAGGAAAGAAACTTATTAGGGTGGCAAGATTTTTAACTGTGAAAATGTCGATTTTGTGATTGCGATGCAATATCGCAAATCACATTATCGCATTTCATGTGTGCACTTTCTTTAACATTCCTTTGGTTTCTGTGGGATGCGAAATGCAGGATGTTCTTTATTGTTTTCAAAGCACAACTTGTTCGATAGGATTTCCTTTATAAATCCTTTTTTAATTGCGCGGCGGACTTGAGTGTTTTTTATAACATAGTTGGCAATTGGGTCTGGGCTTCTATCACATTTCGTAATATCGCATGGTTGGTAAGGTTTCATACCTTTCCTAAGGGTTTCCCATGTGATGTGATAAGGGTGACCATGTCATCACAATATCACATATCACATGGTTGGTAAGGTTTCGAACATTTCCTAAGGGTTTCCAATGCGATGCGATAAGGGTGACCGTGTCATCACAATCTCGCATATTGCATGGTTAAAGATACTTTATGAATGTGCGCCCTTTGTAAGTGATGATATGTTATGCGGGCCTTATTTTAATAAGAAATGCCTTAGGACTTAGTTCAAATGAAAAATCCTAATAGTTTCGAGGTTAAGCATGGTAATCCCTTTTGATCGCTTTTCGCGAGTTTTGGTCGTTAACAAGGCTTTTGACACATTTGATCGTGTGATATGTGAAAAGGCGAGTATTTGCTAGCTTTTCAAAGGGTTTTATCTTGATATCTTGCTTTATTCCAAAAATAACAAGAAAATTCCTAAATTCTAAATTTATTATTTGGAAGGATTTTTTAAGGGTCCCCATTTATTAATAGAGTAAATTGGGGGGTTTTTGAATAGCACAACAGCTTTGTGATCAAGTTGTTTCTATTTTGATTGACCCTGGATCTAACTATAGTTATATCAGTCCTGACTTGGTGGATAAGTGTGCTTTGAACAAAGAAGTGCATGTGGAGTCTTGGTTAGTGCAGTTGGCTACATGTACTAAAAAAAGAGTTCATCATTGGGTAAGAGTTTATGCTTTTGAGTTGAATGGAAGATCACATTGAGGACTTTCAAAAATTGAATATAAGGGAAAATTATATTCCAGAGAAGCAGAGGATTGATGTCTCCATAGGGGCTTTAAAGGATAACATTCGACATGAGGTTCATCCTTGGGAACCTGATTCATTAGAGAAGGCATTCAGATTCGCAAGAAAAGTGGAAAGCAAAATTATGACAAGAAGGAATTCTACCCCTCACAACTATAAAGATGGAAGTGTTGTTTCTCCTAGCCTTCCATAACCTACAAGGGTGACACCACAACAATTGGAAGAAAAAAGAGAAAAAGGACTTTGTTACAATTGTGATAACAAATACATTAAAGGTCATAAGTGTGCTGAGAAGAAATTATTTTACATTGATTGTGAAGAGGAGGAAGAAAATGATCAAGAAACATCAAAAGAAGAGGATATACACCAGGAACCAATCCCAAAGAAAGAAGAAATGAATCCGACCATATCTTGTAAATCATTGGCAAGAATTACCACTCCTCAAACTCTCAAGATAGAAGGACATATCAAGAAGGAAAAGGTTCAAGAAGTGAAAGATCACATCGAGAAAGAAGAAATGAATTCGACAATATCTTGTAATGCATTGGCCAGAATTACCACTCAAACTATCAAGATAGAAGGACATATCAAGAAGAAAAATGTTCAAGAAGTGAAAGATCACATCGAGCATCAAGAAATGAATCTGACCATATCTTGTAATGCATTGGAAGAAATTACCACTCCTCAAAATCTCAAGATAGAAGGACATATCAAGAAGAAAAAGATTCAAGAAGTGAAAGATCACATCGAACATCAACAACAAGTTCTCCAAATTTTAAAGGATAACGCCACTTTGGTGCAGAATCGAATGAAACAACAGGCAAATCAACATCGCAATGAAAGAAGTTTTGATGTAGGAGATTGGGTATTTTTATGGCTACATCTCAAGCAAGCTACTTATGAGAAGGAAATGTTGGCAATACTACATGCACATAAGAAATGGCGAACTTACCTAATGGGAAGACACTTCAAGGTAAAAATGGATCATGATAGTCTTAAATACTTTTTAGAACAAAGATTATCTTTAGAAGAACAGAAAAAATAGGTCACAAATATGTTGGGTTATGACTTTGAAATCATGTACAAAAAAGGGAAGAAAAATTTTGTTGCATATGCACTCTCAAGAAAGGATGAGGGTGTGGAAGCATTGTTTTGTTTTATTTCTATTATCCAACTAGATTGGATAAATGAAGCAAGGGATGAATGGAAGAAGGATGAAGAAGTGTCACCACTCATTCAAAAGTTGCAAAAGATCCCAGTTCAAAGAATATTACCAGAACTTGACGAGGAAGGAAAAATCATATTGGAACCTAGAGCAGTCACAGAAACAAGAACCCAACAACTATGAAATCAATCAATTTCAGAGTATCTCATCAAGTGGAAGAACTTACTCGTTGAAGATTCCACATGGGAGGACAAGAATTTTACACAAAAGCATCAAGAACTACTCAAGCGTTGACGACAACACTTTTTGAAGGAGAGGGGCATGTTAGGTCCCTATACTACTAGTGTAACCCCTTATTGTTATTAGTACAACCCCCTTATTATATTTTTGTAACCATGTAGTCCCCATATTTTTATTATTGTGCCCCATAGAAGCCCACTATTGTTATTAGTGTGCCCTTAGATTATTATTGTTATATCAGCTCTGATTATATTATGATCCCTTAGACTCCTATATATAGAAAGGAGGTATTGTCATTTGTATCATCTAAGAATTGTTCATTTGTGTAATGTAAAGGAGGTTGACCCCTCGAAGAGGCTTATTTCTAAGGCGTTCTTCTATGTTTTCTATCTTTTTATGAGCTAGTTTCATAACAGTATGTATACATCAACACATCTAAATGTGTTTCCATTGGGATCATATGGTATGTTATTGGCTATGGATTGGTTGTACATTCACATGACTAAGGTGGATTGTTATGAAAAGGTTATTGAGTGCTTGGATTACAATGGAGAATAGAGAATCTTGTAGGGTAAGAAGAACGCGACATCAGTTAGAATGGTTACAACTATGCAGGACAAGCGCAATAGCAGGAAGAGATGTGTATTATTTGTGGTTCATATTTCCAGTGATAAAGGTAAGGATGTTGAGGATGTTGAGGTCTTGAAGAGGTATCCAATTTTGTAGCAGTTTAAGGATGTATTCCCAACAAATATCTCAGAGTTACCACCTCACAGGGAAGTGGACTTTTCTGTTGAGTTGATGTCAGGGGCAATTCTAGCATCAAAGGCACCATACAGGATGAGCACTCCTAAATTAGTGTAATTGAGGTTGCAACTGAAGGAAATGATTGACAAGAGATACATTAGGCCAAGTGTGTCACCTTGGGGTGCACTAATATTTTTTGTGAAGAAGAAGGATGGTACTCTCGAGTTATGTATTGATTACATGCAACTAATCAATGTGACAATCAAGAACAAATGCCCTTTGTCGCGGATTGATGACTTGCTTGATCAGTTGAAGGGAGTAGCCGTGTTCTCAAAGATCAACTTGAGATCAGGATACCATCAGGTACACATCAAAGAAGAGGACATATACAAGACTTCTTTTCGGGCTAAGTATGGGCATTATGAGTTTGTTGTGGTTCCTTTTGGTTTGACTAATGCTTCAGCTAATTTCATGGGTTTGGTGAATAATGTGTTGTGTCCTTATTTGGACAAGTTTATGATTGTATTCATCGATAACATATTGATATATTCTAAGAATGAGGAAGAGCATGTAGGACATTTGGAAGCAATGTTAAGGCTATTGAGAGAGCATTAGTTGTATTTTAAACTTAGTAAATGTAGTTTCTTTTAGATAGAGGTACATTACTTAGGGCATGTGGTTTCTAAGGAAGGTATAGCAGTGGACCCGAACAAGATTAGAGCTATCATGGAATGGGAAACTCCTAGGAATGTGGATGAGGTCAGATCTTTTATGGGGTTAGCAAGTTACTACAGAGAATTCATCAGGAACTTCTCGTGGATTGCCTATTCTATTACATCATTACAACGAAAAGGAAATAAATCTGAATGGATAGAGGAATGTGAAACAAGTTTTGAGTAGTTGAAGTAGTTTCTTATGAATGTTCCAATTCTAAATAGTGCAGGTCCAGATAAAGAGTTTGTGGTATGTACATATGCTTTCAAGAGAGGACTTGGTGGAGTTCTAATGTAGGAAGGGCAGGTAGTATGCTATGAGTCAAGGAAACTAAATGAGCACGAGCATAAATATGTGATGCATGACCATGAGTTGGAAGCTATGATCCATGCATTGAAGATGTCGAGACACTATCTTCTTGGCAATAGGTTCATCTTGATGAGTGCTCATAGTGGATTGAGATACTTATTTGACCAACCTAATATGAATGCTAGGAAAGATAGGTGGTTGGATACGATCAATGAGTTTGACTTCGAGATCAGGTACATTAAGGGAAACGAGAATAGGGTTGTAGATGCTCTTCGCATAAGAGTACAGGTAAATCACATGACAGATATGAGTTCATATGGAACATATTTACAAGATCAGATCTTAGAGGAAGGACAAATGACATCTTAAGCACAAGTTATAGTAGCAGGGTACATGTGGACAATCATCTCACAACATATGGTTTGATCAAATTTAGGGACATGATATATGTGTCGGACAACAATGATATCAAAAAGCATAATTTGAGGGAATTTCATCTTAAGTTGTATTCAGGTCACCTAGTATATCAAAAGACATTGATAGCGATTAATGATCCAAACTTAAATAGGAACGCAACAAATTACAAATATAACCATAAATACAAAAAATTAGCAAAAATAACACTTCATTTCATTAATATCATAATATTGAAATATGCTTACAAACAGAATGGAAATAAACTAGCTTGGGTGATGGTAGCTTATCTCTGAGAAGAGATGTGGTGGCTACATGCCTCTGAATTGTGTTACAATGAGGCTCAAAGGCCTATTTATTATTTAGAAACAATGGAAAACCCTAAACATCCAAAAATCTAACCCTAGTAGATGAAGCACCAAAACTATGGGCCGTGTTCGGGTAAATTGGTACATCAACTTCCCGAGGTCGTAACTTTTGTATACAGTCTCCTTTTGGCTATCACAATACCTCGTTTCAAGGATCTTGAAGAGGATGCCAAAAATAAATTGGTTCACTGATTGGGGACGTTTTTGGTCTCTCTGTTTTTCCTAAAAACATCATTTAGGGCATCAAAACGAATCCGTAAGTTCAGGACCCGAAAAAATGCCAAAAAGAGTAAATTGTGCTACAATTAAAGAAATTGAAAAAATGAAAGAGATATTGTTGGGGGTCCAAGTGGAATACGTGAGTGGCCACCAATATCCACTTGGATCATTCCTCCCCCCTTAGGAAGCAATGGTTCCCATTGCGTTGAGCGTCTCCATGAGATGGGTGTTGGCATTATGATACAGGTGATGTCCTTGATGGCAACTCACTCAGATGACAAATCATAGTGCAGCAAGTCAATAGCAAAGATTTAATGATCAGAGAGAGGTATACGTAGGTTCACCTTGACAAAGGAGCGTATACACACGGGTTAACAGACCAAAAGGAGCGTATAACATACACATGTAGTTTCACAGAAGGAAAGGCGCGTACATGTTGGAAAACTAAGTTTTGGTCTGAGGTATTTGGTCCATGGTATTTTGATCCATGGTATTGGTCTGAGGTATTGACCCTAGGTATTTGGTCCATGGTATTGAGAAAGGCCTAAGACTATAAAAGGATGAGAAGATCATTAGGCCAATGTGTGCAAGTATTGAATATCTGATGAAGTGGGAGATCTAGTATGCAGGTTATGGGTTTGTTATGCTTTACTTGATCTGAACCAAGGATGCACCTATGTGGATGATGATGGATGATGGATCGGGATCTTAAGGCTTTGAATGTATTATCATTATGTGGTTTGATCAATGATAGACTAAATCTGAAATACTGACGCATGTTTATTTTATAAATGTTATGATCTGGGTATGATTGATGTCTGGAATAGCTGCAAAGTTATGAGTTAATATTTGCAGATTTGTATGCAAGTTCGCTTTGGTAAAAGCGCATATAAACGCTAGTTCAACTCATCAGAGTAGCGTATACATTATGAAATATGATATCTGAATGTGTAGATTGTTCTAGTGGTTGTTGCAGAGTTCCGGGTTCTACTCTGTGTTCTGGTAGCTGTGTTTTGATGACAAGTCTTCAATGATTCAATTGTGGGTGATTCAGAGATTGATTGGTTAATGCAATAGTTGTGTTGCAGTGGTGATTGATTTTGAGCTTCAATGTTGTTAATGGGTCCAGTATGAAAATTGGATGAAACGTGGCCTTCAAATTATGGTGTTGTGTTCCAGGAGTATCCAGTCTGAAAATTTATGAAATGTGGTCCCTGGAGGAAGAATGAAGGTTGGAGCCTTCAGTAGGTTGGCACCTACGTACTGGTAAACATATCGGCCAGTACAAGAGCCAAGGGGTTGGAGCTCCCTTCCAGTCGTAGTTGGAAAATGAGAGAGAGTGGTAGCCTTCTATAGGCCGACCCCTACGTACTAGTAAATATATCGGCTAGTACAAAAGCCAGGGGGTTGTAGCTCTCTTCCAGTAGTAGCTGGAGAACGAGAGAAGGTTGTAGCCTTTTACAAGTGGGTGCCTGATTACTGGTATGAGTCTGTGCCAGTACAAGATTGTAAACTGGTTTTTCTTATATTAAAGGAAGACAGCAGTAGGTGGTTTTTGTCCCGCATTGGGTTTCCACCTTATATCATGGTTTTCATGTGTGTTTCTTATGTGTGATGATCTATTTTGTTTTTACTGCACCTGGTTACTGTTTATATGGTTAATGAAGTTCTGACGCACTGATTAAAGATCAACATATGATGAATTAACTGAATCATAAGTTTACTGGATATATGCTAGTTGCATTAAACACAGTTGCATATACACGCCGATTCCCTAACTGAAGTAGCGTATATGAATCTGAGTATGGAAACGAAAAATTTATTGATTTGGTAATACTGATTCACCCCCCCCCCCCACTCCTCTTAGTATTATTTCCAACAATTGGTATCGGAGCAGGTCCTTTGGTAGAAGCTTGATTGCTTGAAGGAGATCTGTAGAAACAATGGGAAAGAAGCTAAAGAACAAAGCACCTCAGAAGAAGAACACAGTTCAAAGGAACGACGACAGCAGACCGTTAGATGGAAGCAAGGATTTAGATTCCAAAGCAAATGAAACATCAGATAAAATCATAGATCAACAAGATCTATTTAACAAAAGGGAGAGCACCCTCAAAGAAGAAGTTACCAGATTAAAAGCTCAGCTGGAGTGTGCCTTCAAAGTACGTCAGATGCTGCAGGATGAAGTGACATCATTAAAAAATAAGCAGAATGAAGAACTACCTCAATCAGATAAAGAACAAGAAATTGAGATTCTCAAATTAAGGCAACAAGTGGAAGAAGGAAGAAAGGCTGCAGAAATCTTGAAGAAGCAACATTTGGAAAAGGAAGAGAAACATCAGGTTGAGGTAAATATCTTAAAAGGTAAATTAGAAGAAAAGGATAAATTGTTGCGATTCAAGACAGTACTAAGATTTTGGATGATATTCTTAGTAGTCAAAGATCTCCTGCTATCAAAACTAGTCTTGGTTTTTATGGATCTGTTGAAGGTGAATCTAGCTCACAGGGTGAGGCAAGGAACTCTATTGTAAAACCTGAAATGCTCAAAAAGGAGATAAGAGGTCAACCCCATCAACAACCGAGGAAAGAAATCCCTCAAAGAAAATCTTTTATCCCAAACTCTAGAAGTGATAGTCAGTAATTTTCTCAGATGAATAATATTGAGTGTTATGTATGTCATAATCTTGGACATGTTACAACCAGATGCAGAAGTAGAATGGTTCAAGACCGTCACACAGAAAGATCATCACGTTCCAGGTACTTTAAGGGATATTGTTTTGATTGCAATATGTTCGGTCACAAAGCCATTGACTGCTATAGAAGGAATATGAAACATATGAGATGTTATGCATGTAACAAGCTTGGACATATAGCAAAGGAATGCAGGAGAAGATTTTGGGCACCATACCAAAAGGAGAAAACATCATCTCAGTCGAAGAAATTGAAGAAGAAGGAAGTACAGTCAGAAAGATGTGGCATAGCAGAGTATACAGAAATGACAGAATCAGAGGGAGCTGAAAGTGTGAAACTTCAGTGTTTTAAATCTTATACACAAGTTTCATGAAGACAAGTTGCGTATATACGCGAGTTCGAAGCTGCATAGTCGTGTATATGTTAGTTTGAGGAAAAGCAGTGGGACAGGCTCAGGAAAAGCAATCTGATATGGTTCAGTCAAGTGTCTGCTATGTTTGAAGATGGTTACAATCTGCTAATGATGTGTGGAAATATGTTGGTACTCATAAGATGTTATCTAGAAGAGCTTTTGATCCTCACAAGTTAACTTGATGTATATCTGATTGATAATGATACCTTGATACTTCTTGCTGATATGTGCATGATCAAATCTGACAGTGAACAGATGGAACAGGTTCAAGGGGAGCATATGACTCGAATAATGCATTGTTGGCATTATGGTTAGAAGTCCTTGGTGATGATGCTTATGTGGCTAAATGGTACATCTTTCTATTGTTGGTTGGTCAAGAGAATGGTATTGCAGGTTACAGGTCTGGATGTTGTTGACAGATGCTTATGGTGCATATCATATATGGTGTATGATAGTTGTTGATGACTATCATGGTCTTGTTTAGATTGCTGGTCCTTGTTATAAAAATCATGTATATCATTTGATGTAAAGGTCATGAAAAGACCTAATTTGTAACCCCACTTTTCATGGGAAGGATGATGTAATAATGTCTATTTCGGTCATGTATAAACATTTGGTATATCTCCACTTGGTTGGGTGGATGAGTCAAAATGGTGTATCCCCACTTGGTTGGGAGATTGATGTATGTATGAGTCATTGGTGATAGGAAGGTCAGACTCACTTAGTTGAGTTGTAGAGTCATGTTATTCTTTTGAAAATTATTTTTTGCAGACTCAGCATGTGCTCAGGGGGAGCAAGGATGATTAGTACATCTTAGCATGTACAA
The DNA here is from genome assembly GCA_031772625.1 of Pinus tabuliformis. NCBI lineage: Eukaryota > Viridiplantae > Streptophyta > Pinopsida > Pinales > Pinaceae > Pinus > Pinus tabuliformis. Next base: position 511,476,486 of record CM062813.1, read on the forward strand.
AGGGGGAGTTCGATCAGAGAACTCAACATGTGCTCAGGGGGAGCATGGACGGTTTAGTGCATCTCAGCATGTACAAAGGGGGAGCTCAATCAGAGAGTTCATCATGTATTTAGGGGGAGTATGGATAGCATAATGTATATCAAAAGGAGAGAATATCCTGGTCCGCCTTTTGCCCTTGATGTTAAAGGGGGAGAGTGACTTTGTGTAGTTGTTGCCATCAAGTCCAAAGGGGGAGATTGTTGGCATTATGATACAGGTGTTGTCCTTGATGGCAACTCACTCAGATGACAGATCATAGTGCAGCAGGTCAATAGCAAATATTTAATGATCAGAGAGAGGTATGTTATAGCTCCAAATCTCACTCTTATGGTTTGTGATGCTGCACTCATGGCCTAGGGCAACCCCTCCTTCCAGACCTGGTCCTAAAATTTAAAAAACAGTGTTTTATCCCTTATACGCGACATTGCCCTGAGTTAAACGCGTGTACACGCGGGTCTGTGTATACCCAACCCGCGTGTATGTATTAAAACACTTAAAAAAATAAATAATTCCTTATTTTCGGGCGGAGATCGCGGGTTTTACCTGCTGATCACCTGTTAGTGCCCGTGGCCCAACTGTTCCCAACCAACTCCTAACTAAAAAACTACTTTGGAGATGGTATAAAAAGACATCAAAGGGAAGGCCTAAGGGATAGAGAAAAGAGAGCAAGATTATTATGCTGAGATTTTCCCCTTAGACCAGGTCTGAAGTCCTTGGTGCCTTCTGCACTTCCCCCATTTTGCATAGGAAACCCTTGTTTCCATGTGTATTGGTGATCATTCATCCTTTATATCACCATTGAGTAAGACTTGGAAGGAGCTCTTGTTGGAGGCTTGAGGATGGAACGAATCCGGGAGGAAGCTTTGCTTGGAGCCTGCTGAAGGTGTTTCAGGTGAAATCTTTCCGTTATATGTACTTTACTTGCCTTTATATAAAGAAACACGTCTTGGTTCCCGAAACAATCTTTCTTTGTGCTTATGAGATTCTTGTTTTGAATTCTTATGCAAGTAGTTACTTAAAGATTTTTATAACTAACTTTATAGCATGAAGATGGTTTATGTATAAGTATTTGTCCATGTACTGCTGTGTTCTTTGATTTGTTTGTTTTACAGGTCAAAGGAGAAGAAGGGAACTCCAAGAAGGGTTTGGACCCTAAAGGTCTTCTCGAACGTAGGACCTTAGGTACGTACCCTCAACATTAGAATTTGCTTACAGTAAAGATAATGGATGTGTGTGTGTTTCTTTGAATAAGCAATTTTCAGTCTGGTAGAGTCTTAACCCAAATGACCCTAGGGGTACTTTCCCCTCAACCAAGGTATACATAGGTTCACCTTGACAAAGGAGCGTATACACGCGGTTAACAGACCAAAAGGAGCGTATAACGTACACATGTAGTTTCACAGAAGGAAAGGCGCATACATGTTGGAAAACTAAGTTTTGGTCTGAGGTATTTGGTCCATGGTACTTTGATCCATGGTATTCGTCCAAGGTATCTGGTCTGAGGTATTGACCCTAGGTATTTGGTCCAAGGTATTGGTCCTAAGTGGTTTTGGTCCATGGTATTGAGAAAGGCCTAAGACTATAAAAGGAGGAGAAGATCATTAGGCCAATGTGTGCAAGTACTGAATATATGATGAAGTGGGAGATCCAGTATGCAGGTTATGGGTTTGTGATGCTTTGCTTGATCTGAACCAAGGATGCACCTATGTGGATGATGATGGATGATGGATCAGGATCTTAAGGCTTGGAATGTATTATCATTATGTGGTTTAATCATTGATAGACTAAATATGAAATACTGACGCATGTTTATTCTATAAATGTTATGATCTAGGTATGATTGATGTCTGGAATAGCTGCAAAGTTATGAGTTAATATTCGCAGATCTGTACGTGGGTTCGCTTTGGTAAAAGCACGTATACACGTTGGTTCAGCTCATCAGAGTCATGTATACATTATGAAATATGATATCTGAATGTGTAGATTGTTCTAGTGGTTGTTGCAGAGTTCTGGGTTCTACTATGTGTTATGGTAACTGTGTTTTGATGACAGGTCTTCAGTGATTCAGTTGTGGGTGATTCAGAGATTGATTGGTTAATGTAATAGTTGTGTTGCAGTGGTGATTGATTTTGAGCTTCAATTTTGTTGATGGGTCCAATATGAAAATTGGATGAAACGTGGTCCCTAGAGGAAGAATGAAGGTTGGAGCCTTGAGTAGGTCGACGCCTATGTACTAGTAAACATATCAGCTAGTACAAGAGCCAGTGGGTTGGAGCTCCCTTCCAGTAGCAACTGGAAAATGAGAGAGGGTGGTAGCCTTCTGTAGGCTGACGCCTACGTACTAGTAAATATATCAGCTAGTGCAAGATCCAGGAGGTTGTAGCTCCCTTCCAATAGTAGCTAGAGAATGAGAGAAGGTTGTAGCCTTCTGCAGGTGGGTGCCTGCGTACTGGTATGAGTCTGCGCCAGTACAAGATTGTAAATAGGTTTTTCTTATATTAAAGGAAGATGGCAGTAGGTGGTGTTTGTCCCGCATTGGGTTTCCACCTTATATCATGGTGTTCATGTGTGTTTCTTATGTGTGATGATTTGTTTTGTTTTTACTGCACCCGGTTACTGTTTATATGGTTAATGAAGTTCTGATGCACTAATTAAAGATCAACATATGATGAATTAACTAAATCATAAGTTTACTAGATATACGCTAGTTGCATTAAACACAGTTGCATGTACACGCAGGTTCCCTTAACTGAAGTAGCATATATGAATCTGAGTATGGAAATGAAAAATTTATTGATTTGCTAATATTGATTCACCCCCCCAGTATAATTTCCAACAATGGGGAAACTTCTACTAAACTTGGTCCCTGGTGAGCCACTTGCCTTGTTAAGGAGTTGGCCAGCTTTGACTATCTGATATAGTTGTATCTTCTGATGGCAAGTGTTCTTGATTTGTGTGTCCATGATCCGATCAGTTGTGGCATGTTCCATGCAGTCTAGATTTAGCTCTGTTGGTGTGAATTGTTCTGCAATGTCGGATGTGTCCAACAATGGTGGAAAGTATGGCCAAAGGCGGTCTACATTGAACATTGGATGCAGACCAAGGAACGGTGGAATGCTAAGCTCAAAGGCATTGTCCCCTACAACCTTGGTGTTGGTGTATGGCCCATATCGGAGCAGTTGAAGCTTGCAGTGGGGTCCAGCGATGCACTCCTTCTGCAAATGTAGACAAACTTTGTCACCCACCTAGAACTTGTGCGACACCCGATGTTGATCATGGCGTTGCTTGTACTTCGTATTGGATCTGTCCAATATATCATGGACCTGTTGGCAGATGTATTGAATGCACTCAATGAAGTTGTTAGCCCTGTCAACTTTGTATTAGACATGAGCCGAATCTATCTAAGTAGCTACAAATGGTATGGCCACATCAATGGGACATAATGGCTGAAATCCCAACCCTACCTGAAAGGGGTTGTGGCCTGTTGAGCTGTTGAGAGCTTTGTTGTAGTTGTGTTGGACATAGGGGAGGCTTTCATCCCATGTACATGGATACTTCGAGTTGTACATGCGCAAAATGTGTACGATCATCTTGTTAAGGACTTTTGTTTGGCCATCAATTTGGGAATGGAAATCTGTGGACTTATTGAGTTTGGTATCCAACATCAATGAGAGACTTGACCAAAATCCACTTGGGAATCTTCTATCCCAATCAGAGACAATGGACTGTGGAATCCCAAAGTGTACCCGCACTAGCTCAAATAAGAGCTTAGCAGTGGCCTCTACTATGATACTCTTTTTGCAGGCCGCCATAATGGCCATCTTAGAGAATTTGTCGACGACCACAAAAACACAGTCATTGTCGTGCTTAGTATAAGGAAGGCCCGACATGTAATCCATGGAGATGGATTCCTAAGGTCAACCAGGAGTAGGCAGAGGAGTATATAGGCCTTTCTTCTTGATGGTTGGTTTGGAAATGGCACAGGTAGTGAAATATTTAATGTACCTCCCAACATCCTGACGAAGGTTCAAAACAATAAAATATGTCTGCAGTACTGCCACTATTTTCTCTACTCTGAAATGTCCAGTGACCCGATTGTATTACACCTCCCAAATAATCTTGGCATGCTTTCTTGAAGGAACACATATGTGTCCTAGGTGGCGTAACAGGTCATCCTGGAGGTGAAAATTTTGAACTTGCTTACCTTCTAGGAGTGCCTGGTATGTGCTGCAGAATTTTGGATTACTCTCATAAAGATGCGGCCACCCCGAAGTCTCGTGCCCACAGGATTCAAGCACAGTGAGTAGCACCATGACTAGTGGTCGGCTAAGATAGTCTAAAACATTATTGGTGTTGCCCTTCTTGTACTTAATGGTCAAATGGAATTGTTGTAGGTATGTGGACCATTTTTGATGATGATCGTTCTGCAACTTTCCTTGTGTATGTATGAACTGTAGGGGTCGGTGGTCTGTGTGGATGACTTTTTCCTTCCCCAGAATGTAATGCTTCCATTGATGACAGGCCTACATAATGGAATACATTTCTTTGTCGTAAGTGGGATACTTTCTGATTGTGTCGAAAAGTGTCTCACTGTGGTAAGCCACCGGATGCCCCTGTTGAGTAAGAACTGCACCACTAACATAGTCGGAGGCGTCTGTCTCAATCTCAAATGGTTATTGCAATTTTGGTATGTATGTTTTAACCCCGTATAGAAATTACCTGCATACGAATTCTAACAACAAAAAATAAACAATGAGAGCATAACACATAAAACACATATACACAGAGATTTTCCCCTGGATCCCAAAACCGGGGCTACCAGCTTGATTTTTCATTATGTTCCTTTCAATGTTACAATATATACTTATACATGCCAAATCATTAAATATCATGGACCGAAAACCATCATGTCCAAAACCATGTGCGAAAACCATGCACAAAACCATAGGTAGGTCCACCCAACCTAGTATAGGGTCCAAAAAAAATTTCCTCAAGGCGCTACCTCGAACCCCGTAGAGGGGGGCTAACCGCCCCCCTCTAAACCCCTATGAACCCCCCCCCCCCCCCACGCAATCGGTACAACGAAGGGGGGGCTAACCGCCCCCCTCTAACCCCCCTGTAAACTACGTAGGCTAGTCGTGGAAAGAATATAACACAACCCAACATTCTCCTACTTGTTGTTTTCTTTCCACAGGGGGCTACAAGAGAGCTTAGTCATTTATCCAGCTTTGAAACGACCATTGTTTCTCTACACCAAGAGAACTTCTTAGAGCTCAAAAAATTTGTCAATGCATCTGCAGTATTCTTCAAAGTGTCCACCTTCACCAACAACACCTTTTTGTCTTCTATCATATCCCTCACAAAGTGATACTAAACACAAATGTGCTTTGTCTTTGAATGATAAGCAGGGTTCTTTGTCAAGAAAATTGCACTTTGGCTGTCACAGTCTATCCTTATAGCTCCTTGTACTAACCCCATACTTGAACACAATCTCTACAACCAAACTGCTTCCTTGCTTGCATGAGTGGCTGCCATGTATTCTGCCTCTGTAGTTGATAATGCCACTACAGATTGTTTATTACTCATCCAGCTGACTGCACCTCCAAATAGGTTAAACACATACCCACTGTTGAGATTGCAACAAGATGATGGAGCTTAGTGAAAAGAGTCGCCTTCACTAAGTGGGCCCGCAGGCAAATTATGGTGCAAGTTCTATTTTTTTATCCCAGCAGGGATGATCACAATATGAGTGATCACAGTATGGGTGATCACAGTATGAGTGATCAAAGTCTATTTTTAGACTGGCTGTCAAAAATAGAAAAGTCAAATATTATTGTCTCATAATAATATTTGCACTATAAACTTGATCTTATTCTCTTGGAGCACTTCAGGATGAGCTACGAATGTGGTACATGCAGATCCCAGAAGGAAATATGTGGTTACCTATGGGATGACTAATATTTGCATGCAGGACTTCAGTTAGAACTCAAGTGAGTTGAGTTTAGTGGATTGGAGGTGCAGTTGATGGAGTTGTGTTCAGTTTAGCTTTGTTAAACTGGTTGTATTTAGTCTAACTGGCAAATAGACTAGAGATGAGTTGGGTGAATTAGTTATTAATTAATTCACAAGTTATTAACTCATAATGCAACTATAGAATACATCATTTAACTCAGTTGCATGTCAGTGCATGTTTAGTTCAGCAGGGACAGGTGTTAGAGGATCAGATTGCTATCAGTTGTGACTATAGATGTGCATGATGATTTGCACAATCAAAGGGATTGAGTATGCCAATGAATTGGCCAATACCAAGAATTGTAGCCTGTTCTCACGTCCAACACAGTGTGAGTGATTCTTTGCAGGTGAAATACGAGTTTGGTAAACCATTCTCATCAATTCTTGAGCAAGTATTGAGCTGGAGAGGCAGGCAAGCAGTGGAATAGATTTGGAGATCAGATCTGAGTTGTATTGTGTGTAACAGGTGGAAACGGTACTAGATTGCTTGTGATAAGTATTGTACTTTGTAATGTTACATGGTCTCAATCATTAATATACAGATAGTGTGGGTTTTTTAGCGAGATGCTTTCCCCGGGTTACATACTGTGTTAATGTGTGAATGCTCTTGATGTTTTATTGTTATTGATGCTGCTAAATTGATGATCAACGTAGAGGAGCTTATGTATTGTGTATGTATTCCGCAATAGTACATGATCAGGATAATCTCTATTGAATATGTGTTAAATTATTCAAAATTTCTACATGGTATCGGAGCGAGCTAGATAATTGTAGAAAATATTTCTACATGGTATCGGAGCTGTTGATCATCAGATCTACTATTCAAGAAGTTTTTACATTCAATTTCTTCAAGCAGAGTCTATAATCGGGCCAGGTAGCCTCTGGATTCATCCTTCCTTTGGAAGGTGAGATATCCGGTGAATGCCCATACAGTCAATCTCTGTACGAGAAATATTGTGTTCTCACGAATCTTAGATCCGAGGCGGTTGAGTTGGTTGCTGGTGGAATTCGAATTTGCAGCAGTGTTTTCTTGGTGACAACGCAGCAATGTCTTTCAACAGATTGCGATTGGAGTATGCTCTTGAGGGCAGCTCAAACTATATTGCATGGAAGGACAGGATGGAGGCAGTGTTGGATGATAACAGGCTGAAGGAGTTCATAGATACGGATATCCCAAAGCCTACTGATGCTGCTGAGGCGGAAGTTTGGCAAAAGAAGACCACAAAATGTCGAAGGATTCTGTTGGAGGGCGTGAAGGATCACATTGTGTCCAGCCTCCATGGAAAGGCTACTCCATATTTGATGTGGAACTCATTAACAGAATGATTCCAAAGCAAGAGCGATCAGAGGAAGTTGGCGCTCAAAGATAAACTCAGAAACATCAAATGCGAGAAGGGTGACAGTATGCCCAAGTATCTCACGAAGTTCACTCAGTGTCGAGATGAGCTAGGAAGTGTGGGGGTTATTGTCGATGATGAGGACTTGGTGAGCTTGGCTCTCCTTGGTCTTCCAAAGAGTTGGAATTCCTATCAGGACTCTGTCAATGGTCGGGAGAAATTGCCAGGATGGGAAAGACTATGGTCAGATCTTGTGCAGGAGGAGATCAGGCGGAGTACCAGGGACGGATCTTCGTCAAAGGGAGCTGATGAAGAGAATTGTGCTTTGGCTGCCAAAGCAAAGAAAGGGAAGAGCAAGAAAGCTTCTCAGTCTGGTGCGAAAGGCAAGAAGCAGGATATGTCCAAGGTGAAGTGTTTTCACTGTCACCAGCACGGACACTATGCCACTAATTGTCCGCAGAAGAAGAAGAACAAGCAGGCTGCTGGATCTTCGGCAGGAGAGGCTCTCGCCTCGCAGTTTGAGCTTGATTTTTCATTGATCGCATGCTTGGTTTCAAGTGTGATGGGATCAGTTTGGTTCTTGGACAGTGGTGTGTATTTTCACATGACGGGAGATAGAGATTTGTTCTCTGATCTGGAGGACAAATATCTTGGAGTGCACATCGAGATGGACGATGATGGTAGATACAGTGCGACCGGTATCGGTACCATTTCCTTTGAGAGGGAGTCTGGTAAACCCTTCATATTGAAGGAAGTCATGCATGTTCCAGGATTGAAGAAGAATCTCATCTCAGTGGCGATATTAGAAGACAAGGGGTATGATGTTGTTTTCAGTGAGGGAAAGGATTTCCTGCGTAGCAAGACAACGGGTGAGACCCGGAAGATAGGGGTTCGAGTGAGGAACCTTTATTAGTTGCATGTAGATGGATGCGCAGCAATGGCGGGCAAGGCAGAAGGATTGGTGAGCTGGGATGATGGTGAGTTGTGGCACAGGAGATTGGGTCACCTTCACCATGGAGCCTTGAAGATACTGCAGCAGATCACTACAGGGCTTCCTAAAGGCACACTTGCGCAGTTAGATCAGTGCAAGGGGTGTACTTTGGGGAATTTTGTGAAAGCCACCTTTCACGAGAAGGATAGTCGCGCCACGACGATCCTTGAGAGAAATCACACAGACGTGTGTGGACCTTTCTCAGTTGCTTCGACAGCAAAACACAGGTATTATGTGATTTTTGTTGATGATTCTCTCGTAAGTGCTGGATCTTCTTCATGCAGAAGAAGAGCGAGACATATTCAAAGTTCTGTTAATTCAAAGCACTGGTCGAGAAGGAGTCAGGGAAGAAGGTGAAGGCTCTTAGGAGCGATAATGGTGGTGAATACATCTTGGACGAGTTCAATGATTTCTGCAAGGCAGAAGGGATTCGAAGAGAGCTCATAGCTCCCCATAACCCACAGCAGAACGGGGTAGCTAAGCGGAAGAACAGAACGATTGTGGGTGCTGCACGGGCAATGTTGCATGATCAAGGCCTACCCCTTCACTTGTGGGCGGAAGCATGCAATACAGCAGTTTATGTGCAGAACTGTTGTCCTCATGGGATACTTGGCATGAGTACACCCGAGGAGGCTTATTCTGGTAAGAAGCCTGATCTTTCTCATTTGAGGATTTTTGGTGCTAACATTAACATGCATGTGACGAAGGATGCCAGGAAGAAGTTGGAGCCGACCACAGAGGTTGGGATATTTGTGGGGTACACTGATACGCCCCACAACTATCATCTGTATTTGCCAGACAGTGGTAAAACTGTCGTGCGACGGGATATGAAATTTCAGGCGGAGAAAGCCATGAAGTGTTCCCTTGAGAGGGAGCTACACTTGCATGCAGATGAGGAGCTATTAGTTCCTAAGGATGAGCTTCAGGACATGGATCATCCATAGGACGAGGTTCATGGAGTGGAAGAGACCACTCATGCAACACCAACCATCAGAGGGCGAAAGCGCTTGACAGAAGCTGAGCGACTGGCTCAAGATGCAGAGAAAGTTGTAGGACCACCTACAGCCCAACACAGGCAGAGACAGTCACCTGATCGGTACACTGGATACATGGCTCTTATGAGCAAGTGTGTTGTGACTGAGCCATCCTCTTTCGAGGAAGCTGTGGAGGATCCCACATGGGTAGACGCCATGGTGGAAGAGTATGATTCTATTGTCAGAAACAGTGCATGGGATATTGTTCCTAGACCGGAAGGGAAATCAGTGGTGGGTTCGAGATGGATCTACAAAGTTAAGCAGGCAGCTGATGGGAGTGTGGAGAAGTACAAGGCAAGATTTGTTGCGCGAGGCTTTTCACAGATAGAGGGGATTGATTATGAGGAGACCTTTGCACCTGTCGCAAGGTATTCTTCCATACGGGCGATTCTTGCTCTCTCAGTGCAGATGGGATGGCACATTCATCAGATGGATGTGAAGACTGCGTTCCTCAATGGAGTCATTGAGGAGGAGGTGTACATTGAGCAACCCGAAGGCTTTGAGGTCTTCAGCAGCGAGTCGCATGTGTGCAGGCTCAGGAGAGCGTTGTATGGGTTGAAGCAAGCACCACGTGCTTGGTACACACGGATAGATAGCTATTTCACAGGACTTGGATTCTCCAAGAGCGAGGCGAGGGTAAGTTGCTTATCATTGTACTGCATGTTGATGATTTGATTCTAACGGGTGATGAGTTGTTGATACTGTCATGCAAGAAGGATCTTTCTACAGAGTTTGAGATGAAGGATTTGGGCCTCCTTCACTATTTCCTAGGATTGGAAATATGGTAGCGCAGTGGTGGACTGTTTTTTTCTCAGGGCAAGTATGCTCAGGAGATACTGGAGAAGTTCAACATGCATGGCTGCAAGCCTGTTGATACTCCTCTTCCTAGAGGTTGGAGGAAGGAGGATGCCACTTCGGGAGAAGAAGTGGATGCCACTGTTTATCGACAGTTGGTGGGGTCGCTGATGTATTTGGTCAATACACAACATGATATATGCTATGCAGTTAACCAGCTTTCACAAGCTATGGTTAAGCCTACCAAGCTCTTCTGGAAGGCGGGCAAGCATGTATTGCGCTATTTGAGAGGCACATCGAGATATGGTTTGTGGTACAGACAGGAGGATGAGGTGAAGCTATGTGGCTTCACGGATGCAGATTGGGCAGGGAGCCCAACGAACAGAAAGAGCACATCAAGAGGGGTCTTCAGTATTGGATCGACAGGAGTTTCTTGGTACAACAGGAAGAAAAGATCTGTGGCACTCAGTTCAGCGGAGGCCAAGTATATGGCTGCAAGTTTGGCTGCATGCGAGGCTATATGGATGAGGAAGATCCTGTTTGGTTTTTCGGTTCTCATTTGGATCCTACTGTGATTTACTGTGATAACCAGAGTTGCATTAAACTCTCGGCTAATCATGTATTTCATGATAGATCTAAGCATATTGACATCAGGTACCATCATATCAGAGATTGTGTGCAGCGGAGGATCATGTTGCTTTCATACATTCCAACGGAGGATCAGGATGCTGATATTTTGACGAAGGCTCTCACCAGGAGCAAATTCGAGTACCATCGAGGCAGGATAGGGGTTGCTGATAATCCATATCTTGTCGAGAGGGAGTGTTGAGATTGCAACAAGATGATGGAGCTTAGTGAAAAGAGTCGCCTTCACTAAGTGGGCCCGCAGGCAAACTATGGCGCAAGTTTTATTTTTTGATCCCAGCAGGGATGATCACAGTATGAGTGATCACAGTATGGGTGATCACAGTATGGTTGATCACAGTATGGGTGATCACAGTATGAGTGATCACGGTATGAGTGATAAAAGTCTATTTTTAGACTGGCTGTCAAAAATAGAAAAGTCAAATATTATTGTCTCATAATAATATTTGGACTATAAACTTGATCTTATTCTCTTGGAGCACTTCAGGATGAGCTACGGATGTGGTACATGCAGATCCCAGAAGGAAATATGTGGTTACCTATGGGATGACTAATATTTGCATGCAGGACTTCAGTTAGAACTCAAGTGAGTTGAGTTTAGTGGACTGGAGGTGCAGTTGATGGAGTTGTGTTCAGTTTAGCTTTGTTAAACTAGTTGTATTTAGTCTAACTGGCAAATAGACTAGAGATGAGTTGGGTGAATTAGTTATTAATTAATTCACAAGTTATTAACTCATAATGCAACTATATAATACATCAGTTAACTCAGTTGCATGTCAGTGCATGTTCAGTTCAGCAGGGACAGGTGTTAGAGGTTCAGATTGCTATCAGTTGTGACTATAGCTGTGCATGATGATTTGCACAATCAGAGGGATTGAGTATGCCAATGAATTGGCCAATACCAAGAATTGTAGCCTGTGCTCATGTCCAACACAGTGTGAGTGATTCTTTGCAGGTGAAATACGAGTTTGGTAAACCATTCTCATCAATTCTTGAGCAGGTATTGAGCTGGAGAGGCAGGCAAGGAGTGGAATAGATTTGGAGATCAGATCTGAGCTATATTGTGTGTAACAGGTGGAGCTGGTACTGGATTGCTTGTGATAAGCATTGTACTTTGTAATGTTACATGGTCTCAATCATTAATATACAGATAGTGTGGGGTTTTTAGCGAGATGCTTTCCCCAGGTTACATACTGTGTTAATGTGTGAATGCTCTTGATGTTTTATTGTTATTGATGCTGCTAAATTGATGATCAATGTAGAGGAGCTTATGTATTGTGTATGTATTCCGCAATAGTACATGATCAGGATAATCTCTGTTGAATATGTGTTAAATTATTCAAAATTTCTACACCCACTTGTAGATCTTCTCTGACCCAGATCTCCAACCCAGTCTGCATCAACAAAGCCATGGATATCCAAAACTTTATCCAATCCTGGTCTTCCTTGGTAGCACAAACCATAATCACTAGTGCCACGCAAATTCCCGAAAACCCACTTCACTGCTGTCTAATGCTCCTTTCTTGGTTTTGACATAAACCTGCTCAATACTCCCACTGCATGTGCAATGTCTGATCTAGTACATACCATTGCATACATCAGGCTACCGACTACACTTGCATCTGGAACATGGGACATGTCCTCTTCCTCTTCTTGTGTCTTGGGACACTGTTCTGCAGATAACTTCACACCTACAGGAATAGGAACCTTCACCGGTTTACTATCTTGCATATTAAACCTTTGCAGTATTGTCTCGACATACTTTCTCTGGTTTAACTAGAGCTTCCTCTTTGCCTGATCTCTTTTACTTTCCATGCCCAAAATATAGTTTGCAGCACCAAAAATTTTCATGTCGAATTTGGAGGACAATTGGGTCTTCAAATCCTGGATAATTTCTTTGTCATTTCCAACTAGTAACATATCATCCACATACAAGACTAGATAAATAACACAGTCACCAATTAATTTAAAATACACACAGTGATCTTCTTTGCTTCTGGTGAAGCCAAGTCCCCGTATAAATCTATCAAATTTCTTATACCACACCCTTGGTGAATATTTTAACCCATACAAAGACTTCTTTAACTTGCATACCAATTCTTTCTTACCCTTCACCGCAAAGCCTTTAGGTTGTTTCATGTAGATGTCCTCTTCCAGATCCCCGTGAAGAAATGTTGTCTTCACATCCATCTGTTCTACCTCAAAATCAAAAGCAGCAGCAACAGATAAAAGTAATCTAATAGAAGCTACCTTGGCAACAGGAGAAAAAATATCACCAAAATCAATTCCTGGCACCTGGGAATAACCTTTTACTACCAATCGAGCTTTGTATTTCTCCACATTTCCTTCTGCATTTGTCTTCTTCTTGAACACCCATTTGCTGCCAATGGGTTTCCTTCCAGCCGGCAACTCCACTAGATCCCAAGCCTCATTTTTTTGCAAAGATGCCATTTCATCAACCATGGCCTCTTTCTAGAGTTTTCCATCCTCTGAATCTACTGCTTCCTTCATAGTTCTAAGATCATCATCAGTAACAAATAAAGCAATATTTGAACAGAAAGTAGATGGACTATACCTTTGTGAATGTCTTCTTTCTCAAATTGATCTTCTCACACCCGGAGTTTGTGGCTCTTTATCTTCTGATTCCTCCTCTGCTGTAGAGTTTGATTCTTCCTCCTTAAGCTCAAACTCTATCTTCTCAGGTTCCTTTGGTTGGAATTCATGTTTAATAACATCTTTCACCTCTTTGAACACCACATCTTGGTTGTACACAACCTTCCTTGTTACTGGGTTCCAAAGCTTATAACCCTTTAAACCATCCTTATACCCAATAAAGATGCACTTTTTAGATTTACCATCCAACTTGGTTCTTTTCTCCTTTGGAACATGTACATATGCATCGCATCCAAATACGCTCAGATGTGAAGGAGAGGATTTCTTACCAGTCCATACCTCTTTCAGAGTCTTATCCTCCAACGCTGATGAAGGTGATCTGTTGACTAGGAAACATGTTGTCTCCACCACCTCTGCCCAGAATTCTTGTCCTAACCTGGCACCACTGAGCATGCTTCTTGCCCTTTCCATCAACGGCTTGTTCATTCTTTCTGTAACTCCATTTTGCTCAGGTGTGTATGGAGTAGTCTTCTGCCATGCTATACCACACTTCTTACAAAATTCCTCAAATTCCTTGTTGCAAAACTCTCCACCGTTATCTAACCTCAACACCTTTATCTTCTTCTTTGTTTGGTTTTCCACCAGAGCCTTAAATTCTTTAAACCTGTCAAAGACTTCACATTTCTTCTTAATGAAATACATCCATGTAGTCCTTGAGAAGTCATCTATAAATGATACATAGTACACAGACTTACCCAGTGATGAAACCTTCACAGGTCCAAACACATCACTGTGCACAAGCTCTAATATATGTTTCGCTCTCTTACCACCAAAGGGAAAACTCACCCAATTCTGCTTCCCATATACACAATTTTCACTGAAATCAAAATCTAGAGAGCTATTACTCATACTTTCTACCATACCTTTACCATGAAGTATTCAAAGGCCCTTCTCTCCAATATGTCCAAGCCTTTGATTTAACAGCATGGTCTTTTCTCCAGAGACCACTAGATTTTCTGCTGCACTTTCAGGAACCACAAAACTGTTGCACCCATCAACAACAATGCTACCTTGTAGCTTGTATAGAGTTCCAATCCAAACTCCCTGCATCAATACTAGTGTTCCCTGAACCATCTTACAAGTATCCTTCTTGAACACGGTTTTTACACCTGCATCATCCAGCTTTATTACAGAAATCAGATTTCTGGCAATGCAGGAATATGTGGAACACCAAGAAGTGTTCTAACCCATCCACCTTGCAACTTCAACTTTACTTTTCTGTGACCAATGATTCTAGCCTTCCTATCATCCCCTAAGAAGACATCACCACCATCGTATTTCTCATACTCGCAGAACCACTCTATATGGGGAGTGAAGTGAAAGGATGCACCTGAGTCAATCAACCATGCCTCATGATCTACATGTGTACTTGAAGAAGCCAAGTACACATCCCCACCTTCATCGGAGGTGGTTTTCACCTCTGTAGAAGGAGCATCATCAGATCCCTTTCCTTTGTCAGGAGCTTTAGATTTACAGTCCCTTTTGTAGTGCCCTTCCTTTCCACATTTCCAGCAAACCACCTTTACAGGTTTTCTTGGAGATTTAGATCTCCCTCTAGATTTAGATCTCCCACTCGATGACTTATTTTTGTTTCTATTCTGGGACCATCCTCGTACAAAAAGACATCACCATTCTAGCTCTCCATATTTTCCCGTCTCATCTCCTTCGTCAGCAAGGATGAGACTATTTTGTCAAACTGCAAGGCAATTGCATTGCTACCTATTACAATAACCAGACTATCCCACGAATCTGGTAGAGAACACAACAAACTGATGCACTTATCTTCATCTTAAATTTTAATATCAACAGATAATAACTGACTTACCATAGTATTAAATGCGTTCAGATGCTCTGTCACTGAGTCTCCATCTTTCATCCTCGAGTTGTACATCTTTTTCTGTAGGAAAAGTTTATTCACTAGAGACTTAGATTGGTGCAAAGTCCCTAACTTGTCCCATAAAGACTTAGCCGTAGCTTCCCCTGATACATTCAGCAATACTGAATCTAAGACACACAATCATATTGTGTTCTTTGCCTTCCGATCCAAATCCTTCCATTCTTCATCGGACACTCCCGTTGGTTTAGTACCCGGATCTACCGCGATCCACTGATCTTTATCCATCAACAAATCCTCCATCTTGAGTTTCCACAATTCAAAACTCTGACCATTAAATTTCTTGATCTCTATCTTTCCCTGCTCGCCATCTTCTTTCATCACCAGAATCAATCCCGCAGATCTCCCACTGAACAGGGTCTACCATAGGCTTGAGCGAAACCCCTCAGCAACAAAGGCATCCCCTTGAAGCCAAAATAGCTCTGATACCAAATGTAGGTTTTAACCCCATACAAAAATTACTGCATACGAATTCTAACAACAGAAAATAAATAATGTGAGAGCATAACACATATACACAGAGATTTTCCCCTGGATCCCAAAACCTGGACTACCAGCTTGATTTTTCATTATGTTCCTTTCAATGTTACAATACATATTTATACATGCCAAAGCATCCAATACCATGGACCGAAAACCATCACGTCCAAAACCATGCACAAAACCATAGGTAGGTCTACCCAACCTAATATAGGGTCTAAAAAAATTTCCCCGGGGCACTGCTCGAGACCCTGTAGAGGGGGACTAACCGCCCCCCTCAAACCCCCTGTCACCCCCCCCCCCCCGCTACGCAGTCGGTGCAACGAATGGGGGGCTCCGCCCCCACTCTACCCCCCCCATAAACTACATAGGCTAGTCATGGAAAGAATATAACACAACCCAACATGGTAATGTGAGCATTGGTGTAGAGTAGAGGCGATGCTTCAACTCGGAAAATTCCTTCTGTTGGGTTTTGGACCAAAAAAAGTTTGCTTTCACTCTGCTATTGCTGACTTGACTTAAAGGCAAAGTAATATGAGAGAACCCCAACACGAACCTGTGGTAGAAATTGGAAAGACGGCTTCGAAATTAAACAAGAACACAACAACTTACATATATAATCATAAACACAGATATGCAGCAGAAAAAAGCTTAATTTCATTAATAGAAAAATACTGAACTATGCTTACAAAAAAAATGGAAATAAGATAGCTCGGGTGATGGTAGTTTATCTATGAGAAGAGATGTGGTGGCTACATGCCTTTGAACTAATTTACAATGGGGCTCAAGGGCCCTTTTATTATTTAACAATAAGAGAAAACCATAAACAACCAAAACCCTAACCCGAGGATATATAACACCAAGAGTTTATGGGCCACGTTGGGGTTAGTTGGGTAGCCAACTTCCCAGGGTAGAAACTTGGTCATATTATCTCTGTTTGACACATATAATACCTCGTTGAAAATATCTCTCCAAGGAATACAACGGCCGATATGATTTTTATAGCAATCATTAAGAAATTTTTCCAAAAAAATGTCGTTTATGGCCTCAAAACGGCTCTGGAAGTTCAGGACCCGAAAAACTACCAAAAATAGTAAACTGTGCTACAATTAATGAAACTAAAAAACTGAAAGAAAAATGGTGAGGGTCCAAGTGGAATAGGTGAGTGGCCACCAATATCCACCTAGATCAATCCTCCCCGCTTAGGAAGAAATGGTCCCCATTGCGTTGAGTTCCCCCATGAGATGAGGAAACTTCTGCTGAACTTGGTCCCTGGTGAGCCATTTTCGTTGGTGAAGGAGTTAGCCTGCTTTGACAACTCGATATAGTTGTATCCTCTATTTCCGTTTGTTCTTGATCTATGTGTCCATGATCTGATCAAATGTGACATGTTCCATGCAGTCCGGGTTGATCTATGTTGGTGTGAGTTATTTTGCAATGTCAGGTGTGTCCAACAATGGTGGACAGTATGGCCGAAGGCGATCTACATTGAACACTGGGTGCAGACCAAGGAATGGTGGGATGTTGAGCTCGAAGGCATTGTCACCGACGGCCTTGGTGATGGTGTATGGCCCATATCGGAGTGAGTGAAGTTTGTCGTGGGGTCCAGTGAGGTGCTCCTTCTGAAAATGTAGCCAAACCTTGTTGCCTACCTAGAACTTGTGTGGCACTCGATGTTGATCACGATGTTGCTTATACTTAGCATTAGCTCATGGACCTGTTGGCGAATGTGTTTAATGTGCTCAATGAAGTTGTTAGCCCTTTCAGCTTCGGACTGCACGTAAGCCGAATCTACCTGAGTGACTGCAAATGGTATGGCCACATAAATGGGGCATAATGACTAAAATCCCAGCCCTACCTGAAAGGTTTTGTGGCCTATTGAACTGTGGAGAGCTCTGTTGTAGCTATGTTGGACATAGGGGAGAATTTCATACCATGTGTGTGGATGCTTTGAGTTGTACATGCATAGAAAGTGTACGATCATCTCGTTTACAACCTCTGTTCGGCCATCAGTTTGGGGATGAAAATCCATGGACTTAGTAAGTTTTGTATCCAGCATCGACCAGAGACTTGACCAAAATGCACTCAGGAATTTGCTATCTTGATCTGAGATAATGGTATGTGGGATCCCAAAGTGTACCCACACTCACTCAAAGAAGAGCTTAGTAGTGGCCTCTGTTGTGATACTCTTCTTGCAGGCCACCATGATGGCAATCTTAGAGAATTTTTCGACGACCACGAAAACACAATTGTTGTCGTGCTTAGTAGAAGGCTTGACATATAATCCATGGAGATAGATTCCCAAGGCCGACTAGGCAGTAGGTAGAGGAGTATACAGGCCTTTCTTCTTGATGGTTGGTTTGGAAATGGCGCAGGCGATGCAGGATCCAATGTACTTCCCAACATCCTGACAAAGTTTTGGCCAATAAAAATATGTCTGCAATACCACCATTGTTTTCTCTACTCTAAAATGTCCCACGAACCGGCTGTAGTGCGCCTCCCAAATCATCTTGGCACACTCACTTGAAGGAACATAGATGTGTCCCAAGTGGCATAACAGTCCATCCTGAAGGTGAAAATTTGGAACTTGCTTCCCTTCCAGGAGTGTCTAGTATATGATGTCGAATTCTGGATCGCTCTTGTAAAGATGTGGCCACCCCAATGTCTCGTGCCCACAGGAGTTGAGCATAGTGATTAGCACCATGATCGTTGGTCGGCTAAGGCAATCAGTGACATTATTGGTGTTGCCCTTCTTATACTTAATGTTCAAATGGAATTGTTGTAGATAGGTGGACCATCTCTGATGGTGATCATTCAGCAACTTCCCTTGTGTCTAAATGAACTGTAGAGGTCGGTGGTTTGTGTGGATGATTATTTCCTTCCCCAAAATGTAATGCTTCCATTGACGGTAGGATTGCACAATGGAATACATTTCTTTGTCGTATGTGGGGTACTTTCAAACTGTGTCTAAAAGTGTCTCACTGTAGTAAGCCACTGGATGCCCATGCTGAGTAATAACTGCACCAATAGCATAGTCGGAGGCATCTATCTCAATCTCAAATGGTTATTTTAGGTCTGGTAACGTGAGCACTAGTGCAAAACAAAGGTGATTCTTCAACTCGGAGAACGCTCGTTGTTGGGTTTCCAACCAGAATAAATTTGCTTTCGCTCTGCCCTTGATGACTTGTCTTAAAGGCAAAGTGATATGAGAGCACCCCAACATGAACCTATGCTAGAAATTAGCAAGACCCAAAAAGTTTCAGAGCTCTGTAGTGGCCAATTCCGAATGACTTGTATCTTGGATGGGTCCACATGCACACCCTGCTCATCAATGATGTACCCCAGATATTGAACCTGGGTCAAGCCAAAGGTGCATTTTTCCAAGTTATCACACAACTTGTGTTGTCGAAGGGTTTGAAGGACCTGTCGAATATGGTGGAGGTGCTCTTCCCAACTCTGGTTGAAGATCAAGATGTCATCTAAATACACCACCACAAATGCATTGGTGAAGGGTCGCAATATGTTGTCCATCAGTCTCATGAAGGTTGCAGGGGCGTTCATCAATTCGAAAGGCATGACCAACCATTCAAAAAGGTTGTCCTTGGATTTTAAGGCAGTCTTCCACACATCAAAGGGTTCAATAGGCAACTGGTGATAACTTCACTTCAAGTCAATACTGCTGAAATATTTTCCCCCTTGATCTAGTCCAAAAAGTCATCAATTCACAGATTGGGTACCTATTCCGGATAGTGATCTTGTTCAACACTCGATAGTCAATAAAGAGCCTCCAGGTCCCATCCTTCTTCTGGACCAATACAATCGAGCCCCCATGGGGTGATGAGCTTGGCCTGATGTGCCCTTTTTGTAGTAGTTCTTGAATCTACCTCTTGATCAGTCCATTGAGAAGCAGTGTGCCCAGGGTCAAATCGATGGAGTGCTTGACCTGATAATGTAGAGGTACCCATGTGGGTGAGGCAAAATTATCCCTGTACTCCTCCATGACCTTGTCCATCTGTTGCTGCTGTGTAGAGGAGCCCTGCCTAGAAGCTGTGGCCACAACCTTCTTCTTACCTTGGGGGAAAATCATAAGAAAAACAAATTTACTAGTCTAGGAAATGATCTTACTACATTCCTTTGCAGTGATCAAAGAGATGGTGGTACACTAGGCTATCTTCGGTATCCTGTACAACTTATTAGCCAAAGTAATAATCATATAACGAGGTCTAGACTCATATACAACATGTCGCTTCCACAAGTATGGTTGTCCTAACAATACATCAGAAATTTCAAGAGGATCAACGTCACACAGTACCTCATCCATGAAGGGCTTGATGTTGTATGGAAGGCGGCACTGTTGGCTGACGCGAAGATTTCATCCTTGGTGAAGCCACCCGATGGTGTATGGTGTGTTTTAGTCTTTAGGCCCAGCCACTTCATGACATCTGCTAAAACGAGGTTCTTTTGGCTCCCACTATCGACAATGAACTGCAGTGGAGAACCCTTCACCCACATCTATGAGTGGAAGAGTCGTTCCCCCTCCTCTAGATCTTCAGGCTCAATTTTCGATGGCCACGGTGCCACTGGGCTTTACATCAGTGATCTACTTCCCTTTATCAGTTCCCTTATCGGGTTCTGATTTAGATTTGAAACCTGCATCTGATTCGGAAGCCTTCAGCTCGGCCACCAATGACTGTTTGGCCTGACACTCACTTGTATTGTGAGTGGAGCTTGTTAGCGCTTGAAATTTCACCTCAGGCTGAAAAAGGTAAACCTCAAGGCTACATCAAACCATTTAGCCTCGTAGCTAGCCCTACGGGGCAGGAGAAGGCTCTCTCCAGTCAATCTCGGCAGATCTTCAATGGGATGAGATGACCAACAAGGTAACACTGATATTAGGCTAGTAAACTGATTAAAAAGGTTGATTTGGGGTTTTTTGGGTTTTTGGTGGCAAATTGAGGAATTGCAATTTTGGGTGCGGGGATTTGACACAGTTTCTGCAGGGGGTTCTTTGGGGCGAGGTAGGAGACCGTATTGATGCCTTTGATTGAGGTGAGTGGATGGAAAAGACCGGTGAGGAGCTAAGGAGAGCAAATAATACTTTGAATTCTCCTTAAACAGTAGAAAACATAGAAATTAAACAAATTTAAAAGCAGAGCATGGCAAGCATGAATTCTTACTTTAACACTTCATTTGTTTAATATGCAGAAGGAAAGAAAGGATATGAATCACATAACACACTTACAAGAACATTAAGAAGCACTCCATCAATACATGAAACCACAAGAATCCCAAAAAGGACTGCAAAACCCTGGTCTTCCTTAGCCAAAAATTGCAGAGATACAAGTGAAATAATACAATGATAGCTTCTCCCTCAAGAGTCCAACCATGAAAATGAGCAAGAAAGTACATAATATAGATGATCTAACCTCTTTCCCTGCCTCCATGGGTCGAGCTCACTATCCTAGGAGCTGTTTCAACCACTTCTAAACTAAGCACTACAAACTAGGCAGTCAAAACAACTTGCCTCTATAAGCTAGGAAACCAATCCATTCATTAAATATTTACCCTTTACATGAATGAATCTTCTAGAAGTGTTAAACAAGAGTAAAAGTGTCTTAGAGTTACAATAATTACATCAAAGATAATCATCTTCCACCCCAAAAATTCAAACTGGGTCAAAACTGCGTTTTCTGGGCTGTACAATGCAATCTGGCAAAAACTACCTGACGGGTCGCGCGCCTTTGGGACCACATTTGGGGCACTTCCCGATGTCCAAATTGAGCAAGAGTAGGCTTGTTGGAAAGGTCTGTGAGTATAATTTCCAACCCAACTGGAATTTTTGAATTTGGTGGTCATTTACCCCTACAAAATTGCAATCTCCCAAGACTGCTTTCTGCAACTCAAAAATGTGGCAGAAAGTCAATTTTTGCTAGTTTTTTGACTTTCTGGAGGCCCAAAACTTCATAAAATCTCAAGTCCATTGATGAGAATATGTAACTTCTCATGAAAAATCTGGAAATGCTGAGTTTTTTCCAAATGGAGTTGCCATGATGAAGGGTCGCGCGGGGGGTGAGACCCGTTAATGGGAAAAACCTGCAAATGGCACAAAAAATTCACAATTGACAAAATTTTCTCCAAATTTCTTGAAATTTGGGCTGCGAGTCCCCAATAAAGTACCATTCTCATTCAAAGAGGCTTTGGCTAAAATTTGGAGTGGATCGGGCCTTTTCCGTCGTTTTAGTGCCTTGGCCAACCTCCTTGGATCCGGCGATTGTAATTTTGACATTTCTCTAAAACCATGACACCTGTGCAAAAAGTGAAGGAGGTTTTTCTTCTTTGGCATATTTTGGACAAAAACCTCTCTCAGTTTTCCAAAATTCATCTTTGATTTCTCTGGAACATCATTTGAGTGCGACTTGTCCCGATGTGTGAAACAAGGAATTTTGTCGAAATGGAGCGAAATGAAGGGGATAAGAGGCTTCTAAATTCTTGGGGAAATTTTTGGGAGTGGGGAGGGATGTTAGGAAGCAGGGGAAAGTGGAATCTCAGAGATTGAGTGAGGGGAAGGGGTCCAAAAGGGAAAAACACAGGCCAAACCTAGAAAATTGCCAGGTTGTAGCTAGAAACTAGGGTTTGTGCAAAGGAAGTGTTTGATAAGGTACTTTAAGGATAGGGGAAGGTGTATGAACATCAGGAAACAAGTTTTTCCGGTGATTTGGCCATCCAAGAGAAATTGCCTTCAAAACCCTAGGAGAGGGAAATGACCTTGCCTAGGCGCAACTGAAGCATGAATAAGTTGTAGAATGACCCTATGGAACTTGACATGATGATGAAAAACCCTCTGAATCATGATACACTCAGATGAATGATGACATGGACTGCCATTTGGACAACTTTAAACCAAAGCAAAGTGGAGCTTTTCATTTGCAAATGAAGGCCTTTGAGAATGCAATCATGATTTTCTTTAACCATGGCAAGCAAGAATTGTTTAAGATTGAGGGCCTACCTTACGAAATTTGGCAATTTGTGGCTCCTTGGTGAATTTTCAGGCGGTTTTACAAAGAGGGCGCTGACGGGTCGCGCGCCTCACCCAACGGGTCGCGCGCCTCTGACGGGTCGCGCCCGTTATAATTTTTCACTGGCGGAGGGTGCCTGACGGGTCGCGTGCCTCTGACGGGTCACGCGCCTGGTCTGACGGGTCACGCGCCTGTCAAGCTTACAAATTTCACTCAAACTGTCTTGCAATCAGTTGCTCTATCACATGGATGCATAATGAGGCTTGATAGAGGGAGATTAGGGCTTTTATAGCCTTGTTTGAATTAATTTCATGTCACAACCCACATGGTTTCCTTTTATCCTGAAATTGGTTGATTTGATGCTTTTCTTTGATAATTTTTGTAGGGACAGCATCTGAGGGATCTTGGCAAGGGAGCCAGGGTTACATGCTGTCCTTAGAAGCCTTTTGAAATTTCACCACTTTTACAAAAATTTGAAAAATGACCTTGGCTTTAAAAACAGAGTTTTTAAATCCAAGGTGAAAATTAACTGTACAAGATAGAAATTTGCGAAGAAACACCTTTAAAATCATCCCTCTGGCTTGCTGAGCACTTATTGACCTTCAGAGACATGACCTTGTAAACAAACTTGACCAAAACCCTAGACCTAGGAATTTGACCTCAAGACAAGACAAGACAAAGCTTGAAAGAGATTTAAGGACTGAAATGACTTTGATCCAGCAATGCCAAGAGGGGGACAAAGACATCAGCTCCTCCATCAGGGTTATGGCATGCCTAATGGGATGCAAAAATTGACACTGATGAGACACCTACTTATGCAAATGCAAAGAGCTTTGATCGCTGATGGAGGGCTACAAGACCGACTCTAACAGAGCTCTTATGGAACTCATACCATTTTCTCGTGTCCTTCTTCATCTTCGTGGTGTTTTTCTTTGCTTGCAACTTCGGTGGGTTGTCTTGGGTAGCCCCGCCTTGGCTTGGTCCTTTGTTTTGTGGTTTGGTGGCGCCTTTCCCTTACTTTGGAGTCACAGATCCAAAGTCATGCTTCTTCTGTTTAAACGTCTACTCAATATTTATAGCATATTGATATGCCATACCAAGCATGGAGATGTCCAGGAACTCCATCTCATCATGGATGTACTTGTGTAGACAATCATGGTACTTAAGCACCAAATTCCGCTCAATATCCTTGATACCTAGCTTCATGTGAAGGGTATGGAAAGTATTTGTGAACTCTAGCACATCTTGGTCCCTTCCATATTGTAGCATGGTCCACTTTATGTATTTATATTCATAGTTGAAAACAATGAGGATTCACTCTCATCCTTTTGTTCACAGTAGGTTTCCCACCAATCCTTGACGTGTGGGGCGGCTTTGAGAAGTGAAAAAGTAATCTTTTCCCAATTGGAAAAGTCATGAACTGAAAAAAATATCCTTCCAACAAATTTAACCATTTATCTACGACATCTCATCTATCAAGCCTTCAAATATGGGAATATCGAAGTTAACTTGTACCTTAAAAGGAGTGGCACCTCCAGAGTGGTTGTTGGATGTAGATGCATTGCCTATGGGTAGCCACTGAAGGATCTGGGCAAAGTTATCCATCATTGTGTCCCTCTGTCACTCGAGGGCTTCCTCGAGCAACATTTTGAAAGGATCTCCTACCCCTTCATCTTTATTTTCTTCCGCCATGGGAGGTTGTCAGGTTTTGTGAGGCTGATCCTGCAATGGTTCAACCAGATCGAGCCCTAACTCCTTATACACTGACCTCGTTGGGGACATGCAAAGAAAAATAGAGAAAGAGCAGACTGCTCTGATACCACTGATCTAAACTTAAACAGGAATGCAACAACTTACAAATATAATCATAAACACAGACATGCAGTAGAAAAACACTTCATTTCATTAATAGAAAAATATTGAACTATGCTTACAAACAGAATGGAAATAAGATAGCTTGAGCGATGGTAGTTTATCTCTGAGAAGAGATGTGGTGGCTACATGCCTCTGAACTAAGTTACAATGAGGCTCAAGGGAATTTTTATTATTGAACAATAATAGAAAACCCTAAACAACCAAAACCCTAACCCGAGGAGATGTAACACCAAGAGTTTATGGGCCCCATTGGGGTTAGTTGGGTAGCCAACTTCCCAGGGTCGTAACTTGGTCATACTATCTCTGTTTGATGCATATGATACCTCGTTGGTAATACCTCTCTGAGGACTACAACGGTCAGCACAATATATTTAACAATTTTCGGGCAATTTTTCCAAAACAAAATGTTGTTTATGGCCTCAAAATGGCTACCAAAAATAGTAAACTGTGCTATGATCAAGCAAACTGAAAAACTTAAAGAAACAATGGTGAGGGTCCAAGAGGAATAGGTGAGTGTCCACCAATATCGACCTAGATCAAAAACCCAGAAAGTTGTGGAGCTCTGTTAGAGTGGTTGGGGCTAGCCAATCGCGAATGACTTGTATCTTGGCTGGGTCCATATGCACACCCTACTCATCAATGATGTACCCCAAATATTGAACCTAGGTCATGCCAAAAGTGAATTTCTCCAAATTGGCACACAACTTGTGTTGTTGCAAGGTTTGAAGGACCTGTCGAATATGGCGGAGGTGCTCTTCTCAAATCTAGCCGAAGATCAAGACGTCATCTAAATACACCACCACAAATGCATTGGTGAAGGGTCACAAGATGTCATCCATCAATCTCATGAAGGTTGTAGGGGCATTTGTCAACCCGAAAGGCATGACCAACCATTTGAAAAGGCCCTCCTTGGATTTGAAGGCAGTCTTCCATACATCGTAGGGTTTGATAGGCACCTGATGATAACTGGACTTCAAGTCAATCTTGTTGAAATATTTGACCTGCTTGAGCTGGTCTAGAAGATCACCAATCTGTTGCATTGGGTACTTATTCTGGACAGTGATCTTGTTTAGCGCCCGATAGTTAATATAGAGTCTCCAGGTCTCATCCTTCTTATGTACCAATACAATTGAGCTCCCATAGGGTGATGAGCTTGGCCTAATGTGCCCTTTCTGCAATAGCTCCTGAATCTGCCTCTTGATCTCATCGTTCTCCATAATATAGCGTCAATAGATTGATCCATTAGGTAGCGGGGTGCCCGGGGTCAGATTGATGGAGTGCTTGACCTGAAAGTGCAAAGGTACCCTTGTAAGTAAGGCGAAAATGTCCCTGTACTTCTCCTTAATCTTGTTCATTTGTTGTTGTTGTGCGGAGGAGCTCTATCTAGAAGTTGTGGCCACACCCTTCTTCTTTCCCTAAGGGCGAATGATAAGGAAAACAAATTTCCTAGTCTGGGAAATGATCTTACTGCATTTCTTTGCAGAGATCAAAGAGATGGTAGTAGGTGGGGCTACCTCCGATATCCTGTACAACTTATTGCCAAAGGTAATAATCACAGAGCGAGGTCTAGACTTATATACAACATGCCACTTCCACAAGTATGGTTGTCCAAATAATATAGCACAAACTTCAATAGGAGCAACATCACATAGTACCTATCCGTGAAGGGCTTAATGTTGTAGGGAAGGAAACACTGTTGGCTAATGTAGAGATCTCATCCTCGATGAAGCCACCCGATGCATGGTGAATTTTGGGGTGAATTTTAGCCTGAGGGTGAAATTTAAGGGGTTTTACATTTTAGAGGGGCAAAAATTTTATAAAACACCCATTTTATAGAGTTAGCCCAACATTTATTTAGAAAATAATTATTTTTTTCATTTTAGCCCAAAACAAAAGGGCGGATAAACCATGAAAAACTTGATTTGGCCCAATTCGCCTGGTTTGGGAGGTTATATTCACTTGCAATCACATGATTTTCTGCTTTGCAAGGCTAAATTCGTTTGTAATCACCCGTTTTCTGGTTTTTCTAGTTTGGGAGGTGGTTTTGGAGGTTGGATTTGGTCCCAATCGCCCTAATTTCTTGGTTTTCAAATGGAGGGAAAGGGTGATTTGGTGAATGGCTCCCTGATTTCTTGGTTTTCAAATTGATGGCAAGGGTGAACGCCTGTATAAATTTGATAGTCGCGACTAGGGAAAATGAACATTCAGATTCCTCAGTTTGTGAATCCTCCATTTCTGAATTTGCAAGTAGCAGCAAGGTATAAATTTTGTGAATCAAAATCCTCCATTTCTGAATTGGTGACTCATTGCAAGCAGTGCCAAGGTATAAATTTTGTGAATTAGAATCCTCCATTTCTGAATTGGTGACTCGTTGCAAGCAACGCCAAGGTATAAATTTTGTGAATCAGAATCCTCCATTTCTGAATTTGTGACTCGTTGCAAGGTAAGTCGCAACCATCAAACCAACTCCTACTATATCTAGTTGTATTTCTTTCTCAAGGAATCCCATTCCATTCATGTTGTTGTAGTTAATTCCAATGTCGAGTCTGTTTTTGGACTTTGTAATAAGGGAGAAAACAATATTATTATCCAATATTGGTTATGGAACAATTTTACTCCATGCTGGTTATGGGACAGTTTCTCTTTTATTTCTAGGTTTGTTTTTTAACCTCAATAAAGTGCCAATGTTATGTAATGTTGAATAAGGGACAGCTTGATCCAATGTTGGATATGCGACAGTTTACTCTTGTTGGTTATGGGGCAGTTCTTATTTAATGTTGGTTATGACATATATAGCAGGAAGCTTCTGTATCGCCTTGAAATAGTCAATTTTTTTTTATGTAAAAGAGTACTTCTGGTTTTTTGATAGTATATAGGAGATGGATATGACAGATTGGGGTCTTTCCTTTTAAGTGATTTCATACGCTTGCAAAATGTAACCTTTTTCTACTTGATATATAAAATGATTTTTTCTTCCTTGGACAAAAAATATGGCTAGGTATAACAACAACTTCAATTGGTTGTTGTGGCATTGACCCAGCTTGAAATCCTCGTGGGCATGCTCCACCCCCACGTGGGTTTGTTGAACATGGATATTGATATTGATGTAGCCTTTGGGAAAATTATTGAGCTAATAAAATATTTCATTCTCTGCTTTAATGTGGTAGGTGGGGTTGTGTTCTTTCTTGGTTTAACATCCGTCAAAAACACAGGGCAACACTTAAAAATACACAAAGTAACAATTATTTATATATAAACCTAACAAGAATCAATTAATCTTTACATTGATTTACCTTTCCTTCTAACATTATTTTGATGATACATTTATTTTAATGGGTTTACACATAAAATAAAATAGGACAGAGTAGAAATGGAAAGACTGCAAAGACTGGGAGTTTTATGAGGTTAGGCTGCAAACCCTTCTGAAAACAAAAGATGGTGAGACTTTTGTGGAAGATAGAGTTGCAAACAGTATAGAGTTGCATAATGAACAAAGCTTCTGCAACATGAGTTAATAGAGCTAAATGTAGATAATATAATTTGGAAAATTATTTGGCACCTTTTCCCTAAGGTCAAGATTCAAGATTATTCATCCACACATCCAAATGTCATATATAGTTATTACATTCATTCATTGTGATAATCAATATCATATCAATTATAATATTTTATCCTATGCTTCATGGCTTACATGGGTATGCCCATTTTATTATAATTTAATGATGGCTCCTCATGAGTCCAAGTACATCACAAGTGGTATCATATCAGTTCCTTTCGGGGGACTGTTTCATTTGCATTGGCAGAGTGCCAAACCTCTACAGGTTTCATTCCCCATTGGTTGGGGACTAAACTTTTGTGTTTTTCATTCCATGTTGGTTGGGTGCCAAACTTTCTACCAAAAGGCAACAAAACTGGGGCCAGGGGACCATCCACTTCCCCTCCATTTTGTCCACTCTTCTACTTCCAACTACACATACTTTGTTTCCACATTTCCACACACTTTGCCACCATATGCTGCCATATCATTTTTTTAGAGCAAGAAGAGAAAAGACAGTAGAAAGAAGCAATTACAATATTTTTTCTCTACTGCTCAACATGGGAATAGTGTGGTTAAAACTTTATCTCTGCCCAAAGGAGAGTAAATAAATCACAATTCACCACCCTGCAGACACCAATTCTCTTAGACATATTGGGAGCCACCACAAAAATATGTCAATGGCTAGGTTATCCATCATCAGAAAACTCTTCTGACAATAATTCTAAAATGGTGTTGGATCACAATCAATTCCTTGTGCCTTTCTTGGTTCACTCAGAACTAAACATTCTGGTGAAAAAAAAGTCATTTTTATTGTATTATATCAGCATCCTCCAGGAGCATTTCAAAATTACTAACAGAGAGTAACCATTTCAAATACCATTGGTGCAATATACAGTACAATTAGCCGAGAAGACCAGAGTATAAGAGTCACCAAATAGTCATTGTTCTGTTGATTTCACATTGCACTTGTCCATCAAAGTGTGTATGAGGAAGGTCCCACTGACCACAATAGCAAAATAATTGTGTGCAGTTAATAACCACCAAAATTCCTAAATGGTGAGCTTTTAACCACCAAAATTCCTAAATGGTGAGCTTTAAGGAGAAGATTAGGTTGGAATGAAAATTTGTGGCTGCATTCATTTACTCATATAATAGGAGATATAGAATTTGCAGGCATCAAAATCTCACCATGATTTAGCTAAAGGAAATACCATTTTCCCTTCCTAGCTATTGATAGGTCGCAATCTTTCAAGGTTTGATCGGTGTCAAAGACACGAATAAATATAAAATTTTAAAGGGAAAACACACACATACATGCAGTATTTGTAAAGGGGGGTTTTTATTAAAAATAATAAGGCTTTATACCATATTAATTTGTTTGGAATCCTCCCTACATGATTTACAATTACAAAGTATCTTTTAATCCCAATTGCATTTTAAAAAATAAAGGGGTGCCATTTAGCAATTTCAAGGAAGAAAGATGCAAAGCCAAATGGACTACTTTTATTAACATGAACTTGCTTACAAGCTATTCGATGTTGGGATGCTTCTCAAAAACACAATTCTATGAAAGGATGAACTGGTAAACATGTTGGATCAAGTTGAATATTGTAAACACACCCCCTTAACCTCGGATTTGTTCACTATGCTAACCCAACTTCCTTATTACAGTTAGAGAAATGGGGTAATGAAAATTTTTAACATTTTCTGAGTTTCCCAAACTCAACTTGGATGTTTTCATTTCATTTGTATCGATGAGACTTTTCCAATGACATAATTTTTGTCCCAATCAGACTCCAGGACTGCAATTTATGATCTTTTAAATCCTTATTAGGTCAAAAATATCATTTCTCCCTTCCCCTCCACGTGGGATGCCTTGTTACCATATATAACCACGATATAGGCTTCACTCTAACTTCTCCTTATCAGATTTGGAGTTTTGAGGGGCTCAGGAAAATATGACAGCAAGATGTGGGGTGGCCTCCATCCAAACTACTAGTTCATATCCTTCCACCTGCTTCTTTGAGTTGGTGACTGATATGTTTGATGTTGCATTGTTCTAAAATTAGCAACTACAATAATTAAGGTTTTTCTTATGGTTGTTATATGTCTAGAATCTAGATTTTTTTTTGTACTCTTGGGAGATGAACTTTTCAACTTTGTACTCCCAAATGGTGCACCAAACCTTGCTCCCACAGTGGTAACTAGATATCCACTTCACCTTATCTCAAGAATTTCCTCAAGATCCAGACCTAGTCAGGATTCCTAGTTATGAACAAATTTGCGGTTGTTTAACAACATTCATTAAAATTCTAATGCAAACTGCATATGGAATTACAAATTCTCACATAGAATTCCCATTTAACACATGAAAATTTCATTGATTCACCCACTTCTTAGCATGATAAATGGCTACACAAATGTAAAACAACAAGGGAATTCTACAACAAATCCATATGAAATTTACTCATTTAACAATGGATTTCATGCTAGATCATGCCTACATTCAAATCCATGAGGATTAATATTCTATTTTCTGCACAGAATTCAAAGAGTCACTAATCTTTCTAATAGAATTTGTCCAAAAAACTGACTGCATGGAATGGGAATGATTCAAAGCCCATCCATAGATATCTAGCATGGATATCGACCCAAGCCAAACTAGTAAACCAAAAGGACTAAGATAGACCTGCAAGGATGATGTTGTTTCAATGTTATACAAATGAATTATTATATTTTATGTCTTAAAAGTTAATAGTTTCCCATTATCATTGTTAAATAATTTTTGTGAAATTCCATTTTGCCTCAAAATTCAATTTCTGATATATGTTCTTTCAATGTTGACTCAACAATTCTTTTGCAAAGTACAATTCTATTTTCTATGAACAAGTGAATTTATATGAAGCATATCTCAACTCTTGGAAATTGTTGATGCAGGTTTGTAGATCGATTTGAAATTTTACTTGTGGAATATTTAGTGAGATGTCAAAAGATAATCGTGGGAAGAAACCATCAAGGCAAATGGATGTATTATCATACTTTCAAAAGGATCCATCCAAAAATACACATTCTCTTCATGATTAAAGCTCCTTTGAACAATCTATTACTGAGAGAGAGGTTAAATCTTGTGGAAATGCATTTGATATCCATATGATGGATGAAATAATAGGTTCCTCAAGTGATCAGGGTGAGATAAATGTAGTTTCAACAGAAATTGGTGATGAAAATGTTAAATATTTTTCCTTGGAAGGTGACACAATCCATTCACGGAAAAGGAAAAAAGGCCAGTGGACCATAGGGAGACGATTCCAAGAAAATTGGGTCTCAAGTTTTCCATTTATTGAAGAAATACCTCCTACAAATGAGAACGAGGTTTTCTGACAAGTTAGATGTAATGCGTGTAGTTGGAAAACTCGAAAGGTAGTGAAATTTCAGATGAAGCTAGATACAATACAAAAGCATGCAGGAAAGGTGTATGAAAAGAAAATTGTAAATGGTAAAGAGAAATATATTGTCATATGGAAATATTCTGAGGAATGTCGACATATCGAATATGCAGAAGAATATAAAAAATATTTAATAAGTAAGAGGAAACTTGAGGCAAGTGGAGGAACCATCATATCTCTATTTGAAAAGACGATGGAAAGAAGTTTGTTATCCAAGATGATACAATTGAGCACTGTATTTCACATCTTATCTAAAGGTCATCTTATGACAAATTATCCAGATCACATGAAATTTCTATATTTTCTTCAAATGTCAAACTTTCCATCTTCTCATTGGTCTGTAACCAGTGGTTGGGAATGGGAAAGATATCTAGCTCAAGTAGAAAAGGATGATTTGAAAGAGAATATTGCAAATGCTAGGTTTTTGGCATTGTCTTTGGATGAGGTTACAGCTATAGATAATACTTCATGGATTTGCATGAGCATTTATATGGTTAATGAGCATATTAGGCATTCCTATCTACTTGGGATTAAAAATATGAGATAGACTTCTATGGCTAAAAATATTTATGAACTTGTTCTTAATAGTTTGAAGGAAAGTGGTGGGGATCATTTAATGATTGCAAGAAAGTTGGTATGTGTTGGAGCAGATGGAGCATCGGTAATGCAAGGACAAAGGAATGGCCTTTGTGTTAGGCTACAACTATCAAATTCACCATATATGCTCAATATTCATTGTATGGGTCATAGGATGAATATTGCATTTAAAATAGTAAGCAAGTTTCCATCAGTTTCAAAAGTTGAATATTTTGTACGTGAGACTCATGCATACTTTTCTCATAGTCCCAAACGATATTTAGAGTTTCAACAATTTGCAAATGGTGTTACGGATGGAAAAAAACTACTGAAAGTTGTTGATACAAGATGGATCTCATTAAATGGACCATCTCAAAGACTATTTAGTGTTCAAATATTTGGTAGGGTTGATGTATGAAAATGGCTACAATGTAGACAAAGCTCAAGATATTCTTTCTCAACTAACTAATATAGAGACATTATTGACATTGGTCAAATTTATTCCTATGTTACATGAAATGAATGTCCTCGTGAAAATGTCTCAGAATCGCACAATGTATATTGTAGAATACACAAATGCGAGAAAGTCAACATGTCTTATATTAGTAAGACAGGACGAATCACCAAATATTGCCCAGTGTCAAGAGACCAATTTGATAATATTGTTATTTGAGAGAGACAAAATTTGATAGAAATTGCAAGATCACTATCATTAGAGATAAGAGAACGATTTCCTCGAGATGAATTGTTGGAGGCCATGTGTGTGGTATACCCTCAATATTGGAACAATTGTCAATGTCCAAGAACTTTAAAATCTGATTTTCAAAAAAGATTAAAATGTTTAGTAGACCATTTTTGCAAGAAAGTCTCGATACATGGAGACAAATTGAAGGTATTTTACATTCATCAAAATTGTATCAACAAGGTGGGTGCTTTGCTGAAACAGTGTGGAAGCAATATCCTTTTTTGGAGAATCCTAATTAAAAAGGTGATATAACAAGATTATGGACCACTTTAAGTGCTAGCCAATACCTGCAAGAAAACATATCATAATATTTCAAATTAGCATATTTGTGTCAAACCATGATTTTGGGATCAGTGGAGGATGAGAGAATGTTTATTGCATTATCATTCTTGAATTCAAAGTTGAGGAACAAGCTTGATAAACATGTGGATACATGTTTAAGATTATATGTAACAAAGTATGACATTGACAATTTTCCATATGAAAGAGCGCTAACTCTTTGGCAATCAGATTGTGTTAGAAGGGGAGAAAAAAAATATAATAAATTTCTCTAATGAACTTGATATAGAACATAATGTTTTGGAGGCTCATAATGACAGTTCATTTAGAGAAGATCATGTTCACAATTTAGAAAATGAGGACCAATATGAGAACTGGGAAATTGAAATGCCCTAGGACTCTTATTTTGGTATACATGTTTCATTGATCATGCAAGATTACTATATGTCAAATTTAGGTAAAAATAGGTTCTATATTTGTATTTTTCATTGTAACATTACAACGACATTTCTTTGATGCATGTTATTTTAAGATTGATGTTTCATATTTAATCATTACATTGTTTGTTTCTTATTTGTGACAGGAAATAAAGTTGGATTTGATGAGGTTGGGACCTATTTATTTTCACATAGATAGTGTCTGACTATTATTAAATGATAAATAAATAATTTAACAAGACTAATGCAAAGCATCAATGGGCTCATTCAAGTACATGAAACTACCTTGATGTCTAACTCTGATATCTTGGAAAATTTTAATGGTTTATATGTTGCTTGTGTTTGGAGCATTTTATTGAGTTTTGATATTTGTTTTGGTCAAAGATTATGTTAGTCCATTAAATTATTTTAGTTCTTACTTCATGCTTAGATTCATAGATCTAGTTTTATAATTATTATTGTTTTCTTTATATTTTTTGTGGTTTGAAGAAAGTTGATTTTATTTCCTTTCACTTTGTGGCATGACCTTGTAGACTACTATGCTTATTTTATATTTTCTTGGAAAATAATTATTGATATTTGGAAAGGGAAATGAGCCATGGGTAGCTAAGCGAAGAGAAAAATGGTTTATGTACTAGGTTTTTGTGCATTCATTGTAGGAGACCTATTGACATGAGACCGACATTCTTTTGTATAGTCTTGTTAGTCATTTGCCAGCCATGCTTTCAAGTCTTTCAGGTACTAAGCTGTTCGGGTCCCCGCATGTCCTTAGGATCATTAAGGGATGAGATAAAATGAGTCAGTCCAACTCATGCCCCGAATTTACTTTTTACCTATTGATGTAAGTGTTTTGTTACCACTTATCACCAACAAAATTCTACCATAACATAACCCAACTTAACGACAACACTTCGCATCTTCCTTTTACATAAATGCTCAATGGAACTCCCTACTCTACTTTCCTGAGAGCAACGTCCCTTCTTGGTGGGTCTCTCCACCATACCACTAATCGTAAAATAAACACACACTAGTAACTACCACATTCTATAAATATCTATAGTCTCACTTATTAGTGTCCCTGTCACACTCGACCAATACAATCTTGCAGGTCTATTTTTTATCATATCTTTATTTTTGTTATTTTGTGTCTTTAACTTTAGCACAATCCTAGAGTTAGTGTCCTTTGGATTTGATCTTTAACTGGAAATGAAGTCGGATTTGATGAAGCTGGGACCTACTTCTTTTCACATAGATAGTGTCCTAGTATTAAATGATAAATAACTAATTTAAGAAGTCTAGCGCTAAGCAACAATGGGCTTATTCAAGTACATGAAATTGTGTTGATGTCTAGCTCTGATATATTAGAAAATTTTAGCTGTTTGTTTGTTGCTTGTTTAGAGGATTTTGTCAAGTTTGAAATTTTTGGTTTGTTTTGGTCAAATTTTTTTAGTCCCTTGACTCATTTCATGCATAGATCAATAGATCTAGTTTTATTTTTATAATTTATTGTTTTCTTTATATATTTGGTGGTTTGAGGAAACCTTTCACTTTGTGGCATGATTTTAGCATCTTCACCTTTTAGAATATAGTAAAATATTATTCTTATTTTATATTTTCTTGGAAAAGAATTATTGATATTTGGAAAGGGAAATAATCTTTGGGTGGCTAAGCGAAGAGAAAAATGGTCTATGTACTAGGTTCCTGTGCATTCATCGTAGGAGACTTATTGGCACGAGACTGACATTCCTTTTATGCAATTACACTTTTGATGCCAAGGCAGAGCTGATTTCACTAACCTAGGAAGAACAGTGACAACTGATCATAATTCTAAGGAGATTAGAATGTTGGTTTCAAAAGCAGGATTGTGAAAATTGTTTGAACTAGTTCTTATTTTGGTCATATTTACTACCAAATTTGTGTCTTCTTGATTTTTTACATTTGTAATGACCTTGTGCAAAGTTTGTTTGAAGAGTCTGATGTTAGAGCAAGAAGACTCTCTACAAACCATAAGGACTACATTGTCTCGGATGACTAGTGCTTGGAGGGCACTCGATGTTCTTGGTGTTGCCGAGTCTCTTCGCTCGAAGCGTCAACGGATACAATGGTATGGCCATACCATCACTTAATTTGATCCTCTTTACTAATATCCTCATAGATTGAAGGAGAGAAATGATTAGCTAAGCATGTGCCATTATGATCATATGAGAGAAAGGTGAGCAAATAGATCCTTAAAATAATGCTGAGAGAGGCCCTCCTCTTACTAGTAATGAACAACTTGAAACCACGGGTTTATCACCTTAATAGCCAGAGGTCTTTATTTGTAAATTCCGTGGTGTAGTTGGTTGTAAGTATTAGGAGAAAAATTGGTTCCTATGAGTAACTAAGACATGTCAATCATCCATTTCTTCATTAGGATCAAACCGAAAAACTACCATTTTTGTAGCAACTTTTTATTGCATGGTTGAACTACCTCATTAAGCTTCCTTATATCAGTAGGTATTTCTAGCAAGGTTTTCCTTTTCGAAGGCCTCATGTTCTCTACCATATCATATTCACCCAAAAGAAAATCCAATCAAGAGAACAATATGCTTCCCCCAACAATGCAACAACTCCACACTATACTTTACCAACATAATCAATATCTCAGTCATGTGTTGGACAATGTTTTTCATTGATGTCGAAGTATCCAATGTTTGAATTATGAATATTGTATACTATGATAAAGATGATATCACTATGGTTATGTAGATGGTGCTGGACCCGCCAACATCTCAAGGGGATCTCCCCGGTAAGAAGTCCCAATTAGACCTCAGATTGTTTGGTGTAGGAGTCCCAACAGTGGGTCGTAAGGTAATGCCTTGACTACGATGTCGCATAGAGGCAAGTAAGATAACTCTATCAGTAGCAAAGGTGTGACCATTGCAGCGAGTCAAGGAAGGTGTATGAGAGGTTCTAACACATAGGGGGTGAGAAGAGGGTGAAGGTGAGTTCCAGGTTGAAAGGGATCAGTCCCAACTCACCTAAAAACACACAACACAAAAGGACATGCACAGCTTCCGGTGGAGCAGTCCACTCGAATGCGGCAATCACATCATACAAGGTAAGATAAAATGTACAACACTCACGGATCAGTCTAAACGAGTGCAACGGTTGTTACAGCAAGGTTCATGTGAAACGTCCGTTTGATGTCCAGTAGAGCAGTCGACACGGACGGGACAGCATTAACAACGTATGCAACACATTTGCAACAAGATTCATATAATTTCATATGAATCAGTTCATACACAAATACGTAAGTTAAACAACATATATCATTAAGGCAAATGGAGCGGTCCAACTACAATAACAACATATGCATGAAAATGTGTTGGCTCTTATTATATAAAGAAGTGTAAGTTCCAATCATACAATACATCCATGTAAACCGGTTAGCCCCAATAGTGGAACGTTACAGCCACATCCGCCTGCTACTCTAAAGAGATGAACTAGCTCCGTGCAGTGGAGAAGCCAAGGTGCGTTAGAATACTATCCAAGCTCTTTGCAAGATAGTCTTATCAAAAGCTTGGCTGACCAAAAGCCTATA
The DNA here is from genome assembly GCA_031772625.1 of Pinus tabuliformis. Classification (NCBI taxonomy): domain Eukaryota; kingdom Viridiplantae; phylum Streptophyta; class Pinopsida; order Pinales; family Pinaceae; genus Pinus; species Pinus tabuliformis. Next base: position 511,513,881 of record CM062813.1, read on the forward strand.
CAATGAGTTATGAGGGGCTATTTATAGCAAAGGGTGGGGTGACCCTTGACATTCCCCTTTGTGACAATTCAACTACCCTCATGACTCTTCACCTACTCTATGACTGTTATGTCCAACTATTGACGATTGGCTTACACTTGACATCACTCAACATTACAATGCACAAGTGCTCATGTGAGACAACATGGCTTGAGAAAGCCTTGCAAGACATCAATAAAACTCGGTCTGCTGTGATGAGACCAACTCATTTGACATGCTTGTGATGGTGAAGGTGGTACGATAATGCCAAGCTTGGTCATCCGTGATGGTGTGCATGCACCTTATGGTGACATCTTGCTAAAGCGAACTCTTGCCTCTGTTGCAACTGGTGCATTGGTTTGGCTCCTTCATCCAACTCGCCTGCAAACATACGCATGGTCTTCTTAGGTGCAGCTAAACTGGAAACACACTGATGCATAGTGTCCGTGTTGATCTTCAAGTGTGTGCTCATGGTCATGCGCATCAACTTACCAAAGTACTTGTTCAGCTTCAGTTGGACTTGCTTCTTGTCTTCACCTTGGCGAGTGTGCTAAATGGGTTGGATTGCATGTGTGTGCACAATGACATGCATGATGCTGAATCCCTTGCATACGATCAACAACATTTTCCACCATGTCTGCTTGTGTCAGCTGCTGGGATGGATCTTTAACTTGTACAAGCGCAGTTTCATCTGTAAGTGCACGTTGTGCCAAATGTTGTTCCTAATCCTGCTACAACTCATTCGTTTGTCTGTGCAGCTTCATGTTCTTCCTTGAGTTGATGCTTTGGCACATGCAACTCCTTCTTCGTTCCATTCTCTGTCTTCACGTGACCTTCGTGTCGCGTTGTCACCTCATAACCTGATTCTCCAAAGTTGCTTTCATTATCAATGGATCTACTTGATCTTACAACTTTGTTCCGCCTCTGTGTTTTCGAAAACCTTCCTCTTGCATTCACTACATTCGGTATGCTGCCTTTAGCTATTTTTCATGATACTCGATGTGATGTTGATGCTTGATGTTCTTGTCTATGAACAACTTGATGTCTTCATGAGTAGGCAAGCTTGTAGACACTTGATCTACTCCATCTCCAGGTGTGCTCTGAACGATGTCTTCAAATATTCTCTCTTGGAAACCATTGTACCTGCACTACTGAGAGGCATATGAGCACCTGCAATGCCTGGGGACATGGCAACACTCATGGAAACCAATTTGTCAGTCGAAAACCAAAATGAACGTGAATAAATGACTTGCAACATACCTGTGTGATTGATCATGAAGGTTGCGTAATTTCGACCGGGAGGTCTGGGGACCAAATGCCAAGACTACACAAGGCACAGTCTGGGCTACTGGGAGACTGAATGACTACTGGAAATACGCAATGCACAGTCCAGTCTGGCTGTTGACTGTTGGGATTGCGCAATTCTAACTAGGGAGGACTGTTGGCCTAGGGACATATTTGCGCAATTTCTTAGGCCAAGCAGCCACTGTCCTCCGGAAATGTGAAAAACAGTCTTAGAGGCTAGTGCTAGGAAGGAATGCACAAATCTAGAGAGGAAGGTGAACCTTCCTTCCCTAGATTGCACAATGCAGCCTTAGTGAAGGTAGAGTCTAGGCCAAGGTTGGCCCGACTCGTCGACGGGCAACTGAAAGCAACTAAGATAGTAAATTCATGGCGACATTAAGTGATAGCAGAAGTCATTGACAGTGCATGTAAGACATGAATGAAATATTCAACAAATAGATCAACATGTATGTGGGTGAGGCAGTTCGCCAGTTGGGTGAACATCCATGCAAAACAATTTCATGCATACGACAGCAGTGAGATAGCAACGAAAACTGAAACAGGGCTAGGAAAAGCTAGTATACATGTAAATGACAGCAATTGTTCAAAGAAAACAAGCAAACAATACTCCCACAAGCGAAGACACAAAAAGAGATAGAAATGCAGCACAAGCCATGGAAAGCAAGCTTACCCCAAAACAGTTGTGCTGAATGTGCCTATTGCCCCTAGATGTGATGTGGGATGTCAAAGCTGCAAGGTTGATGTGAAGAATGAGCTCTGCAATGTTTGGTTGATGGGTTTTGATAACATCGTGGTTGTGACGCACATGCCACAAATCTAGGGGAAGTGACACTTGGTGGGAGGTTTTTGAATTTCTCCTTGCATGTAACCTCCAACTGCTAAACATAGATCCCTGAGACAAGGGATGCCTTTTCATGCTGCCTTAGGAGAAGTAGCCTATGCATGCAAGTCTACTTTGCTCGGTCCCGGAGGGAACCGGTCAACTCAGTTGCACATGCAAGAGGTTGTTCGATTGCTTGAAGGAAATGTGCATTTCTGGTTGGGAGATGGGCTGACTGCCCAAGAGATTTGCTCAATTTCTGGGCATATCAGCTGACTGTTGCCCAGACTTGCGCAAATTTTGGGCTGAGCAGCATTTCTGGGGAAATTTTTGCAAATCCTACTGGGAGTGTTGGCAGGAAGGATTGCACAATCCTGGAACCCAGTAGGCTACCAGAGAGGAATCCACATTTTTTGGAGGGAAGGATGGTTTCCCTCCAGAAATGTGCAATTTTCAAGGGGAATCTGCTCAGCCTGCAGCTCGACCAAGTCCGAGTGAATAGCCTGTGAGGGTAATGGATCAAGTTGTGACCGACAGGCTGCCTTTGTGAAAGAAAGACACTAAAGCTTGTGAACTTGATGAAGCAAGGCAAGCTGATGTGAAGGTGGAAGGGAGGCTCCAAAACGAGGCTAAGGAAAAAATTTGGAGGGTGGTTGTAGTCGCTACAACACTTGGCGGCACACTGGTAGAACTCCAGCTCTTTGAATGGACCTTGTTCGTGAAAAGAAAGTCTAACACCTCTGGAAGTATTATTCAGTTCTCAAATCATCTTGGTTTCACACGAACTTGATTGAAAGATGTAGCATCTGCCAAACCGTTGGTCGATTAACACACATTCCAAGCCAAGGCAACACAGTTGTTTCGATTGGGGTTAGTCTTAGTTTCATCTCTGGTGTTGATCCACTACCAACAGGCCTGGACAGTACCCTGGTGGAGTCACATAGGAACACAAGTATGGCTCCGCTACTAGCGAGCCTGGTCAGTACCCTGGCAGAGTTACTTGCATCAACTCCCTGCGCAGGAAGCCTTTCTCTTCTTTCACCTTATTCATTTTTCATTTTGAATTTTTGGACTTTTCATTTTTTTCATTTTTCACTGTGCATAGCACTTATTCATTTCAGAGGTGGAAGAGGGATCCCGACTTATTGAGAGCAGAAGAGGTTGTTCCAGTAGAGGCGTAGTTTATTGTATCTCTGATGTGCCTGTTATGGTTTTCCCCCTCACCTTACTCTACTTGACTGAGATGATAAGGGTTAACCCAAAAACAACTGACTAGAGAAGGTGGCACTAGTTAGCATGCAAGCATTGTGTTTTCACCAAGGTCCACTTCAAATAGTACATATTTTCCTTTGACGTATCATGGACTGAAAGTAACAAGCTCATCATATAGAGGCAAGATGACAGATAACCAAGTAGTGATATTTATACAAGCCCTATTGTACTTTACCCATCTTGCTTCAAGATTCATACATAATTTCATGCAAAACTAACCTACAAACGAAACAAGCGAACTAACAAACAAGTGAAGAGAGCAAGAGCAGAGGAAAAAGTGAAAGCAAATCAAGTAAGAAAACAAGCAAGTAAACAAACAATAAAACAAAGCATGTAAGCGAACAAGCATGCAAGCAAACACTACTCTTACTCCTACACTAACAGTGCATGGGCCTGATCATGTGAAGTGATACTTCCAATGCAGCCACTGGCACATTGGTAGACCCATGTTGGTGAAGGCTTGGTTCGTGAGCAACCCAGTTGTGCGAACCAGCAAACAAGAAAGATATAATAATGAAGACAACCACACTTCATGTTTCAAAGTGCCCATGGGATATAAGTGAGTGCAAGTGCATGACGGGAAATCAGTGGACTTATCATGGTGTTGTGTGACACTACGTGCAACTTTGAAGCATAAGCACACTCTTTATTGTGACATGCAAGCAAATGAAAGAAACAAAGATAACTTGTGTCGCAAACGAGTGCTTGCAACATAAGACTCCTCCAATGCATGAACAATGGGATCATGTAGTTTGAGTGGAGGAAGTGTGATCTGTGAGTGAGATGGATATTCAATGCATACAGATGAGTGAAGAGGAGCCTTGGGGGATTGAAAAGTTTCATGATCAAAAGTGAGACTAACCCCAAGACATCGAGGGCCTGACATAACCATCAGCTCAGGCTGAAGTGCCTTGACAGTCTTAGGTGTCTCAACTTCATCATCAGGTAGATCATCATAAACTAGTGGCTTCGAAAGATCAATTGCAATATATTCATGATCGTGATAAAAGATGGAAACAAATGGATCACGACTGCCATGATTAGAAAAATCAATGAATTATTTGACATCCTCATGATCAGATGAATCAAACAGAGGGGTGGATGAAAAGCGAACAAATTCATCCTCTGTGTCTCTGGAAAAGACAGATGAAGGATCAAGTGAATTTTCAACGAGTAACTTATCCTCTTCGTTATCGAATGATGGAATAACATCCGGTGAGTCCTACGAGTGATCAACAATGGGTCCATCCATGGATGAAGACACACATGAAAAATCATGGATGGCAGGTTCACCAAAGAGGTTAGGAAAGAACGGAGGGGGCTCGGACGAAAGGGAGTCATCCTTCACCGAGTGTTGATGTTCAAGCTCCCACTCATACTCTTCATGAATGACAGCACATGTTGGTTTTGCGACACCAACTCCTTCAATAAGTTGTTCCTCGTTCACAACAAGTGAAGAGTCCGGAATGGACGAACACAAGACAACGTCATCTGGAGGAACACTCGAGTGTGAAGACGGAGGTCGAAGAAAAGAATGCATATGAGAGCTCGAAGGACTCACAACCAAATCTGTGTGAAAATTGAGTGAAGTGATTTTCAGAGATTGTGAAGGATGAAGAGGTGTGTGAGCATGATCCTCAAGATCACTGGGCAGTGGTGGAGCTGTTGAATGAGAGGAAGGTGGATAGTTAGTCGAGACAGTGACCGCATCCACATGAGATTGCGTAGCTCCATCAATGAAGAATGTTGAGTGAGGATTGATTTCAAACTTTCTCTTGGGACGGGCAGATTCCTTAAGGCAATTCTCAAACCGGTCCCAGAGATGAGAAAATCTCATCTGGCTCTTCGGAGCTTGAAACTGCAAGTCATGGAAGCACTGCTAAAAATCAATAACTGATTCATGAGGAGCCCTCCATTGCTATAACAGTTTCAGATCAAGATGGTCTGGATCAAAATGATAGAACGTGTCTTCAATAAGATCCCAGAAGTGCTTAAAAGAGTGCACAATGTCAGCCGGTAGGCTGAGCACCCAACGAAATGGAGATTCGCGAAGTGTGTATGCAAGCAGTAAATCAGCCTGTTCATCAAAAAACTCATCTTCCTCATGAATCATGGAAAGAAAGTTATGTAAGTGCTCAGGCCAAGCCACTTCGCCTTCACCATCATATGTGAAAGTGGACAAGAGATTGAAAATATTCACCGAGATGGAGACATCTTCACAATTCGAAAAACACCGCGGGGGAAGAAGAGTGCAAGACTCCATGAAAGATATGTAAAGGTTCAAAACTGGATGAGAGGACACAGCTTGTCATCAGGCCCTCCTTCTAGTGCCAAAAATGTTGATGGTGCTGGACTTGCCAACATGTCAAGGGGATCTCCCTAGTAAGAAGTCACAATTAGACCTCAGACTATTTGGTGTAGGAGTCCCAGCAGTGGGTCATAAGGTAATGCCTTGACCGTGATGTCGCACAGAGGCAAGTAAGATAACTCTATCAGTAGCAAGGGTGTGACTGTTGCAATGATTCAAGGAAGGTGTATAAGAGGTTCTAACAAATAGGGGGTGAGATGAAGGTGAAGGTGAGTTCCAAGTTGAAAGGGATCAGTCCCAACTCGACTAAGAACGCACAACACAAAAGGACATGCACAGCTTCTGGCAAAGTAGTCCACTCGGATGCGGCAGTCACATCATACAAGGTAAGATAACATGTACAACACTCATAGATTAGTCTGAACGAGTGCAATGGTTGTTACAGCAAGGTTCATGTGAAAGGTTTGTCTGATGTCTGGCAGAGTAGTCGACATGGATGAGACAACATTAACAGCATATACAACACATTTGCAACAAGATTCATATAATTGCATACGAATCATTTTTACACAAATACGTAAGTTAAACAACATATATCATTAAGGCAACCGGAGAAGTCCAACTACAATAACAACATATGCATGAAAATGTGTTGGCTCTTATTATATAAAGAAGTGTAAGTTCCAATCATACAATACATCCATGTAAACCTACTAGCCCCATTAGTGGAACGTTACAACCACATCTACCTGCTCCTCCAAAGAGATGAACTAGCTCCGTGTAGTGGAGAAGCCAAGGCGTGTTACAATACTGTCCAAACTCTTTCCAAGGTAGTATTATCAAATGCTTGGTTGAAAAAATACCTATACAACGAGTTATGAGGGGCTATTTATAGCAAAGGGTGGGGTGACCCTTGACTTTCCCCTTTGTGACAGTTCAACTACCGTCATGACTCTTCACCTACTATATGACTGTTACATCCAACTATTGACACTTGAATTACACTTGACATGACTCAACATTATAATGCACATGTACTCGTGAGACAACATAGTTTGAGCAAGCCTTGCAAGACATCACTAGCACTCAGTCCATTGTGATGAGACCAACTCTTTTGACATGCTTGTGATCGTGAAGGTGGTGAGATGATGCCAATATTGGTCATCTGTGATGGTGTGCATGCACCTTATGGTGACATCTTGTTGAAGCGAACTCTTGCCTCCATTGCAACTGATGCATTGGTTTGGCTCCTTCATCCAACTCGTCTTCTAACATGTGCATGGTCTTCTTGGGTGCTTTGAACTGGAAACACACTAATGCATAGTGTATGCGCTGATCTTCAAGTGTGTGCTGGTGGTCATGCGCATCAACTTGCCAAAGTACATGTTGAGCTTTTGTTGGACTTGCTTCTTGTCTTTGCCTTGGTGAGTGTGTTGAATGGGTTGGATTGCATGTGTGCGGACAATGACATGCATGTTTTTGAATCCATTGGATGTGATCAACAACACTTCCCACCATTTCTACTCCGTGTTAGCTGTTGGGATGGATCTTTAACTTGTACGAGCGCAATTTCATCTGTGAGTGCACGTTGCACCCACTACTGTTCTTGATCCTGCTGCAACTCATTCGTTTGTTTGTGCAACTTCATGTTCTTCCTTGAGTTGCTGCTTTGGCACATGCAAATCCTTCTTCATTCCATTCTCTATCTTCACACGAACTTCATGTCGCGCCGTCACCTCATAGCCTGAGTCTCCAAAGTTTCTTTCATTATCAGTGGATCTGCTTGATCTTGCAACTTTGTTCCACCTTTGTATTGCAACAACCTTCCTCTTACATTCACTACGTTCGTTATGCTACCTTTAGCTACTATTCATGATGTTTCTCGTTGTGATGTTGTTGCGTGATGTCCTTGTCTATGAACAACTTGATGTCTTCGTGAGTAGGCAAGCTCATAGACACTTGATCGACTACATCTTTAGGTGTGCTCTGAATGGTGTCTTCGACTCTTCTCTCTTGGAAACCATTGTACCTACACTGTTGAGAGGTAAATGATCACCTGCAATACCTAGGGACATTGCAACACTCATGGCAAGCAATTTGTCAGTTGGAAACCAAAATGAACTTGAACAACTGACTTGCAACATACCTATGTAACTAATCATGAAGGTTGCACAATATCAGCTGGGAGGTCGGGTGACCGACTTCCAAGACTGCACAAGGCACAGTCTGGGCTGCTGGGAAATTGGCTAACTATTGGAACTACGTATTGCACAGTCTAGTCTGGCTGCTAACTGTTGGGATTGCGCAATGCACAATTATAGCTAGGGAGGATTGTCGGCCTAGGGATAGATTTGCACAATTTCTTAGGCCAAGCAGCCACTACAGCCACTGTCCTCCAGAAATGTGCAAAACAGTCCTAGAGGCCAGTGCTGGGTAGGAATGCGCAAATATGGAGAGTACGGTGAGCCTTCCTTCCCCAGATTGTGCAATGCAGCCTTGGTGAAGGTAGAGTCTAGGCCAAGGTTGGCCCGACTCACCGATGGGCAACTGAAAGCAACTAAGACAGTAAATGTATGGTGACACTAAGTGGTAGAAGAAGTGATTAATAGTGCATGCAAGCCATGAATGAAAGATTTAACAAACAGATCAACATGCATGTGGGTGAGGCAGTTCATCGATTGGGCGAACATCCATGCAAAATATTTGCATGCAAGCAACAACAGTGAGATAGCAACGAAAACTGAAACAAAGCTAGAATAAGCTAGTATATATGTAAACGATAGCAAGCGTTCAAAGAAAACAAGCAAACAATACTCCCACAAGCGAAAACACAAAAAGTGACAAAAATGCAGCACAAGGCATGGGAAGGGGGCTTACCCCAAAACAGTTGAGTTGAATGTGCCGACTTCCCTTAGATGTAATGTGGGATGTAAGAGTTGCAAGGTTGGTGTGAGGAATGAGCTTTGCAGCGTCCGGTTGATGGGTTTTGATAACATCAAGGTTATGATGTGCATGCCACAAATCTAGGTGAAGCGACACTTGGTGGGAGGTTTCTAAATTGCTCCTTGCATGAAACCTCCAACTGTTAAACGTAGATCCCTAAGACAAGGGATGCCTTTGCATGCTGCCTTAGGAGAAGTAGCCTATGCATGCAAGTCTACTTTTCTCGGTCCCAGAGGGAACCGGTCAACTCAGCTACACATGCAAGAGGTTGTTTGACTGCTTGAAGGAAATGCACATTTATGGTTGGGAGCTGGGCTGACTGCCCAGAAGATTTGCGCAATTTCTGCACAAAGTAGGTGACCGCTACCCATATTTGTGCAAATTCTGGGTTGAGAAGCCTTGCTGGGGAAATTTGTGCAAATCCTGTTGGGAGTGTTGGCAGGCAGGATTGCGCAATCCTAGAGCCTAGTAGGCTACCAGAGAGGATTGCACAATTTCTGGAGGGAAGGCTGGTTGCCCTCTAGAAATGCACAATTTTCAAGGGGAAGCTGCTCAGCCTACAGCTGGACCAAGTCCGGGTGAACAGCCTGTGAGGGGAATGGATCAAGCTGTGACCAACAGGCTGCCTTTGTGCAAGAAAGACACTGAAGCTTGTGAACTTGATGAAGCAAGGCAAGTTGTTGTGAAGGTTGGAAGGGAGGCTCCAAAATGAGGCTAAGGCAAAATTTTGGAGGGTGGTTGTAGACACTACAATAGGTTACAAGGAAACCCCTTTCCTATTTAGGATGGCATAAATTCTTGCAAGCAATGTGACAAGATGGGAAGAATTTCAAGCACTAAAATATGTCCTGATATTTTAATTATCTTCAAATATTGCTTTCTATCACTTACATTTTTGTGTTTAGAGGGAAGAGATTGATATCACAAAAATATACACATATTTGGAGGTTTCCTATATTCTCATTTACTCTGTAATTAACAATGGTTCATAACCATCTAAAACACCCTTTTCACAATATTCTCATTCAGAATCTACAACAATCTTGCCATTTACATTTATTTCTCTAAGTCATGCTTAATTTTTTGCATGAAAATCCAACCTAAAAATTGGCTCCCCTCTAAATACACGTTTGTTCAGCTGATCACGTATATATAAGAAGCATACCTCTTCCATTTCAAGAGATCAATTCAAGAACTCAATGATCCAATTGAGAATTTTCAGATCTGTGTAGAGTATTAAGAATTTCTAGAGAAGATCAAGGAGAATAAGGTGAGTTTCTTTAGTGGATTTTTTAAGTTATTTTCTATGGTTTTCATGGTGTTATATTGATCAAACTCAATCTTCTAGAGCATATTTTTACCAACAACTAAGAGAAAAACTTTGTCCCCTTAAAGCACATTACAACCCTAGTTCGTTGTGCTAACCTTGGGCTTACACAAAAGTAGTCTTGAATTTGAGGGAGCTACAGACCTCAACCCTGTGGGAGTTAATATACAACCTATGGAGTCATAGGTCTTGGCCATGTAACAACAAAGTCTTTTCCCTATAGCAACATACCTCGCCCTGTGAGATTTGGTCTTGTTGGAGTTGAAATTAGTACCCTTCTTGAACAAACTTTGGGCTATTTTTACAATTGACTTTTGGTCTTGCCTTGGAGTAGATTTAGCTTATCTTAAGAGCATATGTGCACACCTCTTTTGGAAGATATCTATTTTTATTGGCCATACAAGGAAGAAGCCATTATCTTAAGGCTCCTAGTAGAAGATAGATCAAATGATTTTATCAAGATAGAAGCAAACTTTCATCAACATGAAAGGATACATGAAGAAGAGGTCAACTCCCTAAAAAAGAAAAGAGAGGAGAATAAGTAATGAAAATACAACTCATAAAAAAGGAGAATATTGTGAGAGGTTTAAAGAATAGATTGCTTCCTTGAGGAATTAAGTTGAAAAGCTCAATAAGAACTTGAAAATTTCTCAATTATTAGATAACATTCTCAATTACCAAAGGTCAACATTTGAAAAACCAAGTCATGGCTATATAGATGCAACTTCATGAAAAAATGATGAAAACCTCAAATCACGTAAAATTAAAGTCAAGGTAAATATCCTTCTAAGCTCTAGTCCCAGTCAAAGAAAGACAGGTGTGTTTGGAAGAAGCACCTCACCAAGAAGGTTTACATATAATTTCAAGAGATTCATACCCAATGAAAGAAGCAATAAAGATCAACAAAGGTCTGAGGCTCCTCAAAGGAAGAACAACTTCAAAAAATAATTAAGAGAATGCCCCTCATCCAGGGGCATAAGAACTTTCTCTGGTTATTTTTATTCTTGCACTAGTTTTGGTCATAAAGCTAAAGATTGTAAAGCATACTGCAAGGATGATTGGAATGGTTATCATCGAAACCCTAGATGTAAGATTTCTAGTAGACAAGACATAATCTTCAATGGCTATTACAATTTAGTTGCTCCACCATTTAGGTTCAATGTAGAATATTATCGATGTCACAACTTTGGTCATATAGCACGAGACTGTAGAAGTGGCATGAAATCAGTTCCTAAAAAAATCAAAGCACACAATTTACCTAGGAAACCTAAAATGATTCGAAGAAGAAAATAAATTGAACCTAAAACTGCACTTGCCTTGATTGCTTCAAACACTTTCTCAAGTTGCTGAATAGTAAAAGTGTCTCAAGCAAGATCTATGATCACTTAATGTTTATAAATTGAGATCTTACCTAAGTAAATTGAAAGTGGTCTATATTCATCCTCCTTGTCCCTTGAAATATCTACTCCTCCATGTGGATATCCATTCTCTATTACTCAGGCATGTGACACATCATTACTCATCATTACTTGTGTTGATTCATATCGCCCATTTATTAAATATACGAAAGTTTTTAATAATTCATCTCTGATACGACATTTAGATGCAAAAAATAAGGATTCTCCATACATAATATGTATTGGTTTCCTATACGTGCATCATGTTATAGATCATAAGACATTGTGGGGTTGCTTCAAGCCTTATATTAAGAACATAAAGAAGTTGTCCAACATGGTACAACTGCAATAGAAGATCGATACATCAAATCCAGTATGCCCTTGACCTTGTGCAAGTGTAACGAAGCTCCATTTTTGAATCATTAGTGATTGTGGACAGAGGTTGTAACAATGAAAGGGGACAAGAAATATGTGAACTCATTCACTTATATTTAGAGTACCATTTTGAATATAAAAAGGAATTATGTGACACTAGGTTTCTCGTTTTGATGTTTGGCCTTATCTTGAAAAGTTTGCAGATGATTCATCAAATGATATAATTGCAAAACTGTAAAATGAGCCAGACCTAATTATTGGAAATTATAGTGATGGGATTCTGGTAGCATCCTTGGTTGCAAAGAAATTGGAGGTTACTCAGTGTAATATAGCACATTCTCTGGAAAATGCCAAATATGTAGATTCAAATATCAACTGAAAAAGTTTCATGAGAAGTACCATTTCTATTATTTGTTCACAACAAACATTCTTGCAATAAATCATGGAAATTTCATCATTACAATTACATATCAAGAAATTGCATGAAGAATAGCCTCTTCTATGTAATGATATGAGAGTATAATAGATGCTCTATCCAAAATAGTAAATAAAAACTATTTTTTGCTCAAGAAAACTCTTTACCAGGACTATAGTCGAAGGCAAAAGGATTTTGCACCCATATTAGTTATTTTAAAATCTTACAGTAGTAATAGAAGCTTAGGATGGAAGGAAGAAGATTCAACAAGGGGTTTTCGGGAATATCTTGCAGTAAGTTATCACTGTCCCACTGCTCATTGGTTTTTGCCATATAAAGCCAGAAATTTTGGAGTATATTCATGTCAATGTTGAGAATATTTCCACAGAAAAACGTAATGTGGCCAAATACATTTAGCTTAAGGAATTCCTTATGGATAATAAATGGGCCAAGGATGGAAATTAGAATTCGATTTAATCAAAGTTAAAACCCCTTCTCCTATAAGTAGTTGCAACTATGATTACTACATCATCATAGCAACTTTACCGTTTGGTTTGAATGTATTATATCTCTACCTTTCAGTCATTTGTCTTGGCTATTTTCTTACTCTGGTATATCGTCAGAAATAGGATTTCATGAATTAGCTGATGCTTACCAGTTATTGAAGCTTGGAGGCTGTGATTTTCATGGAAGAGGTGGCCCTAATGAAACTGATTTAGGAAAAGTAAATATTCCAGATTCATCAATGCATGAATTTCTCAAGGTAGCTCAGCCTATTTGGCATGAAGCTATTCGAAATATCTTACTCAACTTTGTAGGAGAGAGAAAGGGCATTGGCTTTGATTCCTTTGACAAGTACAAATGTTTAAAAGGTGACATGCATCTTAGAAATAATGCTCTGGGTGACAAGGAAGAGATTGTAGCTTTGCATCTATCTTCTTGGTTGACCAAAGAAGAAAGGTTAACCGTTGAAGAGGAAGTCGTCAAACTAAAACTTTCATACATTGTTATTTTAAATAAGGGGAAAGAGACTTTTGTTGTTAGTAGATAGCCTCCAATGCTATTCTATGATAATTTATGAATGTTGTTGCATGGGTCCACATTTGATCTCCATTCACTTGTTGAAGCCCAGCATCAAGGCTAGTAAGATGTTCACTAGTTTACAAATGTCAGACATCATTTCAATACATCAAATTGTTTTCTTTTTATGGTATTCAGAGATACATCAATAATGTTATTTTGTCTTGGAAATACTAAATTATTTTGTTCTGAGATAACCCAATTTGAGTTGTTCATTGCAACCACCACTTGATCCTTTAACAAGCATTTGAAATTCAAAGCATAATAAATCTCTTTTAGTTTCTTTCCAGAAGAAGATTGCTACAAGTCAATGAATATTATTGTGATTAAACTAGATTTTGCACTTGTTATGCTTGTAACCCAGTGTTATAACCAGATTTTTTGTTCATCAAATATGACAAGTATGCAAGACATTTAACAACAATTTAATTATATAACAATTTATTTTATGAATTTTAACAACAATTTATTTTATGGAAGTCCTAGGAATAGCCCTACTCATACCCACCTTTAAAATACCCAATTAGATTGAAGTTTGAGGAGGTAGGAACATAAGCAAGCTGCAACAACAACAATATTAGCAATGTGAAGGCTTAGTAATTGTGGGTGGTGGAATTGCAGGGCTTTCCACTATAGTTTCCCTTCAGAGGTACTTAATTTATGCTTATGTTCATTTCCCTACAAATTTGTATCCATTCAGTTGGTATAGGTCAATGGGATCATGAAAAAATTCGGTAATGCTCTTACCTTTAAAATCTCTTATAGTGATTTCAAAGCTCCTAAATCCTTTGATATAATAGATTTAAAATAACTATTCCACTTTCCATTCATAATTTAGTATATGAAATGGAAAAGCTCATTATTTAAACTTAAAAATTGTCTTTATTGATTGTGACAACTCCATATACATGAATTGGAAGGTAATGAGGTGGGTAATATAATTGTAATGTAGACATAATACAATTTGATATTAGCAGCAACAAACCTGGTGAACATGACTTTGACTTTGACTAAGGTATATATGAAGAACTTACATAGCTATGGTGCTTAGATTGGCATCCCTAGGTCATATCCACCCCAAAGTCCATTTGGCTCCATCCCTAGGAAGCCTCACAATGGCAGCTTTGCATCCCTTAAAAAGGGAAGTTTTGTTCATAACATGCCTCTAGTTTCTCCGCTCAGGAACGTCTAATGAGGAAAAAGGCAAGCATCTATCAGCTAGGAAAATGAAGACGAAAATAGAGATGGTAGATCTTTTCAGTTTGAACAGGATCAATATCTCATTAGTTTTCTTAAATTTGTAGAGGCGATAGTTGTTTATATTTCACAATGAATGACTTTCTCGGTGTTTTTTGGGTTAGGAGTAGAGGCAAAGCTTGAAGGTAATTTTGCTAAGATGTGAAAAGATGTACAAAAATAGATTTATAGGTTGCAATGATATATTACTCCTATTGTACTATCTACAAAATTGCATTTTAGATTACTTTCTTATAATAGTAGCCTTTTATTTGAAAGGAAGCAAGGCATTGATTAGATAGATGTTGATATGTATGCATGGACTCTATGGGGTTTATTATAGACTATAGTGCTAGGTTTTTCTTTGAATGAATGAAACCAAATAACCCTGAAGGACTGCTTTATGTATGATGATGCAGGAATAAAATTTCGTGACATCTTGGTTCAAGTGGTGTTCTTGTAAGGTGGTTGGTATGTTGGTGATAATATAGTTCATCTCCTTAATGAGAATATATATTTACTTGGGGTTTTAAGGACAGTCTCATGGCTCATGTGTATTGAATTCCTCATGTGAATACAAAACTGGTAGATAATGAGATGGTTTAAGAAAGCCAAATTTAGAGGATAATAAGAAATCATAAACTCCTGATGCCTGCAAAAATCTCATCTCATAGCAGTAGCCAAAGCAGAAACAATGGAGAGACGCATATGAAAGCTTTATGGACAACATATTGCTCAGTTTTCTATGATGACTACAAAGAAAGGATGGACATTTTTAAGATGGATCAGTAAATATTAGGACAGATACAAAGCCTCTTCAAGACCTAATGGAAAAATAAACATGTTTCCACTATTAGTTAGGTTACCTTCTACATCCAAAGGACCTCCTCACTTGAAGGCTAGTCTTATGATAGGAAAACAAATTCCAATGTCGCCACTGAGGCTGATTTGGATATTTAGTGACTTCATGTCATTTGAAATCATGTTGTTTTCTAATGTTTCAGTTTCAGACATTACACATGTAAATAAATAAATAAGCTACTGAATCTCTACCGTTTTATTTGATTTTGGGTAGTGCAACTAAAGTCCATCTGAATGGCATGTTTTTTAATGTCTCTTTAGAAATTGTTTTTCTTTCGACTCATTTGTTATTCAAAATGCATGCATTCTGTTGGCTACATTTTGTCAAATCAATATAGAAGAAAGTTATGTTGTGTCATCTATCTTCTAATATAATGTTGGGACCAAGCTTACAAGAGATAATATTGTTTCTGGTGCATAGCTTCTTCACAAGAACCTCATAGTTACATTATTTCAGGGATGCAAATGCAGTTTTCATTCCTTAACAAGTGCATACAAACCCAATATTATATCAACATAGCCTTTCCTCTACCTGTTCATGCAATGAAGGAAAGTGCATACAATATAGATCCTATATCTAGTTTTGATCTTGCACATAATTGGGTAAGTTCTAGATCCTATATCTAGTTTTTCTCCTGCACATAATTGAGGAAGTTACATACACATTGCTTGGTGATAGCGGAGAACTACTTAAGGTTATCCTAGGTTATTCTAGAACAACCACAAATGGAGCAACATCACTTATGGAATACTCTACCTATGACCTAATAGGATAGTGACAGTCAATAACACTATCAATTTGTTCAATCAGAGAAATTAATTAAGGAATATATAATTCAAATGATATTGGACAAGCTGAGATGGTTGAAAACTTATCTATGAAATTGGCCATAAGAAAAGTACATGTGAATTACACATCACAAGAAAATTATAGATAATGTAATTATAAAACAATGATCTAGAGGATCAACCCACTTTTGAAAAATGAGAATAAACTATTCCAAGACATTGTAAATTGTGTATATATTTGCAATAAAAATTTAAGGCAGAGAAACTACTCCAAAACAATTGTAATTAGTGAATATATTCTAAATAACTAATCGACTATTAACTCTCCCAATGTCTTAACACCAACCAATCAATAACTCCACCCGTGATATACAAAGGCTTATATGCTATATAACATTGAAGATAAGGGAACCTCCAATGGTCTCTCCAAAAACATAAGAAAAACCTCAATTGACCACTCAAGAAAATGTAGGAAGGCTATGCACATTGAAAATAACTTTCATGATATAGATATGAGTGAAAATATGATCAATTTACATGTTGAAACTATTTTGGAAACCAGTCAACATGAATGAAAACAACATTTTATTCATGGCAAGATAGGATAATCAACCTTATTTCTAAATAACGCGAAGTATTGAATAAGCTAGGATTTATCATTCTAAAGCATCTATACACTTATCAATTAATTGATAAATACTTATAAATTGATGAATTTTAAGAGACAAGCTTGCTAACTTGTGAACTACATTATTTGTGTACCAGCCCAAAGCATTGTTTTATAAACAAGGGCAATAGATGCAAAGTAGCTAGTCCTTGTAGTAAGATTATGTGTTATAGTTTTAAGAACCAAATCAGAAAGTTGAGATCTAAGATTTGAAGATTGTTATCACTTTATTTGCACTATTTTACATTTCATCAAATGGAGTAAAAGTAATCAATTTGGTGCAATAGCAAGATATTGTTCACTCGAACTAGCAATCATTTACATGAAGAGCACATAAATCCAAATCTAGAGTATCAATATTAATGATGGAAATAAGAGGAGAAGCAATAGAGGCAAGGGTGGTTGTAGAGTTTTCTTCGATAGAATTTATTCCTATCATAGTTTTAGTTGATTGGATCTCAACCATGGAGCATGCATAAGCAAAGCTATGTAGAACAAAGGCAGAGATGATAACAACAATAGTAGTAGTAGAAGAAGTGAAGCTAAAAATACAAAAATTGGAACACAACCAACATTGGTGGGCTGAGTTAATGAGCTACAACATCAACAAAGAAAGCATATTTAGATTCAATTGGCTAAGATCAAGAGTTTTTGTGGGATGGTAGTGGCACACCAACTTGGGTTTTGTTCACAGACACCAGAAGAGGGAGAATGTAATGATGAGTAGAGTAAAATCATTATTGCCAGAGAATTTTCACAACATAGGTCCAAGGAGATAGCATTGGCCCAACAGTTGAAACAACAACACTCAACATCCAGGAGAAAGATGCTCACCCAGAGAGAGAGAGTAGAAACCATTATGTTGAACACCAACATTATGAACCCTCGGCTAGAGGAGCATCACAATGGGTTTCTTCTTATTTACGAGCAGAAGGCTATTCCAGCTTCAGTTCTAGTCGCAATCATCGTTGTCAGCAACAATTACATCATCCTTCTCTACCATCATCTGGGTCTAGGATTTTGCCCCTAATTAGGTCTATTTTTCCACAGAGGAATAAATCAGGCTCTCTTCATGATTCACCTTCATCCTCCTCTCTCTCAAGTGAAGGTATCACAGCTAATAGATCTCCTGTTGGTGACTGTGTTGGGAGTTTTCTGCATGAGCCATTGTCATTAGCACTGTCTAGGGAAGTAGTTGTAGCAAACAGAGCTGGTGCAAATACTGCAATTGTACATAAAAGAGAATCTCAAGAAGTTCCCACCCCATTTGAAGAACATGAGAGAGATTAAGAGGAAGGACCTAAAGGTGATATCCCAAGGAATAACAACATTCCTACATTGGGAATTTCTAATGTATCAGAGAGGGTTGAAACATTTGATTCTACCAATTTGTCACCCTGGTCTAATTCAATGAAATCATGTAGTTTGCATTGGCAACAATAGCAACAGCAACATCAGACGCAACAACAATGGATGCCATAAACATATTCCTCAACCTGGGTCATTCTTTTTAGCACCTGGATATTGTGGATCTCCTTCATCAATGGTTAGACCTGTGACAATAAGGACATCAATACCAGTTTTCTTAGCCCCTCCCCATCGAAGGTCTCATTCAGATTTCTTAAGCAATGACATCAATTTGGTACCTTCTCCACTCCAAACTGCACTGATAGTTCAAATTCAATTTGTTATCCCAGTTTTCTCTAGTTCACCTGTGTGGAGGAATTTACCACAAAACTCAGACCCAAGTTCCTTAGATAATGAAGACTCCACACTTCAATTTCTCAATCAACTTAGGCTTTGAAATTTATCTAAAATGAGTTGATCTGTTGATATTCTTCACATTCATTATGAAATTTTCCTCTCTTTGAGGTTGTTGTTGATATGAAATGGAAGTATATGTTACATATTCCGACTCTGCCTTTCCCTACAATGTTTTATTGGGTTACAAAGTTGAATGTTTATGCATTTTCTAGGCAGCGTATATCAGAGACCAGAGCTAGAGGGCTATTCCAATGAGCTGATATTTTGTATATGCATCTAGTAGTGTTGTTTGTCTTTATCATCAGGTTCTATCCGCCTAAATTGTTCACTATAAATTCAAGTTTTGAATGTGAATATGTCCATTTGTCTATTACATTGGATTTCTAAAGTTGTCATTGGAAATACAAATTTATTTGGTGGATGTTAAGAATAAATTCAAAAGAATTGAATATATGAAGGCTGCCAATAGAGAGGGAGAATAAAAGCCCAAGAAACCCAAAAGATCAAATTGGGAAAGGGTCTAGAGGGCACCAAGGAGGAAGCCCTAGGATAATATGTTGGAAATAATACTGAGAGGGGGGGTGAATCAGTTTTATCAAATCAATAAAACTTTTCAATTTCCATACTTAGATACATATACGCTACTTCAGTTAATGGAAATCGCGTGTACACGCAACTATGTCTAATGCAACTAGCGTATATCCAGAATACTTATGATTCAGTTAATCCATTAAATGTTGATCTTTAGTTAGTGCATCAGAACTTCATTAACCATATGAACAGTAAGCAGGTGCAGTAAAACAAAACAGATCATCACACACAAGAAGCACACATGAACACCATTATATAAGGTGGAAACCCAATGTGGGTGAAAACCACCTGCTGCAAGTCGTCTCTATCTTCCTTTAATAAGAAACTTCATTTTACAATATTTTTGTATTGGAGCAGTCTTATACCAGTACACAGGCTTCTACCTGTAGAAGGCTACAACCTTCTCTCGTTCTCCAAACTCTCCTAGAAGGGAGCTACAACCCCCTTAGCTCTTGTACTAGCCGATCCATTTACTAGTACGTAGGTGCCGGCCTACTAAAATGCTTCAACCTTTACTCATTCTCCAGCTGCTACTGGAAGGGAGCTACCACCCCCATAGCTCTTGTACTAGCTGATGTACTAGTACGTAGGTGCCAACCTACAGAAGGCTACAACCTTCTCTTTCTTCCTCCAAGTACCACGTTTCATCAATTTTCAGACTTGATACTCCTGAAGCACAACACCATAATCTGAAGGCCACGTTTCATCCAATTTCCATACTGGACCCATCAATATCATTGAAGCACAAAGTCAATCAATACTAGCATCATCAATCTCTGAATCACTGAAACATTGAAACCCTGTCAACAACATAGTCACCAGAACACAGAGCAGACAACAGAAATCTGCAATAACAATCAGACCCAACTGCAACTTCAAATATCATACTTCATAATGTATATGCTACTATAATGAACCAAACCCGCGTACATATCTATAAATATTCAATCATGACTTGCAGCTATTTCAAACTTAAGTTATACCTAGTTCGGAACATTACATGCGTCAATATACAGATCTAGAATAAGCATAATCAACCATATAGAGATAGTTCATTTCAAACCATTTGATCCCGATCTATCCTTAGATCTTGTTCTCCATCAACCGGTGAGATTCCTCCTTAGCTCAGATCAAGCAATGCATCATAAACCCATAACCTGCATACTGGATCTCATACTTCATTAGATATTCAAGACTTTTTCCATGCCTTTGCCTAATGATCTTCTTCTCCTTTTATGGTCTTAGGCCTTATTCAATACCATGGTCCAAAACCATTTAGAACCAATACCATGGACCCAATACTTGGGATCAACACATCTGACGAGAAACCATGGTCCAAAACCATAGGTTCAAATACCAAGGACTAAATACCACGGACCAAAAATAAGTTCTCCCACATGTACGCGCTTTTCCTTGCGTGAAAGTGCGTGTATACGCATACACGAATTTCAAATGTCTAACCCGCGTGTATACATGGCTTCGTCAAGGTGAACCTGCGTATATATCTTTTTCTTTCATTTTTGTAGTCTGATCATCAATTCTTTGCTACTGACCTGCTGCAATATAATCTGTCATCTTTGTGAGTTGTCATCAAGGACAACACTTGTCTCATAATGCCAACAATCTCCCCCTTTGGACATGATGGCAAAGCTAACTTGTCATACTGAGAACTATCATCCTGTCACATCTGATATCTCTTCTGTAGAACCATATAGTTATATATTGCTCTTCTATGGGTGGGTTGCCATCAAGTACAACACATGCATCATAATGCCAACAATCTCCCCCTTTGGACTTGATGGCAACAACACCAAATCACTCTCCCCCTTTGACATCAAGGGCAAAGGGCGGACCAAGATATTCTCTTTCCTTGATAAACATTCTGCTGTCCATACTCCCCCTGAGTAACTGCTCAAATCTCTGAATGTGCTCCCCCTTTGTATATGCCAAGGTGTACCAATCTGTCCATGCTCCCTCTGAGCACATTCTGAAAGCTCTGCTCTTGCTGATGTGTGTTGTTCATGCTCCCCCTGACTGTAAGTAAGGTCTGCAAAAAGATGTTCTACAAGAAAAACCATGACTCATACATCATAACTGACCTTCCTATCATCAAAGACTCTATACATACATCTATCACCCAACCAAGTGGGGATACATCAGAAATTTACATATGATAACCAAGTACATTACATCATTCATCCCAGGCATAGTGGGGAAACCAAACTAGGTCGTTACATGACCTTGATAATAATAAAAGATATACATGACATAGAGACGAAATATCTAGAGCAAGACTATGAAAGTCACCAATAACTAATATTAGCAGCACTATCCAGATCAGCAACCATGTTCTCCTTCTGCACCTGTTCCATCTGTGCCAGACTCTTCTCATCCTAAGTTTGGCCCACTAATTTCCTTCTAATCAACATATACGCGACTGTATCCACAGAAACAGGTGTATATACGCGGATCCTCCTCATGAAACTAGCGTACAACCACTTCTAGATCAGCAATCAACTCATCCTTTTGAACATCACCATAAAATCATTCCCATTATATCATATGTGTAAAACACCATAGTCATCTCATCATCAAGATCTGCATGACCATCCATGTAACATTACACGGGAATATCCCCTATCTGATAATAATCAATCAACATATGTGAGTATCAACCTATCATCATATCATATCTCCAACAATGCAACTCCATGTATCCAGCATATTGTATATAGCACTATGTATCTAGAGCTCAAGGCAAGACTTCTTGATATGATCAACAACAACAATCCTCATCCACATTAGCGCCAAGAATTGTAGGAAACCTGCATCATAACTGTATTATATGATCTTTATGCATATGATAGCAGCAACATATGAGTAACTCATCATCAACGTAAAGAAGATGTGTATTCAAGCTTTGTACTTCTCCTTATCCTTATGAAGATCACCATGTAAACACCATATATGCATCATCAGAGAATCAACCACAAATCTGATCTGATCATAAACTATGTAACCCCAAGAATCATATGAGATTTTGTCATGGATATAGCAAGATATATCATTTAGCCATATAAGTATCATCACCAAGGACTACTAACCATAATGCCAACAATGCATTATTCAAAACATAAAATCCCCCTGACCTTGAGCCATCTGTTTACTGTAAGATCCGATCATGCATATATCAGCAAGAAGTATCACGGCATCATCATCATCAATTTAGGATCAAAAACACTTCTAAACATCTTATGAGTATCAAGACATTTCCACACATCATTAGCAGATTGTAACCATTATCAAACAGAGCAAATAATAGACTAAATCATATCAAACCCTTTTTCTGAGCCTGTCCCTTCTGCTTTTCCTCAGACTGACATATACGCGACTGTGCAGTGTCTAACTCGCATATATACGCGACTTCCCTTTATGAAAATTGCGTATGAGATTTAGGACACTGAAGTTTTACACTTTCAGCTCCCCCTAAGTCTGTTATGTCTGTATATGGTGCTGTGCCACATCTTTCTGACTGTACTTCCTTCTTCTTCCATATCTTCAAGTGTGATGATGTTTTCTCCTTTTGGTGTGGTGCCCGTACCTTGTTCCTACATTCCTTTGCTATATTTCCAAGCTTGTTACATGCATAACATCTCATATGTTTCATATTCCTTCTATAGCAATCAACAGCTTTGTGACCAAACATGTTGCAAGAAAAACAATATCTCTTAAAGTACCTGGAACGTGATGTTAATTTTGTGTGATGGTCTTGAACCATTCTACTTCAGCATCTGGCTGCAACATGTCCAAGATTATGACATACATAACATTCAAAATTATTCATCAGAGGAGTAAAATATTTTCTTTGAAGAATTTCTTTCCTTGGCTGTTGATGGGGTTGTCCTCTCATCTCCTTGTTGATTATTTTTTATTTCACATTAGAGTTCCTTGCCTCTTCTTGTGAGCTAGATTCATCTTCAACAGATTCATAAAAACCAAGGCCAGTTTTGATAGTAGGATACCTTTTACTACTAAGAATATCATCCAATATCTTAGTACTATCTTGAAATCATAAGAGCTTATCCTTTTCTTCTAAATTATCTTTAAGAATATTTACCTCAACCTGATGTTGCTCCTCCTTTTCATGATACTGCTTCTTCATGTTTTCTTCAGCTTTTCTTCCTTCTTCCAACTGATGTCTTAGTTCAAGAACTTCGTTTTCTTGTTTTTCAAGAGCTTGGAGTAGTTCTTTATTCTGTTTCTTTGATTCTTCAAGATCTTCCTTTAGCGAGAGGATCGTAGCTTCAAGCCTTTCATAATAACTGGATCTATCTCTGAGTTTCTTGATTGTTGTGCTCCTTTCATTGACTTCATTTCTTAATGATGTCACTTCATCCTGCAACTTTTGACATTGAACTACCTTGTCCTTGAATACCTTCCTTACCTTGTTTCCTTCCTCTAGTTGAACTTTTAGTTTGGTAGCTTCTTCTTTGAAAGCACATTCCCTTTTGTTCAATAGATCTTGTTGATCTCTAATTTTGTCTGTAAGCCTTTTAAATTCTGCCTCTATTTGATATCTTTCTTGCTCACCCATAAGAGCAATTTCAGTTGTTTCGTTATCACTTTCATCATCTTCAAATGGATAGATAACTGTATCACCAGAGGATAACAAATTCATACCTGATAGTTCATCATCATTCTGAAGTGATTCTGAATCTAAAGTGCTTCTTCCACATATTCCCCAATCGATACTCCCACTGTCATAGCTCTTCTGAGATGTCTTCTTTTTCTTAGGTGCTTTCTTCTTAAGCTTCTTTCCCATTATTCCACGGATCTCCTTCAAGCGATCAAGCTTCTACCAAAGGACCTGCTCTGATACCAATTGTTGGAAATAATACTGAGAGGGGGGGTGAATCAGTATTATCAAATCAATAAAACTTTTCAATTTCCATACTTAGATACATATACGCTACTTCAGTTAATGGAACCCGCGTGTACACGCAACTGTGTCTAATGCAACTACCGTATATCCATAATACTTATGATTTAGTTAATCCATTAAATGTTGATCTTTAGTTAGTGCATCAGAACTTCATTAACCATATGAACAGTAAGAAGTGTAGTAAAACATAACAGATCATCACACACAAGAATCACACATGAACACCATGATATAAGGTGGAAACCCAATGTGGGTGAAAACCACCTGCTGCAAGTCATCTCTATCTTCCTTTAATAAGAAACTTCATTTTACAATATTTTTGTACTAGTGCAGTCTTATACCAGTACACAGGGTTCTACCTGCAGAAGGCTACAACCTTCTCTCATTCTCCAGACTCTCCTGCAAGGGAGCTACAACCCCCTTATCTCTTGTACTAGCCGATCCATTTACTAGTACGTAGGTTCTAGCCTACTGAAATGCTCCAACCTTTACTCATTTTCCAGCTGCTACTGGAAGGGAGCTACCACCCCCTTAGCTCTTGTGCTAGCTGATGTACTAGTACGTATGTGCCAACCTACAAAAGGCTACAACCTTCTCTTTCTTCCTCCAGGTACCACGTTTCATAAATTTTCAGACTAGATACTCCTGAAGCACAACACCATAATCTGAAGGCCATGTTTCATCCAATTTCCATACTAGACCCATCAATATCATTGAAGCACAAAATCAATCAATACTAGCATCATCAATCTCTGAATCACTGAAACACTGAAACCCTGTCAACAACACAATCACCAGAACACAAAGCAGACAACAAAACTCTGCAATAACAATCAGACCCAACTGCAACTTCAAATATCATACTTCATAATATATACGCTACTACAATGAACCAAACCAGTGTACATACGCGATTTCACCAAAGCCAACCCGCGTACAGATCTATAAATATTCAATCATTACTTGCAGCTATTTCAAACTTAAGTTATACCCAGTTCAGAACATTACATGCGTCAGTATACAGATCTAGAATAATCATAATCAACCATATAGAGATAGTTCATTTCAAACCATTTGATCTCGATCTATCCTTAGATCTTGTTCTCCATCAACCAGTGAGATTCCTCCTTAGCTCAAATCAAGCAATGCATCATAAACCCATAACCTGCATACTGGATCTCATACTTCATTAGATATTCAAGACTTTTTCCATGCCTTTGCCTAATGATCTTCTTCTCCTTTTATAGTCTTAGGCCTTATTCAATACCATGGTCCAAAACCATTTAGAACCAATACCATGGACCTAATACTTGGGATCAACACATCTGACGAGATACCATGGTCCAAAACCATAGGTTCAAATACCAAGGACTAAATACCACGGACCAAAAATAAGTTCTCCCACATGTACGCACTTTTCCTTACGTGAAAGTGCGTGTATACACATACGCGACTTTCTAACGTCTAACCCGCGTGTATACGCAGCTTCGTCAATTTGAACCTGCGTATATATATTTTTCTTTCATTTTTGTAGTCTGATCATCAATTCTTTGCTACTGACCTGCTGCACTATAATCTGTCATCTTTGTGAGTTACCATCAAGGACAACACTTGTCTCATAATGCCAACAATCTCCCCCTTTGGACTTGATGGAAAAGCTAACTTGTCATACTGATAACTATCATCCTGTCACATCTTATATCTCTTCTGTAGAACCATCTAGTTATATATTGTTCTTCTATGGGTGGGTTGCCATCAAGTACAACACATGCATCATAATGCCAACATAATAATGTCATTAACCCTAATCTATTATATCATCCAATTTTGAAAAGAAGTATGTGATGAGCTTTCTAATGTCCACTTGCCTAATAAATCTGGTAGATATGCTCATAATGATTCTTGTGACCAAAATCATTTAGAAGGTAAAAATAACAAGTAGTGAACCTAGAATTAATAATGTAGAAATATCCATCTCTTAGAGCCTATGGTAAAGGTTAAGTATCTCATGAAGGAGAAGGAAAATACATCTATTGCCTTGTATTGTAAACAAATATTTGAGCGATAAGAAATTTGATATCAATATTCGAGTATTGGAGCAAAGAGGAAGATGTAACATGCCATTTATTTATGATACTTTGGCTAGCAAGATGTATGTAGAATTGGATTGCCATAAGGATATCTGTTTTGGCTTGAGTGGGAGTCTGCCATGCAACAAATCTTGTGCAACATGGTCATAACATGGAAAATCATGGAAGTGCAGAGGGGCCAAAAGTGTGAGATATTTTTCCTTGCATGAATATACTTGGAGAGCATAGTAATGAGTACTCTCTCAAGTAGTTCCAACATGTTTCACTTAGGCACATATTCCAAGTTTCACAATTGTAAAAGAGAGAATGTGTCACTAAGGTATGGAAGAGGAAGATCTAAGCCCAAATATCTTGGAAGTCGATCTGGAAACATTTCTTCTCTAGTGATTATGATCCTTTATATCCTCTACTCCACCTTGATTTTGTTGTTGGGATTACACTGAAGGATGGGTCATGTGATACTACTCCAATGTAAGTGTAGGATGTCGCCATTTCTACCTCCTATTATTTATAGGTGAGAGTAGTATTTAATGCCTCCTGAAAGCTAGAATATTTGATTTTGCAAGGTTGACCTGAAGGCCATAACTATCATAGAATGAGCTCAAGGTGTCTAGATGCTTTTGGAGTCTTGTGATTATGCAGGATCATATTTACATCAACTATCATATTTACTTAAAAGATCACAATACTTACAAGACTCCAAAAGCATCTAGACACCTTGATCTCATTCTGTGATAGTTATGGCCTTCAAGTCAACCTTGCAAAATAAAATATTCTAGCTTTCAACATGTCTGAGAAGGAGGAATCTAATACTACTCTCACCTATAAATAATAGGAGGTAGAAATGGTGACATCCAGCACTTACACTGGAGTAGTATCCTCTGGACCATCCTTCAGTGTAATCCCAATAACAAATTAAGGTGGAGTAGAGGATACAAAGGATCAGAAACTCTATAGAAAAAATGTTTCCAGATCGACTTCCAATATATTTGGGCTTATATCTTCCTCTTCCATACCTTGGTGATGTCTTTTCTCTTTTACAATTATGAATCTTGGAACCTGTGCCTAAGTGAGACATGATGGAACTACTTGACAGAGTACTCATTAATATGCTCTCAGAGTATATTCATGCATGGAAAACTATCTCACACTTTTTGCCCCTCTGCACTTCCATGATTTTCCATGTTATGACCATTTTGCACAAGAATTGTTGCATGTCAGACTCCCACTCAAGCCAAAACAGATATCAGAGTGTTGGTTCCATGAATCCCCAAATTAGATACAGATTTGAATCCAAATCAACTGAGATTAATCCAAGATTCATACGGATGACGAACATTAATGTCACCACACAATAATAAATGGATTACAATGGCTTTTCTTGGATTACTCAATAATGAACAAATTACTTAACAACAAAGGTTATTCCAACTGTTACAACTATTATAAACTTTAATGCATACACCATTTTTTATTTATTTCTACATATCTCTTTCCAACATAGTTGGTGTATGAAATCAAGCTAGGTAGACACTTGACTCATAACTAACTCGAGCTCCCACCTATGGGGTTACCTCAATGAGTGAGCACTTGGGAAAAGAAGTAAAAGGAAGGGTTTTCTTTCACAATTTCTAAAAGGAATTTATATTAAGTATTTAATGGATTTTCTCAAGTTTCTCAAAAATGAAGGGATTACTGAGCCACCAAAGGTTATTTCAATAGTTACAGCTACTATAAACTTTAATTTGTATGCTCTTTAATGGATTTCTCAAGTTACTCGACCAACATAGGGTCTTCCAAAGTTACACTCTTAAATATATTAATGGTAAAGTTAATTAATATCTAACTTGAAAACAAGTTTTATATAGATATATATATATATATATATATATATATATATATATATATATATATATATATATATATATATATATATATATATAGATATAGTTGAGTTAATATGTAAAGAATATAATATCAATATTTAAAAGCCATTTTGCGTGTCTAAAATTGAGTTGTAGTGATGTTTTGTGTGGGATGGATTTTAGCAATGTATTTTTATGATTGATGTAGACAAACCAAACTACAACAAGGATTTTTCTTGTTGTCTTGGATGTTGAGAATCCAGAATTCAAAAAGAAACTTGACAGGGTGGTAGATATCAACCAACAAATAATAACAATTGGAGAAAGCCAAGCTCTTGGATTTGTGAATAATCTCCAAATAATTCCTCTTATAGCTGCTTTGGTGTCAGAATTAATAACAACTTATTTGATGCCACCCATGGATTCTGGTTCTTTGGATTACATTGATTTTGAGCCACATGTTGTGTACTAGATGCATTTCATACATGCATAACTGCAGGGTTGCACTATATCGTCGAGAATGGAGCTTTGTGACTCTATGCCTTTCTTTGTAGTTGTTTGACTTTTTAGATGTCCTACCATTTTCTAGAAAAGCATCCATATTCTAGCAGAAGATTGTCTTTACTTATGCACATGCTATATGCAATGTTGGAGTTCTGTAATCTGAAGTTCTCAACAATAGAAAGTCCCTTTGTCTTGTTAATAAACAAAATATTTAGACTCAATATATGTTTTTATGCCATTATTTGTGCAAACATTAATCTCACATAGCTTGATAGAAGTGGTAGAGAAAAGATTAATCCCTCCTACCTTGACAAAAGTGGTGGTCAATATCAACACATACAAGAAATTTTAGTGGAATATTATCAAAACTGATAGAGGGATATGCAAGCGTGTATAGTAAGAACCTTGACAAACACGTCGATTGAATCTTGCAACATTGTTTTGAAGAAGAACAAATTATGTTTCTTTTTTCCAAACATGTAAGTTAGTATATTATAATTTAATGAATATGTTTTCCTATTATCATGTATGGTTTTATACTTTATCAAAAAATTCGCCAAGACTTCACAATGTTTCATAACTTAAAAGAATCACCAAGACTTTACAAAATTTTAATTTTTATTATTTAGTGAAAAATTCGCTAATATCTTACAAGTTTTTATAGTTCGGTGAAAGATTCGCCATGATTTTACAAGATAATATAATTTGGTGAGAGATTCGCCAAAAAATTATATATACATATTATATTATTGATAAAAACGCCTTCCATTTTTCCTATGTATCATGGATATTTGCCCATTTATTATACATATAAATTTAGGGGGGTTCTTAAAATTTTCCCTGACCCAATGGTGTGCGGATGTGGATGTGCTTCCATCGGTAGGCCCAAACTCTTCATGACCTCTGTTGAAATGAGGTTCTTTTGGCTCTTGCTGTCGGTAATGAATAGTAGTGGAGAACCTTTCACCCACATCCGTGAGTGGAAGAGGTGTTCCCCCTCCTCTGGATCTGCAGGCTCATTCTTCTGGATCTTGTTGGTGGCCACGGTGGCACTGGGCACCACATCAATGATATGCTTCCCTTTTTCATTTCCCTTGTCAGGTTCTAACTCAGATTCAGAACATGCGTCTAATTCAGAAGAATTCAGCTCAACCACCAGTGACTGCTTGGCCCGACACTCACTTGTGTTGTTAGTGGATCTCTTATGGAACTCACACCATTTTCCTGTGTCCTTCTTTGTCTTCATGGTGTTGTTCTTTGCTTGTGGCTTCAGCGGGTTGTCCTAGGTCACCCCAACTTGGCTTTGGCCTTTTCTCTATGGTTTGGGGGCACCTTTTCCTTGCTTCAGATTCTTAGATCCAAAGTCTCACTTCTTTTGTTTAAACTTCTATTCAACCTTAACAATGTATCGGTATGTTGTGTCATGCGAGGAGATATCCAGGAACTCCATCTGATTCTGGATGTACTTGTGTAGACAAACGCAATACTTGAGTACCAAATGCCACTCAGAATCCTTGATAACCAACTTCACGTAGAGGGTATGGAAAACATTTGTGAACTCTGGCACATCTTGGTCCCTTCCCTGTCATAGTGTGGTCCACTTTATGTCTTTATCTTCATAGCTCCCAACAGGGTAATATTGTTCCTTGATTACGTCTTGGAAAGAATCCCAAGCGGGTGCGGCTGAAAACAATGAGGATTCCCTCTCATCCTTTTGTTTACAGTAGGTTTCCCACCTGTCCTTGACGTGTGGGGTGGCTTTGAGAAGTGCAAAAGTAATCTTTTCCCGATTGGAAAATTCATGAACTAAAAAATATTCTTCCAACGGATTCAACCATTTATCTATGGCGTCTGCATCTATCTGACCCTCAAATACAGGAATATCGAATTTAACTTGTACCTTAAAAGGAGTGGCGCCTCAAGAGTGCCTGCTGGATGAAGATGTGTCTCTTGTGGGTAGTCGTCGAAGGATCTGGGCAAAGTTATCCATCATTGTGTTCCTTTGTTGCTCTAGGGCTTCCTCGAGCAATATTTTGAAAGGATCTCCTACCCCCTCATCTTTCTTTTCTTCAGCCATGGGAGGCCGTTGGGGTTTGCGAGGTTGATTTTGCAAAGGTTCAACCAGGTCGAGCCTTAACTCCTTATACCCTGACCTCGTTGGGGACATGCAAAGAAAAAAAAAAGAGTATACTACTCTGATACCACTGATACAAACTTAAATATGAACGCAAAAAATTACACATATAACCATAAATATAGAAATGCAGCAGAAATAACACTTCATTTCACTAATATCAGAATACTGAAATATGCTTACAAATAGAATGGAAATAAACTAGCTCGAGTGATGGTAGCTTATCTCTGCCTAAACATCCAAAAACCTAAGCCTAGGAGATGAAACGCCAAAATTGTGGGCCCCGTTTGGGTAAATTGGTACATCAACTTCCCAGGGTCGTAAATTTTGCATACGATCTCCGTTTGGCTATCATAATTATTCGTTTTGAAGATCTCAAAGAGGAGGCCAAAAACAAATTGGAAATCTTGTTTGGGACAATTTTGGTCTCTCCGTTTTCCCTAAAAATGTCATTTAGGGCCTCAAAATGGCTCCGGAATTTTAGGACCCAAAAAACTGCCAAAAATAGTAAATTGTGCTACAATTAAGGAAATCGAAAAAAATGAAACAGACAGTGTTGGGGGTCCAAGTGGAATAGGTGGGTGGCCACCAATATCCACTTGGATCAGTTAAGAAGTTCTACCATTGGCCGAATTTGAAGAAAGAGGTGGCAGAGTTTGTTGCGAGATGTTTGGATTGTCAACATGTAAAAGCATAATTTAAGCATCCAGGTGGTTTATTGCAGCTGATTCTGATTCCAAAGTGGAAATGAGAGGATTCCATAGTGAAATGGGAGGTCATTTCCATGGATTTCATTACAGGTTTGCCAAGAACATGTAGACTACATGATTCTATTATGGTTGTGCTTAACAGGTTGACAAAGGTAGCACACTTCATCTGTTATGCAACCAGCTCACAAATATATAGATCAACGACTTAAAAATTATCCTCTTCGGGGAGGGGGCTCCTTTACATTACATAAATGAACAATTCTTGTATGCTTCAAATGACAAAACCTCCTTTCTATATATAGGAGTCTAAGGGGTCACAATATAATCAGAGCCGACATAACAATAATAATGTAAGGGCACAACAATAACAATTGTGGGCTTCTAATGGGCACAATAATAACAATATGGGGACTACATGGGCACACCAATAACAATAAGGGGCTACATTGACAATAACAATGAGGGAATACACTAGTATTATAGGGACCTAATGAGCCCCTCCTTCAAAAAAGTGTTGTACTCAACGCTTGAGTATTTTTGGATGCTTCTGTATAAAATTTTCATGCTCCCATGTGGAATCTTCATCGGTTAAGTTCTTCCACTTGAGGAGATACTCTAAAATTGATCGATTTCATAGTTGTTGAGTTCTTGTTTCCGTGACTGCTTCACATTCCAATATGATTTTTCCTTCCTCATTAAGTTCTGTAAATTGTTTGAATTGGGAGTTTGTCATCTATAACCTTCTTTAAGCATGAAACATGGAAAACTGGGTGCACTCGGGAAGATGCATGAAGCTCCAATTTTTATGCCATAGTACCATTCTTTTGCAACACCTTGTAAGGAACATAATACTTTGGTGATAATTTATTATCCTTCTTACCTTGCTTGAGGGACATTTGTTTGTATGGTTGTAGCCATAAAAATACCCAGTCACCTACATCATAACTTCTTTCGTTGCGATGTTGATCTGCCTGTTGTTTCATTCTATTTTGTGCCAAAGTGAGGTTATACTTTAAGAGTTGGAGAACATGTTGTTGATTCTCGATGTGATCTTCCATTACTTGAACCTTAGAATTTTCTCTTAAATATGATGTGATGGATGGTGGATGACATCCTGAACAAAGATCCAACTTGGTGAAGTAAATTGCTCCATGTAATTCATCCAATAATTCATCAATGACAGGAAGGGGAAATTCATCTTTAATAGTGAGCTTGTTGATCTCCCTATAATCTGGACACATGTGCCATGATCCATCCTTCTTGTGCACTAATACTACTGGAGCAGAGAAAGAACTTTAACTAGGTTGAATTATACCTGCTTCTAGCATTTATGTAACCATACGTTCAATTTCACTCTTTTGGGCATAGGGATATCTGTAAGGCCTGATGTTTGGAGGAACACTTGTTGGATTCAAATGAATAACATGATCATGTTCACCTTGGAATGATTGTCCAAGACTTTTTGGAGATATCGAGAAATAAATGATTTTGATGTTTGAACCTCTAGTGAACATAATTGTGCAACTACGCCCTGTTTTTCTTTCTTTAGAATCTCTTTCATGTCATTAGAGTTGATTATCTTTCTTGGTTTCCCTATGATACCCCTTAATTCAACTTCCTTTCCTTCCCAAACAAAATTCAAGAAAATTTCTTGAAAATTAAAATTTATCATACCCAAATATTGTAACCATTGGAATCCTAGTACAACATCAACACCACCCATTGGAATGTAAAGCATTGGAATATTCAATACATATTCTCTCATGGATAACTCAATATTATGGCACTTTCCAGAGCAATTTAGGGTTC
The DNA here is from genome assembly GCA_031772625.1 of Pinus tabuliformis. Classification (NCBI taxonomy): domain Eukaryota; kingdom Viridiplantae; phylum Streptophyta; class Pinopsida; order Pinales; family Pinaceae; genus Pinus; species Pinus tabuliformis. Next base: position 511,547,103 of record CM062813.1, read on the forward strand.
CTCCATTTGCAACCATCACTTGACACTCTAGTGCTAGATATAGGAAGCAATTCAATTTGTTGGCTATCTTATAATGAATAAAATTATGGGTACTACCCGAATCAATCAATACTATTACCTTTTTCTTCTTGATATGTCCTTCTATCTTGAGACTTTGAGGAGTGGTAATTCCTTCCAACGCATTAAAAGAAACAGTCAGATTCATTTCTTCTTTCTCTAGGGTTGGTTCCTGGTGTATATCCTCTTCTTTTAACATTTATTGTTCCTTTTCTTCCTCCTCTTCACAATCTATGTAAATTAATTTCTTCTCAGCACACTTACGACCTTTAGTGTATTTGCTATCACAACTGTAACAAGGCCCTTTTTCTCTTTTTTCTTCCAATTGTTGTGGTGTCAACCTTGTAGGTTGTGGAAATCTAAGAGCAACAACACTTCCATCTATAGAGTTGTGAGTGGTAGGCTTCCTTGTTTCCATAATTTTTCTTTCGATTTTTCTTGCCATCTTGAATACCTTCTCCAATGAATCAAGTTCCCAAAGGTAAAGGAGAACCTCATGTTGGATGTTATACTTTAAAGTTCCTATGAAAACATCAATTATATGCTCCTCTGGAATATCATTTACCCTTATATTCAATTTTTGGAAGTCCTGAATGTGTTTTGTCATTGAACCCTTTTGTTTGAGATTTATCAATTGGCTAAAGAAGGTGTTTCTCTTTGTATCCTCATAATGTGTTATCATTTCCTTCATAAAAATTGACCAAGTGACAAGTGGTTTACGAGAACAAAGCCATTGATACCATACAAAATGATTGGGTTCTAAATATAAAGTTGCAATGCATACCTTTTGTGTGTGTTGCACATTATGAAGATAAAATATTGCTCCATTTGTAGTATCCATGTTATTGGATCCTTGCCATCAAACTTCCTCATATCGATCTTTGGAATATGTTGGGTCTTCAATCCAATGTTATATTCTATGAAATCATGATTAACATTTCTTTTGTTCTCATCATGAGTTTCATCTAATACTTTGTCGCCATTACGAAGCATTTCTTGTAGTAACTTTGTCAAACCTTCCTTCAAACCTTCCACAATTGCTTTTAAACCATTCTTCAAATCTTCCAAGTTGCCTTTCATTGTTGCTTTTATACCATCCTTCAAATCTTCCATGTACGTTTTTAATCTATTCTTCAAAACGTCCATCTTAGCTTCCATTTCATTTTTGGTTACTCTTTGTGATAGCGAATTTTGTTGCACTTGGTCTTGTAATTTTGATATATCATGTTGCATTTCTTCCTCTTCATCATGCGTCATAGTAGAGATTTATAGTTTCTTACTATGTGTTTCTATTTTCTTTCTTCGAGGCATTTTGAAATCAAACAATTATATCTATGCTTCATTATGCCCTTTGAATCACTTCAAACTTATTTTTCAAACAAAAGTTATGAAATTTAAAAAAAAAAACACCTTTTCCTTTCTTTTAGAAGCTCAAGCTTGAAAGGATTGTAACTCTATAATTTTGGATCTCCAAGTTCTGAAATTTCTTCCTATGGTAGCTCTATGAGTCCTATTTCCAACCCCACAAGTCTGGTCGAGATTGGATTCTTCAAGAAAGAGTTATGCCAACTATCCCACAATGACCTGATTATGGACTAGTTCAGTGGAGCGAAGCTGTACATGATGTCACATGTCACTGTTTCAGCCTTCGGCCCTAAAATTATTACATGAACAACTCGATTCCATGAAATTTCAACGACCTTTTATAGAATTCAAATCCGATTTCTGAAATTAAAGTTATGAGGATTTTCCCTAGGTCACTTGTTTGAGATAGAATTATGGAGCCCGCAAAAACCCTAACTTCCTCAGAGAATATATCCGAAAATATAGCGAAACAAGATTTGAAATTTTTACATGGAGTTCTCTGATATTTCAGATCCACGTGGTAAAATTGTTGGCTTCTAAAGCCTTGTAGAAACAAATTTATGGCAAAAATTCCAAAATGGCATGTTTGAAGAAGCGAAACCCTAGAATCCAAAGCTCTGATGCTAAATGTTATGCAACCAATGCACAAATAGATAGATCAACAACTTATAAATTATCCTCTTCGAGGGGGAAGCCTCCTTTACATTAAATAAATGAAAATTTTTGGATGATTCAAATGAAAAATCCTCCTTTATATATATATATGAGTCGAAGGGGTCACAATATAATCAAAGTCGACATAACAATAATAATGTAAAGGCACAACAATAACAATAATGGGCTTCTATGGGGCACAATAATAACAATATGGGGACTACATGGGTACAACAATAACAATAAGGGGGCAACATTGACAATAAAAATGATGGAATACACTAGTATTATAGGGACCTAACATCATCCTAGTGAAGTCTACGAATTCAACTAGTGAGGTAGCACATGTTTTTATCAAGGAGATAGTGAGATTGTATGGTATCCCTAGGAAGATTGTATCATAAAGAGATGCTAAGTTCACTTCCAGGTTTTGGAAAAATTTATTTGTAGGTTTGGGTACAAAGTTGGCCTTTAGTACAACTTATCATCCATAGATATATGGACAAAAATAGAAGGTCAATAGGATTTTGGAGGACATGTTGAGAATGTATGTTATACATCAACAATGAAAGTGGGGAGAGTATTTTCCAATGGTGGAGTTTGCGTATAATAATGGGTATCAGGAATATTTGAAGATGATTCCATTTGAGGCACTTTATGGGTAGAGTTGTAATACTCCTATTAGTTGGAGTGATCCAGTGAACAAGATACTGATTGGACCGAACATGTTGCCAAAGATGGAACAACAAATGCAGGTAATCAAGAAGAATCTAAAGGTAGCATAGTACAAACATAAGATCTATGTAGATCAGCATAGGTGTTTAAGGAGTTTCAGTTTGGGGAACAAGTGTACTTGCACATAAAGCCCAAGAAGATCTCCTTGAGGATTGGATCATGTGCCAAGATGACACCTCGGTATTGCGAGCCTTTCAAGATTCTTGAGAGGATTGGACCAGTAGCCTACCGACTGGCACTACCTCTGACAATGAAAGTCCATGATGTTTTCCATGTGCCGTTGCTTAAGAAGTATGTGAAAGATGTTGATCATGTGATTGATTAGTTTGTAATGTAGGTGGAGCTAGAAGGATAATTCTAGACGGAACCTCAGTACATTTTGCAGCGAAAGATGCTCATGCTCCGGAATCAAGCAATCGACCAAGTTAAAGTGCAGTAGAAGCACTTTGGACCCAATAAAACTACATGGGAGATGGTTGATCAGATATGGGTTATGTATCCTTCTCTATTTTGTTGGTTGAATGGATGTCTTTTGATATATGTTTTGATGTTGTGTTTTGGTTATATCTATATATACATATTTATCTAAATACTACATCGAGCTATGTTATACAGCTCCAATAAGCGATACGGTGTTCATGATATGTTGGATATGTTTTCTGTAGATGGATATGATGTAAATGTTGCAATGAGCTATGTTATAAAGCTCCATGGGAAGCATGTTTTTTTTTTTGTTTATAAGTGTCATTGAACACCGAGGATGGTGTCCCCCGAAGGGGGAGGGGTTTGTAACAATGCTTGGTTGATTTCCCATGTAAATAAATAAAAATAAGAGCAAGGTCATGGGACATGTATTCCAAGTTGAATGTTAGAAAAATACATAGTGATGGGGATCGCTGGTGATTAATTAATGGCTATGGAAATTGGCAAAGGCTTTGGAAAGACAAAGAGGCAATAATTGGCATTTATTTATGAAAATAATGGAAACTAGGAGAAAAGGAAGGTGAAAGGTCACAAACTTGCATGTGAGAAAAAATGAAGAAAATAGAGGCCTCAATGATAAAAAGGCTTTTGAGGACCAGTTCACATCTTTTGTCAGTTTTAACCTTTCATCATTTTTAGCTTGGAGCTCTCTTTCTATTCTCTCTCTCTCAGACTCTTGCACACTTAGAGAAATATTGGAGCATTGTTGGAGCATGCTTGGGGCACTCTAGTTTTTATTGGATTTGGAGAAATAAGACAAAGGAAAAGCAAAAAAGCACAAGGGGATATCGAGATTAGCAACTACAATGAAATTACTTTGCAGGTAATGAGTTGCACGTATGATTTCCTTACTAGTTTTGACATGCCTGGTATATGCATGTGGTTATTTGGTTATGATCTATTATTGGCATTGAGGATATCCTGGATTCACAATGGTTTTGCCTAGCCTTTCCATTTCCTAAATATCCATGGTGTTGTGGGTTTTTCCACTTGTTTCTTTTGATTGGTGCTCAGGTTCCTTATGGTTGTGGGTTGAGTTACTAGTTCCTAGAGCTATTGGTTGGAACAAATGCTTTAGAGCCCTGGAACAACTTGGGTTGAGTTACTAGTCCTGGATCCTTAGTTGGACAAACGCTCTAAAGCCCTGGAAGGTTGTGGGTTGATTTATTAGTTCTTGGAGTTGTGGTTGGGAAAAATGTTATGGAGCACTAAATAGATTGAGTAGAGACCGATCTAGTTGGTGTTAGTGATGTTTGACCATGAGGTGGAATCACTAGTTGAGGGTTGAGGTGGTTTGGCCTCTGGAAACCCTGGTTTGGTTTTGATTGGTTTATTCCATGAGATCCCACACTCATGCTTGGAATATGGCACGAGGGTGATTGGCTGAGAGAGAGATTTGGTTCAACCCAATCTATGGTCAAGTGGTAAGTCCTGTTAGAGTCGGTCTGGTCATCCCTCCGTCAGAGATCAAAACTCTTTTTGCATTTCATGTTTAGGTGTCTCATCGCTTTCGATCACTTGCATTTCGCTAGGGGCATGCCATTGTCTGACAGAAGGGTTTGGTGTTCTTGTTTCCCTCCTGCTTGTACCTGCCCAGGCTAGTCAAAATTTCTCTATGTTCATCAAAGTTCATTTCAGTCATTCATAGTCATTATGATATTTTGGTTAAAAAGAGTTATTTTAAGAGTCTAGGTCTAGTGGTTGGTCTTCAAACATGTCAAATAATGCCCGCAGGCCATGAGGATCATCAAACACATGTGAGGACATTTCTTGTTCAAAACTCTGTTTTGAGTAAGAAATTGTCGAATTCATTTTTTGTAATATTTTTCTGCCATGGAGTTTTCAAAGCAGGCTCTGGTTTTCCTTTGCCAAACATCAATGCCTATATCCCTGCAAAAAATCAACCAATTTCATCATTTTGAGTCCAGAAAATCAATGAGAAAGCCAAAGGACAGAGTTTCATTAAATGACAAAGTGCCATAGTCAAAAACATTATGAAGGGAGTTTTTTGAAGAAGTAAAACTTTAAATCATCTCTTGTCAAGATATTTCAAAACTATTTATCCCTTTGCAACAAGTGTCTTTCATAATCCAAGGGAGAAATTGTGTTTTGAAAGTGCAAGAGCAAAACAGTGAGTGGAAGAGGCCGATTGTGTGACTTGGAGGCAGCGCGGCGCATATAGCAGGTGGCACGATGCACATAGAGCGCATGGCGCACTGGGAGTTTTCACCCAGTGTAATTTATAACAGGCGCGGCACATATAAAGAGCGCGGCGCATTGGGTTTTGAGCGCGGCGCATATAAAGAGTGCGGTGCACTAGGTTTTGAGCGCGGCGCATATAGCCTCAAGCCCGAAACTTGCTTGGAATTTCACCAATTCACCCATACCTTGCATGAATTTGCCAGGTAGGCCCTCATTCTTGCTGTTGCTTTGAATTTGGTGATAGGTGTGAGTGGTTTGTGGGTGGTGGCATTTGAAACAAAATCTAAATCCTCCCTTTAAAATACATTCAAAGGAAATTTGTTGTGGGGTCTTGACTTATTGATTGGTCACCAAGGACTCTCCCCTTTCCCCATTTCCCTTTTGTTTCCTCATTTCCTACCCCCCCCCCCCCCCATCAAGCTCATCAATCCAACATTGCATTCAAATCCCAAAACTACTAAACCCCTATTCCCTATCCCTCCACTCATTGGTCAATGTAAACCCCAAAACCCTACCTTATAAAATCCCCAAACCCTCCTACATATCCTTGAACAAAATTTCCCCCCATAACCCCTATTCCCATCATATTATTCCCCTTCCTAACACTCCATTTTTACATTGTTCCCCTTGGAGGCAGATATCATAACAGCACCTAGTTTCACTACCATAATCAAAGGATGACAAATTTTTGGGCACAACACAGGTTTTTTCTCCTTGTGCGTTGTGCCACTGGCGCGGCGCTTAGGATTGGGAGCTCCAAATCACAAATGGTTTGCATTTTTGGATTCAACATGAAAAATCATGCCTGCTGGTGCATGGACAAAAATTTTGGGTAATTTTTGAGTCCCCAGGAGGTCAAAAACACCCTAAAAATGACCTCTCTGCCCCTAATTTCACACACAGAAAGCAGTCTTGGGAGATTGAGGTTTTGGAGGGGCAAATGGGCACCAAATTCAGAAATTACACTTGGGTTGGAAAGTAGATAGGTAGGGCTTTCCAACAAGAACACTTGGGCTTAATTTGGACTTCATAAAGTGCCTCAAAATCAGCACCAAAGTAGTGCGGCGCATATAGAAATTGGCGTGGCGCACAGAGGTTTTTGGCCCAATTTTTCACCTTCCAGCTCAGAAATTCGGCCAGTTTGACTAGTTTTGCTTTGTGATGTTATTTTTGACTTATCTTGATGTAATTGAGTAAACATGATGTAATTTTGGCACTTAGTTACTTGTTCTAGAAGATTCATTCACCAAAGAGTGAAAATTTAATGAATGAATCAATTTCCTACCTTATAGAGGCAAGTTGTTTTGACTGCCTAGATTTTAGTGTTTTGTTTAGAATTGGTTGAAACAACTCCTAGAAGGATGACCTCGACCCCTAGAGGCAAGGGAAGAGGTTGGCTTGTCTATATTATGTAATTTCTAAGTCATTTTCACGGTTGGACTCTTGGGAAAAGCTGGGCACTCTATTGTACATTCACTTCTGCATTTTTGGCTAAGGAAAGACCAGGGTTTTGCAGCATTGTTTGGGATCCATGTGGTTTTATGTTTTGATGGTGTGCCTCTCTGAGTAATTGTAAGTTTATCTAGTGTTATGTGTATCATTTTCTTGTTTCTTCTTCTGAATTTGAAACAAATGAGTGATTAAGGTGGAATCCATAACTATTATGCTCTGCCTTTGAATTTGTTTAAATTTTCATGTTTTCTTCAGTTTAAGGAGAATCCTTGAGACTCTCTTGCTCTCCTTAGCTCCTCACCTATCTGATCTACCCATCTCACTTGCTTTAAAGCATCAAAACGATTGCCTTCCTTGCCCCAATCAGACCTCTGCAGAAACTGTGCCTCATCCCCGAGCCCAAAATTGCCTTTCCCATTTTTTTAACAAAACCCTCAAAAATTCAAATCAAATCCTTTGCACTTAATACCTAGCATAAAATCAATTACTAAATCAGTAATCTCGAGCCCCATCGCTTGTGTTTTGCCGAGATCGACCCGGAGAGAGCCCTCTCCTGTCCTTGTAGGGCTAGCTACGAGGCTGAGCATGGTTTGATGTGGACCTAGAACCTTGTCTTTTCAGCCTGAGACAAATCTAGGCTCTAACATAGTGGCGACCATACTGGGGAGATATGGTTTGCTTGTTGATGTCATTGGTTTTCTAAGCTACAGATGGAGCCTGAAGTTATGCCAGGTAGCCTTCGAAACGCTTTTGCTTTGCATTAGCGCAAGTAGATAAACGTTGCTTCAGTTAATCTCCGGTATAGTTTGTAATCGTGACACTTGATTTGCGAATCACCCCAGTACTTTTGAGAATTCTAAGCTTTGGATGATAGGCTTAGAGTTTGACAGGCTGATCAAGTTGTTCTTGTTCCTTTGATTTATTTAAAATAACACGTTGGCTTCAAAGAGATATACAAGAGCTAATCCAGATCCGAATCCTCCTCCTTTCTACGAGAATCCTAATCTAATTTCAAGAATTGTTCGCCAAGAGAGCTCTGTCACTCCCATGTTTAGATCTTGCTCATGCCCGACAATTTTTGAGTATCTTGAAGAGCTTGATTTTGATGAAAAGTTTGAATTGTCATTATTTTAAACCAAGTCTGAAAACGCTCTTGAGTCTATCGTCCCAAATCCGTATTTTCTTGCTGCTCTAAACATTGAAAAATCGAATAAGTCTATTGAAAATTTCATTCTAAGGAAACTCCAAACTGATATTGAGGCTGCAAATATAATTGATTTTCTAGAAGCTGCATCTTCAACTCTTGGAACTATTTAAACCCCATCTAGCTCAAGGGTTCCAACAGAACCGCCTTTCATTCCCACCCTTCCTCCGCAGCCTAACATTGTTGATCAAAATTCTATTGTAAATTCACCTCCATCTACTCCTTCTACATCTATAATTGTTTCACCTCCGCATACACCTCCTCATACACCTCACACATCAGCTGCTCCCACTCCTCCATCATCCCCCCGACCAAATCCACCAAGAGAAATGGCTGCTCGATTTGCACCTCTCGCGCTGCCTCAAGTTTTGAATGACATGCCCGCAAATTGTCAGAGCAAAATTACTTTGTTTGATGGCATGCCTCAAGGTATCATAGCTCAGCAACACGTGGACAAAATGACAAATTTCTTTGATCTTCATGAGATCGATGAAGAAAATGTGACCATGAGGTTATTCGTGTAGACTTTTGGTGGCGAGGTAAGAAAATGGTTTAGAGCTTTGCTGGCCAGAAGTGTTCCTACATTAGAAGACCTTAAAAGATAGTTTTTGGAATGCTGGGAAGTAAGGAAAGATCCACTGCAAATCACTTCTGAATATACCAAGATCAAGCGAAATGTTGGTGAGTCCGTTCAAGACTATTGTATTAGATTCAATGCGGTTTATAATGCAATTCTGGCTGACTTAAAGCCAACTAGAAGATCAGATTTGCTTAAGTTCCCGGATGGCTTATCAGTTAAGGGAAAGAGATCTAGCTAACTTAGAAGAAATGCAGAAAATTTCCGTTAGTGTTGAGGCAAATTTGAATGACAAGCGAGCTAGAATGAAAGCTGAAAAGAAAGTCTCAATAAAGGAGGAAGCTTCTACCTCAGATCAGGTGCTACGCAAGGTAGAAAAGATGATTGAAAGGTTGACACTTGATAAGCCCGAACCGCAGATTCGAAATCCCAATTTCCGTGGCCAGTAGCAGCCACAATTCAGGATCAAACAGCGTGAGCAGCGAGCACAAGAAACGACATCACAACAGCAGCAAGTAAAGACACCTCTTCAGTAGAATTTTGTTGACCCCGAATCAAATGATGAAGACCATGTAATAGGAGAAGCAAATCACTTCTTTACTCCTGATGATATGCCCACATTTATCACTGAAGATGATGAGTATGCAGAAAGTTCAACAGTACAGCATGATGCAGATTTTATCTTGTCGAATGACACAGCTCTTGAAGAGGAGTCGGATGAGTATCAAAGAGGGTATATGCATGCCTTGTCTGCCCAGCAGCGTCAGTATTCATTAAGAAACAGAAATTTCCCCATCAATCCAATCCAAAAGAGAAAGGAGGGTCCAACATCTAAGAATGAGTCGTCGGTTGCAGCAAATAAAGGCAAAGAAGTTGCTGATCCAATGCCTAATAAATATCCATCAGCAAATGAACGAGTCAATCAGCCCATTGCACTAAAAGATAAAGCTGAGAAGAAATAAGTTCCAGCCAAAGAGGTAGAGAAGACTTCCACTTTTAGTTTAGAAAATGAGATTTCTAAATTGAAGGTATCTATTCCTTTGACAGAGCTGATGAGGAACAGCGATTATAGAGGGCAAGTTTCCAAAATTCTGAATTTTGATCCAATGTCCGACATGGTGAGTGTGGAAGATGATAAACCTGAAGTGATTTTTGGACCAGCATTGAATGGTGAGTCTCCCGATAGTAATGTGCCTCCTTTTTATATCAGTTTGAGAGTGCATGAATTTGTTTTGCATAACGCTATGTTCGATGTCGGGGCCTCCCACAATCTTATGCCAAAAGTTATCATGGAGAAGTTGGGTTTGGACATAAATAGGAAGTATCATGATCTCTATTCGTTTGATTCCAGCGGGGTGAGATGTATTGGGCTTAGTAAAGACTTGGTGGTCAATTTGGATCAGATTCCGGCTAAGAATATTTTGATGGATGTTGTTGTAGCAGACGTTCCTCCCCGATTCGGTATGCTTCTTTCAAGGTCTTGGGGAGCAAAGATCAAAGGAACTATGCAGCTTGATTTCTCCTATGCAACGATTCCAGTGTTTGGCCAAATGAGAAAATTGTATCGTGAGCAGAAGATGAAATACATGATTACCAACAAGGAGAAACCAATTAATCATCTGATAAATTATGTACATACAGATCTCGAGTCTTTTGTTTTGTATTCAGATAGTTTCAATGATATTGATAGTCAGTTAGTTGTAGCAGATGATATTCCAGAAATAGCAGAAAATTTTAGAGAAGTTTTGAAGAGAGAAGGACAAGAACATGGAAAGACCGTTCAGCAAATAGAAAAAGATGATGGACAACAAGCAAAAAAAACAGAGGGAAAAGAGTTTCAGCACTTAGAAGAAGAGGAAGATGGCCTATGGACCATGGATTTTGATGGCGCAGTAGGAAATGATGGTGCTGGAATTGGAATTTGGGTACGCAGTCCTTTTTCCGCTCCAAACAAAGTACCGAGTAATGTGCGGGTATGTTCTTACAAACTTGCTTTTGATTGCTCAAACAATGAAGCTGAGTATGAGGCTTTGATTGCTGGCCTAAAGATCTTAAGAAAGTTGAATGCTAAGAGGATTTTTGTATATGGCGACTGTAAATTGGTGATTAAGCAAGTTAAAGGTGAATATCAAGCAAAGCATCCTCGGATGCGGGCATACCGGAATGTTGTTCTAGACATTTTGAAACCTTTTTCAGATTACACTTTGACGTGTGTGCCTCATATTCAAAACAGTATTGCTAATGCACTTGCTAAGGTAGCAAGTAATTTGAAGATTCCCATGAACTCAAGCAATAAATTTGAAATCCATGTGAAGCATCGTCCGACTGTCTCGGACAATCAAAGATATTGGCAAGTTTTCCAAGATGATGAGGAGATCAATGATTTTATGCAAAACAAAGGTAAATTCAAAGATACCTCAATTGATGTAGAGCATGATGATGGCAAAGACGATGTGCAGATCAATCAAATGGAAGTGTTGTAGCTCAAGGATAATGTGATTCCTAAAGGTTTGATACCTTTAGAAGAACTCTTTGATCATGATGATGTAGCCCGCAAACCAACATTGCAGCCAACGGAAAAGGGAGTTGAAGACGTGAACATTGGAACAGCCGAGCATCCGAAGATGGTGAAGCTGTCCAAAGCATTGTCACCGAAGGTAAAGGCCAAATATATCAGTTTGTTGTCATCTTTTGCCGATGTGTTTGCTTGGGACTATTCTGATTTGAAGACATATGATACCAATATAATTCAGCACACTATTCCTATTAAGCCTAATCAAAAACCTTTCAGATAGAAGTTAAGAAGGCTTAATCAAAATTGCTGCCATCAATTGAGAAGGAAGTTAACAGGTTGTACAAATCAGGAATCATTGTTCCCATTCGTTTTTCTGATTTGATATCTAATTTGGTGCCCGTGCAAAAGAAGACCGGTGAGATTCGTTTGTGCATTGATTTTCGAAATCTCAACAAAGTTTCATTGAAGTATAATTATCTGTTGCCCAAAATGGATCACATACTCAGCAAGTAGTTGGAGCATCTCGCATGTCACTACTCGATGGTTATTCCGGATATAACCAAATTTTAGTCCATGAAGATGACCGAGACAAAACAACGTTCACCACTCCATGGGGAACATTTCATTGTGCAAAAAAGCCTTTCGGTTTGAAGAACGCGGGTGCCACTTTTCAGTGGGCAATGGACTTGGCTTTTGCAAATGAGAAGGATGTCTTCTTGGTTGTGTACCTTGATGATTTGACCATATTTTCCAAATCAGATGAAGAACACTTGTATCATTTGAAAATTGTCTTTGAAAAGTGCAGAAAATATGGTGTGTCGCTGAATCCTAAGAAGAGTTTGTTTGCCATGGATGAAGGCAAACTACTTGGGAACATTATCTCAAAAGATGGCATCCGTATTGATCCAGCACATGTGGAAGTGATTCAGCAAATTGATCTGCCCCAGAATAAGAAGGAGATACAATCGTTTAATGGTAAGATGAATTTTCTGCACCGCTTTGTTCCTAATCTTGCTGAACATCTAAGGGAGATTACAAACATGCTTAAGAAGGACAGCCAAGTGTCATGGATGGAAGAGGCTGTAAAATCTTTCAATTTAGTAAAATTGGCTCTTTCCTCGGCTCTGGTTCTAATCAGCCCGGATTATACTCAAGATTTTATATTGTTTTCATTTGCTTCGGAGCATACTATGGCAGTTGTGTTAATGCAGAAAAAAGATGAGCATGAAAGACCCATTGCTTTTTTCAACCAGACTATAAGAGATGCTGCTTTGAAATACAATATTATTGAGAAGCAAGCCCTTGCACTTGTAAAAGCACTAAAATATTTTTGTGTGTATATTCTGCATTCCCATATTTTAGCTTATGTTCCTAACGCTGCTGTCAAAGATGTTTTGGTTCAGACGATCCTGAAGGAAGACGTGGCAAGTGGATAGCAGCTTTGCTGGAGTATGATGTGGAGATAAGGCCCACAAAGCTTGTTAAAGGTCAGGGATTGGCGAAGTTGATGGCTGAATTAAATCTGCACGTCTTAGACATAAATCTGATCGCTGCGATGTCCGATAAAAATGAGGAAAGTTCGTCACTTCAGGTATCAAAAATGTTTATTCTTTCTCCATGGTATTTAGATATTATATATGTCCTTCAGAATTTGTCCGCACCACCTGGTATGGCTAGAAACAAAGCAAGAACTCTTAAGTTTAAGGCCGCTAAGTTTTGTATTTTGAATTCTCCACTTTATTGGAAAGATCCTAGTGGCGTTTTGTTAAATTTTTTGGTGGAAGAAGAAGCGAAGCAGGTCATGGAGGATTTCCATACAAGAGATTGTGGCGGTCACCTTTTTTGGAAAACAACGGCAAATAAAATTTTTAGGGCTGGATACTATTGGCCGACATTGTTTGTTGATGTGTTCAAGACTGTTAAGATTTTTGAAGGAAAATAGAAATTACAACCTTTGCCGCTTAAGCCTATTGAGGTGAATGCCCCTTTTTAGCAGTGGGGGTTGGATTTTATTGGTGAAATTCATCCTTCTTCTTTAGGTTAGTATAGATGGATCCTCACAGTGACAGATTACTTCACGAAGTGGATCGAAGCAATTCCCACTAGGCAAGCTACGGATGCGGTAATAATTTCATTCCTAGAAAATAATATTTTGTCTCGTTTTGGTTGCCCAAATAAGTTAATTACTGATAACGCAGTAGCTTTCAAGTCAAAAAGAATGGTTGAGTTTTGTAATAAATATCATATTATTTTGGGGCACTCAACCGCCTATCATCCGCAAGGCAATGGATTGGCGGAGTCTTCCAACAAATCTTTGGTTAACATCATTAAGAAGATGTTGGAAATCAATAAGAAGAGTTGGCATAAGAAGCTGGTCCATGCACTTTGGGCAGATCGTGTGAGTCAAAAGAAATCCATTGGTATGTCCCCCTTTGAGTTGGTTTATGGAGTTGACACAGTGTTCCCTACCTCGCTTGCAGCTCCGATAGTCAAACTTCTCCAAGAGGCAGGTAGTGAAGAGGATCCAATGCAAAGAAGACTAAATCAAATGATCCACTTGCAGCAGACACGGGAAGATGTTTTTCAGAACACATTCAAGTTGCAAGAGCAAATTAAAAAGATTTATGATAGAAAAGCAAAGGCGGAGACATTTCAGTTGGACAATGTGGTGTTAAAGTGGGATGCAAGGAATAAGGAATGGGCAAGCACGGCAAGTTTGACAATCTCTGGAAAGGTCCTTTTAAGATTGCAGCGTATCGGGGTCAGAATGCCTTTCTTTTGAAGGAGATGAACGGAGAAGATTGTCCAGGAGGGCCAGTCAATGGTCGGCTGCTCAAGCGGTACCTTTTCTAAATTATTTCTGTTGTCATCATTGTCATTGTAAATACCATTTTATTTCAGTTTCGCTGCAAGTGTGTGCTGTAATCTTTTCTTCAGTCTGGGGCCCAAAGTGAAGGCTATAATTCTGAAGAAAGGTTTCAGTTTTGAGTTCAGTTTGTCGAGTCAATTTTTCAGTCATTTTAGTGTTATCATCGAGTCGTTTTCAAGTCAAGTTTCAGTCAAATAAATTGAGTCAAAAGTCTTGTATTGTTTGTCGGAATAATGACTCCATAGCCCAATGGACGAAGGCACTGTCTAGCTCTTCCAGAGATCTGTCGTTCTTGGCACCTCCAAGGAGCTACCATCCCCATTGGAGCCAATGTTAGAGTCGGTCTGGTCATCCCTCCGTCAGAGATCAAAACTCTTTTTTCATTTCATGTTTAGGTGTCCCATCGCTTTCGATCACTTGCATTTCGCTAGGGGCATGCCATTATCTGACGGAAGAGTTTGGTGTTCTTGTTTCCCTCATGCTTGTACCTACCCGGGCTAGTCAAAATTTCTCTATGTTCATCAAAGTTCATTTCAGTCATTCATAGTCATTATGCTATTTTTTTCAAAAAGAGTTATTTTAAGAGTCTAGGTCTAGTGGTTGGTCTTCAAACATGTCGAATAATGCCCGCAGGCCATGAGGATCATCAAACACGTGAGAACATTTCTTGTTCAAAACTCTGTTTTGAGTAAGAAAATGTCGAATTCATTTTTTGTAATTTTTTTCCGCCATGGAGTTTTCAAAGCAGGCCTTGGTTTTCCTTTGCCAAACATCAACGCCTATATCCCTGCAAAAAAATCAACCAATTTCATCATTTTGAGTCCAGAAAATCAATGAGAAAGCCACAGGACAAAGTTTCATTAAATGACAAAGTGCCATAGTCAAAAACATTATGAAGGGAGTTTTTTGAAGAAGTAAAACTTTAAATCATCTCTTGTCAAGATATTTCAAAACTATTTATCCCTTTGCAACAAGTGCCTTTCATAATCCAAGGGAGAAATTGTGTTTTGAAAGTGCAAGAGCAAAACAGTGAGTGGAAGAGGCCGATTGTGTGACTTGGGGGTAGCGCGGCACATATAGCAGGTGGCGCGACGCACATAGAGCGCGCAGCGCACTGGGAGTTTTCACCCAGTGTAATTTATAACAGGCACAGCGCATATAAAGAGCGCGGCACATTGGGTTTTGAGCGCGGCGCATATAGCCTCAAGCCCGAAACTTACTTGGAATTTCACCAATTCGTGCATACCTTACATGAATTCGCCAGGTAGGCCCTCATTCTTGCTATTGATTTGAATTTGGTGATAAGTGTGAGTGTTTTATGGGTGGTAGCATTTGCAACAAAATCTAAATCCTCCCTTTAAAATACATTCAAAGGAAATTTGTTCTGGGGTCTTGACTTATTGATTGGTCGCCAAGGACTCTCCCCTTTCCCCATTTCCCTTTTGTTTCCTCATTCCCTACCCCCCCCCCCCATCAAGCTCATCAATCCAACATTGCATTCAAATACCAAAACTACTAAACCCGTATTCCCTATCCCTCCACTCATTGGTCAATGTAAACCCCAAAACCCTACCTTATAAAATCCCCAAACCCTCCTACATATCCTTGAACAAAATTTCCCCCCATAACCCCTATTCCCATCATATTATTCCCCTTCCTAACACTCCCTTTTTACATTGTTCCCCTTGGAGGCAGATATCATAACAGCACCTAGTTTCACTACCATAATCAAAGGATGACAAATTTTTGGGCACAACACAGGTTTTTTCTCCTTGTGCGTTGTGCCACTGGCGCGGCGCTTAGGATTGGGAGCTCCAAATCACAAATGGTTTGCATTTTTGGATTCAACATGAAAAATCATGCCTGCTGGTGCATGGACAAAAATTTTGGGTAATTTTTGAGTCCCCAGGAGGTCAAAAACACCCTAAAAATGACCTCTCTGCCCCTAATTTCACACACAGAAAGCAGTCTTGGGAGATTGAGGTTTTGGAGGGGCAAATGGGCACCAAATTCAGAAATTCCACTTGGGTTGGAAAGTAGACAGGCAGGGCTTTCCAACAAGCACACTTGGGCTCAATTTGGACTTCAGCAAGTGCCTCAAAATCAGCACCAAAGTAGCACGGCGCATATAGAAATTGGCGCGGCGCACAGAGGTTTTTGGCCCAATTTTTCACCTTCCAGCTCAGAAATTCGGCCAGTTTGACTAGTTTTTCTTTGTGATGTTATTTTTGACTTATCTTGATGTAATTGAGTAAACATGATGTAATTTTGGCACTTAGTTACTTGTTCAAGAAGATTCATTCACCAAAGAGTGAAAATTTAATGAATGAATCAATTTCCTACCTTATAGAGGCAAGTTGTTTTGACTGCCTAGATTTTAGTGTTTTGTTTAGAATTGGTTGAAACAACTCCTAGAAGGATGAGCTCGACCCCTAGAGGCAAGGGAAGAGGTTCTTGTCTATATTATGTAATTTCTAAGTCATTTTCACGGTTGGACTCTTGGGAAAAGCTGGGCACTCTATTGTACATTCACTTCTGCATTTTTGGCTAAGGAAAGACCAGGGTTTTGTAGCACTGTTTGGGATCCATGTGGTTTTATGTTTTGATGGTGTGCCTCTCTGAGTAATTGTAAGTTTATCTATTGTTATGTGTATCATTTTCTTGTTTCTTCTTCTGAATTTGAAACAAATGAGTGATTAAGGTGGAATCCATAACTGTTATTCTTTGCCTTTGAATTTGTTTAAATTTTCATGTTTTCTTCAGTTTAAGGAGAATCCTTGAGAATATCTTGCTCTCCTTAGCTCCTCACCTGTCTCATCTACCCATATCACTTGATTTAAAGCATCAAAAAGATTGCCTTCCTTGCCCCAATCAGACCTCTGCAGAAACTGTGCCTCATCCCCAAGCCCAAAATTGCCTTTCCCATTTTTTCAACAAAACCCTCAAAAACTCAAATCAAATCCTTTGCACTTAATAACTAGCCTAAAATCAGTTACTAAATCAGTCATCTCGAGCCTCATCGCTTGTCTTTTTCCGAGATCGACGCGGAGAGAACCCTTTCCTGTCCTCGTAGGGCTAGCTACGAGGCTGAGCGTGGTTTGATGTGGACCTAGAACCTTGTCTTTTCAGCCTGAGACAAATCTAGGCTCTAACACGTCCAAGTCCCTGACTTTGTTACACAACATTTTGTCATTGTCCCTATATTCCATGTTCCATGATCCTGGAGGACCTCTATAGTGAACCCTACATTATTTCCCTTCATGAAGGAATTCCCATTGTGTCCCTGTTCATGAGCAGAACAATTCCCTTTTGTACCATTTCCCAAAATCTTCTTTTTTTTCCAGTTTACAAGACCATCGCTAATGACCCGTGTCCTCCTCACACCGATATGCAGGGATTCCAACTGTTCCTAGCACTGACCGGAGTGACTAAGCCTTGTTCCAGTCACGCCGATCCTCTTTTGGAAAGCTTTTTAAATAAGGAGTTGAAGCTTCCAGCTCTAGAAGCTTCGTAGCGGAAGTTTGGTAAATGGTTGGGCCGGATGGAGTTGAGGAGGTCAATTTGGGCTCCTTTCCCCTATTAGAATGGAACTACCTCAAGAGATAAGAACTTATCCCATGAGAAGAGGAACAATCTCCCTTCCATCCATGCTATATAAACCTCCCTTTTTCCCAAGCACAAGCTAGTGTTAGCTCTTAGTTCTAATTGGTCTCTAGTTAAAGTTTTGATTGTGGAGTAATCAACAAGTTATTCATAGTTATATCTCTCTAGTTGTGTGTGAGGGAGAAGTGTGAATTTGGTTTAGTGTGAATACTAAAGGGAAGAGCCTTAAAACTACCATTGTTGAGGCCATCATGGAATGCTAACGGAAGTGTGTGGGAACCCGGATTTGTCGGAGGAGAACAACAACGTCAAGACAATGGTTGTAATCTCTTCTTGATTTAATATATATGAAACTATCGATTGATTTCCTACATAATATGTCATCTCACATGTTTATGGCTTAATGTTTCTTGATTGTTAAGTAGGTTGAATATAATTTGTCTATTATCACAGTTGTTGTTTGTTGTTGTTTACTTGTTTCAGGTGTTCGAAGAAGGAAACGGGAGATCACTAGAGCGAGCAAGCAAGGTCATCACCAAACAGTATAAGCACACTAAGAGGTAGGCCCTCTTAATTGGTTCTAATATAAGGAAATATTCCATAGAATGTCTCGTTTGTGGCTAGACCCGCTCTCAGGCTAGAGGAATTGTTTGTGTCCGCACTTATAATTTTACTTCACCACAAATTGGTAACTCTGCTGGGGATACCAATCCTTCTGTTTGCTAGCTTCAAATTTTATGGTTTTGTGTGAACTTTTCTAGTTTCGCCATTTCCATTTAGTTATGTCTTCTTTGCTTTGTTTACTACCTTGGGTCTAAAATTCACAGTAGCAAGTTTGGTCTCAACTTTTGAAAATTTTTATTTTTTTCTTTGCATCTTCACTCAACGTGCTTATTTCGGTGACAGCCATGCCGATCAGCGCAATATGCTTAGAAACAGTTGCGCTGACCCCCTTCTGGCACTTGTTGTCAGCTAGGCAGTCGTGCCGATGCCCGTAAGTGAAGATTAGGGTTCACCCCAGATCTTGTCTAGTGTGTCTTGCTCTCTTGATTTCTACGTTGTGGCTCGTTTAGACTGTGTTCTCCCTAACTGGAAAGCTACATTTCACTTGGTTTATTTTCTTGTTGATTTTCCTTCTTTTCACTTGATTTCTTGGGTCGTTGGATGGTTTTATGGCCCTAGGACCTCTAGGTTGTCATCCATTCAGCTGATTGTGAACTCAGTGAGTCAAGTTGTTGGTGCATTTACTCCTTGCATTTCGTTTATAGTCCTCTTATTGCTTTGGTCTCCATTACACAAGTTTGAAAAGTTTCGTTTGCTTGTCTAAACGTCTCTTTTCCGACATAGATCACGTTGCATGTCTTGTTTTTGGTAGAGTCATTTTGTCATTAGTTTGAAAGAGATTCTCTTTTTGTGTTTTCCATTTGCTTGAGAATCGATTGTCTCGAAACTTTTTCATTGAAGTGTTTTATGAGAAATTCATTTTTTCATTTCATGAAAAGTACATAATTCTAGTTTGATGCGTCAATATGTTATATTAGTTAGCATCATTAAAGACTAGGATTGCGTTTGCATTTGAAAAGAAAAAATAATTCTCTTTACTTTTGAAAAGACCGTTTGGGGTGTACTTGTTAGGAAACTAAGTATTGGAATGAATTGTTCATTAGTTTATTTTTTTCCAAGAGTGAAGTAGTGAAAAATCATTTTGCTTTTGATTGCTTGGTTGTTTGCATTTGATTGTGTTTTCTACCCTCTCTAGTGTAGACAATTCATCGAATTGAAAGGGTCTTGTCTCATTTAGCTACATTTAGGACTTTTTGAGTCACATCGCTAAGGCCTGAAAACCGAGACATAATTCAAGATAAACTTTAAAATGAACTCAATTAACCTAAGATGCATTTGAAACCTAACGATCACATCTAGAAGGTCTAGGCTAGAGACATGTTCCGACGTATTTAAACCTAGCAACTGTCGTTAGCTTCAGCACTAGACAATGCCAGTACGGACTTGTGCTCCCCGTACCGTCGAGTATATAAAGGGAGACCCCTCTAGGGGAAATCCTTTATCCATAGGAAGCTGAATCTGCCACCTTGCAAACATGATACACTGAACATAGAATTCGGGGAGATTGCCTACCCATACTTCTCGGTTCGTCGGGAGGTATTCTACAGTTCACAATTGCCTAGTAATCCTTTTTACCTAGATCATCCAAAGTAGTCATTTGATATTTTTGACTCATTAAACTTAAAATATCATTCGAGCGCTTGTCCTTTCAAGCTCATTTCCAATCAAAAGTGATAAAGTCATATTTGCTTCTTTCTCGACTCTTTAAACATGAAAGGGCACCAATTTATTTATGCGTCTTAAAAAATTATTGCCCACGATCTTATAACATCCTGTTAGTCTTTTCTAGACCAAATCGTGAGTTTTCCTTAAAGCACATTTTAAATCCTTGAAATTTATCTCTCTTTTCCTGTTAACTAAGACAAGGTCATCGTGGCTGAACCATCTGGTTCACCTAGTTCCTCTTCCTCTCCTCCATCTGAAAGATTGTCTGAGGAGCCTTTTCCTGAATTACCAGAGTCACTCAAGGACCAAGGTGTTGAACTCAAAATCATTCTGAGCATTCAAACTTTGTCATCTCATCCTCCACCTACTTCAGATACTGGGTCACCTTCTGATATTGGCCCGAAATCTCCGAACAATCTCGTCCAGACTCCTGAGAGTTCGCTGACCACTGAAGGTCAGCTTGGACTGGTTATATATCCTTTGAATCCTTTGTTCGACCCTATTGTGATATCACCGCAATGTTTGTACAGTCTGTATGATCAGTCAGGTGTTCCTTTGGAATTATCCCCTCGTACATATTCGGTCGTTCGTCGTCGCTTGTTCCCAGCTATGGAACCTGAAGGCAAAGCTCCAGTTACCTCTCTGGATCAATCAGAAGTTTCTACTCCACACACTATCAAAGAGGAAGAACATCAATTTCCTCCTGAAGGTTTCCCCTACACAGGGAGCATTCCCATTAGTGTGTATCAAGATTTTCCACCTAATTATGTGACTTTAGCATAGTTGGTCTCAAGTACACCTAGTGCCTCATCACTTTATCACAACCTGTTTGGGCATCTGGTGGTATGCCTACCACAGGTCCATTCATTCAGAACCCGAACTCCCAACAGATGATGATTTCTGCATTTACCTTAGTCCCAGTGCAACCCACCGTTCTGAACCCTCTTGTCTCGTCCGTCCGAGTCACCCGTCTGGTTCAACCAACGATCTCAAGGCATGTTGTTGTCAGTTCTTCGACCCCTCCAGTAAGTGGACAAGATGTACCACCACCTAGGGGGTAGAATCTGAGTGTTTTTATGGTGTTAGGCACAACCAATGTGAGTAGCTCATAGGATCCCATGGTTGGGATGAACCAGCCTTCTTCTGGTGCTATTCAAAACCCTGTTGGTTCTACTAGATCAAGCAATGTCCAGTACCAACAGGTCTAAAATCCCATTGGTCCATCTAGGTCAAGCAATTTCCAAAATCAACAGCCTTATGAGGCTCATGTTCAGTACCAAGCTCATTATGTTCCATATGGTTCCTAAGGAACGGTCAATTTGCCTTACGTCCTTCAGCCTGGATAGTATGTTCGACCTGGTACGTCCACTTTTCCTGGTGGCTATGGCCAAATACAATTCGAAAATTTCCAAGGTCTTAATCTAGGAATTGTTCCAGTACCCTTGCAGCAGCAAGGACAGCCTCTGCAGCAACAAGGGAAACCTTTGTTGCAACAAGGGTCTTTCGCGCAGTAGCAGGGGTAGATGATGCCATAGCAAGGTCAGCTGCAACAACCGCAAGGGCAACCCTCACAATACTGCAGCAAACCATGTAACTGCAGATGCAGTATGCTTGACAAACCTCCCAGCCTATGTCTTCGCAAGTCCAACCTCTGCAGCTGCAGGGACATCCTTTGTAGCTGCAAGGTTAATCCTTGCAGCAGCAGAGCCAACCTGGGAAGCAGCAACCCTTATATACATATCAACAGGGTCAAACCTTGCAAGGACATGGTCAGGGTCAAGTCTTGCAACAGGCCCAAAATCCTAATGTCCAAGGGCAATAGGTTCTGAATCCTTTTGTTCAAGGGTAGTAGGCCCAAAATCCTTATGTCCAAGGATAGCAAGTGTAGAATCCTTATGTCCAAGGACAGCAAATCCAAAATCCTCTTGTTCGGGGGTAGCAGGTTAAAAACCTGTATGTTCAGGGACAACAGGTGCAATATCCATATGTCCAAGGTCAACAGGCTCAACAGCCTTTTAACCCGTATGTTGCTTATCAACAACCTATGGCCAAACAATTTCAAGGATTTCAAGGTAAAAGCCCTCCCTATGGCCAAGGTAACCTACAGTGGGGGAAAATCAAATGCCATATGGCCAAAACCCTCCACTATGGGGACAAAATCCTTACCAGTAGGGATGGGCTCCTCCGATTGGACCCGCTTATCGACCTCCAATGCCTTTCAATACTCAATTGTCGTTCTTGCTTACACTAGAGTTAGCAGATGTGTCTCAACTCACGAATGATCCAATTCTTCATTCACCATACTGGCCTCTGGTCCCATCCAAGATCATGAGTGATTGTGTGAAGTTCGATGGGAAAGAGAAAGAAGATACTCAAGCCCATGTGATGACATATCACCTCTGGTGCTCTTCAAATTCCTACGTTGATGATTCTATTTGTCTCTGTCTTTTCCAACGAACCCTTACAGGTGCTCCAACCATGGCTTTCCTCACGCATTTTCAGTTGCCAGTTTGCTATGAAACTGGCACCTATTTACTTACATCGCTTAAGCAAGATACTGCAACGCACATATCCGATCACATCCATGAATGGAGACGTAGACAACGCCTAATCAAATTCGATATTGTTGATCAGTTGCTAACTGAATGGTTTACCAAGTCATTCGTCGCTCCAATTGCTCGCAATATAGCTATGGGTGGATCTGTTACCAAAGAACAAGCCATTGTTCATGCCCAATACTTAGATCTCATTTATTCTCAGTCTGGCACTTTATATGAGTTATTACCCGATGATCCACAGCCATCATCCGATCCAACGGCATCGAAGCCACAAGCTACACCTCCTATTGATGGAGTAATTGGTTCAGTGTCCCAAACCCCTACGAAATCTTCTTCCAAACAAAAGTCAATCTCGAGCACTGCTTCCAATAGTCCCTCCCAGAATCCACCTGGCCCTAGTAAAACCTCAGAGGTCCACGTTGTTTAGTCTACCACAGTGGAAAAATCCTCGAAAGGTAAGAAGAAAGGCAAAGGTAAGGGTAAAGCTGATGCCCCAAAACAAGGTCCTCCTAAGTCGTCTGTTGTTGATTCTTCACAACATAATCCTAAGTATCTGTGCCTCATTTGTGAGGAGGATCAGTATACTAAGCATTGTCCCCGACGGTCCAAAGTTAGTCGTTTGCTCAAAGGGACCCCAACTATCCTGAAAGAGCCATTTCCATCTCAACAGCCTCAAATGGTAGACCGGCCTCAATCGTCTACTTCCTCAGGATCACAAGTGTTCATGATGAGTACGCCTATTAATGTGGCTACTAGATCAAAAGATTATCAAACTCTTGCTCCGATAGCCGAGAAAGAGAAAGAGGCCACCCCTTCTTCTTCTGCCCCCCCAAGTTTTGACCCACTTCACATCGAGCGCCCTAACCTTGATTCCACCATTCGACCACCTTCTCAAGGTGTGCTAAGGAAGTCCTCGTACAATCCCAACACTTGAGCCACTTAGCACTATAATATTGTTGAGTATTTGGCTCAGGTGTCGTCAGCTATGTCTGCTCTCGAGGTACTCCAAAGTTGTCCGTCTCAGCGAAAATCATTACTGTCGGCCATTGGAGGCATTGATCCTGCTGATTCTAATTTGATATGTTTTTATCTAGAGAACCACGTTCTGTGACTGCCTCATCAGATTGTCTTTCTCATTCAGGTAATCATCAATGAGAATACCATTCATAGGACTGTCATCGATGAAGGTGCTTCTACCTGCATCATGTCAGTCGCTTGCTGGAAGGAAATTGGTTCTCCTACTTTGAACCAATCCCCTAACACTTTGGAAGCTTTCGACGGGCGTGATTCGTGACCATTTGGTGTCTTACCCAACCTTTCCATTACTTTGGAGGGCAAGACAGTACACGTTGAGGTGGAGATTGTTGACGCTAATCTCAATTATAATCTTCTACTCGGACGGAGCTGGACCCATGCCATGCATGCTGTAGCCTCCTCCCTGTTCCACGTGATTCGTTTTCCCCATTAAGGGAAGATCATCACAGTCAACCAACTGTCCTTCTTTTCCTCTTCCTCATCAGATGTCAATGTTCTGTATGTCAAGCACACCGGTGATCCTTATGAGAGTGTGGGGGCGAGACTTTTTTAAGATTCTGCCTTGATGGGAATTTTTTCTCCCACCTCCTCATGTTGCCTTTGTCAACATGATCTTGGTCAAATCTGATCCTTGGGTCATACCTTCACCAGATCTTGTTGATACCTGGGGCGAGGTTATGCCACTTAGTCCCGCTGAAATAAATTATGTGGAAATTGTTTCGGCCTCAAGTTATGTATCCTCTGATTTTCCTGTTTTGAGGACATCTCTTGATATGTATTCTCAATCCCCATGGATTGGTTCTTCGCACTCTCATGATCCCTTAGCAGAGACCTTTCTTGCTGACGAGAGTATCATGGAAGTAATTTCTATGGAGGAACCAATTTGGAACGATGCTCATCATCATTCCTCGTTCCTGCCTGCCCAACAACCATGTCTATGTGTCTTGAACAGTTCTCTTTTCTGTTGCCTATTGACATGTCAGTTTCGCCTGCCATTGTCAAGATCTTTCAACTGAGGGCACCTTTATCCCCTCCTAGATTCAGGTTTCTTCTCCCTCCCCGAGTTTTTACCGATTTCCCATTCTTGCAATGGGGTTGTCATCTGCTTCGTAACCCTCCCTCGCTTAGGGGCCATGGGAGCAAAGCCTTATGTGAGTTCTACTCTATTATTTGGCTGAGTCAATGCTTACTCATCATGTCAATGGTAAAACTCTGGTGGTCATCTGTGTTGATTGATTACCTGAGTTCGAGCATGGACTCTCTCAAAAAGTACTATGCTTAGGTCATCTTGCATGGTTACTTGTGTACATTAGTGTGTCATTCATTTTTGTGCAGTGTGGTTTGGTGTGTTAGTTTTCAAACATTCCTGTTTACTATGTTTTTCCCTGCTTTGCAGATGTCTGTGACTCCTCACATCGGTTTCACTGATGGTGCTTGCCGTAGTACCCAAAATCTATCCTCCACGACATGGGCCATTTATGACCCTCATAGTGAGTTGATTAATCTTCAAGGTATTTGTTTAGGTCATACAACTAATAACATTGTTGAATACAATGCAATTATCGAATTGTTGTCAGAAGCCATTTCTCTTGACATTCAGGAATTGGTTGTCAACCTGGATTCACAACTTGTTGTCCTTCAACTCAACGGGCAATATTCCGTCAGAAACCCTCAGATATTGAGAATGTGTCTACATATTCATTTACTGGAAAGAAATTTTGATTACATTACATATCATCATATTCCTAGACACATGAATACATTGACAAATGCATTAGCTAATTATGTGTTGGATAGACATTTACGAAACATGTGAAAAGCTAAAACAAATCATTTGTACCATAGTAAGTAAGAAAATACAACATATATATATATATATGGCGATAATGTTTGATACATTAAAACCCCAAAAATAATATGTGTGTTCAAATAACATCCGCGGCTCGCAGGCCTCATGTATACGTGGCACGCAGGCCTAAAAAATGTAAATGCTAGACCTAGGAGCTAATCAACATGGTGATCATGGTAACATGAAACTGCTTGTGTTGCACGAGTCAGCAATTGACAGATCCGATCAGATAACCCCACCGTATGCCTCTGGTATTGGCGTGGGATGTCTCCCACCTGGGCATACTCTGTGATACCATGAGTCAACCCCTCAAGGCTCCTCGTGAACTCCTCCTCGTTGTCGCTTCCTTCCTCATAAGGAGCAACATCAAACTAGCAAGCGATGCGCCTGGCTATCGAGGACATCTCAACAGGACACTCTGGTCTAACATTTGCATTGATAAAACAAAATGTTATAAACACATATATATAAAAAAACAATTAAAAATCAAAAAAATTAAAAATTGATCTCTTACCTTCATCGTCGAAATCCTCCCCATCTGGAAGCAGCATATCCGAATCTCCGCAGAAGTCGGTACCGTTGTACGACCTATCCTCCACTATGATCAGTTGTCATCATAGCCATGAGAAGAAAGCGGGCTTGTAGGACATATGTTGGCCCCTGGTGATCCTAGGCATCAAACGACTCCAACGAACCATCTGTGTGTCTCGTGGCATCAGTGGATCTACCTCATTCAGCTGGTACTGGAACAATGGAACCCACTCCAAGAAGGAGGTCACTAGCATAGATCCGAAGAAAAATGGCTTCAAATTCCCCACCTTAGCTTTTGACAGTTGGCGTTTCATGTTGATCTTCATGACTTCCGCCCAATTTAAGATCATCGGTGTTGTACAATCGATAACATATAGAAATTTCGACTTGTTGATTTCATGCTTTGCTTGGGACCCAACCACTCTGTTGATGGTCAATAGTAGCACTCTCAATGTAAGATCTCGCACAATGGCAATCTCGATCTTGCCACTCTTATATTTGAGCGATTCCAAGAAATGTTCAGCAAGTAGCATGGATATGCTTGCCCCAATCGGTCGTGACCCATATAGGTTGACTGGTTCCCCTCTCCAGGATAGTCCTATGATGAAATAGATGTATGAAGTTTCCAACTCCAGCTCCTGGTCACCAATGATAAAAATTTCCCAATTTATATCCTAGAGACTAATCAGGTATCGACGCAATTCAGGTTGAGCCCGCATCCCTAGTGTGAGAAATAACTTGAGGAGCTCACAGTTCCTCAAGGTGTCCAAGCAGTTCAGATCAATCATTTCTTGAGTGTCCACATCTTCGTGCTCACCTTCTTTCCAGTATACCATTTTTTATGATTCTTTCCTGCAAAAACCATGTATTCAAGTCAATAATCATTTTTGGCAACTAAAATTTGGATTCAAATGGTGGATTTAAGATAAAAAATGATTTTTCTTTGTTCACGGCATCAGCGCGCCTGTTTTAAAAACAGTTGTGCTGGTGTCATGGTTGGTTGTTTTAGCAACCCTCGGCCTATGCGATTCTGTGCCCAGAAATCGCGCTGACCTAGGGCGATTTTTTTTTGCCAAAACCTCCCTCAAAAATCCAAAAAATGGATAAAAACAGGAATAAACAGTATGGAAATGGAGCTTAAGGACTTGGCTCTTACCTGCAACTGACGGCTCGGCGAATGACCTCTCGGATCTCCCACAAATTGCTCCGGAAAAATTATGGCAAAAGTGGGTAAAAAGTTTTTCACAACAAGGTAAAAAGGTTAATGGTAAAAATTATTTACGTTTCCCTCCTTTTATTTAGTTTTTCATGAAATATTAGGGTTTTTAAGTGTCTTTGACCTATTTTTTCCTCAAGAATTGGATAATGCATTTTACCTTTTTGCACAGCGATAAGTGATGGATGTTCGACAGTGTTGCCAAGTCACGTTTCAGCTCTTTTCTCAACTCGTAAAACTCAAATGAAAAGATTGCAGAGTATTTTTCCCTTTTGACTCGTAAAAGAGAATAAAATGGGGGGTCTGATTTCAAGCTCTTTTCCGACCCTTTAAACACGAAAAGATTGCCAAGCTCTTGTCATTTTGAACTCGTTAATGGATGCGAAATGTCATGCGCCCAGTATACGTTTACCCCTTTTTCGGGTTGGGATGCACTATTTACGAAAAAGGTACTCCTTGACTGAAATGGTCAAGCGGTTCTCTCAGGTATCATTTTCTACCTTTTAAGGCTTGAGAGAAACAAATGTACGAAAAGGGACTATGTGGAGTTTTCTTTTCCGTGTCTTTTTCAAACTCTCTAAACATGAAAAAGATACCGAGTTGCACCTTTGTCAGACTTGTTAAAACATACAACGACATCGGATTCATCACCATGATGAACATGAGCTTCTCCTTCCTAGGGCTTGTTAAACTTACTAGGTCAGATTCATCTGAAGGATGAACTTACAATGCAAGCATATGCTATCCCCTTCAAGCTTGCGATTAAAAAATAATTGGGGTACCTACCAGAAATGGTGGGGGAAAATTTGGATTCAATCAGTGGTGTCAGTAACTCACTCTTGAACATGACACTTTCTGCTTCGTGTTGGGTTGGGATATCCCCACTTCATATTCGACATTCCTGGGTTGGGCCATTTATTTTTGCCTTCCATTTTATCTCTGCCATGTCATTATGACCATCGATCCTATGGATCTAAAAGCTACCAAACTTCCAATCGTGTCGCCTATATGTTCAAGAGTTGTCCTTCTGTAGTTACACTTACCCCTAATTCTCTATATCATCCAAAACCATTTTGCATCCCTTTGTCTCATGTCGATGATGTGGGATACATTATGGCCCTCCTTCGACACGGTTGCTCCCTGTCGAATTCAGCTCATTATCCAGGAAGTTTACCAAGAGACTCCCTTCCAGTACCTTAGAGCTTGCATGCCTTAATGGCAAGTTCTTCGCACTCGACAACAAGTTCACATCATTGGCTTTCGATCGGGTGATTTCATGGGTGTTCGTTGTCAGTTCCTTTATTCACATTCCGTGAATTGTGCTGATGGTACCTTGAGGACTATTGTCATTATTTGTGGTTTATCTCGCACTTGTTAACAGTTTACATCATCAGATGGTAAATAAGCGATTTTCTAGCATGTTCGACGTCAACACATCTATTCACATGTTGGAATTTGTACTTTGATCGAGTCGTGTTGGAGCGCAAGACCTCGGGCTCAGCTTACACAAGTCCAGGTTGCAAGGCGGTGTGACATGATTATGTTGATATACATGTCTCTTTCAGATGGGTGGCTACGACCATACCATGAGTTGTCATATGTGATCCTTCTCATTATTGGATGGTTGCAACCATACCTTGGTTTTGACATGATCCTCTTTATCGGATGGCTGCGCCCATGCCTGGATCCATTTGCATGATCATTCTCTGGATGGCTACGTCCATACCATGATTCATGTATCATTTGACAGCGTTTTCAGTTATGTATGTGTATCTGTACTTTCTTGCAGGTTTTCCGAAGACAGACTCTTGTTCCCCACACTGGTTCATAAAGCAATTCACCCCTCACTCTAGTTCGGCCTTCACACTTTAGGGGGCATCTGTTACACAAAATTTTGCCACTGTCCCTATGATCCTGGAGGACCTCTATAGTGAACCCTACATGCTTTCCCTTCATGAAGAAACTCCCATTATGTCCCTCTTCATGAGCAGAACAATTCCCTTTTGCACCATTTCCCAAAAATATTATGTTTTTCCCAGTTTACAAGACCAATGCAAATGACTTGTGTCCTCCTCGCGCTGATATGCAGGGATTACAACTGTCCCTATCACCAACTGGAGCGACTGAGCCTTTTTCCGGTCGCACCGATCCTCTTTTGGAAAGTTTTTTAAATAAGGAGCTGAAGCTTCCAGCTCTAGAAGCTTTGTAACAGAAGTTTGGTAAATGGTTGGGCCAGATGGAATTGAGGAGGTCAGTTTGGGCTCCTTTACCCTATTAGGATGGAACTACCTCAAGAGATAAGACCTTCTCCCATGAGAAGAGGAACCATCTCCCTTGCATCCATGCTATATAAACCTCCCTTTTTCCCAAGCACAACCTAGTGTTAGCTCTTAGTTCTAATTGGGCTCTAGTTAAAGTTTTGATTATGGAGTAATTAGCAAGTTATTCATAGTTGTAGCTCTCTAGTTGTGTGTGAGGGAGAAGTTTGAATTTGGTTTAGTGTGAAGACTAAAGGGAATAGCCTTAAAACTACCATTGTTGAGGCCATCACGGAATGCTAACGGAAGTGTGTGGGAACCCAGATTTGTCGGAGGAGAACAACAACATCAAGACAACAATTGTAATCTCTTCTTGGTTTAATATATATGCAACTATCGATTGATTTCATACATAATATGTCATCTCACATGTTTATGGATTAATGTTTCTTGACTTGTTAAGTAGGTTGAATACAAATTGTCTATTATCATGGTTGTTTTTTGCTGTTGTTTACCTGTTTCAGATGTTCGAAGAAGGAAATGAGAGATATTTGGAGCGAGAAAGCAAGGTCATCACCAAACAAGATAAGCGTACTAAGAGGTAGGCCCTCTTAATTGGTTATAATCTAAGGAAATCTTCCATAGAATGTCTCATTTGTGGCTAAACCCGCTCTCAGGCTAGAGGAATTGTTTGTGTCTGCACTTAGAATTTTACTTCACCACAGACTTGGTTGGCTTTTGCATATGATAATAAGATATCTTTTCCTCTTGTATTTTATGAGTAAATGTACTTGTTATGATGTGGATTGGATGATTGTTCTATGTTAATTTTAGGTATGTTCTATGCTTAGAGCAATTTATTTCAATTTTCACAGTTAGCTCAATATCTTTTCCATATTAGCAATCACATCATCATTAAAGTAGGCTCCAGATAGAACATAAACATAAATCGCAGAAGAAAAGCCAAGACAAGAGGACACAAGATGTGGTGCTAACCAAGGACAAACCCTAATGTGGGAAAACCTTTGATCAATTCTTTTTATATGTTCTTCAATAGTTCAGCAGAGAGAGAGAGATAGTACATTTACAACAGAAGTCAACACTTTGACTTATCTATATAAGAGCATAGATCATCTCTAAGAAGATGATACATTAGATCAATTGAAGACATGCCGCTTCAATTGATTCTCCAAGGTGACTACTTCAACTATCATTGTGCTTCATCTCGTCATCATGATGCACCTCACTGTGTTGCACCATGCTGCACCCATCATCACGATGCTGGACCTCATGACTGTTGCACCTAATGCTGAACTGTTGTCCCATGTGCCATGGTTGAACTATGTTGTCCATGCTTGTTGTCCCATTGTTTGCTTGTTGTCCCATTATTTGCTTGTTGTACCTTGCATGCTTGTTGTACCTTACTTTCTTATTGTCCCTTGCATGCTTGTTGTACCTTGCATGCTTGTTGTCCCTTACATGCTTGTTGTCCCTTGCATGCTTGTTGTCCCTTACATGCTTGTTGTCCCTCATGCTGCACCTTATTGCAACATTCATCATCATTGTGCTACACCCTTATTACAATGTTGTCACACTTTATTATATCATGCTACTGCACTTACATTAGTTCACTATTAGGGGATTCTCTGACTGCCACATTGTTGGACTGGTAAGGGTATTCTAATAGCTATTTGGACAACCTTCACAACATCTATCCCAAGACTATGATCACCCTTCTCCAACATTCCTAAACCACACGTTGGCTTGTTATACCCCAGTAGTCACAACTAGCCCTTACTCCCTCCTTGTTAGGATTAATGTAGACCTGTAGGTGTATAAGGGACTGTGGCTTGCTACAACAAGCCTATCCCTTCCTATGGTAGCCCTTTCCAAGGGTTCTATCCCCACAAAATAGTTCCTCATGCCTTCGGACCTCAAGAGAAATCTACAGTGTTAGAGCCTAGATTTACCTTAGGTTGAGGAAGGTAGGATCCAGGGCCAACATCAAACCACGCTTAACCTGGTAGCTAGCCCTACCAAGTCGGGAGAGGGCTCTCTCCGGGTCAATCTCAGCAAATTATAATTGATGAGGGCTTGAGATCACTGATAGAAATACTGATCTTAGGCTAGGTATATGTGTGCAAAATTTTGATTGAATAAAATGATGTTTTTGTTGGCTCAGATGGAAAGGTAGATTTTGGGTGCGGGGATTGAGGTTCAGTCTTGCAGAGATCTCAATGGGGCAAGGTAGGCAATTGTTTTTGGCACTTCAATTTGAGTGAGATGGAAGGATTAGACAGGTGAGGAGCTGAAGAGGGCAAGGAAAGCCATGGATCCTCTCCAAACAGCTGAAAACATCAAGAAACTAAAGCAAACCTCAAGTAAAGCACTGCAATTTCAATGGATTCTACTTACACTCTTGTTTGTTTAGTTATGAAGAAACAAGATAGAGAATGGCATACATAACACATAAGCAAATTCACAATTACAAAATAAAGCGTTGTACCAAGATAAATAGCTACATGGATCCCAAAGAGTGTTGCAAATCCTGGTCTCAATTCCTTAGCCAAAATGCTGATATGAATGTACAATGAAGGTCAAGGCTTTCTCAAAAGTCCAACCATGCTAATGACTGAAAAGCCACATAATATAGACAACCATAGCTCATCCTAGCCTCTAGGGGTCGAGCTCACATGTTTAGGAGCTATTTCAACTAATTCTAAACTTAGAACTAGAGATCAGGCAACAGAACACCGTGCCTCTAGAAACAAGGGAACTAATTCATTCAGTTTCAAACAACTTTTAAACTGATGAATCTACCTCCATAAGTGAAAATTTTACATATTTACATCATGATCCATCAATGTACATTACATTACATCACAAATTTTCCATTAAGAAAGTGAAAAAGTCAAACTGGCAAAAGCCAGGCGAAAAAAACAGAGCACTCTTG
The DNA here is from genome assembly GCA_031772625.1 of Pinus tabuliformis. Taxonomy (NCBI): domain Eukaryota; kingdom Viridiplantae; phylum Streptophyta; class Pinopsida; order Pinales; family Pinaceae; genus Pinus; species Pinus tabuliformis. The sequence goes on from CM062813.1 coordinate 511,579,508, forward strand.
GTCAAATTGGCAAAATTTTCCCTATGCGTCGCGCCTGATTTCTCTATGCATAGCGCCTGTTTGGAGCTACTTTTGAAGGCCTTCCCGGTGTCCAAATTCACTCCAAGTGTGCTTTTTGGAAATTTCTACCTATCTACTTTCCAACCCAAGTGGAATTTTTCAATTTGGCCTCCATTTGCCCCTCCAAAATTCAATTCTCCCAACGCTGCTTCCTGTGTGTCAAAATAGGGGCAGTAAGGTCATTTTTTGGGTGTTTTTGACCCTTTTGGGGGCTCAAAACATGTCAAAATTTCTTGGCCATTGGTGAGAATGCATGTTTTTTCATGAAAAATCCAAATATTCTGATTTTTTGTCATTTGGAGGCCTCTATCAAAAGCGAGCGCCGGGTGGCGCGGTGCGTAGGGCAGAAAATTCTGTGTTTTAGTCCAAAATTTTCAAAAATGCAAAAAGTGTCCCAAATTTTTTGAAATTTGGGATGAGTCTTCTCCATCAAGTGTTGTGATGGGCCAAGGAAGCCTCAGCCAATATCTGAAGTCTATCATGCTCCTTTCGCCTCCTTGATGCCCTTTTCAACTTTGCTTTCAAGCTCCTGATTCTTGTCTTGCAGACTTTGTTTCTTGCCATGTAATGATAAGCCATAAGCCTCAACAATGTCTTCTCCCTGTTGGCTTTCTCTAGCATCCTTTTCCAAGTGCAAGTTTGTCCTCTCAAGCCAAGATTCACGCTCAGCTTGAATTTCCCTTTCAAGTGTTGTTAACTTGGTTTTCCTTCTCTTATCAACTTGCCAGATGCTTGCATGTTTTGGAGCTCCATGGATGAGTGGGACCGATAACGGGAGGATTTGATGCTAGCTGTAGGGTTTTGGGGAATCAAAGGGTTTAGGGAATAGTATTTAGGCTTTGGGATAACAATTAGGTCTTGGGGATATTTGACTAGGGTTTGGGAATAGAGAGTATTTGGGACTTTGGGAAAGGGGATTTGGGATATGGAATTAGTGAATATAAGGGTGTGTGAATTTAGGGAATAGGGAAATCAAGGGAAAAATGGAGTAAGGGAGTGATTGAGGGAATAGAAGGATGGAATTGGTAGCAAAACAGTCAATACTAACCCTAGGCAGCAATTTCCTTTGAGAAATTTCAAGAGATAGGGTTTGGTTTCTTTTAAACACTCACCATACAACAAACACCATAAAACAACCACCAAATTTGGATGAAAAGTAGTGACAGAGGGTCAACCTACTTGGACAAGTGATGATCCACAAGTTTCGGGCGATTTGGAGCAAGTTTTTGAAGTTTTCGGGCTTGCCGGCTGTATGCGCCGCGCATCAAACCCAATGCACCGCGCCCAGTGAGTGCACCGCGCCCATGCAATTTTGAACTGGAGGTCGAAGCCCAGTGCGCCACGCCTGCTATGTGCGCCGCGCCACCTGCCCAGTGCGCCGTGCCTCTGTCTTGGAGCGATTTTCACCAATTTTTCTCACTTTCTCACCACCATGACTTTTCCTTGCTTCCACTTTGTCTTGGAGTGCAAATGAACTTTTCAAATTTGAAGGAATGACTTATAAACAAGGAGCTTTTAAATTTTTGGCTCATAAAACCCATTTTTACAATGTTTTGAAAATGACTTTGTTTTTTACTCCGTTTTGAGCTTTTTCACTTTATTAAAACTTTGTGATGGACTAAATGACCTGTGCTTTGTTTGTTTTGCAGGGGGTTGGAGCTACTGAGGCTAGGAAAAGTGACCAGGGTTACAGGTGAAGCAATTTACAGATGAAGGAATAAAATTACATAAATTTGTACAATAAAAGCAAAAAATACTCTATTTTTCCTCAAAACAGGGTTTTGAGGAAAGACACATCTCTGAATACTTGATTATAAAATTTATTGATGCTGGAACCTCCTCATGTGCTTACTGGTTGTTATTGGACACTTTGAAACACCTTTTGATGAAACCCTAGACCTAAATGACAATGAAACCCTAAAACAAAACATTTGCAATCTTTAAGACAAAAGATGACTATATATGCTTTGTAATGAACAAACATGAGCCAGCAAGTAGATAACATGAGGGAAACTATAGGAAAGCCACTACCGTCAGATGATCCATGCGCCTAATGGAATGCAGCTGACTGAGCGGGACACCTAATATGCAATGCAACAAGAGGATTTGATCTCTGACGGAGGGATGAAGATACCGACACTAAAATTGGCTCCAATGGGGATGGTAGCTCCTTGGAGGTGCCAAGAACTACAGATCTTTGGGAAAGCAGGCAGTGCCTTCGTCCATTTGGCTATGGAGTCAACACCCAAAAACCAATTACTACGAAACTTTGACTCAAGACTCATTGTTGAACTGACTAATCCAAAACTGAAACAAGACTCTCAAAAGCTGAAACTGTCTTTAAACTGACTGAAACAAAAAATGACTCAAGACTGACTTAACTGAAACAAGTACTTACAAAGCTTTTAAATGGCAGCAGACCATCAAGATTTGAGAACTTCAAATCACGATGACAACCACTTTCCTACTGATGAAATATGTACAATCATGTGTAGTGAGCCTTCCAATGTAACCAATCGAGCAAATGGCTACATACTGAAATTCTGCTCTCATTTTTCCCAAGCAGGTAGAACGATGTAAATGTAGGCAACTCACAATAACCACTGAAACCAAGGCTTATGCTAACGAACCAGGCAACATTCATCTTCTCTAGTGCTTGCAAAAGGATGCCAAAGGGGTCTTAATAATCCTGAAGCACTATCTTTTCTTGAGATCCAGCAGCAAAAATACAAGTACTCCCTTCATTCTGATCTGAAAGAACAACTGGTTGCTGAGTGACAGGAAGGCACAGAGAGGTATAAGCTTCTGCCATCTTAGTGTTAGCTGTAAATTCCTTAACCATGAGAAATTCTGGCATATTATCTCTCTCAAGCTCATATCCCTCAACTTCATGGTCTAGGTCATTCTTAAACAAAAAACAATCTTCAAGATTATCAAACATGACAACCTTATCATCTTCATGAAAGAGAATATTATCTGTTTGCTGATCTATAAAGCTAATTTCAAGACTATCATTATTTTCAAAAGAGGAAGAAGTTTCACCAACACTTTCTTGACCTTGTGCACACTGCAAACCTGCAATAGCTTGGGCTATAATCTAACCTTTCAGAAGTAGATCCATCTCATCTTCAGACAAAGGAGATAATACTTTTTGTTTTCTTTTGCTCAAGCAATTATTGTCTTCTTGAAATAACTTTCAAAACATGAAAAACCTGAATGACAGTCCACAATTCCCTGGTCTTCTGAAATTTGAAAACATTGTTGATCGTCTTCATATGACATGGCAATCAAATTATCATTTACTACTGAGTTATCGAAAGAGGATTTTTCACTTACTTGAACAAAGATCTCATCTTGTTTTTATAAAATGACTGGATTACCTCCTCATGAAGGCTTGGTTCTAATGAAATGAGAACACTTGGGTCAATAACTCTATCTTCTTCATTTCGGATGATCTCAACAACAGAGCTCTCCTTCATGGGATTTAGAACAAGGTACTCTTGATCATCACGATCTGAATCTAGATCTGAACTAGCCGACTTGACTTTTTCACATTCTAAGATTGAAACTTGACTTTCCTGCATGTTGGCTTCTTCTATGGACAGACCTGAAATAAAACGTTCTCTTTCATCATCTTCCACCGTACTAAGATCTTGATCCTGCTGCAAATTTTCCTGATCATCTTGATAATTATCACTCTCTTTATGTTGTTGAAATGGATTTTCATAAAGGGCTTCCATAATCTCATCATCCATGAAGTCATCATCTTCATAAACTTTCTCAAGATGTTCAATAAAACTATAAACATGTTTGCAACAATTCTGAACTAAATTTAATGATGGATAAGATTCTTTATACCTTTCAAAGAACATGGTATGAAAATCCTTTAAACAGTAAATACAAGCAGGCGGCAAACTTTCATACCAAGATCAGGCTTCACCTTCTAGAGTGGCCATGAATATCTTCATCAGGCAATCTTCAGGAAAATCAACCTTCAACTTTCGAATATGTATGTGAAATCTAGCCAGATGTAAAGTGGCATCCTTCCTATCATCATCTTTAAACGTAGGCAAATTCCTTTGCTAATCTACCTTAAGAATTTCATTTGGGAAACCTGGAATGTGATCTCGGCTCATGGGATCATACCGTCAAGCAAGCAAATCCATTTTTTTAACAATGAATTCACCAAGAAATTCTTCAGGCTACTGATTTTTGAAGAGTAGAGTCGCAATAAAAATTCGGAACCTTGGGATTCTTCGACACTGGAGTTGCCAGGTGAATGATTTCAACCTTCATATGTATCTAACTATTGTCCACCATAAACAATCGGATCTAACTTGATTCATGTACTAGGGCCATTTGCAATTCAGATGCTTCGTTTATAAGACTAGACCAGAGATTGACTGAAGTAGCTTTTATCTACTTTCGCTAATGCAAAGCAAGAGCATTTCGAAGGCTACCTGGCTAATCTTTAGGCTCCCTCTGTAGTTTATAAAACAAAGAACACTAACAAACAAATAATCTCTTCCCCAGTATGGTCGCCACTATGTTAGAGCCTAGATTTACCTTAGGCTGAGGAAGGTAGGATCCAGGGCCAACATCAAACCACGCTTAACTAGGTAGCTAGCCCTACCAGGTCAGGAGAGGGCTCTCTCCGGGTCAATCTCAGCAAATTATAATTGATGAGGGCTTGAGATCACTGATAGAAATACTGATCTTAGGCTAGGTATATGTGTGCAAAATTTTGATTGAATAAAATGATGTTTTTGTTGGCTCAGATGGAAAGGTAGATTTTGGGTGCGGGGATTGAGGTTCAGTCTTGCAGAGATCTCAATGGGTCAAGGTAGGCAATTGTTTTTGGCACTTCAATTTGAGTGATATGCAAGGATTAGACAGGTGAGGAGCTGAAGAGGGCAAGGAAAGCCATGGATCCTCTCCAAACAGCTGAAAACATCAAGAAACTAAAGCAAACCTCAAGTAGAGCACTGCAATTTCAATGGATTCTACTTACACTCTTGTTTGTTTAGTTAATAAGAAACAAGATAGAGAATGGCATACATAACACATAAGAAAATTCACAATTACAAAAGAAATCATTGTACCAAGACAAATTGCCACATGGATCCCAAAGAGTGTTGTAAATCCCGGTCTCAATTCCTTAGCCAAAATGCTCATTTGAATGTACAATGAAGGTCAAGGCTTTCTCAAAAGTCCAACCATGCTAATGACTGAAAAACCACATAATATAGAAAACCATAGCTCATCCTAGCCTCTAGGGGTTGAGCTCACATGTTTAGGAGCTGTTTCAACTAATTCTAAACTGAGAACTAGAAATCAGGCAACAGAACACCATGCCTCTAGAAACAAGGGAACTGATTCATTCAGTTTCAAACAACTTTTAAACTAATGAATCTACCTCCATAAGTGAAAATTTTACATATTTACATCATGATCCATCAATGTACATTACATTACATCACAAATTTACCATTAAGAAAGTGAAAAAGTCAAACTGGCAAAAGCTAGGTGAAAAAAATAGAGCACTCTTGGTCAAATTGGCAAAATTTTCCCTATGAGCCGCGCCTGATTTCTCTATGTGTAGCGCCTGTTTGGAGCCACTTTTTAAGGCCTTCCAGGTGTTCAAATTCACTCCAAGTGTGCTTTTTGGAAAGTTCTGCCTATCTACTTTCCAACCCAAGTGGAATTTTTTAGTTTGGCCTCCATTTGCCCCTCCAAAATTCAATTCTCCCAACACTGCTTCCTGTGTGTCAAAATAGGGGCAGTGAGGTCATTTTTTGGGTGTTTTTGACCCTTTTGGGGGCTCAAAACTTGTCAAAATTTCTTGGCCATTGGTGAGCATGCATATTTTTTTCATGAAAAATCCAAATATGCTGAGTTTTTTTCATTTGTAGGCCTCTATCGAAAGCGAGTGCCGGGTGGTGCGGCGCGTAGGGCAGAAAATTCTGTGTTTTAGTCCAAAAATTTCAAAAATGAAAAAAGTGTCCCAAATGTTTTGAAATTTGGGATGAGTCTTCTACATCAAGTGCTATGATGGGCCAAGGAAGCCTCAGCCAATATCTGAAGTCTATCATGCTCCTTTCGCCTCCTTGATGCCCTTTTCAACTTTGCTTTCAAGCTCCTGATTTTTGCCTTGCAGACTTTGTTTCTTGCCATGTAATGATAAGCCATACGCCTCAACAATGTCTTCTCCCTATTGGCCTTCTCTAGCATCCTTTTCCAAGTGCAAGTTTGTCCTCTCAAGCCAAGATTCACGCTCAGCTTGAATTTCCCTTTCAAGTGTTGTCAACTTTGTTTTCCTTCTCTTAGCAGCTTGTCGATTGCTTGCATTTTTTTGAGCTCCATGGATGAGTGGGACCGATAAGGGGAGGATTTGATGCTAGCTGTAGGGTTTTGGGGAATCAAAGGGTTTAGGGAATAGTATTTAGGCTTTGGGATAGCAATTAGGGTTTGGGGATATTTGACTAGGGTTTGGGAATAGAGAGTATTTGGGACTTTGGGAAAGGGGATTTGGGATATGGAATTAGTGAATATAAGGGTGTGTGAATTTAGGGAATAGGGAAATCAAGGGAAAATGGAGTAAGGGAGTGATTGAGGGAATAGAAGGATGGAATTGGTAGCAAAACATTCAATACTAACCCTAGGCAGCGATTTCCTTTGAGAAATTTTAAGAGATAGGGTTTGGTTTCTTTTAAACACTCACCATACAACAAACACCATAAAACAACCACCAAATTTGGATGAAAAGCAGTGACAGAGGGTCAACCTACTTGGGCAAGTGATGATGCACAAGTTTCGGGCGATTTGGAGCAAGTTTTTGAAGTTTTCGGGCTTGCCGACTATATGCGCCGCACCCAGTGAGGGGGCCATGCCTGTGCAATTTTGAACTGGAGGTTGAAGCCCAGTGCGTCGCGCCTACTATGTGCGCTGCGCCACCTGCCTAGTGCGCCGCACCTTTGTCTTGGAGCGATTTTCACCAATTTTTCTCACTTGCTCACCACCAGGACTTTGCCTTGCTTCCACTTTGTCTTGGAGTGCAAATGAACTTTTCAAATTTGAAGGAATGACTTATAAACAAGGAGCTTTTAAATTTTTGGCTCATAAAACCCATTTTTACAATGTTTTGAAAATGACTTTGTTTTTTACTCTGTTTTGAGCTTTTTCACTTTATTAGAACTTGTGATGGACTAAATGACCTGTGCTTTGTTTGTTTTGCAGGGGGTTGGAGCTACTTAGGCTAGGAAAAGTGACCAGGGTTACAAGTGAAGCAATTTACAGATGAAGGGATAAAATAGAGTTTTGAGGAAAGACAAATCTCTGAATACTTGATTATAAAATTTATTGATGCTGGAACCTCCTCATGTGCCTGCTGGTTGTTATTGGACACTTTGAAACACCTTTTGATGAAACCCTAGACCTAAATGACAATGAAACCCTAAAACAAAACCTTTGCAATCTTTAAGACAAAAGATGACTGTATATGCTTTGTAATGAACAAACATGAGCCAGCAGGTAGATAACATGAGGGAAACTTTAGGAAAGCCACTACCGTTAGATGATCCATGCGCCTAATGGAATGCAGCTGACTGAGCGGGACACCTAATATGCAATGAAACAAGAGGCTTTGATCTCTGATGGAGGGACGAAGATACTGACACTAACATGCAGCATGCAAGACAGCCTCTAGGCCTCCACCAAAGTGACCTAAAAATAGGCTACTACTCCAGTAATTAACTCGGCCTCCATTGAGGAACTCGGGCCTCCTCCACGCTGTCTAATATCCTTCCTCTCTTGTTGTGGTTAGAGATTTCATTCTTCCATATACTGTGTTAAGGTTCTAGGGCATCCATATAGGGTAGAGACCCTTTTCTAATCTGCGTTGAGGGCTTACATTACTACCCTTCTTGACTGTGTATACCTCTTCATAGGTTATGTTAGGGCTTCTCCAAAGGGTAGCATTAGGTCTTCTCCACATGGCAACGTTAGGGCTTCTCCATAGGGCAATGTTTGCATCTCTCCTCCATAACTGCATTGAGAGCTAGATCATCCTCCTTAGGACTGCGTTAGGGCATCCTCCTTAGGACTACATTAGGGATACTTCCTCCTAGATTTCTCTCACACTAAAACCCAATAAAAGTGGAGAGAAATCAAGAGAGAAGTTGTGTGTAAAATGACTCTCAAGTCATCTCCTTTTATACTAAAACGTTGAGCACATGAGGGGTTTATTTGGTTGCTGGCCGACCTTGACGAATTGTCTTATAACATAAATAAATTCATAACTCCATGAATACTTATCGGAATCAAATGATCTTTAGATAAATCCTACACCTCTCGATGATAGGGATCCAAGAAAAATATTAGCTGCCATAAATAAGATGAGCCACATGGAGTTTGGGCCTAGTTTCCAATTTTAACACTCCCTCTCAACTAGAGAGAACTCCATCCGCTGATCCATATGTTCGACTATACTATCTCTGCCATCAGTGCCCTGCACTGCTCTGCTCTGCTATGCTGAACCATGAAGAAGAAGAATTGATCGAGAATGTCTCATACCATTCTCTATTGACTCGAATTCAGTTTTATTGATCCCAGATCAATATCACAAGAGAAAGTCTCAAACCACTCATACTGATCCCATATCGGTTTCATTGATCCCAAATCAATGGAGGTCATCCTAGCATAGGGAGTACGATAGATACAACGATGCGTCCATCGATAATACTACTATGGTCCCTAACCCCATTTCCCTATTCATTGGCCAGATGAGAGGTACTTCCCATGAGTCCTAGACTGCATTGGTAGGATGCCTCGACAGGAGAACCATTCATCCTATCCCTAAATCGTGTCGGGGTATCACATGGGAAGGTTGATCCATTCACCCTGTACAAAACACACCATTAGGGGAGGGTGAGTCGCCCTATGGTTGCGTGTTGCTCCAGTAGTACCCCAAGCCCCTCGGAGCTCCCAGAGCTCAATGCATGCAACATGCAGGACCCTCATAAGAAGGTCTCTCAATGACTCCAAGTCGTTCGGAAAAGTCACAAATTGGACCTTTCCCCGAGGCTTTGACAGAATGTCTATGACCTGTACATCAGTCTCAATGCAATAGAGCCTCCTTGCTCATCGACGTACCATATCCCAGATAAGGTAGTATCTGATGTCTATATACTAGAGCAATCATAGAATACGGGATTCCTCAACAATCGAATCCCCCGTGGTTGATACAGAGGATCACGATAGTATCCATCATGTGTACAAACAGCTCGCTGAAGAGCTTCCATAACCAGGCAGCTTCACATGAGATCATACTCGTAGTTATGTATTCGGTCTCAGCAGTGCTTATAGAAATCGACTTCTACTTCCTGCTCATCCAGGCTATCGAACATAACCTAAAGAGAACCAACACTCAGAAGTGCTCTTGTGATCCTCCACGCTGCCTGCCTAATCAACATTCGAATAATCATGCAGCTACACATTTTCAGCTGGGTAGCTCAATTCATGAGAGATTGTGCCCTAAAGATATCTCAGAATATTCTTGGCACCAATCCAGTGAGGCTCAACCATATATGAGCTCATCACACTAACTGTGAAACATATGTCCAGACGAAAGTTCATCAAGAACATCAAAGTGAATGAGTTTATGAAACTCAGAGGCATTTCCCAAATCTGGTCCGACATCACTACCATATAACTTCTAAAAGTTAAGATCCTCGAGGTAGTCGCGAGCTTGCAGTTCACCATTCCCAATCCAGAATCCAACTCCCTCTTACTTTTGAAAATGAGAGGGTCTACACCTGTCAGAAAGAGGTCGTCCTCAGAAGGTGTCGTTATGAGAGGTCTATCATCCACAACCTTCAAGCAATGGTTTGGATCGGCTTCACTCCTAGTGAATCTCAACTTCATTAGAAATTTATCAATCCTTTCATACTAAGCCTGGGGTGTTTTGCTTCAAGCCATAGAGGGCTTTCTTGCACCTGCACACATGAGATTCCCGATCATGAATCTCAAACCCCTCAAGTTGATCCAAACCTGTGGACCTGCTACATGAGGGGAATGGTCCCCTTGTAAAATTTTCCTTCGGTACATCTCAGACATGTACCTTCATGCTCTTCTTGAATTCAGGCATCCCTGTCACCATTTGACTCACATCGGGTAGGGTCCCATAATAAGTAGACCTCCGGTGCTATAGATGAGATATGTCAATTGACATGATCCCCAATGGACCATCCTACAACTTGATATAAATTTCCAACCCTGAACCCATGAGTAAAAGCATCTTTGAAATTTTCATTTTCAAACACGTACCTTTCCATCGATGAATTCCACCCTATAGCCTTTGACTTCCATTGTCAAAATGGACATTAGGTTCTTCTTGCGATCAGGTACATAAAATAGATTCTGTAAACGAATCAAGTTACCCTCATTCAATTAAGGGGTAACATTTCCTACACCCTTTCCGAGATAGGTGGCATCGGCTCCAAGTATAATCCCACGATTGTTTCCATCTCTACCAAATTAGAGAGAGCACCCTTCTATTCGTTGAAGTGCTTTGGAGCACTACAATCAATCAGCCAGATTCCCAAAGAATATGAAGGAGAGGGACAATACAAGATAACGCTTCTTTATCTTATCAAAAACAACATTTGATTCTTCATACCTGGGGTTCCTTGCTTTTTCTGAAGATTCGGTCATTACCTTGATGAGCTGCATTACCTGTCATTCCTCTGATCATTGAAGATGTCCCTAGAATGATTGTTATCATCATCAAGTGATGTGTCCTTGCCATTCGGACACTCCTTCGCATAATGGTTGAAATTATTACAACTAAGGCATCTGCCTTTCCTTTCACCCTTAGGTCTGAATTTCCCATTGAAGTGATATTTAGGTAGATCATCAAAAGCTTCCGCTGCACCACTCTAATAATATTCTTTGCTCCGACTTCACCCTCGGTGAATTTGAAGAGGGATGAGTAATCCATTGATCCTTTTGTCCTTTCCCAATTGTCTTCGGTGATTGCTCTTTTACTCTTGCTTGGGCTTTGTCTTCACCTCAACTCTGATACCATGTTAATTTTAGGTATGTTCTATGCTTAATTTTCATAGTTAGCTCAATATCTTTTCCAGATTAGCAATCACATCAGCATTAAAGTAAACGATAGATAGAACATAAACACAAATCGCAGAAGATAAGCCAAGACAAGAGGACACAAGATGTGGTGCTAGCCAGGGACAAACCCCAATGTGGGGAAACGATTGATCAATCATTCTTATATGTTCTTCAATAGTTCAACAGAGAGAGAGAGATAGTACATTTACAACAGAAGTCAACACTTTGACTTATCTTGATAAGAGCATAGATCATCTCTAAGAAGATGATACATGAGATCAATTGAAGACATGCTGCTTCAACTGATTCTCCAAGGTGACTCCTTCACCTATCATCGTGTTGCATCTTGTCATCATGTTGCACCTCACTGTGCTACACCATGTTGCACCCATCATCACAATGTTGGACCTCATGACTGTTGCACCTAATGCTGCACTGTTGTCCCATGTGCCATGGTTGAACCATGTTGTCCATGCTTGTTGTCCCATTGTTTGCTTGTTGTACCTTGAATGCTTGTTGTACCTTACTTACTTTATGTCCCTTGCATGCTTTTTGTACCTTGCATGCTTGTTGTTCCGTGCATGCTTGTTGTCCCTTACATGCTTGTTGTCCCTTACATGATTATTGTCCCTTACATGCTTGTTGTTCCTCATGCTGCACCTTATTGCAGCATTCATGATCACTATGCTACACCCTTATTACAATGTTGTCACATCTTATTATATCATGCTACTGCACTTACATCAGTTCATTATTAAGGGATTATCTGATAGCCACATTGCTAGACTGGTAAGGGTATTCTAACAACTGTTTGGATAGCCTTCACAACATCTGTCCCAAGGCTATGATCACCCTTCTCCAGCATTCCTAAACCACATATTGGCTTGTTATACCCCAACAGTCACAACTAGCCCTTACGCCCTCCATGTTCGCCTTAACGTAGATCTGTAGGTGTATAAGGGACTGTGACTTGCTACAACAAGCCTATCCCTTGATGCGGTAGCCCTTTCCAAGGGCTTTATCCCCATGAAACAGTTCCTCATGCCTTCAGCCCTCAAGAGGAGTCTTCGGCATCCAAGAAAGCCTCTAGACCTCTACCAAAGTGACCCAAAAATAGGCTACTGCTCCAGTAATTAACTCGGCCTCCATTGAGTAACTCAGGCCTCCTCCACGTTGTCTAAGATCCTTCCTCTCTTGCTGTGGTTAGAGCTTTCATTCTTCCATAGACTACGTTAAGGTTCTAGGGCATCCATCGAGGGTAGAGACCCTTTTCTAATCTACGTTGAGGGCTTACATTATTGCCCTTTTTGACTGTGTATACCTCTTCATTGGTATGTTAGGGCTTATCCAAAAGGCATCGTTAGGTCTTCTCCATAGGGCAGTGTTAGAGCTTCTCCATAGGGCAGTGTTTAGATCTTTCCTCAATAACTGCGTTGAGAGCTAGATCATCCTCCTTAGGACTACGTTAGGGCATCTTCCTTAGGACTGCGTTAGGGCTACTTCCTCCTAGATTTCTCTCACACTAAAACCCAAGAAAAGTGGAGAGAAATCAAGAGAGAAGTTGTGTGTAAAATGACTCTCAAGTCATCTCCTTTTATACTAAAACATTGAGCACATGAGGGGTTTATTTGGTTGCTCACTGACCTTGATGAATTGTCTTATAACACAAATAAATTCATAACTCCATGAATACTTATCGAAATCGGATGATCTTTAGATCAATCCTACACCTCTCGATGAAAGGGATCCAAGAAAAATATCAGTTGCCATAAATAAGATGACCCACATGGAGTTTGGCCCTAGTTGCCAATTTTAACATTCTACCATTCTTATTATTCTGGTTATATGCTGGTTATAAGCATGGTTTTATGGAAAATTCTAGTTATGGCTCTTATCATGTTTTGATTGGTAAATGAATGGTTATTGAATGCATGACCTAATAGATGTTATTGCAACTATCATGAGAGGGCATTATACCTTCTTGATTATTCCCATATAAGTATCAAACCCCTATGTCCATATATGCATTCATGACCTATAAATTTCATGTTCACTATATGTTTGACAAAATGACTATCAAGGTTAGGCCTGGTTAGGTTAAGTCCTTGATCAAGTTTTGTGTTAGAGGCTTTGTCTTTGTTTCATTTATTGTTCTGGAAAGTTTCATCAAGTTCTGGGTAGTGGTATGGAGACTAGTCCTAAAAACGTGGCTAAGATTCTAGCACTGCATGGTCAAAACTGGGAAATCTAGACTATAGTCGCAAGGAGGCATGGTTATCCATGTCATTGAAGGGTTATAGCCACTGGCTTACCTTGTTATGCAAGCGTCTAGGAGACTAGATCACTAAAAAGACAAGTTAGCTCAGGGTTTGGGCACTTGGAGTGGTTGTTTAGCTCTTGGGGGTTTTGTAACTACCTAGGAAGGTCAGTAAAGTTTCGGTTTTTCAATTCCACTTCCTTCACTGCACTTAAGAGGTTGAGTCACGTAATTGTTACTCTTCCTCTCACATTTACCCCAACAAATCGGTAAAACTTGATAAATGTGAAAGAGGGTGTTACATAATACATCGTTTATATCAATTAAAAAATGTTATAATATATATTATTTTAATATAATGTTTAAATAGTTGATATGTATTTTTGTGAAATACTCACTTATATTAAAATATATAATTTCTATTTAGAGTAAAAAACTAAAATTTGTGTGACTTTAGCATATTTTAATTTTGTAAATTTTCAAAAATAAAATTATTTTAAATTATTTTTGAAATTGAATTAATATTAAATTTGTGATTAAATAATTATGATTTTATAAACATATTAGACATAATGTTGGTTCAAATTACATAATATGAATACTTTTAATTTATTTGTTTTTTAATTAAATTTTCAATTCCAATATATTTTGAATAAAATTTAATCCTTAGGTTATTTTTTATTTAAAAATTAAAAAATAATTTGTTTTTATTTATTTTTAGGATAAATATTTAACATAATTTTTATTTTTATTTTTATAGTTTTTCTTATTCAAAATTGGAATAAAATATGACTTAAATTATAATTTGTCTAAAGCCTAAGTTTGCTTTACAAAAGATTTCTTATATTTATATTTAGTGGGAACATTTGATGGTGCAATAAATTTTAATCACATTTTTTTTAAAACCTAAGTTTTATTAATGGAAGAATTTATACTTCTAGGTTTTGGGTGAAGTTATTTAATATCCAACAATTTTTTTTCTAATTTTTAAAATTTAGTGATATAAAAAATTATCCTATCTATTTAGAATTCTTATAAAAAAATTCAAGTCAATTTAGAATTTGGTCAAAATCACTAAAGATATTCTTCCACCATTCAGAAATCTTGAATTATGATACAATTCATCTTATCCTTGAAATTTTTTATCAAAATTATGATAAGGAAAAAACCTCTTTATTACAAGATCTTGCAAAAAAGTTTGATCTTAATTTCCCCATAACCCAAAGATCTTGCAAAAAAGTTTGATCTTGATTTCCCCATAACCCAAAGTCTATTTATGAAAGAACCCTCATCCTAGTTTATAATTGATTTTAAAATGTACTAAAATCTTTTATTCCAAAATAAAAAATTTCAATAATATTTAACCAAATTCCAACATAAAAGTTTTCAATATCACATACACTAATTTGAAATTAATGAAAATTAAATATTTACAAAAACAATCTTATAATAATATGACATTATTTCTATCCACAAATACGATGAGACTTCGATAAAAATCATCTTATTAATGAAGACACGTATATCATTAAAGCTCTTATAATAATATGACATTATTTCTATCCACAAATATGATAAGACTTCGATAAAAATCATCTTATTAATGAACACACTTATATCATTATCTAAGTTATGTGTATAATACTTTTAAAGATTTTACTCAACTTTAAATCTTATTAATGAACACACTCATATCATTAAAATTAATCTTATAATAATATGGCATTATTAATGAAGAGACTTATATCATTAAAACTAATTTTATAATAATATGACATTATTTCTATCCACAAATATGATAAGACTGGGACAAAAATCATTTTATTAATCAACACACTTATATCATTATCTAAATTATATGTATGATGAATAATATTTTTAAAAAAATTACTCAATTTTAAATGACTTTGTTGGGCAGTTTTTAAAACACCATGGATGGAAAGGATCTGCCATCTATGTGAGGATATGAACATGGAGGATGAAAATAACTTCCTCTTAGAGTGCCCCGCGTACAACCACATTAGATCTCAGTTTCATAATCTTTGTTGCAATACTGACCTTCCTAGCCTTTTACGATGTCAAAATTATAGTGAGCTCGGGAGGCTTCTCTCCAAGCTTTTTGAGCATAGGAATAAAATCTTAAATCAAACTAAATAATTCATTCCTTTAGGTCTTGTTGTAGCAATTTTTTGTTTTGATAAGTTAGAATAAATTAGACAAAAAATGAAAATATATTTACAAAATGTTAAGATAGGATGTGGACAAAAAGAATATTGAATAAAAAAATGTTAGGAAAATATTTTGATAAATATGTCCATATCAAAGAAAATGTTAGGGTAGATGCCCTAAAAACTGAAGGCAAAATAAAATGTTAGGTTACGCAGAAAAGAAAGTGTTGCAAATCTAAATTCCACTACTTTGTTCTAAATTCAATTTGAAAAATAATAGTTGTGTGTAGTTTGTTTAGATGCGACACTAGGTTATTTTATCCAACTATATAGTTGCATCATAATTGGATTTGTTTTAAATTAATTATCATAGGTAGAAAATAAATTGGCTCAACAATTTAATCTGAGCCAATGGAGGGAATAAGGTATGGAAATAGATTGTTCATAAAAAGAAAATATTGGGTTGCTAGTTTAAATGCACTCTGAAAGGATAAGTAAAAATGTTAGGAATAGAAGGGTAGGTAGAATTGTGCAAGTTTGAGATGTTGAATTGGTTATTTCCTAAATATCAAAACATTAGGAAACTTATTGATGACGAGAGTTCGAATAACCAAAGTTTTGACTTTATGTTATTTCATTCATATGCTATCACTCCATTCATTAAAACACCCGAACCCACAGCTGCCACGTCCGCCTATCATATTGTGACTCCACCGTTCATTCCCCGCTCACACATTAAACTCCCTCCACCTCACCTCTTATCCCACACACTCCTCCGCAATCATACGGCCCACACTCCCTTTCAACCCTCATTCGTCGTCCGAAGTTTATCAACGAGGGGACAGGGGGGCACGGGGGGCCCGAAATGGGCAGTCTTTAATACCGCCTACATAAACCACAAAAAGTACCTTTTAGTCTTTCGAGACTAAAAATCCCAAAACCACAAACCACTCTGTCTTACCCCCAAGCGAGGTATCCTTCATAGCTGTTTACCGCCGCCCCACATCACCTCCACGTCACGTTTCACTTCATATCTACCATCCGATCATTTGCGCCCAAATCAAACGGTGCACAACCATATCAGGCTCACCCGACGACCGATCATTACCCGCCCAATCGATTAAACCCGTCATTAACCTATAATTAATCCCATACTGTTGAAGATTAAAGTCCTGCCCCCCCCCCCCCCCCGAAGCCCATGCTTTTATCACCCATGCACCTCCCTCACCCGACTACCGTCAGATCACCATCCCCCTCATCCGGCGGTCCAAAGCCATATCGGCCGCGCCCGATGGTCGATCGTTACCTGCTCGATAAAGCAGTTTTCCCCGGCCCCCTGACTGCTACATGGCAATCGCTGGAGTAGATCAGGTGACCCCTCCCAAATACCACTCGACCCTCAAAAGCGGTGCGATGGCCTAGGAAACCGCCTCCCCGCTCAACCCGATAAACCACCTACTATTCATAATACAAAATTCCATGCCAATTTACCCATTACCCGTTAAAACCCCGAAAACCCTCATTGTCATGCATTTCAAAGGTTACACAGTTAACTTCTGCGCCCAAGATTATTCTTCAAGCCCGCCTGCTCATACAGCTCAGTCACTTGTCGTGATTCGCAAGCACATCTTCTAGATCCACTTATCAGTTTCCTGTCTCCACTCTTGTAACTCCTTTTACCATTTTGTCATTTATAGTCCGCAGTTTCGTTTGACAAAATGCCTCCCAAGGGAAAAAAAATTGCATAAGTTTCAAATCCTCTAATTCACCCACAGGTTGATTTCCACCATACTCCATTAGTTGACAAGGATTGCAAAATCATTAAGACTTCTTCTCAGCTTGATTTATTTGAAATTTATTACTGGTGGGAAGAGCAGCTAATTGACCAGAGTGATGAAATTGGGCTCTGGGAATCCCAATTACCCCACTATATTTTTCCACAAATACACAGAGCTCCAAAGTTTGTGAGAAAATGCCATGAATCCTATGATCCCAGCCAGAGAGCCATTATCTCACCTACTGGAGAAATCCTCTATCCCATTAACACTGATTCAATTGAGAAAATGTTGCAGGCCCCTGCCACTATACCAACTCATCCTTTTTCCCATGAAAACCTGATAGAAGCTTATAACAAACTGGACTTTACCAAGAGATCCCAGACCTTGGAACTGTTTTTAGCAATTGGTAGTCCTTTACCAAAGAGAAATCCCCCTTATGATTCATCTATGTTTCCTGATAGAACCAGGCATATTACTACTATCTTGTCCTATTTGCTTGGTTATCACTCTGATCAGTCTGTCAATGAAGCCATCCTTGGTTTCTTATCCATGTTTTCTTCTGATTCTAAGCCTACTATTATTTATGATTTCAGTCATTTCATAGTTGAAACCATACATGAGCAGTTTGTCAAATTTAACATTGAAGAAGTATTCAAGTATGCTTTAGTACTTGTGTATCTTTTTATATATTTTCAGGGAGACAAATTCCCATTTCCTTTGCAGAAACTTGATGAAGAAGGACAACAATAGTCAGTGATTTTCTAGACTTCAATGGGGATGAAGGAGAAAGAAGAATTCACATACAAGCAGTTCATAGAACTATTTATTCATCCAGCCCTTAGCCTTATGAGCAACACTCCATTACCAAGGATCAGTGAGGAGATTGTCAAAGAACTTCAATTCATAGATCAAGTTGCAATAGGAGATTGGTATTGCTACCAAAACTACACAGAAATCAAGGTTTTTGGCTGTGAACTTCCACCCTACAAACTGCCAAAGTACCTCCCTGTTAGAATCTTTGCACTGGAGTACTTGAGGCAAAGATTGAATGCAGATGAAGTACATTTTGTAGCTGCCAAAAAGAAATCACAATTTAATCTCAAAGCTCAAGTTGGTCCCTTCATTTGTAATACCAGGGCAGCAGGGGAGGAAGAAGATAAGTTGTTAAAAGAAATGAAATTTGCTCTCATCTTCTCTTGGTCATATGACCCATTGGGAGTCATCCCCAAACTCAGGGTGGAAAATAAGTTCACACCATATCATCATACAACTAGGCCTGTCATAGAACAGTTCAAGAATCAGTTGGAATGGACATAGAATACCCTCCAAGAGGCTAACGAACAGGCAGTCTCTACATTAAATATGCAAACTCCAATTGTACAGGAAAAGACAGCCAAGAGAGGGAGGGAAGAACAATCTTCACCTGCAACAAAGGCAACAAGTCAAGGCCTCAAAGTCTTTCATAGGAAAAAGAAATAAAGAGTATCTATGAATATTGATTCACAGTCTATACAATCCCCAACTCAATCTACCACTTCTCATGAACATCAAATAGTCCAAATTGTTGGAGGCATTCCAGAGAATAAGGAGGAAGACATATTTTGTGTCTTTAGTGAAATCAAAAGAAAGAATGAAGAATTGAAGTTGAATACTTACACCCAATTCTGGAAGCATTCTTCCAGCTCTCAAGCTAGGCTTCTTTCAGTCTTCAACTCTGAGAAGGGGAAGATGCAAATGGCTTTCTTGCAGGCCCAAGTTCCTCAGCCCAGGACTGCAACACAATACCAGAAACACACTTCTTTTGAGTTTAATGTCAAGGATGTGCATCCAATTGATCAAATTGAGATGCACAAACAAACTGGATAGATGATTGCTTCAACCTTGACAAACACTACTATGAGTTTGTCAAAAATGCAGGTTACATTGGCCAACATTCAGTCATAATTAAAGTTGGAAAAGGTCTCCTCATTAGCAAAGGATACCAAGATTCAATCCTTGGAAAAACTAGTGCTAAGGATGGGATATGATCCCTCAAACATAAATGCTGCTGAGGAGCTCATTAAGAAAAATAACACTGAGGTTGCAACATTAAAGAAACAACTGAAACTACCATCATCTGAGGATCCAATGGCCAAAGAAATCGAGGAGACAGACTCAAAAGTCAAATATGATGAAGCTCATCATAGAATAGAATTTTCAAATAAAATAAATGGAGGAGTAGATGGAGAAATTGGTTAAGGAGAAGGAGGAAGCTATCAGGAACATTCAAACTTCAGTGGATGTAGTCTCTCTTGCAGCAGTTCCCATCACCAAAGTTTCTACTTCAACCACTACATCAGCAACAGGTATAGCAGAAGGAGATGAATAACTTACTGAAGCTGTTGAGAACCTGTCTATCTAGACAGGAGAAATCAATAAAATAAAGGATGAAAAAGAATTACGGCTTATGAAGTCTATATTAGACAATTCACATACAAATGAAGCAAACAGACTCAAAGGCCAAGTGTAAAGGTTGCAGAGAGAACTCACAGATTCCTCCATAGGAAACAAATTGGGTTTAGCAAAAGAAATTTTGTGGGTAGAAATCACAGAAGCAATCAAGGAGATTTGGTCCTCCATTAAGATAATATTCAATCAGAAAGATCTCTTGGAAAAAGCTCAATAAGCAGTGGAAACCATAACTAAGCAACTGGAGGATATGCCAGAGACTGCCTCTGATATAATCAAATTTCTAAATTCCAAGGATAACTATGAGCTTGAGGAATTAAGAATAGCGACATAACTGCAACGATATTAGAGGTAAAGAAGATTATCACTAAGAAAAATCTTACCCTTCAGCTACAAGAAAAGTGCAGCAATGTTAACAACAAAGTTCAGAGATTTTTCAACAAGATTGAACCTTTGGTCAGCAAAGGTTTACCTTCTATGATGGTTATTAATGATAAATTAATGCCAATTGAGGATTATGTCAAGAAGTTAACGGAGGTGGGCACCCATGCAGCTTCAGTCACCAATATCAAAGGATCAACAACACCAGCTCCCATAGTAAAAACACTTAGGGATTCTTTCTTCTTCTTGGATGAAATCAAGCATATATTTTTGGTAAAATCTACTTTTACTAAATACACTGAGATGGATGAAATCTACACGAGGGTAACAAAGATTTCTATCCCAGATAATAAACGTTGGGAAGAATTAACAGATTTACTTGATTAAGGATAATTGAACAACATTCAGTTTTGAGGGGACAGTCAGCCAACTCCAACCACTTTTCAACTTTTTCAGTAATAGTCATCAAACAGCGCAGCACCAAAATATTGCCAGATCATTAGACAATTTTATTTTTGATTGTGTAAATAATCTATTTTTGTAAAAGCAGTTTAGAATATTTTTCGTCCTACTGTTGTATAAATAACTCCCTTCACGAGTTATTAGGAGTTGTACCCTTGAATAAGAATTTCTAGAAATCTGATGTAATTAATCTTTCTGGATCATTAATACGAAGCAAAGATTCTGAATTCTGTGTTGCACAGTTTGTGTTTCCTGTAAGTTTTTCTAGTGTCATTCATTATGTTTTTTCTTCATATACTTGTGTCTTGTAGAGATAACTAGGTAGTAATAATTGTATTTCAATATATTCCTATAAGCTTCTGAAGTGATAATCTATAAAGAGAATGAATTAATGGACCGTTTGTTTAATTAATTCCCTCAAAATCAATAAATCATCAGCATCTTTTGTAAGCTCATGTGTATTTTCTCAAACCTTTAAACATAGTTTAAAGGTTTTCATACTTATGATTATTAAGATTTCAATTTGAAAACTGTGGCAATCATATTAATTTTCTATTTTTGCTCATCATCATAAAAGTTATTTCACTGTGTAAATATTTATAGCAGCCCTCTGCTACGATATTGATATTATTCAAGAGGTTATATACATCAGTTCTATATCTGTTTCATCCATTGGTCTCCCAAATTAAAACAAAACCCCCAAAACAATTATCTTAGATGCTCTAGCATAATAACTGACCATTATTATCTCAGAGATACAACATCAAATTGGCGCCGCTGCTGGGGACTCGAATTTCATTAAGTTTTCCTGGGGCAACGATATGTATTCTATTCCTTTAAGGTGATTAAAGGTCTAGAAAGGTTAAAATCCTTCACCTAGCGACTCCACTCTCCCAAACTGGCACCTTTTAAGTAAAACAGATCTCGTTCAGAGGCTGACTTAGTTAATCCTGTGTCAGATCCTGAATTTTTTTTGAGAAAATCCAGTTCTAAAAGGGGACATCAACCCTCTTCATCTTCCTCTTCAGTCTTGCAGTCTGAAGATTTACCATCATTTGATCCTTATAGTAACATTCCATCCAATCTAGATTACTCCCACCTATCACCCAGGGTTGTTGAACTCTTAAACAGGTGAGTTGATTTTAAATTAGCATTCCTTATTCATTGATTTGAATCTCATCCAGAACCTTCACTACCACCAGGATCACCTAAAACTGAGTTTGATTTGGGTGTTTATTTACCAGAATACAAACCAACAGATTTCATATCCCCTACCAGTTATTCATTTCCTCCCACTTTTGGACAACCTGAAGCTTCTACTTATGAACAACATGAAGAGACCGTATCTGTGTATTCAAATCCACTCTTTGAAACAAAGGAGGGTATTCATCCACAGGTCCAGAAGATAGTTCTTAAGACTCCTTTGAAATAATTCAGGAGATCCCCTCCTTCTTCAGCTCCTCAATCACCTTTTTCTACCCCTTCTTCGTCTTCTTCATCCACACAAACACCTCATACACCACCTCCTAATATGGCTTTCCGACCTATTGTACAGGCTGGATATGAAGCTTTAGTCTTACCTCCTAATCTCAATGCATTCCCAGCTGGATACTTGAAATACCTTCCCAGGTATAATGGAGAAATCGGTCCCTCTGCTGAGGACCATCTTCAGGCCTTTTTAGACTTTGCAAATAACATGAATATTGAACAAGAAAATGTTTACATGAGGTTCTTTGTACAATCACTTGAAGGAAATGTAAGAATTTGGTTTAGGCAGTTACCTGCAAATTCCATTAGAAATTGGGAAGAACTTACAAACATATTTAAAAACCAGTTGGGTGTGAAAAAGGATCCTCTTTACTTTCTCATTGAGTTTGATGAGCTTAAAAGAAATTTTGGTGAACCTGTATCAGACTTTATCAAAAGATTCAATAAGCTTTATCAAAAAATTCCCCCTAATTGTAAACCAACTGTAGCAGCAGCAAAGTCTAGATTTTCTAAAGCCTTTGATGATGATTTTGTTGTCATGCTAAGAGAGAGAACTTCTAGAACTCTTGAAGATATGCAAACAAATGCTATGAGGTAGAAGCAAACAAGGCGGCTTCAACTTCTTTGAAAGCTAAAGAGGAAAAGGCCCAAAGAAAACTCAAATCGACACCAGAGGCTTCTAGTTCCTCTAAGACTAAAACTGAAGATTCTAAAATAGATGAAATAACTTCTCTTCTTAGAAATCTATCTAATAGAATTTCCAAGATTGAGACTCAACCTAGGACAATTCAACAAACAGTTACCAGACCCCAAAATCAAAATCAAGGTCAGTATAAAAGAAATCCACAATTACAAATTCTTCAGAGACCTAGTAATGATCAGCAGATTCCCACTCCTTTGTTGATAGATGATCAACAACCTGATGATAATACTATGACCATCACTGAAGATATAAATAATATGGATACTTCCTCTAATCAAACAGTTATTGTTCCTCTTACACAACAAAATCAGGTTCAAGAAGATCAAGAATCTTCACAAGTTTCTAAATACCATGCCTTCTCTGAATTTTTAATTGCAGATTTGAACAAAAGGTATGACCTTAGGCCTAGACCTGGCCCTAGAAGACCTCCTAAGGAAACTCCAGTAATTGAACCTCATGCCAAAACTGCTGAAACTCAAACAACTTTTATTCGACCATTAGATCAGTCAATTGATACTCCTCAAAATGAAAAAAATGCTTTGACTGCATTTAATGTTGAAAAAGAGTTAGAAAAAGTTAAAATCCCAATTCCTCTTCCAGAACTTTCTAAAAAACCTGGGTATAAAAATCAGGTCTCCAAATGGATACAAAATACCTTGGTTGATGTTGAAGGTGATATCATCAGTCTGCAAGATGAAAAACCAACAGTTGTGTTTGGCCCTAGCTCAGATATGATAGATGAAATAGTGCCTCATTTCTATGTAACTCTTAAGACAAATGATTCCATGTTGTATAATTGTATGCTTGATTCTGGAGCATCACATAACCTCATGCCAAAAACTATCATGGATCATTTGAAACTTGACATAACTAGATCCTATCATGACTTGTACACCTTTGATTCTAAAAGGGTGCCTTGCTTAGGATTGATTAAGGATTTAGTAGTCACCCTTGCCCAAATCCCAGTGAAAAGTGTAGTACTTGATATAGTTGTCATAGATATCCCTCCCAAATTTGGAATGCTCCTTTCTAGGTCTTGTTGTGCCAAATTAGGGGGAACTCTTCAGATGGATATGTCTTATGCTACTATTCCAGTTTATGGGGGAGAACAACTAAGATTATATAGAGAGGTGAGATTTGTGCACACTGTTTGCAAAACAGACCAACCAAGGAACCATCCCATTTATGCAATTGACCAAGATTTTGGTTGCTTTCAACTACGTTCAAACCAAGTGCATGAAACTCAAGTCAAAATTGAAGATGTAATTGAAAGTCTAGCACCAAATCAAACTGATATATGGAAACTATTTTTTGATGAATCCTGTGCAAAAGATGGAGCAAGAGATGGAGTAGTTTTAATATCACCAGAAAAAGAAAACATTACCCAATCATGTAAGCTCGACTTCGAAGTTACAAATAATGTGGCTAAATATGAAGCTTTCCTTTTGGGATTGCAATTAGCCAAAAGAGTAAAGGTTCAAAACTTAAGTGTTTTTACTGATTCAGAACTTATTGTCAAGAAAGTGAGAAATATTTGCCAGACTAAACACCCTAGACTTAGGTCTTACCGAAATGAAGTATGGGATTTAGTTGAAAACTTCTTTGATGCTTTTAATTTGACTTATATTCCAAGAGATCAGAATATTCATGCAGATGCCTTAGCTGTTTCTGCTAGTTCATTTAAAATTCCTGATCAGACTAATTTACTCTACCAAATACAAGTCAAGTATAGACCATCTATCCCAGACAATCTAAAACACTGGCAGATATTTGAAGATGATGAACATTTGAAATCTTTTCTGCAAGTTGTAGATCAATTTTCTGTTCTACAAATTGATGAAGATAGATCCGAAATAAATGAAAATACAAGTGGGAATGATACTTCAGATTTCAGTTCAAAAATTGTTGATCATGATATTATTCAATTGTCTAACAATTTAATTCCCAAAGTATTGATACCTTTAGAAAAATTGTTTGATCAAAATGATGTCCTCTGAAATCCTTAGTCCATTTCTTCGGAAGAGGACATAGAAGAAATTAACATTGGAACAAATGATGATGTCAAAAGCATCAAAATCTGTGCATCTCTAGACCCTGAGATTAAAACTCAATATCTTAAGTTACTTCAAAATTATAAGGATGTTTTTGCCTGGACCTATGCTGATCTAAAAACCTATGATACTTCATTAATACAACATAAGATCCCTTTGAAGCCAGAAGCAATACCTTATTAACAAAAACTTAGGAGGATTAATCCAACCCTTCTACCAATTGTAGAAAAGGAAATTAAGAAAATTCTAGATGCCTAGATCATTCTCCCTCTCAGATATTCTAATTGGGTTGCAAATTTAGTTCCTATTAGAAAAAAGAATGGATAAATCAGACTTTGCATGGACTTTAGAAATTTGAACAAAGCATCATTAAAGAATAATTACCCTTTGCCCAAAATGGATCAATTACTTCAAATGGTTTCAGGAGCACAAAGACTTTCTATGCTTGATGGTTTTTCAGGTTATAATCAGGTAAATGTTGATCCAACGGACAGGGAAAAGACAACCTTCACTACACTCCGAGGTACATTTATGTACGCTAGAATGCCATTTGGCTTATCAAATGCTGGAGCAACATTTCAGAGAGCTATGGATGTAGCTTTTATGGGTAAGGTAAACAAATTTGTGGTTATTTATCTTGATGACATTACTATTTTTTCTAAATCTGATCAGAAACTTGATCAAGGTTTTTGACAGGTGTAGGAAATTTGGGATATCATTGAACCCTAAAAAGTCTTTGTTTGCTATCAAAGAAGGAAAACTGTTGGGCCATATAATTTCAAAGGAAGGAGTGGTGATTGATCCCAAGTGTGTGTTTGCCATTGAAACATTGACCTTACCTAGAAACAAGAAAGAAATTCAAGCTTTTTTGGCCAAGATTAATTTTTCAAGGAGATTCATCCCAAATTATGCAGAGATTGTAAAAGATATAACTGACATGCTCCGAAATGATCATGAAGTCAAATGGACTGTCTCTTCCAGACATGCATTTGATCAGATCAAGAAAGCTATCTCTGAAGCTCCCACCTTGGCCAACCCTGATTATACTAAACCATTCAATATCTTTTCTTTTGCCTCAGAAACAACCCTTGTTGTTGTTCTATTACAAAAGAATGAATATTTCCATGACCAACCTATAGCCTTTTTCAGTAAGGTTATGAGAGATGCCAAGCTTAAGTATGACGCAATCGAGAAGCAAGCCTACGCCCTCATTCAAGCCTTGAAATCTTTTAGGATGTATGTCCTACATTCACCTATTACTGCTTATGTTCCTAATAGTGCTATAAAAATCGTCTTAACTCAACCAGACACTAATGGAGGTAGGTGGATCAATCAAATACTTGAGATTGATCTAACTATCAAAACTACAAAGCTAGTAAAAGGCCAAGGATTAGCCAAGCTTCTAGCAGAATCCAATTGCAAAGTGCTTGGAATCAATTCAATTTTAGAAGTCAAGGAAAGAACCCACAAGAACCTTCTGTCCTTGCACAAGGGAAGAATCCACAAGAACCTTCTATCCTTGCAGAAGGGGAGAATCCATAAGAACCTTTACCTTCAGATCAGATCAGCCCTTTACATATTGATGACAAATTTCTATTGTGAGATTGGTATCAAGACATTGTAAATTTTCTGCTCCATTTTGAATGACCAGCATCATTCTCCAAAGCCTAGTGTAAAACTCTTAAATTGAAAGTAGTCAAGTACTGCATCATAAATGCAAATTTGTACTAGAAAGATCCACTAAATATTTTGTTATTATGTTTAACAGAATCAGAAACTGAAGGAATCATTGATCAGTTTCATACAAGATTTTGTGGAGGACATTATGCTTGGAGAGCAACAACATACAAGATTTTAAGGGGAGGATTTTATTGGCCAACATTGTTCTTGCAAGTAGGGGAAAAGGTTAGAGGTTGTGTTCCTTGTCAGATGTTTGTTGGTAAGCAGAAACTAGCATCTCTTCCACTAGTACCATCAATAATCTCAACACCTTTCCTTCAATGGGGATTAGATTTTGTTGGAGAGATCCATCCCACTTCAAGTAATCAGCACAGATGGATCCTCACAACAACATACTACTTCACTAAATGGGTGGAAGCAATTCCAGTAAGAAATGCTACCGATTCAGTAGTAATTAAATTCATTGAATAAAATATCTTATCTAGGTTTGGTTGCCCAACACAAATTGTCACAGATAATGCAGAAGCATTCTCTAGTGTTAAAATGATTGAGTTTTGCTAGAAATATCAAATTCTGTTACATCATTCAACTCCATACTACCCTCAAGGTAATGGCCTTGTAGAATCCTCAAATAAAAGTCTAGTGAAGGTAATCAAAAAGACCCTAGCAAATCACAAAAAGAGCTGGGACTCTCATTTAATTTATGTAGTATGGGCAAACAGAATAACTCCAAAAATATCTACTAGGAAATATCCTTTTTAGTTAGTCTATGGGAAAGATGCAATTTTTCCCACCAATTTGGCTTTCCCAGTTTTAAAATTCTTGCAGGACTCAATAGATGAACCTAATGATTTTTCAAGAAGGATAAATCATATTATTGAACTAAATGAAAATAGAGATGAAGTTCAATACAAATTGAAGAAATATCAGAATAAGATGAAAATTTTGTTTGATAGAAGAGCCAGGGAAAAGGACTTCAGGGAAGGTGACCTAGTTCTAAGATGGGACTCCAGGAGGGAGGAAAAGGGAAAGCATGGCAAGTTTGATAACCTATGGTTTGGTCCTTTAGCGATTGCTGAAGTGAAGGCCAACAACACTTTTGTGCTACAAAATCTTGAGGGACTATATTCCATTTATCCTGTAAATGGAAAGTTTCTCAAACATTTCATTCAATACTAAGAAGTTGGAATTCATTTCATTGTAAAAGCTCCAGTTTCTTTTACTTTTCAAGCTGTCAATGAGATTTTTTACAGCAAAGGACTCCATAGCCCGAGGAGAAGGCGCATGGATCTGCAGGTTCTCTGCATTCTACAGGAGAAGCAGTCCCTAGTTGGAGCCAATTTTGTAGCATTTTTTGGTTTTGATAAGTTAGAATAAATTAGACAAAAAATGAAAATATATTTACAAAATGTTAAAATAGGATGTGGACAAAAAGAATATTGAATAAAAAAATGTTAAAAAAATAATTTGATAAATATGTCCATATCAAAGAAAATGTTAGGGTAGATGCCCTAAAAAATGAAGGCAAAATAAAATGTTAGGTTAGACAGAAAAGAAAGTGTTGCAAATCTAAATGCCACTACTTTGTTCTAAATTCAATTTGAAAAATAATAGTTGTGTGCAGTTTGTTTAGATGCCACACTAGGTTATTTTATCCAATTATATAGTTGCATCATAATTGGATTTGTTTTAAATTAAATCTCATAGGTAGAAAATAAATTGGCTCAACAGTTTAATCTGAGCCAATGGAGGGAATAAGGTATAGAAATAAATTGTTCATAAAAAGAAAATATTGGGTTGCTAGTTTAAATGCACTCTGAAAGGATAAGTAAAAATGTTAGGAATAGAAGGGTAGGTAGAAATGTGAAAGCTTGAGATGTTGAATTGGTTATTTCCTAAAGATCAAAACATTAGGAAACATATTGATGATGGGAGTTCGAATAACCAAAGTTTTGAATTTATGTTATTTCATTCATATGCTATCACTCCATTAATTAAAACATCTGAACCCACAGCTGTCGTGTCTGCCTATCATATCATAACTCCATCGTTCATTCCCCTCTCACACATTAAACTCCCTCCACCTCACCTCTCATCCCGCACACTCCTCTGCAATCATATGACCTACACTCCCTTTCGGCCCTCATTCGCCGTTCAAAGTTTATCGGCGGGTGGGGGGGGGGGGGGCGCGAAATGGGCAGTCTTTAATACCGCCTACATAAACCACAAAAAGTACCTTTTAGTCTTTCGGGACAAAAATCCCAAAACCACAAACCACTCTGTCTTACCCCTGAACGCGATATCCTTCATAGCCGTTTACCATCGCCCCACGTCACATTTCACTTCATATCTACCATCTGATCATCTGCACCCAAATCAAACGGCGCACAACCATATTGGGCTCACCCAATGGCCAATCGTTACCCGCCCGATCGATTAAACCTGTCATTAACCTATAATTAATCCCATACCGCCGAAGATTAAAGTCTTGGGCCCCCCCCAAAGCCCATGCTTTTATCACCCGTGCACCTCCCTCGCCCGACTACTGTCAGATCACCATCCCCCTCATCTGATGGTCCACAGCCATATTGGCCGCACCCGATGGCCGATCGTTACCCACCTGATAAAACGGTTTCCTCCCTCCCGACTTCTACGTGTCAATCGCTAGAGTAGATCGGGTGACCCCTTCCAAATACCACCCGACCCTCAAAAGCAGTGTGATGGCCTGGGAAACTGCCTCCCCACTCAACCCGATAAATAACCTACTATTCATAATACAAAATTTAGTGCCAATTTACCCATTACCCGTTAAAACCCCGAAAATCCTTGTTGTCATGCATTTCAAAGGTTACACAGTTAACTTCTGTGACCAAGATTATTCTTCAAGCCCGCCTGCTCATACAACTCAATCACTTGTCCTAATTCGCAAGCACATCTTCCAGGTCCACTTGTCAGTTGCCTCCCTCCACTCTGGTAACTCCTTTTACCATTTTTTCATTTACAGTTCGTAGTTTCATTTGACAAAATGCCTCCCAAGGGAAAAACAATTACAAAAGTTTCAAATCCTCTTCACCTACAGGTTGATTTCCACCATACTCCATTAGTTGACAAGGATTGCAAAGTCATTGAGACTTCTTCTCAATTTGATTTATTTGAAATTTATTGCTAGTGGGAAGAGCAACTAATTGACTAGAGTGATGAAATTGGGCTCTGGGAATCCCAATTACCCCACTATATTTTTCCACAAATACACAGAGCTCCAGAGTTTGTGAGAAAATGCCATGAACCCTATGATCCCAGTCAGAGAGCCATTATATCACCTGCTGGAGAAATCCTCTGTCTCATTAATGTTGATTCAATTGAGAAAATGTTGCAGGCCCCTGCCACTATACCAGCTCATCCTTTTTCCCATGAAAACCTGATAGAAGCTTATCACAAACTAGACTTTACCAAGAGATCCCAGACCCTGTAACTGTTTTTAGCAATTGGTAGTCCTTTACCAAAGAGAAATCCCCCTTATGATTCATCTATGTTTCCTGATAGAACCAGTTATATTACTACTACCCTGTCCTATTTGCTTGGTTATCACTCTGATCAATCTGTCAATGAAGCCATCCTTGGTTTCTTTTCCATGTTTTCTTTTGATTCTAAGCCTATTGTTATTTATGATTTTAGTCATTTCATAGCTGAAACCATACATGAGCAGTTTGTCAAATATAACACTAAAGAAGTATTCAAGTATGCTTTAGTACTTGTGTATCTTTTTATATATTTTCAGGGAGACAAATTCCCATTTCCTTTGCAGAAACTTGATGAAGAAGGAAAACAATCTTCAGTGATTTTTTGGACTTCAATGGGAATGAAGGAGAAAGAAGAATTCACATCCAAGCAGTGCATAGAACTATTTATTCATCCAGCCCTCAGCCTTATGAGCAACACTCCATTACCAAGGATTAGTGAGGAGATTGTCAAAGAACTTCATTTCATAGATCAAGCTACAATAGGAGATTAGTATTACTACCAAAACTACACAAAAATCAGGGTTTTTGGCTGTGAGCTTCCACCCTACAAACTGCCAAAGTACCTCCCTGTTAGAATCTTTGCACTGGAGTACTTGAGGCAAAGATTGAATGCAAATGAAGTACATTTTGTAGTTGCCAAAAAGAAATCACAATTTAAGCTCAAAGCTCAAGTTGGTCCCTTCATTTGTAATACCAGGGCAACAGGGGAGGAAGCAGATAAGCTGTTAAAAGAAATGAAATTTTCTCTCAGCTTCTCTTGGTCAGATGACCCATTGGGAGTCATCTCCAAACTCAGGGTGGAAAATGAGTTCACACCATATCATGATACAGCTAGGCCTGAGATAGAACAATTCAAGAATTAGTTGGAATGGACAGAGAATACCCTCCAGGAGGCTGAGGAACAGGCAGTCTCTACATCAAATATGCAAACTCCAATTGCACAGGAAAAGACAACCAAGAGAGGGAGGGAAGAACAATCTTCACCTGCAACAAAGGCAACAAGCCAAGGCCTCAAAGTCTTTCACAGGAAAAAGAAACAAAGGGTCTCTATGAATATTGATTCACAGTCTGGTGAACAGTCTATACAATCTCCAACTCAATCTACCACTTCTCATGAACAACAGATAGTCCAAATTGTTGGAGGCATTCCAGAGAATAAAGAGGAAGACATCTTCCATGTCTTTAGTGAAATCAAAAGAAAGAATGAAGAATTGAAGTTGAATACTTACACCCAGTTCTGGAAGCATTCTTCCAGCTCTCAAGCCAGGCTTCTTTCAGTCTTCGACTCTGAGAAGGGGAAGATGCAAATGGCTTTCTTGCAGGCCCAAGTTCCTCAGCCCAGGACTGCAGCACAATACCAAAAACACACTTCTTTTGAGTTTAATGTCAAGGATGTGCATCCAATTGATCAAATTGAGATGCACAAACAAACTGGACAGATGATTGCTTCAACCTTGACAAACACTGCTATGAGTTTGTCAAAAATGCAGGTTACATTGGCCAACATTCAGTCACAATTAAAGTTGGAGAAGGTCTCCTCATTAGCAAAGGATACCAAGATTCAATCCTTGGAAAACCTAGTGCTAAGGATGGGATATGATCCCTCAAACATAAATGTTGCAGAGGAGCTCATTAAGAAAAAGAACACTGAGGTTGCAACATTAAAGAAACAACTGAAACTACCAGCATCTGAGGATCCAATGGCCAAAGAAATCGAGGAGACAGAGACTCAAAAGTCAGATATGATGAAGCTCATCATAGAACAGAATTTGCAAATAAAACAAATGGAGGAGCAGATGGAGAAATTGGTTAAGGAGAAGGAGGAAGCTATCAGGAACATTCAAACTTCAGTGGATGTAGTCTCTCTTGCAGTAGTTCCCATCACCAAAGTTTCTACTTCAGCCACTACATCAGCAACAGGTACAACAGAAGGAGCTGAACAACTTACTGAAGCTGTTCAGAACCTGTCTATCCAGACAGGAGAAATCAATAAACTAAAGGATGAACTCAAATAATTACAGCTTATGAAGTCTATATCAGACAGTTCACATACAACTGAAGCAAACAGACTCAAAGGCCAAGTGGAAAGGTTGCAGAGAGAACTCACAGATTCCTTCATAGGAAACAAATTGGGTTTAGCAAAAGAACTTTTGCGGGTAGAAATCACAGAAGTAATCAAGGAGATTTGGCCCTCCATTAAGATAATATTCAATCAGAAAGATCTCTTGGAAAATGCTCAGGAAGCAGTGGAAGCCATAACTAAGCAGCTAAAGGATATGCCAAAGATTGCCTCTGATATAATCAAATTTCTAAATTCCAAGGATGACTATGAGCTTGAGGAATTAAGAATAAGCGACAGAACTGCAACGATATTAGAGGTAAAGAAGATTATCACTAAGAAAAATCTCACCCTTCAGCTACAAGAAAAGTGCAGCAATGTTAACAACATAGTTCAAAGATTTTTCAACAAGATTGAACCTTTGGTCAGCAAAGGTTTACCTTCTATGATGGTTATTAATGATAAATTAATGCCAATTGAGGATTATGTCAAGAAGTTAACAGAGGCTGGCACCCATGCAGCGTCAGTCGCCAATATAAAAGGATCAGCAACACCAACTCTCATAGTAAAAACACTTAGGGATTCTTTCTTCATCCTGGATGAAATCAAGCATATATTTTTGGTAAAACCCACTTTTACTAAATACACTGAGATGGATGAAATCTACAGGAGGGTAACAAAGATTTCTATCCCAGATAAGAAACGTTGGGAAGAATTAACATATTTACTTGATTAAGGATAATTGAACAACATTCAGTTTTGAGGGAACAATCAGCCAACTTCAACCACTTTTCAACTTTTTCAGTAATAGTCATCAAACAACGCAGCACCAAAATAGTGCCAGATCATTAGACAGTTTTATTTTTGATTGTGTAAATAATCTATTTTTGTAAAAGTAGTTTAGGATATTTTTCATCCTACTGTTGTATAAATAACTCCCTTCACGAGTTATTAAGGGTTGCACCCTTGAAGAAGCATTTCTAGACATCTGATGTAATTAATCTTTCTGGATCATTAATACGAAGCAAAGGATTCTGAATTCTGTTTTGCACAGTTTGTGTTTCTTGTAAGCTTTTTCAGTGTCATTCATTATGTTTTTTCTTCATATACTTGTGTCTTGCAGAGATAACTAGGTAGGAATAATTGTATTTCAATCTATTCCTATAAGCTTCTAAACTGATAATCTATAAAGAGAATGAATTAATGGACTGTTTGTTTAATTAATTCCCTCAAAATCAATAAATCATCAACATCTTTTGTAATCACATGTGTATTTTCTCAAACCTATAAACATAGTTTAAAGGTTTTCATACTTATGATTATTAAGCTTTCAATTTGAAAACTATGGCAATCATATTACTTTTCTGTTTCTGCTCATAATCATAAAAGCTATTTCATTGTGTAAATATTTATAGCAGCCCTCTGCCGAGATGATATTATTCAAGAGGTTAGGTACATCCGTTCTATATGTGTTTCATCCATTGGTCTCCCAAATTAAAACAAAACCCCCAAAACAATTATCTTAAATCCTCTGGTATAATAGCTGACCATTATTATCTCAGAGATACAACAGGTCCAATAGACCAAAGTTTGGTCTCAGTAAACTTTACCACCACCACCATCATCATCACTTAAAATTCTATTCAAATTTTATATATTTAAATTAAAGATAATAAATAAATAATTTATGTGATGCATAATTTTAATGTTACATAAAGTAACCAAAATAAAATATTAATCTAAACTAAATATATGGTATATAATTAGAAGAATTTAAAGTTCTATTCAAATTTTATATATTTAAATTAAGGATAATAAATAAATTATTTATGTAATATATAATTTTAATGTTACATAAAGTAAAGAAAATAAAATTATTAATCTCAATTAAATATATGGTATATATTTAGAAGAAAATTGGTATATATTAAGAAGAAATTAAAATTTTCTAATGTAGGGTTCGGTATAGTTTAATTATAAGGTTTCTGATTTTTTTTTAAGGAATTTTATGATACTATTCTTGGTGAGATTGAATTTTCGAATATGTGTTTAGTTTTTTAGGTGTTGTTTATTTAAATATATTTTATTGATATTATTAATATTTTTATATATTTTTAATTTTTGGTGTTTTATAGATATAATTTTTAGTTAATTTTTTTGAAATTGAATAGAGATTTATAATTTTTAAGAAGTTTTGAGGATAGTAAATTTATTTATACATTTAAAAATACAAATTAATTAATTGAAATTTATAATTTAACGAAAAATTGGTTTATTAAATTTCTACTTAAAAAAATTTAAAAATAAAATAATTAGACATCACTTTTTTAAATATATCAATGAATTTAGCTTTCTAAATTTTAAAAAACACTGAAATTATATAAACTCAACGATTTAGAATTACAATTCTCTCCATTTCTAACCAAATCTCAAACGAAATAAATTTATTATGAATTTAGCTTTCTAAATTTTAAAAAACACTGAAATTATATAAACTCAACCATTTAAAATTACAATTCTCTCCATTTCTAACTAAATCTGAAACGAAATAAATCAATAAATTTATTTTAGAGGAATTTTATGATATAATTCTTGGTGAGATTGACATTTTGAATGTGTGTTGTTTAGTTTTTTTAGGTTTTGTTTATTTAAATATATTTTAGTGACATTTTTGAATATATTTTTTTTAATTTTAATTTTTAATTTTTGGTGTTTTAAATATATATATATATAAATATTTTAGTTAATGTTCTTTGAAATTGAATAAAGATTTATAGTGTTTTAAGATTTTTTGAGATGGTAAATTCATTTATATATTTAAAAATACAAATTAATTAATTGAAACTTACAATTTAAGGAAAAATTGATTCATTGAATTTCCACTAAAAAACTTAATATAAAATAATTAGGCATTATTTTGTTAAATATATCAATAAATTGGAGTTGCTTTTAGTGGGACTTTTTGAACTTTCCGGGGGGAAACTTTGAGATGAAATCTTATTTGTGTTAAGTTAAATTGGTTTTCTTGACTATATATATATATTTAGCACCCTGAAAAACCTTAAAACCCTAAAACACTTTGATTGTGCAGAGATTACCCATCAAAATCTCACTAAAAACAACTCCCAATAAATTTAATTTTCTAAAATTTTAAAAATATTTAAATAATATAAACTCAATCATTTAAAATTATTATAATTCTAAGCACTTCTAACCAAATCTCAAACAAAATAAATCAATAAATTTATTTAAAAAATAACCTCATTATAGAAAAATAAAAAACTCGTTATATTAATGCTATGGATTTTCAACTATAAAAATGGTTTATTACAAAATTTAATAACTCTTTATTAAGTTTGTTTACTTATTTTTTTAATAATTAAATAAAATATAAAGAATTATGAAAAATGTAATGGAGTCGTTTAAGGACGCAGAGGAATTGCCTGGATGGTTAACATTGGCTGGAATCTGGGCAAAAAAATTTCAAAAAATCTTATAAAGAGAGTGGTTGAATCGTGTTTTTGATGGTGGAAATGGATTCAGCGACCATAAAAAATGTCTAGAACACCTAAAATTTTGAAATTTAACAACTATAACTTGGATTTACAAAAATCTTTGCCAAATTTTCTTTAAATATAACCAGAATTTTCATAACACCTGCATATGCATATGCACATCCATCATCCATCCCATTCCCATGGCATGATGAAAGCATAAGCATGCGCATGCGATGACGATAATGTCGTGTGAATGACGAAGCAATGAATGGGGGATCATCATCATCATCCATGCCCGGCAAGCCCAAGGATTCCGTGCATCCTCCCAAATGTCCCGACACACGGTGACAGCGACCTCCCACTAACCCCGATCGGACGATCCAGGAGGCCCCCGGAACCACTGCATCATTGCGCTCCCGCCGTCCGATGCGTCCAAAGCACGCGAGGGGGCCACGTCACGGCAGGCCATTGGTTGGGAGTTGCCCGACAACCCAGCGAAGGCGGCCGGCTTCGTGTCGGCTAGGAATTGTGACCTTTCGAGCTTTAATAATAATCCCAGACAGCGACACATAGATACATAATTACTGTAATAAAAACATTTAATTATATAAAGCATTCGCGTTTATCGCATCCTTACGTAAGGCGCCCCTCATCGATGAACAGCCCGTTGGTGTCGGGCAACTAGAGCCGTCGGATCCCGACATAATAATTGAGATGGGCAACTACAGCTTCGCTGCTGCCCGACGCGAGGGGTTAAAAAGTGCGCAAGTTGGGAAGGGTCGCCAAAGTTTGATAAAATTGGGAAAGTCCAAGTCAGTCTGTGTCGAGCGATCGTGTGTGTATTTGTGTTTACAGAAAGTGGTGGCTCCGCCTGCTCTTTACTTTGTTTTCACGGAGGGGCCTTGATTGTCTCATTGTCTTTCTGTCTCTTACTGGTGGCGCTCCGGTGGTTCGTCGGTGGTGATAAGCCTCAAGTCTCCCATAGGTTCTGATTTCTTTTAAAGATAAGGTTCTTGGCATCTGTTATTCTATGTCTTCTAGTGCTCGTGTCGGTTCATCTTTCAAAGAAGTTGCTTCTTCATCTTCTTCGTCAACAGACGGAAATACCAGAGCAAATTTGGGTCTGAGGGAACAGGGATTTACATAAGAAGTTTCTCATTCTATTTCTTGTAGCACTGAGTCGCAGGTTCGAATGGAGATCGAGCAGAATCTGAAAGAAACAGAGCTTCGCCTGGGTCTCCCAGGGGCGCTTTCCCCCGTTCGTGAACATACCAAATGCCCGGCAAGTAACGAAGAAAGCTCCAGCTCCGCGAGCTCGGAGCTCTGCCTGCTGAGTCCTCGGCGCCCGGCGACGGAAAAGAAGCTGTTTCCAGAGGAAAAGTCGGAGAGCGTGGCAGCGGAGAAATACCCTTATTGGCACTCGCCGCCACTGCTGCAGAGTGGATATCAGTTCGCGCGTGATGTCAAGAGCAGCGGCGGGGCCAAGAGGGGGTTCGCCGAGGCCATGGAAGGCAGGAAGGTATTTTCCGGCGGGAAATGGGTGTTTCCTGTGGTGACCCCTGGATCCTCCGAGGTGGAGGCCAGTAAGGCCAAGTTTTTGCAGCAGCAGGGACAGCTGGCGTCCCCCAAGGCCAGTGTTGTGCAGGGGGCGGCTTCTATGTGGCAGCAGCAGCAGCAGCAGGGGGATCAGTACCTCACTAATTCTACTGGTGTGAGTAATCTGAATGGAAATTGCAAGTCTATTGTTTTGAATGACGGGGGTTGTTCCTCATCAATTGGGAAAGAAGCAGCGGGGCAGTCCAAGGTAGCAGTGCAGGAGAGACCCTCCCAGCATGGATCCAGCCAGAATCAGGGTTCGGCAGCAGCTGAGGTGCCTCCTGCATCCAAGTAAGTAGTCTTCACTGTTTCATTAAAGGCAGTAGCTAAAAACCAACGGTCGCTTGCCTTGCAGGTGAAAGGGAGTAGCTAATTTAGCCTGTAACAAGGTTCAAGTCATTCCAAGCTAGTTCATGCGCGTTTACTTGTGAATGCGTTCTCCAGGTGCAAGTCCTGGGCGATTTTGATGAAATAGATATCTCTCACCAGCTCTAGGTGACCTTAGGGAAGTAGATGTCCCTCACAATTCCTGGGTAACTTTCAGGGAACAACCATCCCTCACCCCAACTCACACCCAAACTTTCAGGGGATAAATATCGCTCAGCCCAACTCATAGCAGCTTTAGCCAAAGGCAAGTGAATTCAATGGTTTTCTGGCAAGGCGAAATCTGCGTATGTTAGGCTCATAGTGATAATTTATAAGAAAAGAACTCGGGCAGGGTAAGAATTCAACCCAGGATTACCAACATCCCTCCGGTTGGGGCTAAGTGCAAGTTGTGGGTGACTTCCACTGGCTGCAGCTTTGCTGAAGGAAACTGAATTGATGGTGTTAATGGTTCCCCTCTAATGTGAAATATGTGGACGTTAACTTCATTAAGAGGAAACTAGTTCCAAAAAAAATGGGGAGACTAAGAATTAAACCCAAGTCTTCCGGTATTACTGAATATACTCTTTGGCTTTCAGGCCTCCTAGCCACCTAAGCAACTTTGTTATAATAGTGTTGGAACTTGGACAAAGAAAAGCCAGAAATCAAACGCTGGATCTGACTCTGATACCATGTTAGAAACTTGAAACTAGGACAGGCTTTTAGGTCTCCTAGCCACCTAAACAACCTTGTTTTAACACTGTTAAAACTTGGGCACTAAAAGCTAGAAATCCAGTGCTGTACCTATCTCTGATGCTACGTTAGAAACTTGAACTTTGACATTCTAGCCAGCTAAACCAACCTCTTTTTACTACAGTCTATAAACTTGGTCAGAGAAAGCTAGCAGTCCAATCCAGGATCTGATTCTAATACCATGTTAAAACTTGGACAGGCTAGGAATCAAATCCAAGCCCATCCTCTCCTCGCACTGGTTGGCTGCTAATCACCTAATCAACCTTCTCTGCAGTTGAGAGAGGGGCTGGTTTGGGAAGTATTATAGGTTGATGTGATAGATCCTTGTGTACTCCAGTATAACATCCCTTTTTTCATAAGAGGAAGCTGGTTCAAAACAGAAAAGGTCATGGCTAGGCTAAGATTTAAAGCCAGGACACCCAACATACTTTAACCCATCCTTTGGATTAGGCCTCCTAGACGCCTAACCGACCTTGTTCTAATAAAGTGATGAAACTTGGGCAGGGAAAGCTACAAATCTAATCTAGGCCCTGAGTTGGATACTAAACCCACCCTCACCGCCTGCTGGTTGGGTGCCTAGCCCCTCGGATTAAGCCTCCTGAAAACCTACTCAACTTTTTCAAAAATTGTAAGACAAGGGTGGTTTGGGAAGTACTATGGGTTGATATTACAGATCCTCAGTCACTCCAGTGTATATCCTTGTTGAGGGTTTCGTTCAATGTAAATATGACTAACCACCTGGTTCTAATACCAAACTGGTATGGATTTTGAAGGGGCTTGCTCTGAATGTTTTTTTCCCCAAAGTTTTTCTACAACTCGGGGATAATATAATTTCACATTTCAGAACAACTACAATAGTAGTTTTCAGAGGTTATGCTGTGTTTCCTACAGAAGATGCAGCTTACCGATTTCTTTAATCATGTCCACACAGCCTGTAGCCTTTATCCTCTATGGATTTTGAAAACTCGACAATCTTGTCAAGGTTCTGAGTCTTAACCACATGTTTTGAGACATCTAGAGTGCGATTTACAGAGCTGCTTTTACTACAGATTGGTATATTTCCAAGTTAACTGTTTGTGCCTTATCATAATTACTCTTTTACTGCTTCTAGGATTCTATCAAATTGTTGGGGTTCTTGCAGTGGATCAATTGGGCGTCATATTTTGAAGTGCATCTACGAATAAGGAATCTATCTTTTATTATTTTTTAAGGGTTGAATTTTGTGTGGCTGCTTGTGGAGCCCACTTAAACCCAAAATGAGTTGTTTCC
The DNA here is from genome assembly GCA_031772625.1 of Pinus tabuliformis. Lineage (NCBI taxonomy): Eukaryota > Viridiplantae > Streptophyta > Pinopsida > Pinales > Pinaceae > Pinus > Pinus tabuliformis. The sequence goes on from CM062813.1 coordinate 511,619,166, forward strand.
ATAATGTTTATGGCAAAGTTTTTAGAAAAAAAATGTCACAGTTTCCATTGTTAACCTCTACACTTTATCTTTTGGAGTTCTTACTAAGAAAATATTACATTTGCTTTGATTTGCAGAGCTCAGGTGGTAGGATGGCCACCAATCCGATCTTTCAGGAAGAATACTTTAGCTGCAAATTCAAAATCTTCAGATGAGAGAGAGGGAAAGCCTGGCTCAAATGCCTTGTATGTTAAAGTCAGCATGGATGGAGCTCCATATTTGAGAAAGGTTGACTTAAAACTGTACAATAGGTACCAGGAGCTCTCCTCTGCATTAGAAAAAATGTTTAGCGGTTTTACCATTGGTGAGTTCTAATTTGTATTTTGGTTTATTCTCTGGATTGTACTCCCATCTTGGAAGTCGTATTTTAAGACGATGTTGCTGTGGTTGATGTGTTCAGGTCAATATGGCTCTCATGGCCTACCTGGAAGGGATGGTTTGAGTGAGAGCAAGTTGATGGACCTGCTGCATGGGTCAGAATATGTGCTTACTTATGAGGACAAGGATGGTGATTGGATGCTTGTTGGAGATGTTCCCTGGGAGTAAGTTTAAGAGAACCTCCTTTATTTGATGTTGATAAAAGCTTCTGGCATATTTGACAAAGCTTCCTTCTTCCTTGATTGTTCTTTGATAGCTGTTACTTGTACTTTTGCTACAATTGCTTACTGCTTTAGTGGAGCCAAAATGCTGACCATATGACTACCCTGCTGTAGGATGTTTGTTGATTCATGTAAGAGACTTCGAATAATGAAGGGGTCAGATGCAATTGGCCTTGGTATGTACACAACTTAAATAAATTCAGTATATTTAAACTTCTTGATTATTCTTCCCATATTTTGAGTTGATTAGTGGTGTCTTTGGTGTAGCTGAAAGCACATGTACAGAAGATCTGCAAATATCACTATGTTTTTCATCTAATAATTGTAGTGTCATTCACGCATTGATGGATTAAAAGCATCTCCTGACCGACCATAGTGTAATTTCACTGCATGTGTATTGTGCAGAGTGTTTCCTTTCCATACATTATTTATATTCATTTTCTACTTTCTATGGCTTGCAGCTCCCAGGGCCATGGAAAAATGTAAAAGTAGGAGCTAAAGCTCAAGCATGACCTGTTCTCTGGACTCTGTGGGCATATGGATTGGGTACGAGTTGGTGGATGTGGAGTTAGATGAAGTCGAGTATGTTTCTCATTCAATTGCAGCAGAAACAGGGCCAACAGAAAGGCTAATTAATTTCTTATCAGCATTCAGACTTGCTCACTTCATGGTTATAATTACCATATTCACTTCAGCTGGATTATAGTCACTGGTCCTTTGTTATTAGAATCGATTTTTATTTTCTGGAAATGATTGGAAGATGGCACATGTAATGAGACGATATGCACAGGTCAGAAGCAGGTCTCGTATACTTGGGAAGGCAGTATTATGGGAGAGGATACCATCAGGAACAGTGAGAGTCCTTCTATGATGCTTTCTTTTAAGTTTTAATTAAACTTTGTGAAAACTGAATTCCGTTGGTCTAAAAAAGTGACTTGGAAGCACAGACCTGGTTCTCTATAATAACTACATTGTGTTGGATCTGAGCATTCTTACAGCTTAGGAGCCATGTCTTCATCAACAGTGGGGAAGGTGGTAATTGTAAATTTTATTTGGAATCTTTTACAAGGGGCAAATGTCTCTCAAGACTTTGAAAGTAGGTTTGTGGACTTGCTCGTTATAATGATTTCCTGATAAAATCTCTACAGTTGTCTGCTAAAAGGAACGAGTCACATTTGTGAAACTTCTCGCAGCAATACTTTTGGACTAGCTGGACTATTAATGTTTGCTAGCTTATTTAATTTATTGCAAAAGTCAATTTGTATGATGTTTTAAAGCGTTTTATATATGGTTTTTTTGGCATCTAAGAAAAGCCTTTTCTTCTTGAATGGCGGTGTATGTGATTTGTCTGACTGATTTCTATTTCAAATGTGTTTTCTGGAGGCTCAATTTTTTTTGTAATAAATTGAATGTCTGCTGTTTTATTTTTACAAGGTTACATCTTAGAAAGACTGATCTCCATTTCAAATTTGTTGACATGTCGTTAATTTCAGCGAGTGTTGTATGTCTGCCTAAGAGTTATTCATTGCAAGATTGCTGGAGAGTAATAAATTATATGATTCATGCAATCTGGGAATCATTCAAATAACGATGTAGATAACATGCTATGGTTAGTGGATTAAATAGGTCGACTCCAATTTTTATCCTTTCTTGTCAGGGAATTGAAGACCCATATCGCCTTTGGTCATATTATTCTTCCTTCTATGCATTGAAATTTGACTTGACGACTTCAAAAAATGAACAAATATAAGTATGATTTTACAGGGGTGATAAATATTGTTTAATTATCTTCACATTTGCACTGATTATATGGTTGAAGTTGTCTGTAGTTAGTTTATCCAAACGTCTTTCTCTCTCTCTGATAATCTTGTTTTTCCTTGATTCTGCATATGTTTCATTTAAAGTGTCAATAAGGAAAAAATGTTCATATTAGTAAATCCTTTTATGCATTTGACTTCCAACTTCCAACTTCTTGGCAAACCAAAGTTGATCTGGTGGTTATCTGGAGATTAGGATTCCTTAGAGAGGTGTTTCATGACTTTGGCTGTCATGGAGTCAGTTTTACAAAGGCATCTTATGTTAACAGATTTCGAAACTGATGTGATCTATCAGGAAGAGTTTTGCTTGATAATTATGAATCAGCGAAGAGTTTTGCTCGATAATTATGTGATCACAGAAGCCTCCATTCTGAGATTTGGTTACTACTATTTCCACACCGTGAGTAGGTAGGCAAGATGTGTCCATTTTGTAACTGGTTAATGCTTCTATTTAAACCACACTGAGTAGGTAAAAGATGTATTCGGTTGTAACTGGTTAATGCTTCTGTCTGAATTACACCATGAGTAGGATGCCTGCCTCCAACTTCCAACAGAAAAGGCGTGGGCGTTAATGCTGTGGATAGGTATAGAGCACAATGCTAAGAATGGATGGATGTAACCACTGACAAAAGAATGAAAGCGGTGACACGTTGGGGTATACTATGATTGTGGACCACTCTGATTTATACGGAATCACGAGTCCGGACTTAAAATTTGTGAGATTGATCAGAGCTCATATTCAACCATGTTCCATATCACTAGTTCCAAGTGGTCCCATATTTGATTATGCTCATCCACTTTTCCACTCAAGCTTCAAACTTCACTGTTATTCTTAGTTTCATAATTGTTTTGTCTCCAATGTTTAATGCTGGTAATAATTAAAAGTAGGATCACGGAATACACTTTTCCCACCAATTACACAATCACCATGCTTCTGTAAAGTCCCGTAATAATCCACTTGCGTCATGTGATGGATTCTGTTTCCCAGTATTTGAATTATGGGTCTGAACTACAAAATACAAGAGCCGTGCGCTGTTAAGAAAGAAGTCCTACCCATTTCATTGACAGTTCAATGGAGACCCTATCCAGGCGAATGATGAAATTAAGTCACCACATAGTGATTCGTTGGCCATGGTGTACCTAGTTTACAGATTTCTTTCTTGTATTGCACTAAAGAACATGGTCTAAACATTGGAGTTTTTAACCTTTTTGGTCAGGTTTTCTGACTTGTTTTACTCAAAATTCAGTTCGAAATTTAGAATTTTTTTTTACAGATATCAATCAAAATTGTATAATTTGGATGCAATAAGGGTTTTTCAGGTTTTGAGTCTAAATATACATTCAAAAATACAATTTAAATAATTAAAAATTGCATTTCAAAAATACAATCTAAATAATTAGAAATTACATTTTCACCAACAATAATGTATTGAAATTCCAATAATAATTACCCAACAAGAAATTAAAAAGATTGAATGCTAAGACTTTACTGATGCTGTCTACTGCTGCTTGCTTGCCAAAATTTAGCCAGAATTTTCCAATCATGTATTACTGCATATACGATAATTTAATTTGGCATTTAGTGTCACAAAAGCTTTTGACCTCTCACTTCTGAATGCATAGCCATCTAGGGACAGCTGCAATATTGCTATTTGCATATACATGCTGTCGGATGAATATCTTGGGTTCTGCACTAAGGTTTTCCTTAAAGCATTATGCATCTATCAGTGCAACACCAAATGTAATATATCTTGGTAACAACATTTCAGATTAATCAATGTATATCATAGTATCTATTGCATTTAAAGCTAACCGAGGAAGAACTATTATAAACTACGAAGGAAGAACTATTTTACTTTAGATATCATTTTTGGGATTCAACTGCGTTAAATAAGTCATTCACATATGACCATTTCCATGAGAGGTAGTCGTAACTGACTAATTTCTCATGATTTTTTAATAGTTCACTTAGCACTCATTGCATCGGGTGATGCTCACAGGGGTGAAGAAGTGGGATTGAAACTAGTGAAATGAATCACATAGCATCAATCATCACTTCCGGGGCTTGCACCCGGTAACCAGGACTTCCCGGGAGGTCACCCATCCTAGAACTCCTCTGGCTCAAGTGCGCTTAACTGTGGAGTTTTCCCCACAATCAAGCCCACTTAGCTTGCTACCCCATTTGCAAAACCTTAGCAAGTATTGTGCCTCATGAACCATTCAATTAGAGATCCCTTGACTCTTTTTGAATTTAAGTATGGGGGTTTACGCAGTGCATTATATTAGATATCATTTTTGGGATTCAACTGCGTTAAGTAAGTCATTCACATATGACCATTTCCATGAGAGGTAGTCGTAACTGACTAATTTCTCATGATTTTTTAATAGTTCACTTAGCACTCATTGCATCGGGTGATGCTCACAGGGGTGAAGTGGGATTGAAACTAGTGAAATGAATCACATAGCATCAATCATCACTTCCGGGGCTTGCACCCGGTAACCAGGACTTCCCGGGAGGTCACCCATCCCAGAACTCCTCTGGCTCAAGCGCGCTTAACTGTGGAGTTTTCCCCAAAAATGATATCTAATATAATGCACTGCGTAAACCACCATACTTAAATTCAAAAAGAGTCAAGGGATCTCTAATTGAATGGTTCATGAGGCACAATACTTGCTAAGGTTTTGCAAATGGGGTAGCAAGCTAAGTGGGCTTGATTGTGGGGAAAACTCCACAGTTAAGCGCGCTTGAGCCAGAGGAGTTCTGGGATGGGTGACCTCCCGGGAAGTCCTGGTTACCGGGTGCAAGCCCCGGAAGTGATGATTGATGCTATGTGATTCATTTCACTAGTTTCAATCCCACTTCTTCACCCCTGTGAGCATCACCCGATGCAATGAGTGCTAAGTGAACTATTAAAAAATCATGAGAAATTAGTCAGTTACGACTACCTCTCATGGAAATGGTCATATGTGAATGACTTACTTAACGCAGTTGAATCCCAAAAATGATATCTAATATAATGCACTGCGTAAACCCCCATACTTAAACTATTTTACTATGAATCTGGTTAAGTCAGGGTGATATTTTCTTTATCAAGGCAATCTTCGGGCATGTTTTGCTTCTTATAGATTGGCTCAATTGTGATACTGTTCCATATGCACCTCATGTTATCTATTGCATTTATCTTTAGTAGTTGTTGCATTTAAAGCTAGCTGAGGGTGTTTACTGATTGCTATTTTTCTTTCATATCAACTATGAAGCTTACTATTTCACTATCAATCTGGTTAAGTCAGGGTGATATTCTCTTTATTATATCTTGGTAACAGCATCTCATGTTACCTATTGCCATTTTTCTTTCATATCTTATTATTTCACTATCAATCTGGTTAAGTCAGGGTGATATTCTCTTTATTATATCTTGGTAACAGCATCTCATGTTATCTATTGCATTTATCTTTAGTATTTGTTGCATTTAAAGCTATCTGAGGCTGTTTACTGATTGCTATTTTTCTTTCATATCAACTATGAAGTTTACTATTTCACTATCAATCTGGTTAAGTCAGGGTGATATTCTCTTTATTATTAAGGTTCTAATTTTTAGGCAGGCAATCTGGTTAAGTCAGGGTGATTTTCTTTATCAAGGTTTTAATCTTCATCTTCAGACATGTTTTGCAATCTTATAGATTGGTTCTATTTTTTCTTTATTAAGGTTCTAAATTTTAGGCAGGCATTCTGGTTACAAGTCAGGGTGATATTTTCTTTATCAAGGCTTTAATCTTTAGGCATGTTTTGCATCTTATAGATTGGCTCTATTTTGATACTGTCTCAAATAATTTTTTGACAGCTTATCTATGAGGTGTAGATGAGTTATTTTGTGTGGGGTTTAGTCTTTGCCAAGTCTCAAGTTCAAATCTTATGAGAAAGAATTAAGAATGGAAGCCATGTTTGAAAAATAAACATCTAAAAGTGTTGAAACATGATCCATCCTTTTAAACTGAAAAAGGATTTTTCATTTACATGTGATTATAATATTTCCAAAATGGAGAAATAACACGCTTGCTACATTCTGGTCTTAAAAAAAAAGTTTAAAAACAAATCGAAAATTCTTCATGCATAATGGGAAGAAGCTGTACAAGTAAAACATATCAACCTTGCTTTAAAACCCAAATGTTTTATAGATTTTATCCATGATTAGAAAAACAAATCAACCTTGCTTTAAAACCAATTATTTTCTTTTATAGATTGTATCCATGATTTGACCAGACTAACCTTGCTCAACCAAAACCTAACCTTTATAGATTATATCCTTGATTTGACTAGGAAAAGACTGGAGTACGATAGGCCTAGTATCGATAGCTCTTTGTAATATAAAAGGGTAAAATATCCTGCCCTGCTGAAGGCTCAAGGGATTTCTCGGTCTCCCATCCACTACTGTCTCTTCAAACTCATGATGATAATTACAAAATCCCATCCCATCCCATCCCATCCCATCCCATGGGGCCTACAGCGTTGGGACCCTCCTCCGGGTTGTCACCCACAAGCAGGCCCTCATGATTCTTCCCTCCACAGGATGCTGCTGGTATTCACTTGCAACTTAAAGGGAGACAGCCATATCAATGCCCACACGCAGGCTGATCCTTCCCATTTTTCTATATTGATTGCCCGGGTCCATTTGCATTATAATTACCTATAACACGTGATTTCAGTCAATGGTTGATACCTCTGCTGTATTATCTTTTGTGGAAGAGAGTAACAGATTTGATACTTCCTGCCTTCTTCCACTTTCCAGTGAACACATGTAAACAACACCCCGAAGAGTTTTATAATTGTTTGACGCTGTTATGGAGGCAAATGTTTTTGGATTTTCTATAGCCTTGACCTATCTAGCCAATGTTTTTGGATTTTCTATAGCCTTGACCTATCTACTTTAGTTTTGTTTTCTTTTTTAAAGAGAAGTTTCCCTTATCGGCTTATGCTAGATGCAACGTAGGAGACGTAATTTTTGGGAGAATCTTGCACCATTATATATATAAAAATAAAAATAAGATGAGTCAAAAAAGAAGGGCATCAAAGTTTGGATTTTTAATATGGAAGATTTTCTTGAATAGTGAAAGGAAGATTTTTTAATCTTCTTGAATAGTGAAAGGAAGATTTTTTAATCTTCTTGAATAGTGTGAATGTTAGTGGAATAAAAGCTTGGTTTAATTTTTACATTTGGAGATTCTTGCATAGCAAAAAGTTTGGTATTTATATTTAGGAGATTTTGAATAAAATTTACTCAACCTTGGCATTAATTAAATATTTATTGTAATATTTTGTAATTGATAAAAATCGACTTTGCTATTTTATAAGTTTTTGTTTGTTTGTTTTTTTTTTAATAGATAAAAATTGACTTTGCTGTTTTATAAGTTTTTTTTCATAATAGATAAAATTTGTTATTGTTTCAAAAGTGGTATTTCTCAGTGTTCCATGGGTAGGCGTTTAGGGTGGGGATGCGCTTCCTGGCTCGGGGGGATGCGCTTTCTGGCTCTCCATGTTTTTTCCGAGATGGGAAATTTTTAGGGAAACATTTTCCCAAGTCCTCTTTTTTGGGGAAACTTGGGAAATTCTGGGGAACTTTTTTCTAGTGATGAAAAACGTCCTTTGAGTCCCCCAAATTTTTGTTTGCTAATAACAATTGAAAACATAAAAAAATTAAAACATTCCCCCAATTTTTTTTGCTAATAATAATGAAAACTTGAAAAATTACAAATTTTAATATAATTAAAAAAAGAAAATAAAAAGTAAAAGATAAATTAAAACTTTAAAACACAACCATTCACATTTTTCATTAGCCCTACTATTTTACCTTGCCGCCCAACATTTTCCTTATGATATTGCACACCATTTTACCTTGTGGTCCAACATTTCCCTGTTATCCCCGCTTGACATTTTCCATTTGCCATTTGCTATGATTTAGATTTACCATCAATCGGGGCCTGAGACATTTGGAGCTACGATTTTCATTTTGTGACTTAAAGCTGCAGAATTGGTACTGCAATGCAATTTTTGTTTTGTGACTTGGAGCCACGACTTTGAAGTAGCTATTTATTATTTAGTACCTTTTGATAAATTTAATAGTATTTTCACGCGCTTATATGTTTACTTTTAGTTTAGTATTCTATGGCTATTTTAGACTTGAGCATAATGTCTTCTCATATGATGAATTTACTTTCAATGTGCATTGTGTAATTTCAATTGTCAAATAATTAATTTAATTAGATGTACCTTGCAAAATATTAATGCCCATTGTCAAATGATGAATTTAGATGGAACATTGCATAATGTCAAATAATGGATTCAGTTTAGTAATTTACTTTTAGATTTACAATTTTACATTGATGATTGCAGAAATGTCAAATGATAATTTTGATTCATAATAGTCTAATACGAAAGGATGATCATAATTAGATGTACATTTCATAGTTATTAAGATTTACTATTTACTAATTTAGTTATTAACATATTCTTGAGATTTAATTTTTTATTTTTATATATTTAACTTTATAATATTTATGACTCTGATAACCCACGATTTCCCTAAATTTTGGGGTTTCTTATATACGCCCCCATTCTGCGTATCCCCGCTCCTACATTTCCCCGTTCCAAAAACTCAGTGGAACATTGGTATTTATATACTTATTTAATAATCATATGAGTGATCAAAATTTGCTATTAAAACTTAAATTACAAATTGTTGAATTTGATAGGATTATTTTTGTAATGTCTCAATTTGATCTTTAGATCAGTGATATATATGTGTACATGATGAATAGTTAGAAATTTAATGATATAACATGTAAAATGGCTCATTTAATCATAATGAAAAAATACATAATAAGTTGCAAAAGGATCAAGATAAAAGAATGAGAACTTATGATTCCACTAAAGGGAAAAAAATAAAATAATTTTATTGTTATCAAATAAAATAATTTTATTGTTATCTTAAGTTTTTCAACGTCAGCCTCATGAAACATTGTTTTATGGTTATCCTAAGTCTTTTCAACCTTGGAATTAGTGGTTGAGGGAGCGATGTACTTCTCATCTAGGTATGTGGACTCTACCATGCATGCAAAATATAATCCATGATTTTTGGTCAGTAGGAGGGGAATCACATTCATTGTTCTTGGAAGTTTCTCTCTTCGAGCTTAAGTTGTCCTATGACTATTTTAATGTAATTTGATTGCCATAAACTATGTGGAAACTAAGAATGTATAGAAAATTGTTGTATTGAGATAAATCAATTATAGCTGAGAATCTTGAGAATTCATCAGGGGAATTTTGAGGTCTAAATTGGGCCTCCTAAGGAGATTATAAAAAATAGTGGAAATAATAAAATAAGATTAGATTACATCAATGAATTTTAGAGGGCAAAAAGGAAAAACTATTTTTTTCAGCTTATCTCCTTATGGGTTTACTCTTAGAGTGGAAACACTCGTTGGATGCAAAATTTGATTCCTCATCCAAAGAGTACCCATGTTGCATACTTTCGATGGACCCTACTAAATGAAAAATGAGAAATACATGAAAAATGTGATTGCAATCACATTTTTCATGTATTTCTCATTTTTCGTGTAGTAGGGTCCATCGAAAGTATGCAACATGGGTACTCCTTGGATGAGAAATCAAATTTTGCATCCAATGAGTACTTCTGCTCGAAATTTGAGTAAAACCTTAGGGAGATAAGTTGAAAATACGAGTTGAAAAAGTAGTTTTATTATTTTATTATTTTTTAATCTTATTACTTTTTTACTCCAAAATGGTGAATCATCCCCCATGGTTGACGTCATGATCTTGAATCCTAGTGGTTCTTATGAAGTTTATTTTTGTTGTACATTTTTCTTAGGAGGCCCATTTTAGACCTCAAAATTCCCCTAATGCTAGCAGTGAGATTCCCTGGCTGGTTTGCATTGGACCCTTGGAGCGAATTGGATAGTTGAGGGACTATGTAGTAGAGAAGGGGATCTCATTCCCAGGGTTGTGCATATCAAGGGGAAACAAGCTTGGTAGATTGGTATAGTTGTAAATGATTACAAATTGTGAATTCTATGAAGTAGGATGTGTAAAGTAAGCTAGAGCTAACATTAAGTGAATTCATCCTTGTGGATTTATAGTCTTAGCTTGGGTGTGGCCTCTAATGTAGAGATATTAAGTGCAAAAAAGAGCCTATGGCTGTGTGGACTATCTTTCTTTTCCAGTCAATTTGTGGTTGATTTCCAGAGAGATGAGTGTTCATGATTTATTTATGGATATGTTGAGCCATTTATGTTATGAATTGAATTTGTTTCTAGTTTTCTCAATTTTGTTTGCATGTTTAAGCCTTGCTTTGTAAACTATGGTGTTAATGGTTGATTTATTTAATCATTTTTGCATACGCTTGCATCATGTCTACATGCATTAATTAATTAAAATTAGTAAAGTGAAGAAGGGTATCAAATCAACAATTTGGAGTTGAAAATTGGAAATTTCAATAATAAAGAATCTCATAACTTCAGTAGAGAACAAAGGCTAAACATGTTATAGCCTTGGAGAAAGTTTAGGCTTGACTTTGAATCACCATTTACTTGGTAGCAATGCTAAGAATGGTGTTATTATACAACTACCACCAAATATAAGCTCATCTTAGTGACAAGTGGTTTTGCTTCAAGCCTTTTCTAGATGACCATCTAAACAAGCTTTCACAAATTAAGTCCAAGTAGATTACCTTGGTTCTTCTCACCACGAAGCGCCTATGAAAACCAATATTTAAGCCGAAGGAAGCTCTCCTTTTGGTCATTAGTTTTGGGGTCTTCTTGTTGATAGCCTTTTCTAAAAGGCCCAACAAGCTTTCTGATCAAGTGCTTAGTGTTTAGCTCAAAAATCAAAGTTCTTAGAATGGATCAAAACTTGAACAACCACGTTTGTCTCGGAAAAACGATCCTAACATAACTCATTTCATTGAAAAACGAGTTCGTATGAGGAAGATATTGAGTTTTGTCCACTTTGCCAAGCAAGAGAAATTAAAAAAAAATGCACAGTCACTACACAGTCAGAAATCCGCACTGCGGATGTGGCAGGTGACTGTGCAAGGTCAACATCGGTCAACATCCAATCGAAGCTCGCCAAGTGTCAGGTTTTGGCTGGTTGTTAGAGGTGGTGACGTGGCATATTATGATTGGTTTAGAACAGGATCAATGAGGAGTGGATAAGTGGCAAGCCCGAAGGCTACCACGTGTCCCTCCCCAGAGGTCAGGTTATGGCAGTTTAAATTTTTTATGGAGGCACCGGGGTTCGACCCTGCGACCTCCTCTCCACATACCAAAGCACTTAACTATCTCCGCTATCACATGTTTCTTAACATATGTTGTTCTCCGCGCATATTTGAATTTGAATGCTGTTAGGTTGGGGGTTAGGATGGCCAGCACTCCCCACGTGAACACCCCGACGGTAACACCAAACGGTTAATATAACGGCGGCTCCAACAAACTACAACAGCTAACATTTAATATTACCATGTGAGCACTACCACCTAAAATATGGGCTAACAATAGTTCAGAACCGCGCAATTATCACTAACTACAGATTAGTCCATAGTTAATACACAGTTAACAATAATTAATTATGTGGATTAAGATGGCGGAGTATTCGACGGTCCGATAAATTCAGAGGTTCCACCAATTAGCAGAGTTAACTGGAGTTCCTCTAGTTTTGGAGGAGGTTTTCTAGGGAAAAATAGTTTGGAGCATAACTGGAGCATTTTTCGACCAAATTGAGCTTAGGAAAAGGTGTTCTTAGCTAATTTCGACATTCCGAATACATTGGAGCAGGTTTTAGGAGAAGTAGAGCTTTGTAAACATCTTTTTTTTCCATATTAAGCTAATACAGAGGCCCAAGCCATGGAAGATGGACCAAGGAGATGTAGCCCAGGAGAGGTGAACTCCTTCATCAAAACACTGTGTTAAGTGTTCAATTGATGGTTTGATGTACTTTTTATTGCTGTGGTTCAACACTTGTCTTTTATGATATTTTTCTCATGTCACATTAAACTTTACCTATTTACATTCACAAACAACCTAAGGAAACTTATGCACAAGAAGCAATGGACAAGCATTTACCTATTTACATTCACAAACAACCTAAGGAAACCTATGCACAAGAAGCAATGGACAAGCATTTGATTATAAATATGTAACTGAAATTAGCACAACAAAACTAACATTCAATAACATATCACTTTCACAAATTAGGTCCATGTAGATTACCTTGGTTCTTATTAATACGAAGCTTATGAAAGTCAATGTTAAGGCCATAAGAAGATCTCTCTTTGATCTTTACTTCTTTAGTATTCTTCTTGACAAAATATGAACATTCATAGAAGTACAAAATCTTTGATGCTCTAGTATGTGCACATTGAAACCTTCAAACACTTGTTCTAGTTTTGTCCCATATCTAATTCTTCTGGGCTTGAGCAAAGTCTTTATGTCATTGATACCTTTTTGCCTCCATTTCATGGAAGCAAGGTTGTTAGAAGATCATTTTCCTTAGGTTATTGAGTTTCATTCTTCTTGGATGCTTGCTTGTATTGAAGTTTTTTACTTTTTGGCATGACAAGGCACTAATTTGGGAGCATAGTACCATGTACGTATGTAGAAGCTAGATGGAGATAATGCATTCACAATAGTTAGATTATTGGGTGGGCACTCTTGCCATGGTGATTATAGGCCTTGTAATAGGACTGAGATATAGGTTCGTGAGAGGCAAGAATGTAGGCACAATTTCCCTCCTTTGACAGATAATAAAGATTTTTTTACTTTGGTATTGCCAATTTGTGAGGCTTTCAAGCATCTAAAGCCAACCAATCTCCAAGCTTATGATTTTCCAAAAACAATATTAAGAATTGTTTGCATGCAATTTGATCTATGCATTTAAAAAAAAAGTGGAAATCATAATAACATTATATGCAATGGCTAAACTTATAGCCTATAACATCTGCCATATAGCAAAAAAGAGTGGCTTAAAAAGAACTTGGCCAATTGCCTGTAGTAGAATTACACAAAAAGATAAAGAACATATGGGTAGAAGTGAGACTACAGTTAGTGCTTCTCCAATTGCCTAGTGAGACAAGATGTTGTGGGGCTACTCCTGAGGGGTTACGCCTCTGTCTCTTCTAAAGCCATGTTTGAACCCTGAAGGTGTTTCAATAGGAAATGAAATTTGCCATTTAATTGTTGTAGCCCCTCAATTACTTACAATGATAAAGTACTACTTTCTTCCTTTCTATGTTGGATTAACAACAATGCAACTTTTGATGTTGATGTCGAGTTAGGGGACAACATAAAAACATTCATGGAATCCTCTCCTTGTCCTTTATTATGTTAGCTTGATTGTACCTATTATGGGCCTAACCTCCTCCCTCAAGTGGGATCTATTTTGCCTCATAAATTAGGACTCAAACTCTATACTCCATGGTCTCTTGCTTCATTTCATTTAATGCTCTTTGTTGCTTGTGTGACTTGGATTCCACTAAAGAGGTTGTTGTATGGCTACTATGAGCTATCATGAGGGAAAGAAATGTTAGAATCAAACGTCCTACCCTTGTTATTGGGGTAAATAATTACCCCCTCCTACTTATGAGTGTCCCCATTGTAGGGTGTGGGAATGTTAATCTTATCTCTAGTTCTAGAAGTTTTAACTCCTTGGCCCACTTTCTAGTCATCTAAGAAATGTATGAAGTAACTAACCGATTGACCATACACCCTTTCCTAAATATAGGTTGCATGCCCCATGTCACCTACCACCTCTAAGTGGTGCCATGATTGCTAATAGATGGTGGTACAAGATGGATTTTATAGCTTCCTAACACCCCACCTAAGTGATGTTATTATGATTGCTATTTAGAGCTGTATTCATCAATTTATAAACGTAATTTGATTTAACATATCATGAAAAAAGGATGCCTAATTTTTTAATTTTTTTTATGTATCTTCTTATTTATTCCATCCTGTGAGCATTTATGTATCTTGAAATATTCTTCCTTCCATGACTCCTACATCCTCATATGTATTGATTATGTTACAAAGTGGATGGAAGCCAAGGCACTCCCAGTCGTGACTAAGAAAGTGGTAGCATAATTCCTTCATGGGGAAATATTCACTAGGTTCGAGATACCTCCAAAAATAGCTACTAATGGAGGGGCTCAGTTCACTTCGAGGCTCATTGAAGAATTGATGGACAGATACAAGATCACACATAGGGTTACAACACCATATCACTTGCAATGCAATGGGAAAGTTGAAGCGACAAACAAAATCTTGATGCTATTATCATTAATATTGTCTAACTACACCTCAAAGACTAGGCCGATAGACTCCCTGAAGCTCTATGTGCCTACAAGATAATATTGAATACTACTACTGACTGCACCCCATACGAACTAGTGTATGGGAAAAGAGTACTATTGCCAATTGAAATAAAAATGTATACACTTAGAATAATTGTACAACTTGGAATGGAGTTACCTAAAGCCTATTAGAGACTCCTCTAGATCAATGAGCTATATGAACTTCGTCAATATGCCTTTTACCAAACATCAATGATACAACATCATAGAGCTTGGTGGCACGACAAGTTCAAAATAAATTTAAAGCTAGAGTTTGGGCCTTGTTATTTGACTCTAAGTTCAAGGATTTTAGAGGAAAGTTTTACAGTTGATGTCTCAGGCCTTATGAGATTGATACTGTATATGACAATGGTGCCATCCAACTTATCCTCATCAACAAAGAGATGACTCTTCTGATGGTAAATGGATATAGGTTTCTATTGTATCATAAATCCTTATCCAAGGAAGCCTTTTTGAGGAGGATCTCCAGTGTATTGTATGTGTTAGCTCTGCCATGTTCTTCAACTTTTGATGGATAAAACAGGTTTGGCAGTGCTAGTTGTGCTTGCAAGAGGTTCGCAGCAGTTGATTTCATCTTCCCCTTCCTTCTCCTTATTCTCCTTTAAACCCTTTTATCTCTGTTTTTTCCCCAAAAACCTTGTTTAAGCCACCCTCTGCCTCGTTCATCCTCAATCCTCCTTTTTCCCGGGGTCCTTTGTTTAAAATCACATATAAGGGTTTTTGTGCTTAGCTCGAGCGCAAAGTTGAAATGGCCATATGACCATTTCTTATAACCGCGTGCATATAAAAATTATAACCTCCGAGCCCTCACCTGTCACATCATTCAACAAATGTGTGCGTTAAACCCGAGCCGTCCGATCCTCCACCTCATGATCCAACGACATACGCTTCTCCTGTCGCCGAAAGCCGCACGCCCATTAGCCTGCGGGAAAAGCAATTTCCCCGCCATAGTGTCTACCACGCGTCGCAAATCTGTTGGATTGCACCCCACGATACGATTACCGCCCATTCCCGTAAAGCAGTGCGATAAAACCGCTTACCGCCGCCGTACCCTCCTCCTGCTCGTTAACGCTCGTGCAACTCCCGCTCTCGATAGTCGTCCGATCGTCCATCCCGCGATCCGACGGCCCACGATCCTCCATTCGCGTTCCCTCCCGATGGCCTCCGTAATCCAATCTCCACCGTTCATTTACACGATCTGACGGCTGATGTTGTCCCGGTGTTGTCTATGCCTCCCACCATGAGATCACAGCCATTCGCCAGTCCCATCCGACGGCTGGCATTCATTATTAGCTCCTCATTCGTTTTCCACGCAATTTTCATGTTTTTGGCTTGCCCCGCGCTTCCAAGGGATGAAGGTGATCGTCCTCCAGCACTCTGCAGTTAATACTTCACCCACTGCATTCAAGAGACAGCACGACCGAGGAAGGAAAGTACTGCCTCGAGCAGTTGAATTCATTCACCAGTTATGGAGTTTTTGTCCCATATGGTACTCCGCTTGCTCAGAGAAGGACGACCGAACAACAGAAAGGCCATTTTGTTCATTAAAACACTCAGTTTGCAGCAGAGACCATATCTGATTGTAAATGCGGTTGGTGGTTAGTTATGACCCCTCCACGCATAGGTTAGCAGAGATTTTTTGTAAACAAACTCTATATATACCCAGGAGAAAGATGTAATTAAGTTGATGAATGTTATTTGATGTAAACTTCAACTTCTGGAGACTGTAACTACTGTGATACCTGCAGCTTCTGGTCTTCATTTTCAGCTAATGCAAGCTTCTTTTGTTGTTAATTGCTCACTTTCCACTTCTTCTTTGTTCTAGGCTATGCTTGTTATGCATTTTTCATCTGCTCTTGATGTTTAGAAGTAGAGGGGCTGTCATCCCACCTCTCCGTTAGAATCTAGTTAGTATTATCGAATATGTATGCAGGTTTCTGTTGTTTTAATTGCCAGAGAGCTGTCATCCTGTCTGTGCATTAGGAGATAGATTTACAGACCTTTTAACTGGTTGCAGCTGGCCATCACAGGGTCCTGTGCATCTGCTGGTGTGATCAACATTCTCCATCATCACATTTTCCTTAAAACTGTGAGTAATTGGTGGTCTAAAGCCTTGTAGTCTGGGGGTGTTCACCCATGTCTGGGGTTAAGCATAGTAGAAGTGGTTATCTGGCTTGAATATGCAACATTTCTTTCATTCATCCACCATTTTCCAACATTTTTGTTGAATTTTTAATGTTCCCGAGCATCTCTGATATACAACCTAGGAGAGTTTCTTGGGGTGATAACAGTATGACCTGGAGATTGCCAACAAAGGAAGAACCATTGTACTTGGATAATTCATTCCATAACCATACACACACACACATACAAGCCCATGTATGAAAAGCCTTAGGAGCATATATGAGATCATGTTATGTGAATATTGACTTATGTTGGTGCATACCAAGTTAACAAAAAAATAAAAAGAAAAGAAAAGAAAAACTCATGAATAGGAAGACACTTCATAGTTTCATGATGGTTATGTCGAGATCCTTCTCTTCATGCTATTATAACTTCTTTACAATTTTTTTTTGCTAAAAAACTACTTCTTAGGATATGCATATGTTGTTGTTGCTACAGTTCCATTATTCAACCTTGTTGTTGCAACTTTGTCATTAAATTCCCATTGCTACAACTCTGTTGTTGTGCCACGATTGTTGCAACTCTGATGTTGGAACTCATCAATCAAAATTTAGTTGTTGCAACTCTATACTACTATTGCTATAACCCTGGAGCATTGTTGTTGCAACTATGCTACTGTAATTTTGATTGCTAGAATGGGTGATGATCTTGCGATAACATCATGACTAGAGTGAGCTGCAACTCTGGCTAGCATTGTTGTTACGAATCTAAATTTTGTTACTACAACTTTGAACACCATTGTTGCAACTCTAGGATGATGCTGCAACTTCGATGCCAGTAGCCATTCTAGTTGTCTTGTGGGGCCAAAGCATCAACATGATGAAGGTATGAGCCATCACGACCAATTATGATAAGTGAAAAGGTACACCTCTTGGATTGTATAATGAACAATATTAATTGGAATTCTTTGAATTGACCCTTGATTTGAAACCACTCACATCGTTCACTTCCACAACCAACCTATGACATGATTTTCTAAATTGTTCCCTTCTATAATTGGAAACCTCCACCCTTTGGACTACTCATTCCATTTTGAAATCACAATTTGTATGAGATATGAGTAGGAAGAGTGGGAGGCTCACCCAAATGTAGGGAACCTACAGTAGCATGGTTGCTAGAAGCATATGATTGAAGAAATTTTTCAGCAGGTAGGTTGGATGGAGTACATACATTGACTACAAGGGTATAACGATGAAGTAACCCTCAAATTTTCCATGAATTTTAGTGAAAACATGTCTGTAGTGGCAGGATCAGTGGTGCAAATGAAAAATGAAGTGATAGTTGCGGTAACAAGGCTTGCTTGCATAGGGAAGCATTGGTATTGTCAAAGAAGGCCAAAGCCTAAAATCCTGCAATAGTTCCTTAAGCCAAGAAAAGCCCTATATGAGAAAAGAATAAGGTTTGATAGGAGGTCACTGTTGATTCCTTAAGGGGGTGTTACTTTAGTGGTACAAAGGTAAATTACTTGCGAAAGCCACAAATAGGTTTTTTTATCTATAACACCTTGTTTACTGGACCACCTGCAGTATGGCAAGTCGATTAATTTACAATTTTTCCTCTGGAGAAGATTACAAAACATGACCTCAATAGTGAAAAAGTTTTTCGGACCATGTGATACCCTCTCACATTTTGATCTCATAAAACTCTTTGTTGAGCATGTGTTGCACAAAGTAGGAAGGTTTGGAGCAAAGTTGTAAGTGCAACAACAAAATTAGAAGCTGTTGCAATTTTTTTTGGAGAAGCCACAATTGTTGCAACTCCACCATGAGAAAATGCAACCACAACTCTAGAAGCTACAACTCCAGAAGCTGCAGAAACTTTGAGAGATATAGCTATAAAATATATTGTTGTGACTCCATAGACATTAGAGGAAATTTTAGCCTAAAAGTTCCCATGAAATTTTCATGTAATTTCCATGTCATAATATGTAAACCAATCGAAATCCTTTAAATTTAAAAAGAGATACATGTAAATATTTTGGAGAAAATAAGAAAACTATTTTTTTTTTAATTGTATTTTGGCTTATCTCCTTATAGGTTTACTCAAATTTCAAGTGTAAACAGTCATCGGATGTAGAATTAAATTCCACATCCAACGAGTACCCATTATGCATACTTTTGAGAAGACCCACATTAACAAAAATTCAAGATACATAACATGCTTTTTTAATTTATCTCCAATTTTTATCAATGTGGGTCTTCTCAGAAGTATGCATAATGGGTACTCGTTGGATGTGAAATTAAATTCCACATCCAACGAGTGTCTACACTTGAAATTTGAGTAAACCTATAAGGAGATAAACCCAAAATACAATAAAAAAACATTTTTTTTTTGTTCCCTCCAAAATTCATAACTCTTATTTTATGATTAGCTAAATTATTCTATTACTTTTCCTTAGAATGCCACTTTTATGTTGAAATTTCCTCTAATTCCATGAAATACCCTAATGTTTCATTTGAAAAACAAATTCCTGAGGGTTTTTCTGCAACTCCATAAAATATGAAGGTAGCCATGATAGTGATGTAGAGATCATAGCAAGCAAACTCCTGATAAAGAGACTTCGGAGAATGAAGAAAAGCCTAGCATATGTTCCTATACCTAGCAAGAAAAGGACTATGTATACCTCCATTGGTGCAACTAAACAAATAAAAGAAGAAACCTGTACTACTCCATAAGAACCAACAAGGGTGGAAACATAATGAGTTGCAGCATAAGAAGAACCCCCTGCCGTTCCACAAGAACCAACAAGAGTAATGGATGAAAGACACTCTAGTTACACACAAGAAACAATAGAAGTGATGAGGGATGCTAATAATTCTATAGGCCTGCATTTGATGAAGAGATGAGGATAGAGGACCTCGTTGAAACATAATAACCAGAAAGGGAAACTCTAGGAGAAATACTTGCTACAATTTTGGAGGTTTACTAAGAAGAAGAAGAAACACAAGAGACCATTGCTTCCCTAGAACGGGAAAATAAATCCAAGTTCAAGAGAGATAAAATAATAAGTACTTTTTTTTTAATGCATTTGTATACATCACTTTTATGGAAGAATGAAATGCTTGAGATGGAATAGGAAACTTCAGATCACTGACAAATTGTTAAGGGATGAACTCATGGAGGGTAAGACTTTTGAGAAGTTAGACTACCTTGCTTAGGGAGCATATTCCCTTATTGTAGAGGAACTTCTCCCTAAAGCGAGGGAGACAACCATCAGCTACAAAAGAGAAACCTAAGAAGTGGTTGTCCAAACAAAATATAGTAAATCTACTCTAATTGAGATATCTATCCAAACTAAGGATAAAACAATAGAAGATAAGGCCACACAAGTAGATATTTCTAATAGATGGGTGAAATCAAAATAGGACAACTGGAATTGATTGATGGAATTTTATGAGGAAGGTGTGATTCGTATCAAGGAACACCAACAAATTGTTATAGGTCTAAGTACTTTGCAACCCATAAAATCATATGGGAGGAAGCAAGGACAAAAGAAAAGAAATTGTTTGACTTGGAAAAGCAAACAAATCAACTACAAATTGAGCGAATTCAACTTGGGTTATTAGTTGAGTCAACTATTAGTTGCAAAGCTCTCTCACCTCGCTACAATATGTTCTTACAGGAACAATTGATAATGTTTAAGAGAAAAGTTATAATGAATAGGAAACCCTTTGAGATCACATTCCTTTCTACCTTTCTGGAGGCATATTATGCATGTACTAGAGAGGAGAAGAACCTCCTTTTCAAGTTGTATCAACATAATATCTTATTGTTCCATGACCTAGTGTGGAATCATATCCACTTTGTGGGGGATGTCCAGCTGAGAGTATTTGGGTTGTATTTGAACAACCAAACAGATTGGGAATTTTCTCATAAGACTGCAAATAACAAACTCATAAGAAACCTATGGTTTAGAGGTTTATAGGCTTCCATAAGTCATTAGAGCACATAAAAAATGAACCTATTCCCCAACACATGCAAAGTTCATGACGAGGAACAAGGAGGGAGTTATTGTACATTGTAAGGCACAAATAAAACCATTGGAAAATGCAACCATGTAAGGATATACTAAGAGATGAAATCAAGCTAGGGAGGACATTCATCAAGGGCACCCACTTAATCCTACCAACCTAAAGGTTGTGCTAGAGGAAGTGCATAGAAAGCTGCAAAAATAATTGGATAGGTTTGAATTTTCACTATCCAATGATTTGACTACCTACCAAAGAATACAAGAAAAAGTACAAGTTGTCTATTAGGGAGGAAATGGCATATTGGAAGGAAATTCAAGTAAGAGGAAACTACTTCCATGCTAATGAAGTAGGGAAAATTGATTATAGTCATAAAAACCTCCAGTGGAGCCTCGCCTAGTCAGAATTAGACTAATTGTTTGGTTGCATAGGGACATGCAACGAATTTAGCTGGGGGGAATTGAAGAGTGCTCATATTGATATCTTTTTAGCACTTGTCTAATACCTTTTTGGATACCTTTTTCCCAATTCCATCTCATCCTAATACCTATACAAGGTATTGTTATCCCCTTAATATGCCATTTCAATACCTATTCTAATGCATTTTTAGGAGATTACTACTTTTTTGTGATAACAACAGTACATGAACAAGGATGCACATGTACCTTCCAAGTGTAAGTGTTGCAACTCTCTCAACATTTTCTACAACTTTCCACAAGGACACAAGTGTTACAACTCTTGAGTATGAGCTGTTGCAACTCTCTACTTTAGTATAGTTGCTACAACTCTAAGTTTTTTCCACTTGTGCTACAAATCTAGGTTGATATCACTATTGCTGCAACTCCCCCTTGTTGTGACTTGCACTGCATAGTTGTTGTTGTAACTTACTTAAGACTGTTGATGCAACTTTGAGGAAGGGTGTTGTTTCTCCACGCTAGCTGTAACAATGCATTAGTCAACCGAACAACTATCATTTGTGGATCAACCAAGAATTCAAGTAACCAATCTCCTCACGTAGGAAAATGACAAGGGAAAGTAGGTGCATAGAAAGGAAAGAATAACTTAGATGCACCTATTATATAGTTGATTGAGTCTGCACGGGTTTTTCTATCTTTTGGAAATTCGATGTAACATGATGAAACATCTCGATTCTCATCATCATCCAACAACTTCATTGGTTAATTTAGACATAGAACACTATGTATAAAACCTGTTCTCTCCTTGAGCCAAGTGGTTAAAAAGTTGATGAGTTATTTAGAATCAAAATGAAAATTAAGCCTTCCATTGTATTTTCAATTTCTTGCAGTATAAAGTTCCCTTTCATTTTGGTATGATCAATGGTGTGATGAGTATATATTTCCTTAATACTTTCGTAATCTAGTGCCTCTTCTAAGGAGGTCGGTCCCTCTCCTTATCCAAGTATTTTCTATACTTTATAAAGTAGTCACAATATCTTTTATATACTCGTTTTATTTCTAGCAATTCTCCTATTTAATACTTAGTTGTAACTCTGATATTTCCTTTGCTACAACTTTGAAGTTAAATTGTTGTAACTCTAATATTTCCTTTGATAGAAACTATGAAGTTCAATTGCTATAATGCTGATATTCATATTGCTACAACTCTAAATTTCAATTGCTGTAACTATGATTTTCCATATTACTACAACTCTACATTAGAGGTTTATCGTTGCAACTTTAATAACTCATGCTATTGAAACTATGTATCGTAGGTTTATTTATGCAAATCATTCATTATTCATTAAACTACATAATAATAATGATACTTGCCTGACAACTTGTGATTTAGGTTGTTACTGCAACTCCCATTGTTACAACTCCATGCTAACACTAGAATATTCTATTTTTCCAAAATTGCAAATGCTCCATTTTCTATTAGGCTCAAATTTATTATTTTGTTTACAACTTTGATTTAATGTCTTATTTCCTTTATGAGTGAAAATTTGCTTTGATGGCATGTGATTTATTGCATCATATTGTACATGCAACTTTTCTAGTACAACAACCAAGATCATTTTAACGCTAGAAAAAGTCACCTTAGATGCTTGTGTGATTTATTTACTGTAAGTGTAACTTATTTCTTGCAAGTGTTATTTAATTTCCCGCAAGTGTGACAATTTAATTTCTTGCAATTGTTCTCTTTTTATTCCTACAAATGTGCTCTTTACATTCCTACAAAGTGTGGATTCGATTGCAAGTAGATTCTCCTTGGTGACTTCTAAAAGTATCCCAATATCTTGTCATATGACACTCATTTACGTTACTACAACTACATATTGTATTAGCACATATGGTGCATGATAGTTCACAAGTTATTTATGAACCTTAGTTTGACAATTAAATATACAATCTTTTTGTTGTCTTTATGAACAATTAGAAAAGTAATTGAAAGGCCTGTCATTAGCCACATGGAGGAGGTTTCTTGGTTGGAAAAAATGTTGCATTGGAGGAGGAATATTTAGCATTTAAGAGGAGGGAATTGATCCTTAGACATCGTGGGGTAGCTTGGATGCTTATATGGAGGTATGGATTTGTCTTGGTGACATTTGAGTTGCAATAATGTTCATGTAGAGGAAGCAGACCTAGCAGAGCAATTTCTTGGTAGGAGAATTGGAGTCCTTGGAGGCTTAGAAGATGAGCATTGGACATATCTTGTGGATTTCCCTTACAATGGATCCTTACTTTAGTACAACACTACCTTGGAACTTGGCATGCACACCCTTAGAGTGTAGTGCTTCATATCTATAAGCCTAATTGTGTCTTTGTAGGTGGCATGCAAGTGTTAAGGCTCACATATGTTTTGTTAGGCTCACATATGTTTTTTTGGCCTTCTTTACATCTCATAGATGTGGAGGAAGGAGAGTTCACGAAGAATCCCAAGGAGTTATTATGAAGAAGAGGCAGGACATCATTCTTGGAGGAATCTTGTGAGATGCTAGGGTTTATTCTTGTAAATAAGGCATGGAATATGATTATCTATTTTCATTCTTGATAACCGTTTTATTAGATGTGACTAGAGGAGCATGCTAGTCTCTATTTCTCTCTCATTCATCTTCATTAATACTTTCTTTCCTAGAAGGTGATAGGATTTCCTAGAGCTTGTGGAGAATCTTGAATATTAGGGTAGGATTTCACCCTTGGAGACATTGGAGCTAACCTTTTTTTATTAAACCCTAAATTGTGTTTTTTGAGAAGTGGAGAAGAAGAGACATCTTTCCTTGGAGGATTTGCTAGTGTGATGCTTGCTTGTTGAAACTCCTTGGTGTCGGATAAGGTTTTCTTAGTTTTCCCTAGCTAGGATTTTGGAGAACTAGAAAATTATACTAGCATTAGGATGAGGCTATGCTATGTACATGAACTTCATCTTTACATATATATACAAAGTTTTTAGCAATCAAAATTTAAGATTTTGGAGAGTTAGATAATTGTATTAGCATTAGGATGAGACTATGCTATGTACATAAACTTCATCTTTAAATATATATACAAAGTTTTTAACAATCCAAAAATAATCTTATAAGAGATTTGATTTTCAACCATATTTATTTTCTTGTTTGGTAATTTCAAGCACTTAGGGTTGAAATGGTAATTAATATAACATAAATCTTGAAAAATATAAGACATATTTACTAATATAACTATAGTTTCCATAAATTCAATTTTAAATCTAACTTATACATATAAAATTACTTAAAATAAATAAATCTGTTGACAAACCCATTTTAAAATTGCCAAAGATAAAATATTATCCATTATTATTATTTTATCATATTTCATAGCAGTGACAATTTTTTCGGAGACAAAAGTTGACATCATAGATAAAAGCATACAGAGTATGATACTCCATAGTCACATAAAAATCATCCATATTTATTAGTCACTTTCACGAATTATTCTTTATTAATAATATTTAAAATTAAAAAAAAATTGAAATATTTTAATTGAAGTAAAAACAAAATGCATGCATCACATACTTATACTTATTCATGATTTATAGCCCCCCAAAAAATATGATAAATATTAATTATTGAATGTTATGAAAATATTTATAAATTTTCATGTTATTAATGGTTGGTTTTCTGTCCAATTGTTCTTTAATAATTTTGGAAAGGATAAAGAACAATTTTGAAAAGTATTAAATCTATTTAGGTTAAGTTTTGTTTTGTTTTTTTATTTTAATATTTTTAAAGTATAAAGTGACTTTAATTTTCAAATTTAAAATTATTATAATAATATATTTGTTAAATTTAATATCTAAAATTAAAATTATTATAATATTATAATAATTATGTTAATAAATGTGGTTGATATACATCGTAGGTTTATATCAATACTCTATCATTACTAGTGAAGGAATACATTAGCCTAATAAATACAGTAAATGACCTCTCAAGAAAATATGTGCTTAGGACACCCACATTTTATGATTTTTTTCAATCTTGGCAATGTGAAATGTATCATGAAGTATCTTGATGTGTACTATAGATTGATTCCTATCAAATTTTACTTATTAATCATTAATAATTAAATTAAAATTATAAAAATGTTATTCCAAAATTAATACAACTACATTTTTTTAATCTTGACAGTAGAAATAAGTTTATGGTGTTGTAAAACAACCAACCTCCACTATTTATATTAACTATGATTTCTTAAGGTTAGCAACAATACCACGATCCTCTGTACCTGTGTTAGAATAAATAACCTTATCAATTATCCCATACTCAATGGTTTCTTGGGGACTGAAATATTTTGGTCTCCTAATATCTTGTTCAATCTTTTCTTTGGGATGTTCAGTATGTCGTGCATAAAGAGAAACCAACTTGTTCTTCACATTTCTAACTTCTTTACTAGCAAGATCAATATTAGTTGCTTGGCCTCACACTTGTGCGATTGGTTGTTTCATCATTATGGTAGATGATGGCAAGGAAGCACGATTTCCTTTTGCACCAGCTGCCAAAATCAAAGATGCTCCCCCCATGCGTTATCAATAAAAAGAGTAAAAATTGGTGGCTTTACATACCACATTGTATCATAAACTGCAAAAGCTTTAGTCTTGTGCCCTAGCTTCTCCCCATCCTTTGTAGTACCTATGGAATTGATTTTCATGTAGATTGGTTTCTCAGGGTAATTCTGCCATAATTAATTTTGTTACAACTGGAACAAGTGACATTCCCAAATAGGCAATTCCTTTTAAACAAGTATGATGCTAGATTTGGAGGAAACTGCTCCCATCGGTTCCTCTTTAGTAGGGAATAACCATGGTAATAATGCCATGGGTTCTAGGAGAATTGGGAGATGCCTAATGCAACTTTCTGTAGATAGAAAAGAGCCCTTGCCCAACCAATTGACTGCCCTCGCTTCCTCCAACAAAAGGTTTTCCTACAAAGTGTCTTCTCAATTTTCCATCAAAGAAGGCCATATTGCAGTTGCTTAACCTCTGCAATTGGCTCTCAGACCGAAAATTTCCATTTAAATTTGAGACAGAGAGGCCTGTGCAAGCCATACTAGGGCTCTTTTACAAAGAATTCATTACAGATGTTTCAAAACCATATGATTGTGGTCAGAACGCTATGAATGAAAAAAGAGCAATTGAAAAAAAAGGAGACAAAATGGTTCAATCCAATGGGCCTAATGGCTCCAATCCACTTAAAAGGTGGCTAAATATATGATGTTTAAATTTATTTTTTTATTTATTGGTTTGAAAATGAGAACCTCTTAAAATGCTTTTGATATCATCCGTTTATTGGTGTATTAGATAAATAATATTCTCTTGAAATAAAATCTTGTCCATTCATTTATTAAAAAATAAAAAATCCTCAAGCCCACATCCATAAGTTGAAATAGGTATGCCTACGACATAAATATATTTGTTAATATTTCAACATGTTATTTATGAGAATTAAATATTAAAGGGAAGGATAATTGTAAGATCCTCTGGTTGTGTAGATGCATGCACTATGGATGGGACATCATTACAAGATGATAAAATTTTAAATTTGGGGTTGTTGCATGTTGAGATGAGTGTGTTTAGTAGCGATACAACTGATTTGGTCTTATATTAAGTGGGTTGGATTCCATGGGTGTGCAAATGCACCAAGGGGACTCGAGTCCAAGACTTAATGTGCATGATGATTCATAGGTGACGTTTCTTGCACATCAATTGAGTTGACATGTCATGTGGAATGAAGGTCGCACATGTCGACTTGTCAAGGATTGACCATATGTGCATGGTTGGAGAGGTCTGTGGGAAAAGGAATAGGTGCACATGTATTGTGAGAGGTCTGCCCACTCCAATATGGAATGATGCAACCCTTGTGGAGGGAGGTCACATATAAATTCCAAAGTGGAGTTAACCAAAGGACCATATCTCATTCGATGCAAGGAATATAAGATAATGCATGGTTTGTGATGAAGGTGTAAGGCATACAAGGTAGCACACAATTTGCATTGAAATTGCAAGGAAATACTTAAGGGAGCTTGAGGCAAGAGTGCATGGACTGAGGAAAGTTGTGTGAAGTTTCAAAGGGTGCAAAGTTAATCAAAGAATAGTTGCACAAATTTGGCACACGAGTTAAAATAGCATAGGGACACAATAATTGGAATGAATTTTGGAGATGGGGTGCAAATGATTGGGCATGTTGTAGGTTGTTTTGTTGAATTGCACAAGGTCATGATAGAGAGTAATGCCACTCGATGAACACATCGCATGGATTGAATTGAAGGAATTTTGACATAGAAATATGGGGATACAAATGGTTGGTTGTGAATCAAACTTTGGCATGATTGAATGAAGGACACAGGTGGAGACAGTCTAAGAGTGCCTCAGGCAGAGCCATAAGTCAACACACTCTATTGGGAATTTGGAAAAGGAGAGGCACATAGATACACTAGGTGGCTTGATATGGATTGAGATTCATGATGGAACAATGAAGGAGGGAGAATTATGATGATCGTTAATCGTGTGGATAGTTGGTAAATTTGCATGAGTTGTGGTTGGCCAATGTATTTATGTAACCTTTATATGAGCCAAGAGCTTTGCACTTATAACACTCTGCAAAATTGTACTAGGTGTTAGGCCAGTTAGGTCGCCCGTTGATATATAAAATTACTTGTGTTCCATATTTCTTTATATACAACTATATGTGATTATATTGTTGTGTGCATTTTTTCAAGTTGTGAATTGTAATAAGTCTTAAGTGAACTAGGATTAGAGTGAGTGAGATGTAGTCTAAACTCATGTACTCTCAGATTAGACAAACCAATGACACAAAAAAATTTGCGATGCTACATGACCTATAGAGTTAGGAGACTTGGGTGTACCAAGTCAAGTTGGGTGCCTAAGTACTATAGGGGCATGAAAAATGGTATCAGAGATCAATTGGTGTAGAGAACAGTAAAAGATAGATGGGTGCACACAACCATGATAGTTTAAGGTTGGAGATGTGGACTTAATTAGTTTATAAAAAAGATAGGTTAGGAATTATGGTGGATTGGTGTAGAACTTGGAATGCAATGATATGTTGAATGAAGAGTTTCCATCACAAGAGAAGAATGATTGCGGGTTTGGTGCAATAATTTGAAGTAAGAGCTTCTCCTATATGCTAGAATGCAAGGCAGTGAAGGTGTCAATTTAATGAGTTGGTGCACATTACAAGTTGAGATGGATATACATTCACCCATGAACCAAACAACATGGCGTGATGCAAAGGTCGTTTAAGGGGACGCTGATCCAAGATTAGATGGTTTTGATGCATTGAACAAAGGCGGTGGATGAAGTAGGATTATTGAGGAAAAGTCATGCTTATCCTAAAGATAGATTGGTGAAGTGTATACCGGGACTTGGGGATAGAGGATTTTGGGGTGGAATAACACACAAAACGAGCCAAAGACATAAGTTTGGATTGCGTATTTATCATGGAGCATGGTTAGAAAAACTTCATTGAGAGTTCACCAAGAAAATGAGATTCATTAAAGGCTGTGAATAATGAGAGTTAGTTAATTGTGTTGACGAATCACATGGATGGTGGATAAAGTTGAGTGCACAACAAGTCTTGTGTGTGAGTATGAGTTTGAAAGTTATGTGATAGAGTGAGGTTAGGAGCTTGATCAGGTCACTCCATAGGTGAGATAGTTTGTAAAGAGGTGGAAAAAGTACCTGGGATTAAACAATAGGTGAAAATAAAGGCTTAGTGCCCTTATGGTAGAAATACCCAAAGGGGTGGATATATTGATGGAGGCATGAGTAAGACAAAATGCATTATGAGATTATGATTTTAACAAGTTTGAGGTAGATGAAAAATGAACTCAACAAAGGAGGATTTCATTCAAATGATCATTGGATTTGGAAAGGTAGGTTCATGATGACAAGTGAACCATGGGTTCAACTAAGGAAACTGTTGTGCAAGAAATGGTTGCTTGGGTTGCTACATTTTCAAAGGGTTGCAAGGATTCTTTAGGGGATCAGGTGGCT
Organism: Pinus tabuliformis; assembly: GCA_031772625.1. Lineage (NCBI taxonomy): Eukaryota > Viridiplantae > Streptophyta > Pinopsida > Pinales > Pinaceae > Pinus > Pinus tabuliformis. The sequence goes on from CM062813.1 coordinate 511,648,682, forward strand.
TGGTGATACCAAGGGAAAATCATTCAAATAGACTTAGGACCGTCTCGAGTCTTGCAACTTTGAAGGAACCTTGTATAGTTGGGAATGGGTACAACTCAAAAGGAAGTACTTTCATGGGTCTAGTGGGGGAATTATGCATATTTGGCTATAGCTACGCAGATGCATTAGTGTGAGGGAGCTTGTGTAATTTGATTGAGTAGTGCAATGACAAGTCACTATGACATAAGACCAAGGGATGGAATGATTATTAAAGGAAGCAAGATAGTTATTTCCAAGGAATGAATGGAAGCAAGAAAGGAGATGACCAATAACTCTATTAATGGATAATTGAGATGGGGAATAATGCATAAAAAGTTTCTTGGATGATGTTCGACCAACTTTGGTTTGGGAAATTAGATAGGGTTGAGTGTGCTTGAGGTATATTTTGCAGTTTCAAGTTTTGGAGGTTGGAGAATATGTTCAATGGTTGCAATTGACAAGAGTATTGGCACAAACACACATTTTTTGGAAAGAAGGGAACAAAATTCATTGTGAGGATTTTGTTTGGCTTGTAGCACTTTGGGTAGTACATTGGAGACTTGGTGGATTGAGTTAGAGACTTTCCTTCATTGAAGGATCACATAAACAAGCTAAACTGCAGAACAAAATCATCACTTAGGTGGATTGGAGTAGTGATGAATGGAAGTTTGGAGATGTGGTGATATGGCATTGTGAAGGATCTCCTTGGTGTATATTGGACATAAAAAACTTGATGTATAAGTTTGATCAGTGCAATTAACATCGGTAGAAATAATTAGATTTGACATAGGGAGGTACACCTTAGGAAGTGCATGAGACAATTGGACAAGTTACCCATCTAGTGTAGGAATTGAAGCATGTATCATCCAAAGACATGATAGAGTTAGAACATGGAAATAATGGAAGTTTTAAAAATCTACATGTAGATAGTTCCAAGGATTGCAGTGGTGGAAGTAGAAATTGCAACAAGAAAATTTGGCGTTTCTGGTGGCATGAAATTTGGGGTTTCCTAAGGAGGATAGGGGCATCAATTCAGGTAGAGTTGGAAATAATATATATTTATATAGGTTGTTGGTGATGACAATGACCTTGGGTGGGGGAGGATGTAAGACACATGGTTGGACAAGTGCGATTGATGGGACACCATCACGAGATGATAAACTTGCAAATTTAGGGTTTCCACAATTCAAGATGAGTGCACCTAATATCTATATGGATGCGTTGGTCTTATATTGGGTGGTTTGGATGCCTTGGACATGTGAACATGTCTAAGGAACCTAAGCCTAATATATAACATGCATGATGCTTCAAATGTGAGGTTGCTTGCAAATTAATTGAGTCAAAAGGTTGTGGAATGAAGGTCGCAGAGGTAGGCTCATTAAGGACCAGATGCACATAGATATTTGCAGAGGTTAGCTAGGTAAAGAAATAGGCGCACATATATTGTGATAGGTCATCTCATTCCAATATGTAACACGATTAAATTTCATGGTGGGAGGTCGCATATAAATTCCAAAGTTAAATGAACCAAAGGATCCTATTACATTTGGTGCAAGGCATATCGGGTAGTGCACACAAAATTTATGGTGAAGGTGAAAATAATACAAGGTAGCACACTCTCTATAGTAGAGACACAAAGAAAGAATTAACTTGGTATGAGGAAAGAGTGTATAAGTGTTATCACCAAAAAATGATCATCTAGTCATAACTTACTAGATGGATCGAAGTACACCATGTAGGGCCAATTTTACCATAGTAAAATTGCTTTCACTATAAGAAATTACTTAATAAACCACATTTGTTAAGTTATTTCTAGTTAAACCCATGAGGAATAATTAAATAAATCATTATTTATTTAATTATATTCTAGGAATAATTAATTAAACCATTGTTTAACTAATATTCCTTGTCATATTTGACCCAATCATGAGAAATAATTAGATAAATCATTATTTATCTTATTTTTCTCTAGGAATAATTAATTAATCATTATTTAGTTATTATTCCTTGTCAAGTTTGACTAAATCCTCTAGGAATACTTAAAAAAATCATTATTTGTTTATTATTCCTTAACCACATTCCTTGAGATGATAAATAAATCAATTATTTATTTATTATTTCTAAATAAAAGTATTTAACCAATTTAAATACTTTTCCCTCCAACCAAATAACATAAAATATTCTAAATGGTTAATTTTAGATTTTGGTTAATAAGATTATATTATTTACCATTATTCAAGAATAACCCAATATTTTGTTATAAATTGGAAGGTTTTACATCCATTCCTCACTTTAGATCATTTTCATTGTTGCACTCACTGTTGTAACTTTGATTATAACCATTGTTGCTTACCATTTGCTTTTTTTCCATTTGAGTTCCCATTGAGCTCAAACATTTTTTGCTGGGTTTACACATTGTAGAGAAGAGAGACTCTACAGAGCTGAAGACATTGAGGATAGCCAAGAACCCATCCCACAGAGGGGGACTGGTAACATCATTTGTTCCCTTCACAGGTGTCATATAATAAAATCTATTCTTTATATATGGTTTCCATTGAGTTATTAGAGTTATTTGCGCTTAGTTCCTTATTTCATCTTGCTATTTAACTATTTATGTTGCATAGATAAGGACTTTGGTAGGTTTTTTTTCTATCATTTGCTGTAGATCCACACTGTTTTACAACCATTTTTACTGTTAAGGCTGTTTTTCATCTGCAGTCTGAAGTGGTTTCTTTTCGTACACTCTCGATAAGAATACACCATAAAATAGAAAGTCATGCAAAGTTTCAGAGGGCATGGAGGTAATTGAAGGACACTCATGCAAAGTTGGTGCATGGGTTAAGCCAACATAGAATCATAGTACTTGGAATAAATTTTAAGGATGGAGTGCCACTAGTTAGGCATGCCTTCGGCTATTCTTTTGAGTTACAAAAGGGCACGATGGAGAGTCATGATGCTCAATGTACACATTGCATTGACTAAACCAAAGGATTTTCGACACAAAATGGGGATAAACATCATTGATTGCAAACCAAACTTTGGTACGATTCGACGAAGGGAGTGAGCTGATACAATTTGTAGAAATTCCCACTATAGATCAACAGATTATGCAATATACTAAAGCAAAATATAAGATCTACTTCTACAACAACTTTGTGGAAGCTTAATTGAATATGAGCAAGATGAATGAGAACACATATAACTGAGAATGAGAAATCAGTCACACATAACACAGAAGAAATAACCCAGGGAAATCCTTAGCCTAAAACCCCAATCTCTGTATTATCATACAAGTGGAAATATGTTCAAGTTACAAAAAGAATCAGCTCTCAAGCTATCCTGCTCTCTCTGCAATCAAACAATACTGTTCATAGACAGTTAAAGACTCTCACAACCTTCTCCTCTGCCCTCCAAGCCTTCTATTTCCTTGCGCATTTTTTCCTGGGGTCCAGTGCTTCCACTTGTGTGAATTCCCACCTCACACTGCTCACTTGGCTCAGAAATAACTACACAAACCTGAAGGAGATAATTCCTTCTGCATGGATGAGTTTCCTATATAGGAAAATTCCTCCAACTGATAGTACACTATCCCTTCCTCTGACCTCAAATGGGTCTCTGACTGAATTGACATGCATGAGTTATTTATGAGAAAATATTTAGTTATCTGGAGAGCAGCAGTTACATGCATGCAAGCATTAACTAACTGAACTCATAATTAATTCAACAAACTGTTTGAATTAATCTAACTAGACTTGACTCAGTTAACTGAGCCAACTAATTACAACTCAATATTACAACTCATCCTTATCTCTTTAACTAATGGATAAATTCCTCAATCAATGGAGAAACTGTTGCATGTCTTCACATAGACTTCATGTTTTATTTTCTACAACTAATTAACTCAAGATGAATTAATTAATTATTTTACAAATAGCTGCTAAGATCATATTCGAATTTTACTTCTCAATTTTATTTCAGGGACTAACTAAAATTGGAATCTATCCTGAAATACTATTTATACCAATGCTATTTTTAGCATTTCCATTTTTCATTCCTTGTTGCTATGTCCAACACTGGTACCTGAAATACTATTTATAGCAATGCTATTTTTAGCATTTCTTGTTGCCATTTTCAACACTCCCTCTCAACAAGAAATGCATTCAACTTGAACCCGATCCTGAACATTTGGAATGTTTTGCATGCAACACTTCTCCCAAGTGTTATTGCTCTAGCAGCTCTAGAAACAAAAAAAACTCCCAACTAACCTTCCTGTTGGGCTAGAAACATCCTCTAATGCTAAAGCTCCCTCTGCCCTAACAAGTGCTCCCTCTCTGACCTCTGAGTTGCTGCAACACCCCATGCATCTCCCATCGTTGCACACCTTTCTGTGCCATCCTGCACTGGTGCAACACTCCTGTGCCTCTCAAATTGTCGCAGCCTGCTAGCTCTACACTGTTTTGGGATTCCTGCACTGTAGCTCTCTCTGCCGCTCCATTCGCATTTGCCTCTACCCACTTAGCCAGTCCTACTACTCCTCGTCGGGGCTCCCATAGCAAGGTCTAATCAAAGAGCTTAGGTACCTCAAGGATCTTGCCCCTATTTCAACCTTCTTGGGACTCTCACTCCACATTGCCCCACCTCCTACCTAGAGGTATGGATGCATGTGATCCCTCTGCCCACTTGACTCAAAATTCCCCCCTACTAGAGGTCTCTTCATGAGTGGATGCCTCCACTCGATCTCCTCTCGGCTTCTCCAATTGTGGCTCCTCCACAATTGTCTGAGACTTCTTCTAGGACTACATGTTGAGCGGTAATTTACTCTCCTTATCAACCACCAAGTCTCCATCAGTTTCCTTGCTCCTCAAGGCTTTGCATGCATCTTGAACCTCAAGAGCATATAGGTTCTTGACTTTTGAACCGATCTGCTTCACCTGTCTCGTGGTGATGTGTCGAAGTAAAGCCTTTCCCTTACTAAAGACTACATCATAGCCTTTATCTTCTAGTATTGTGATCGATACCAAATTTTTCCTCAGTCCTGGTACATACTTGAGATCGGTCAAGGTAATGTGAGCTCCATGTTCCCTCTGAAAAAATCCATGCCTACACCTGAGACACTATACTTTTCATCATTACCCATCACTATGAGTATATGGAGATCTTTCTCCTCCAAGGTACTGAACAAACTCTTGTCGCTGATCATGTTGAAAGAAGCTCCACTGTCAAGAAACCAACCACATCCCACCATGGATGAAACCATGCATGCAAAGAGGGTGAAATCCAAAACGAACTGTGAGGCCAATGCCTCACCTTCAGATCCTACCTTGGATCCCATCTTGGATTTCCTCAGTGAACAATTTGTAGCAAAATGGCCCACCCCATGAAAACGAAAGCATCGCACTTTCGATTTTTCAAACTTCTTCCCACCATGGGAAGAACTCGATTTGGGATGAGAATCATTCTCCTTCCTTGGATGAAGAAGATCCATCTGTGGTGCTTCTTCGTATCTCCTCCTACATCAGATTCGACCAAACTCGTTCCCAATCTGGCTGTTTCTCTCTTCCGTTTACCGAGTCTTAGTAGCTATGCCAGCTCTTAGGAAGACTGAGGAGTGCTAGACTCACCATGTCGTCATCGACGGTCATGATCCCTACACTTCCAAGCTCATCCCTGCAGGTGGTGAACTTGTTCATGAACGTAGAGATCGTGTCGCCCTTTTCACACTTGATTTTCCGAAGCTTGTCTTTCAGCGCCAGCTTCCTCTGATCACTGCTGTTCTGATATAGATCTTTCAATGTTTTCCACATCGAAAACGGTGTCTCCTTCCCATGGAGGCTCGAGACAATGTGGTCTCGAACTCCCTCCAGGAGGATTCTCCTCGCTCTAGCCACACATTTCTTCCATTTTGCCAATTCTATAGCATTAGCTGCTGCTGGCTTGGGGACTTCTTGATCAATGAAGTCCTTTAGACCGTTCTCCTCTAATACTACTTCCATGCGATCCTTCCAGGCTATATAATTATAGCTTCCATCAAGGGCATACTCAAGTCTTAAACTGTTGAACGCCATTGGTGAAATTAAGATGTGATAAGAACTCGATTTTTATATTCAGGAACTTCAAAATTCAAACTTATCCCTTCTTTGTATACTATTCTTCGCTTTGATCACCTTTTCTCTGATACCATGTAGAAATTTCCACTGTAGATCAACAGATTATGCAATATACTAAAGCAAAATACAAGATCTACTTCTACAACAACTTTGCGGAAGCTTAATCGAATATGAGCAAGATCAATGAGAACACATATAACTGAGAATGAGAAATCAATCACACATAACACAGAAGAAATAACTTGGGGAAAGCCTCAACCTAAAACCCCAATCTCTGTATTATCATACAAGTGGAAATATGTTCAAGTTACAAAAAGAATCAGCTCTCAAGCTATCATGCTCTCTATGCAATCAAACAATACTACTCATAGAAAATCAAAGGCTCTCACAACCTTATCCTTTGCCCTCCAAGCCTCCTATTTCCTTGCGCAGTTTTTCCTAGGGTCCAGTGCTTCCACTTGTGTGAATTCCCACCTCACACTGCTCACTTGGGTCAGAAATAACTGCACAAACCTGAAGGAAATAATTCCTTCTGCATGGATGAGTATCCTATATAGGAAAATTCCTCCAACTGATAGTACAATGTCCCTTCCTCTGATCTCAACTGGTTCTCTGATTGAACTAACATGCATGAGTTATTTATGAGAGAATATTCAGTTATTTGGAGAGAAGTAGTTACATGCATGCAAGCATTAACTAATTGAACTCACAATTAATTCAACAAACTGTTTGAATTAATCTAACTAGACTTGACTCAGTTCACTGAGCCAACTAATTACAACTCAATGTTACAACTCATCCTTATCTCTTTAACTAATGGATAAATTCCTCAATCAATGGAGAAACTGTTGCATGTCTTCACATAGAATTCATGTTTGATTTTATACAACTAATTAACTCAAGATGAATTAATTAATTATTTTACAAACAGCTGCTAAGATCAAATTCGAATTTTTCTTCTCAATTTTAGTTCAGGGACTAACTAAAATTGGAATCTATCCTAAAATACTATTTATAGCAATGCTATTTTTAGCATTTCCATTTTTCATTCCTTGTTGCTATGTCCAACACTGGTACCTGAAATGCTATTTATAGAAATGCTATTTTTAGCATTTCTTGTTGCCATTTTCAACACAATCCAAGAGTGCTCGAGGGAGAGTAGTGTTGAGAAATCCATTAGGGCAACAACTTATGGCTTTTCTTAAGTTGATTTCTCTTACTTTGAATTTTTCTTGTGATAGTTTAGTCATTAGTTATTCTCTCAAATTATTATATTCTTTTCATTAAGATGAAATGGAAAACAATGAAGATCATAAACACAAAAGAAGATACAAGATGTAGGCACTCATGTAGGGAAAAACACCTAATAAGGGTAAAACCCAGTCAAACTCTTCACTAGTAGATTTAAATCAAGTTGAGACAACCAGGACCTTTTGACCAATACAAAGATACCCCTGCATTCATCAAGTTGACCTCCCATAGTGACAAAACAAACTATAGTCAAATTCTTCAACAAAAGTATGTTATCTTTCTCCAATCCCGAAGCTTGCCTTTCAACTTCGACCCTACAATTTTTGAGATATACTATGAACTTTAGTTCCTTAAAACTTAGTCATAATTATTCATATTTGTGATATATACTTCGGTCTTCTAGCTCAAACTTATTTTTGCATGTCCTTATTTTATCTTCTTTGACTTCACATCCCTTTCTTGGTACTTTCATTACATAATAAGTGCATACTTCTCTTCTTCTAAGGTAGGTCGAATGCTTGGTATATATATAATGGTTTGAGTCTATTCTTTGAGGCCTACATGATGTGTTTGGAGCTGACTTTTATGTTCTTGAGGCTGAATTGATGGTGGAGGGGTTAACATGACTATAATACATATAATACATTTCTTTCTTTGATATAATGAGCCCAAGAAGGGTTTTATACATCACGACGTTGACCTTTGACACAAGAAACAAACCCTAGAGCACTCAATGGGTGATTTTGACGTATTAACCATTGACCCAAGCATGAAACCCATGCTTTGATAAGTCAATTTCAATTATAATAAAAATTCATTTTTCTTTCTTTTTGACAAATACAATTATGAAGACCAACATTAGTTACATTTTTCAACACTCCCTCTTAACTAGGTAGGTATTCATAATTACATATATACAGAGGTAAATGGAAGATCTCAAAATGATACGTCCTACAAATAGTCACAACACATGCAGTGCTATAGATTAGATACTCGCCCAAGGTATCTAATTAAGTAGGACTATGGTGTGTTCCAAGCTTCAACCACTCTAGGTACCATCAGGATTCCACTCTAACACCAACCCACAGATCTAGGTGCATATCCAAGGTCAGAGCTCCAAGACCAATTCCAACTTCCCTACTTTGTGATAAGGACATCAACACATAGGCCAACCAGATGTCCTCCCAAGCATCTTGTCACTCCAAGATGATTCACCTCTCCTTACCAACTAAATCAGATATATTCACCAGTCCAAGTATGCTTCAAACGTTCAACCTTCTTACGAAGAGATCCTGCATAATCACAAACCCAATTAGTGATAGAATTTTCAATATATATATATATATATATATATATATATATATATATATATATAAGTTAACTCAAACCTCCGGGGTTCTCAAATACACTGATGTTTTTTTTTCCCATAAGGAAAAATCGTAATTTCATTAAAAAGAGGAAATTACATTTTGTAGATGCTGGTGCATATGTAGTGCATGATCATAACCATGTATAAACAATATTGTTGCCTTTGATCCACGCAGGGGGCAACAATAATAAACACAAAACTATGAGCCATATGATAAACAGACTGTTATCATGTTCAGTGACAATATATACAAACAAAAAAGGCTTGTGCCTGATCAAAACATAACTAGAATAATATCATGAATTATACATGTAGTTCCATAAAAGGTCGATGATAATATTGGTAGAAAGCTTCCCCATTATGTTCTCTAATCAACCAGATGCCCGGCTCCCCGATTGCAGCCTCTTTGGATAGGCTGTTGGCAACTCCGTTCTGCTCCCTGTAAATATGTGAGCAAGTAAATGTGTCAAAAGATGAGATCAATCTCAATGTCTCTTCCAAGATGTGCATTAATGCATATGAAGAACATCTAGTTTTCCTGTTCAGCCAGTCACAAATAATTTTAGAGTCCCCAAATAGTTGTAGATCTGTGCAGTTTTTCTCCAAGGCGAAATGTATGAGATGTTTAGCGGCAAGGAGCTCAGCTGAATTGTTTGTGCATCTGCGGAATCCTATGAGCATGCTGTAAGAAAGATGACGGGATAAGTGAAGTATAGCCCCCCCTCCACAGCCTTGCTCTTGAGCTGCACCGTCAAAAAAAGCCCAAGGTTTGTTGTAGTTTATTTGTATAGGAGAGGGAGTGCGTGGATTACGGGGGGGAGGATCATCTGGAATGAGGGAGAAATCAGCCATGACTTTAGTCACCAACATAGCCCAGTTTGGCTCTATGTCCTGAAAAATGATGCGGTTCCTGGCAATCCATATTGTCCAGCAGATCAGAAGGGGCAGGTTCCGAAGCTTTTGAGATGAGGAAGTGTAAAACCAGGATTGCCAAGCTGCAAGAATAGAGTTTCCAGCCCAGATTGCAGAGGGTGCAATGGGCTGTAGGATAAGTTTCCATAGGTTACAAATTGCTGTACATTCTAAAAAAAGGTGAGAAGTGGACTCATTTGCTTGCTTGCAGAAGCTGCACCAATGGGGTCCATAATGTGCTTGTTTGAGGAGGTTTTCCCCAGTAGGGATTTTGTTCCGGAGGATGGTCCACATTAAGAGTCTAGTTCTGGGGGGAGCCTTGAGTTTCCAAAGATGTCTCCACCAGTCAACAAGCAGCAGAGGCTTCCTTGGCGCCGACAATGTCAAATATCCATCTTTTGGTGTGTACCTGCCATTTTTTGAAAGCGCCCATATAATCTCATCATCACCATCAAGTATACGGATGTGGGCTTCAGTGAGGGCTTGTGTGTATTCCTCCCAGTGTTGTGTCCAATTAGGAGGAATGTTTAACTGATGTGCAGATTTCCAGGCTTGTTGAAGGAAGGAGGAATTCTCCAAGTCTGCAATTTGTGATATATAAGTGATGTTCTATTGCTGGAGATACTGTGTGAGATCCCTGGGTAGGCGGTGCATGTCCCCACATCCCACCCATGGATCAAGGCCAATGTGAACAGTGTGCCCAGATCGAATTCTCCAGGTGAGGCCCTCCCTGATTGGGTTCAAAGCCTTTAGAACAACCTTCCAGATAATTGAGATGCCTGAGGTACTTAGATGGGTTCTTCTAATCCAGTCCATGATGTGCATTGGAGCGATATATTTGGCATATGTGACCCTCGTCCAAAGGCTGTCTGCTGATACTAATTTCCAGCCAAGTTTTGCGGCAAGTGCTAATGAGAAATCTTCTAACTTTTTTAGGCCCCAACCTCCCCATTTTTTTGGTAGGTTCAGGGCCTCCCACCTGACCCAAGCAAATATCCTGCCCTGTTTGTTCCCTTGCCAAAGAAACCTGCAGTAGAGGGCTTGAATTCTATTGAGAATGCCTCTGGGTATCCAAGCCAGGGACATCCAATATACAGGGGTGGCCTCTAGGACACTTTTGATTAGAGTGAGTCGTCCTGCCCGCGAAAGATATTTGAGGTACTAGGTGTTAAGTCTTTTCTCCATCTTTGAGATGAGCCAAGTCCAGTCAGCAATTTTGTATCCAAGTGGCTTCAACTTGTACCCCAAATATTTTAAACCATCAGATAATTGTAGCTGAGTGAAGTGGAAACGCTGAAGTGAAAAATAGATCTCATGTGGAGTACATTTAGCTACTGTTAATGTGGACTTGCTATCATTTATGATCATACCTATTGCCTTTTGGAAGAGGGTGAAATTTGCTTTGATGATACTAATGTCCCCAATACTGCCATTGATGAAAACCAGGATATCATCTACAAAGAGAAGATGAGTCAGGATGCAACCTTCTGTTATCTTTATACCCTTTAATCTGCCCCTTTGATGCTCTTCTTTGATGAGATTGCTGAGACCTTCCATAATGAGCAAGAAGAGCAATGGCGAGAGGGGACATCCCTGTCTCAACTCCCTTTCAGAGGTAAAAAAGGAGATGCACTTCCATTCACCAGAACACTGAAAGGGATATTAGTAATGCAACTCATGATCCATTTGATGAATAAGTAAGGGAAACCTAAATGAGTTAACAACATTCTAATATAAAGCCAATTTACTCTGTCGAATGCTTTTGATAAATCGACCTTCATAATCATACCTTTGCCTCGCCTTGAGTGTAGAGTATGAATTACTTCCTGAGCGGTGCCTACAGCTTCATGGATCTGTCTGTCCTGTAGGAAAGCGAATTGCTCCGGAGAGATATGATTAGAGAGAATAGGTTTCATCCTGTTTGCAATGATCTTAGCTATGATCTTATATATGCAGTTGCAGAGAGATATGGGACGAAAGTCCTCAAATGAGTCTGGGTTGTCTTTCTTTGGTATGAGTGCAATGAAGGTTGAGGTGATTGAGGTTTCAAGAAATCCTCTGATCCTCGAGTCCTCGACAATTTTGAGTAGGTCTTCCCCAATGATGTCGAAGAAGGCCAAGTAGAATTCAATCGACCAGCCATCGGGCCCCAGACTCTTATCCTTTTTGAACCACTTTAAGGTGTGTTCCAATTCCTCCAGAGAGACTGCCTTTATTAATTCATCTCCTTCCACAGGGTCCACAAATCTAGGAAAGAGTTGTGCTACCCTGATAATTTCTGCTAAGTTTGTCTCCCTGGGGGCTCGGTATGTACTTTTGAAGTGAGAGGAGGCAAGTTCAGCAAGTTGCGGGAATGAATTAACCATCTGCCCCTGTTCATTCTGTAGCTGCCATATGGTGTTGATCGCCTTTCTTCCATTGGAAAATTTATGATAGAATTTAGTGTTTTCATCCCCTTCAAGCATCCAGATGGCTCTGCTTCTTAGGTGCCAGGTTTCTTCCTTATCCTTGAGTATTTTTTCCCTTTCAGCATAATGAGAAACCATCCTTTCCTTATGATCTTCTGAGGTGTATATTCCTCCAAGATCATTTTCAAATGCAGCAATTTCAGATTCAATCCTACATAGAGTTTGTTCCTCCTGTATTCTTTTGTTATGTGCCCAAAGTTTGGACATCCTCTTAAGGTTTGTAAGATTTTGCATAAATATTCTAGGGCTATCTTCTCTTCTCCCAGGGGGGTTTGCTTTCTAGAAATCAGTGACCAATCTTTTATATGAATCATCCTTGAGCCAAGAAATACACTGATGTTGCTTAGGTCATCATCATATTATTCAAACACATCTTCGTCAAAAAGTCCTTTCTTTAACTTCTACAGTAGCACCAAACTCAACTTTAACATTTCTTCTAGAACATCCAAGTCTTGTTTACAACTTTTCTATTCACAAATATCTATCTATAATGCTTTAGCCATGATATTTATTCTTTCTTCAAGGTCTTTATTATTCCCTCCCTCTCAACTAGGGAGATACATACTTTCTTATATCCAAGCTCCCTCTCAACTTAGGGATATTGACAGCTTCATAACATTGGAGAAAATTCAAACTTTCAAAACTTCATAGGAACATCATGGCAACAAGGTAATCTATTCTTCTTTTATGTCATCATCATTCTCAAACCTCCCTTTATCCATCATGCTCATCATTATTATCAAGTCATATTCAATTAAGAATATTTTCAACATCTTGAAGATTATGTACCTACAAATATTCAACAACAAGTACAACCAAATATACATAAACATGAAGTCGATTATGTCATTAAAATGGAAGCATCAAAACAATCAAACTTTATACGTCAAATACCTAAACCTAGATAGGTTCATAAATAACTAGAGTTACATCTCTTATATTCAAAAACTTTGCTATGTAAACCCTAGACTCCATCTACAAGACCTAAAGCTTTAGATATCAACCAAATCAAGTTAGCAATCCCATCATAGCATTTTCAATATTGTGCCCTAGAATTTCATGTCAAACCCTACTAGGTTTTTGTCACAAACCCTAGACTAAATCATGGATATCAATAATCAAGTTATCATTCTATTATTTCATATATAGGGTTTCATTATTAATCCTTATAAACTTAATATCAATCTTTTACTAGGGTTTTTATCGTAAACCCTAGATACAAACGTCAAATTCCAAAAATTAGATATACAACAATTTTAACCAGGATATGGTTTCAATCATATGAAAGTACATACACCTAGGGTTTTATTCCTAGGATCTTACATTGACTATAGAAAGGGTTTTGTCATAAAACCTAATTTATCAAACCCTAAAAATCTAGGGTTTCATTATATAACCTAGACATCAATAATAAGCCCTAAAAGGCCAGGGTTTTACCATAACATTACCAAAACCCTAAACATCAAGAGAGTAGGATTTCATCATGAGATCTGAACTTTATCAAAAAACCATGAGAAAACTAGGGTTTCATCATTAACATACCCTAAGCATCAAGAGGCTAGGGTTTTATAGTGAACCCTAAAGGTTAGGGTTTCACCAAAATGAGAAAACATCAAGAGATAGTCTTAAAAGGGTAGATTCAATCTAAATATTAATCACCCCAACAATAATCCTTATGATTCAAAATCCTAGACATGAGAGAGTTAGTAATATAATTTTTTCCTCAAAATAATCGTACCTTTTATGTGAGGAAGACTAGCTATAAAAAGATGTGATATTTAAACATACCTTGACTTGCTTCTTTTACAAACCTTGTAGGGTTTCCTTATTTAAGGAATCCATCTTAGCATCTTTATGGTTTATTTCCATGTGAGTTGACTTGTGACAAAGAATTACAATTTCTATTCCTAAGATCAACATGTCTATCTTACCTCTGCTTCCTTCAATATATACCTGCAATATTTATTGACTAGCACAACCAAAATATTCAAGTACAAGAATGAGATAATAATGAATTCCTAAGGATTTTTTAGTACAAACCCTAAATAGTTATAAAGAGAAATCATTTTAATTTTTTATCTTGCAAAAGATTGTCATATGCCTGCAAATCTTAGATATCATGAGTTAGGGTTTTATGGAGGGAACATGTAAATAAGGTGTGGCCTTTTCATATGTACTATCTAGGGTTTCTAATCCCTAAATGTTAACAATATTCATTACAATAATAACTAGACAACCCTAGAATCAAACATTTCATGCTAGAACTTTTAACAAATTATTATTCTATACATACCTCAAGATTACATACCTCAACCTTTGATTCTTTGTAGCTAATTGTAGATATGGTGTTAGATGAATTAGGCATAAAGAAAAAAGAAAACAATACATTAGAGAAATTTTGAGGTCTAAAAAGGGCTTCAAAACAAAAAAGTAAAACCAAAATCAACTTTATTAGAACCACTATGATTCAATATGATGATGTCAACCATGGGGGATGATTCACCATTTTTAGAGTAAAAAAGTAAACAGATTAAGAATAAGAAAATAAAAAAACTATTTTTTCAACTCGTATTTTCAACTTATCTCCCTATCGTTTTACTTAAATTTTGAGTGAGAGTGCTCATTTGATGCATAATTTATTACTCATCCAAGGATTTTACATGTTGCATACTTTCGATGGACCCTTCTACATGAAAAATGAGAAATACATGAAAAGCATGATTGCAATCACGTTTTTTCATTTATTTTTCATTTTTCTTGTAGCGGGGTCCATCGAAAGTATGCAACATGGGTACTCATTAGATGATGAATTAAATTATGCATGTCATGAGTGCTCTTGCTCGAAATTTGATTAAAATTGTAGGGAGATAAGTTGAAAATATGATTTGAAAAAGTAGTTTTCTCTTTTCTCCCTCTAAAACTTGATGATGTAATGTAATAATATTTTATTATTTCCACTATTATTTTATAATATTCCTTAGGAGGCCCATTTTAGACTTCCAAAATTTTCTAATGCTTACTTGATTTTGATGAGAACCTCAAATCTACTTCCACAAGTTGGTGTAAAACAAACAATTTATTCATTGTAGAGAACAACTTCTTTCCTTGGGACAAAGATGTTGAGAATTCTCTTTCTTCAATGATAGACTATGTATCGAAATTCCTTTTTCACTGTGTTTTTCAAAATAGTCAAACTAGGATACATTTTAAAGGACAATTCCATTATTCTTTCTCAGCTTTCTCTGCAATTTACTATAGGTTCTCAAATAGACTCATTTTCTTGTTACTTCTAGCTACTTTAATTATTAGAATATACTCTTCAACAATAGGCAAATACTAAGATTTTCTTGGATCCTTTAAGGTCAGACTTTTTGTGTCACTGAAAGGTTTTAGCTCTCCTAAATATATGTGCCCAGGTTTTGTTCTTCTTCATAGGAATCTCAGTTCCTTCAATTATTAAGATGGTTGTAGATCTATAAAGCCTTTAAATATTTTGGTCTTTGTCCCTTTTATCGATGATTATATGGTCCACAAAATATATTTTTGAGATTGTAATTCGGTCACCTTATGTTTGTACAAAACTACAAACTTTGGATCACACAAATTTTATAGAACATTTTTATTGCAGAGGTGATTTCCAAAATTTAGTTTTTAAGTACAAAACTTCACTTTGCTTTGCAAGAAATTTGACCTTGAAGGATCTTGTGATATGTACCTTCGGTTCTCCACAATGATGTTTTAGGCTTCTCTTATTACCCAGGTCTGCGACTTCAATTATTTTGACTTATAGAGTTGTCTTTAATTGACATTTCTTCTAAATGGTTTGACTTTTAAGACCAATACAAATAATTCCTTTTTCCTTCACATACTTATGATCTTCAAGTTGCCATCTTACGTCTTTCCTTGGATCTGATACCATGTTGAGAAATCTATTAGGGAAGCGACTTAGGGTTTTTCTTAAGTTGATTTCTCTTATATTGACATTTTCCTGTGATAGTTTAGTCATTAGTTCTTCTCTCAAATTATTATATTATTTTATTCAAGACGAAACACGAAACAATGAAGATCATAAACACAAAAGAAGACACAAGATGTAGGAACTAAGCTAGGGAAAAACCCTTAATAAGGGGAAAACCCAGTCAAACTCTCCATTAGTATATTTAAATCAAGTTGAGACATCCAGGACCTTTTCACCAATACAAAGATACACTTTAATTCATCAACTTGACCTCCCATAGTGACAAAACAAATTGTAGTCAAATTCTTCAACAAAAGTATCTTCTCTTTTTGCAATCTTGAAGCTTTCCTTTCCATTTTGGCCCTGCAATTTCTGAGATATATTCTGAACCTTTTCGTCCTACAACTTAGTCATAATCCTTCATATTTATGATATAGACTTCAATCTTTTAGCTCAGACTTATTTTTGCTTGTCCTTATTTTATCTTCTTTGACTTCACATTCCTTTCTTGGTACTTTCATTGCAAAATAAGTGCATACTTCTCTTCTTCCAAGTTATGTGGAATGCTTGGTATATATAGTGGTTGGAGTCTATTCTTTGAGGCCGACATGATGTGTTTGAAGCTGACTTTTATGTGCTTGAGGCTGACTTGATGGTGGAGGGGTTAACATGACTAGAATACATAGAATACATTTCTTTCTTTGATATAATGAACCCAAGAAGGGTCTTATACATCATGACATTGAATTTTGACACAAGACACAAACCCTAGAGGACTCAATGGGTGCTTTTGACATATTGACCATTGACCCAAGCATGAAACCCATGCTTTAATAAGTCAATCTCAATTACAATAAAAATTGATTTTTCTTTCTTTTTGACAAATACAATTATGAAGACCGACACTAGTTACATTTTTCAACACGCAGTGGGTCAATACACTTTGTTGGGATTTTTGAAAAGGAGAGACATACAGAGACAATGTGTACATTAGCATAGATCGAGAGTTGAAATAACATGATGAAGGAGTGATAATTTTAAAGGTCAGTGATTGTGCGGATGGTCGGTAAACTTGGATGAGCTATGCTTGATCAATGCTTGTCTAACCTTTGTATGAGCCAATAGCTCCACACTTGTAATATTTTATAAAATTGTACTTGGTGTTAGGTCAGTTGGGTTGTCCAATGATATATAAAATTACTTGCGTTCCATATTTTTATATGTATGATTGTATGCAGATGCATTATCACACACATTTGTTTAAGTAGTGGATTTATAAAAGTCTTAAGTGAACTAGAATTAGAGTGAGTGAGGCATAGGCTTTACTTATGTACTCTCTGATTAGGAAAACTTATGATATGAAATGAGTCATAGAGCCACACAGCCTATAGAGCCAGGAAACTTGAGTGTGCTAAGTCAAGTTGCGAACTTGGGTAGACTATAAGGTCATGACCAATGGTATCACAACTTAGTTGATACAAAGCATGGACAAATACAAGCAAGTGCACATGGCCATGATAGTTCAAGGTTGGAGACGTGGAATCGATAAGTTTGGAAACAACAGAGGTTGGGAGTTCAAGTAGATTGATGGAGAACTTCGAATGCAACATTATGATGTATGAATAGTTGCTATCACAAGAGAAGAATTATCACATACTTGCCATAGTAAAATGAAGCAAGAGAAGATCATGTAATATGGCATGGAAGGTAGGGAAGATGTCGGTTGAATAGGTTGGTGCACATTGCAGGTTGAGATGGTTACATTTTCACCCATGAACCAAGCATCATGGTGGGATGTAGAGATTACTCAAGGGGAAAACAATCCAATATTAAATGTTGTAATTTCCATGGAAAAAGGAGATGGATGAGATAGAATTGCTATTATATTCCCACTTAGCAAATATTGCTCAGTGAAATATCAATTTTGCTTAATTTTGACATTTTGGTTTCCAACTTAGGAAAAAGTGGGTTGTAGGGCCCCACTTGCAATTTTTTACTAAGGGAGGCTCCAACGTAGGGGAAAAAGGACAAATCAACTTCTTAGTGGATGGTGGGGCCCACCCCCAAAGGGAAATACACACCCCTTAGATAATTCACACTCTTGGAGGGAAAAACGAAAAGGGGGTCGATGCATGGGACCTACAAGGAGAAAATGAAGCTAAAGGATATATAGGAGAATCATGCATCATTTTGGAGATTTTTAAACCTTTGCACACTAGAGCTGTTGAGCCACGTCCGAAAGTGTTGTTCAACAAATGAGATTTTCAAGTGAGAATCTCACCCTACCTTTGGTGGACTTCGAATGCTAGCCCAAGGAGGAATATCTACAATATCTGGGAGCTATTCCGAGTGTTTGAATCAAGAATTTCGTGGGATTATTTAGCAGAATAGGCATAGTAGAGAAATACACACTTCCTGGGAGAGTTGGTTGTGGAGCATAATTTTTTTTGGGATTTCCAGGAGAGACTTGGACCATCTTTCGCTGAAGATTTGGAGTTCTAGCTAGGCACATTTATGTGGGAATATTGCTGTAGCATTGACACTTATTTAGGGTCTACGTAGGCCTGTGCAGGGGCATTTCTTGGTCCACATGTGGGGGCTAGGTGGATAGATACTTGGGGCTGAATTGAGATGGGATTTGTGGAGGCATCCAGAGGAGAGTTTTACTGAAATTTTCTATCGTTTGTTGAATTGAGGCTTCTATGATCCATAACAATTATAAGAAGAATTTTGGCGTAAATCACATGTATAAAATCTTTGTTGACGCGTTTCGAACCAACTAGTGTGGTTCATCGTCAGGACAAGTTGAGGAGTCAGATCATGGTTGCATAATAAATAGGGAGAGTAGATCTTCCCAACGGCTAGGTTGACTAGGTTGACCATCAACGACTATCTAAAAAATGGCTAGATAATATTATAATGTTAAACAGTCAAACAATAATAAAAATAATATTATAATTATAGTAATTAAATTTCTTTAATCAATTATATATATTATATATTCGAATGTAATTCCATTTTATTTTATTCATATATTATTCTTTGGTTATTAATATATTTAATTCATTTTTAATTTATTCATTTAAGTCACAAGGGATAAGTAAAGGGGGTTTAGAAAAATCTTTCATTGGTTATTAAATTAATTTATTTAATTCCCTAGGGACGAGAATGTTATTCTATTTTAATTTTATTATATATTATTCTATGGTTATTAAATTAACTTATTTAATTAATTATTTATATCACTAGGGATAAGTAAAGGGGTTTTCTAATAATATTGATTTAATGGAATTAATAAACTATTATTGAATATTGGTTAAATTTTTATTTATTTATTTATTTATATAATTTAATTTAATTTATTTAATTTAGTTATTTTTGGTAAAGGTAAAAGCTTAATAAAAAATACCAAAAAATCCATCTAATAGTACAAGCCAGGAAAAATAAATAGAATGAGCGACCAATTTTTAAGAACAAGAAGGTCAAGAACAGGACCATTAGTAAAACACTGAGCCAAAGGAGAAACCCTAGGAGGAAGGAAAAGACAAGGCTCAAACGAGAAGGATCCAGGAAATTCAGGGGAAAGCTCGAAAGCTCGAAAAGGTTAAAAAAGGGGGGCGGGGAGGGAAAAAGGAAGGCAAGACTAAGAAGAAAGGGCATGGATCCAACAGCTACTGATCTTCCAGCCGTCATCTCTATTGAGATTGATAGGCCTTCTTTCAATTTCAATAGCTTCCCTGAATTTACGGTGATGGAACTGCGCAACCTTGGCAATAACCTTGGCCTCCTCTATACAAACCTGATGCTTGGTCTTTTCTGCATGCTTTGCTAACGCTGAAGACTTGGTTCTCCCATGTCTTAGGTTAGCTGCATGTTCATTGATCCTTTGATGGATGGAGCACCCTGTTTCCCCGATATAGGGGGTCCCACAAGAACAAGGGATCAAGTAGAAACCCTTCATGTCTTTAGGGTCAATGGGATCTTTCACCGATCGGAGGGATTTACGAATGGTGTTGAGGGGCCTAAAGGTTGAGGGAATATTATACTTCTTAAGGATACGAGCAATCTTGTTCGTGGTTCCCTGGACATAGGGAAGATGGACACCTAGCAGGCATTCTTTAGGTTCTTTTTTAATTAACGAATTTTTGGAGGCTTTAAGGAAAGCTTTCTGACCTAGGCGCCTACTATAGCCATTCTCCACAAAGACATTAAGGAGACGGGATTTATCCTTATCGAAGCTCTCACTATCATAAATCCTAAGGGCACGAGTAGCGAGGGTGTTAAGAACACCCAAATTTTGAGTAGGAAAATGATGGGAATCGGCATGAAAATAGAATAAAATAAATTATATAAATAAATAAATAAATAAAAATTTAACCAATATTCTTTTTTGCTAAAGCAAGAGTCGTACCTTCTATTCATTAATCACAAAATAAAGTACATAGAGTAGAACAAAATTCTTGGACTCTGAGAAAGAGGGACAGCTACAAAACAACTTTACACTGCCCCTAACTTTACACTTACTATTCTCCAAAGTAGAATATAAGAATTTGGAGTTGGAACGAAAAAAACCCCTAATTAAAAACCAGTAACGGCCTTAAACCCACCTGAATGCGTAGCTTTGGGTTCTTTTTCCCGGGTGAAGAACCTCTTGGCCCCCAAAGAACACCATATCCACTTGATGAGGCCGTCCTCTTTTAATCTCGACCGTAGGATTTGTCCAAAAGATCGGACGGTTATGGACCCAATCCGCATGACAAAACAGCTCGCCATTAATCGATCAATCTGAACCGTTGAAACTCCTTAAGATATCTGACGGTGGAGAAGGATATCACACCCGCCAACTAACTTGGAAGTTAGCTTGTGATAAAGGTGGTATTCCTCCCGACCCCACCGCCACGTGGCGCTTCCTTAGTGGGATCGCTTCCAAAAAGCAGAAACCTCTTCCCACTTGTGCGGGCCACGATCAACAAAAAACCACCCAGGTTGCGTCAAGAAAGACCGGGAAAGAGAAACTCTGGTTTCATGGTAATCAAGTTTCATCTGCTCCCCACAGTTCGCATCGTTGACCCTTCTTGACCCGATGCGCCAAGCTTTCAGCTCCATCCTTTCTGCCCCCCCTGAAGCTCCTTTCTCCTTGTTAGTACAACTATAAATGTCCGTGCATCCATTGATCCGGGAATATCTGGTTATCTTTTCCAAACCGTTATCAAAGAACCCCATTGTGAGCATGCCTCTGAGGCGACCCCTGCTAGTTAACAATACCCATCTCCATTGCTCTCTTAAGGAACGTTGTGTTGTATTCAATAGCTTGGTTTTGACAGTCCGTTTTTAGTTTGTTGTTAGGGGAATCGCGCCAATTCATCACTGCCCTGTTATCTATGCAAACCACTCCTTGATTGGCTAGCAAATCTGCTAGCTTGTTGGCCTTTCTTCTCACATGTGCAAATCTGACTGTTCTCAGGCTCTGAATATGATTATGAATCTGTTGGAAGACTTGAATAAGCCTCCAATTTGAAGAGGCTTTTTCCGGTCTTGTTCCCCAGCTTATTCTTCTGACGGAGTTGATGATGATCTCGGAGTCCGCTTCAATGATCGTTTTTTGCCGATTTTCCTGAACCAGGGACTCAAGACTTTGTTCCATGGCCATTAACTCCGCCATTTTGTTGGTGGCTTTTCCTAAGTTGCCATAAAAGATGAAATAATATCTCCCCTGTCGTCTCTTAACACCCCTCCATGACCTGCCTCGCTCGAATTACCTTTGGAAGCCCCATCAATGTTGAATTTGAGAAAACCCTTAGGGGGAGGATGCCAGAAGTCAAGTTCCAAGTCCCCCATTGAGCCCTTCCTCACAGAGCCCTGAGGAACCAGTCCCTGCAAGTCTAGCCGATAGAGAATCCTCCAGTTTGTGGCCGAAGGAGGGTTCGAGGGAAGGTTTCTAATGGTAGTACTGACCGTTTCCTTAATCTGTTTTAGGATCCTATCAAAGATATTCTGGGAAGAGTTCTTAACATTCTTGAATATTTTATTATTACTTTATTTCCAAACATTCCAAATTATGAAACTTGGTGCAAGCGTCCAAGCGGAACCAAGAACTTCATTATCTAAAAAGTTATTTCTCCATTTGGTAAGAGTGTTGAAAAGGCATCCCATATCTCTGTGAGATTGTTGGAATATAACTGCAAAATAATCCCATAGTCTGGAGGTGAAAGGGCAATTGTTGAGAAGGTGCTCAATGGTCTCCTCTTGGGCTTCACAGAGTTGGCATCTAGAAGGCCCTAGGAATCCCCTTTTCCAAATATTATCCCAAGTCAGGATTTTCCTTTGAAGAACCAGCCACAGAAAGAGTTTAATTTTCATCCAACCCAGATGCTTCCGCAGGTTTTGCTAGAGCCTGTTAGGAGCATGGGGATCAAGTTCAAGGAGAATGAGTTTAGCCTCTTTAATATTGAAGTTCCCTTCATTGTTGCTGCCAGATCTCAGTTGGTCATGCCCCCTAGAAAGCGGAATTTTCCTTTGCTTCAAAATTTTCATCAATCTTCTAGCTTTGGTTGAAAGATGACGGTCTCCATTTTCTCCACTTCCCTGCACTATTGGTTTGATCCCAAAAATCCCTGACTTGGGTGAGCTCCTTAGTATCAGTCTCTGCTTTGAGGTCCTCCAGGTCCTCCTGTAAGAGAATAGATGCTTGTTGCCATCTATCCTCCCAGAATAAGGCCAAGTCTCCCTCTCTAATTTACCGGAAGCTATGGTCTTGAATCAATCATCTGTTATCCCAGGCTTTGTTCCAAATATGAGATCCTCTTATATTCCCCTCCATCCATATGCGTTCATTGTCAATCCAATTACTTGCATATTTTTCTTTCCAAGTAATAGCCCATTGTGCTTCTGTTTCCTTTATCTATCGCCACCAAAGTTTAGCCCCTAGAACCTTACAAAGAATCTTAGGATCATCTAACCCAAGACCCCTGTGGTTTTTGGGTTTGCAAATTTTATCCCAGGAAACTAAGGCCCATTTCTTCTTTTCTTCCCCCTTGCCCCATAGAAATTCTCTTTGTATGTTTCTCATTTGGTGCAGAATTCCTTTGGGAGCAGGGATGGCAAAAAGCATAAAGATTGGGATTGATTGAAGCACATCCTTTGTGAGGACCAATCTGCCAGCCAAATTTAAAGATCTTATAGTCCATTTCTTGGTTTTGTCTTGCAGCTTACTAATAATCGGCTCCAAAATACTTTTGTGAAGAGGTTTTGCAGTTAAAGGAACCCCCAGGTACTTCGAGGGGAGAAAGTCTCTTTGGAATCCCAGTATTCTGGATATGTTCCTCTAAATAGCAATATGAGTATTAAAGAAAAAGATCTTAGATTTGGAAAGATTAACCTCCAAGCCAGAGGCCTTGGCAAAGTCCTTAAGGATTTGTTTGTAGGCAACAACTTCTTTGACTGTGGGTGTTCCTTGCAACATGGTATCATCAACAAATTGTTGATGGGTTAAGGCTTGACCATTGTCAGAGAGTTGTATACCCCTGACCTTACCAGCTACTTTAGCATACTTTATGGCTCTGCCTAGACCTTCCATCATGAGAATGAAGAGAAAGGGAGAAAGAGGATCACCCCACCTAAGATCCCTGGATGGGGTAAAAGTCTCCGAGGGAGAGCCATTGACAAGAATTGAAAAACTAGAAAAAGTGATCAAAGCCAGGATCCATCTTACCCAATTGTGATCAAACCCAAAAGCAATGAGAACCTTCCTGGTATAGTTCCAATTCAGTTTATCATAAGCTTTGGCTATATCAAGTTGCACGATCATACCAACTTTTTTCTTACTTGTTAGAGAGTGCACCACTTCATGTGCTTGGATGATATTATTAAGAATTTGCCTTCCTTCCACATATCCTGATTGTTCCCCTGAAACTAATGCAGGTAAGAGGGGTTTGAGCTTGTTTGCAACCACCTTTGATATTATCTTGTAAACCACATTGCATAGAGCTATAGGTCTGAATCTATCCGGGGTTTGAGCCTACTCTTGTTTAGGGATCAGGGCTATGAAGGAGGAATTCAGAGCTTTTAAAATGGTTCTATGTTTCCTGGAGTCTTCCACTACCTGCAGTATGTCCTGTTTGACTATATTCCAGCAAGCTTTGAAGAAATCGACATTGAAACCATCCGAGCCTGGCGCCTTGCAATTCTGCATTTCTTTGAGAACCCCATTTAACCTCCTCTTTCGTCACAGGCCTGTAAAGGTTGACATTATCCTCTCTGGAGACTATCCTGGGTATGTTCTTGGTGATTTCCTGGATATAGTGTTCTCTGTCATAACAGGTTTCCTGAGCTATATTTCTGAAGTGCTGGACTAGCTCTACTTCTATTTCTTCATGAGAATTGAGATTATTTCCTCTTTCATCCTTGATCAGAGCGATTCTATTGTGTGCTCTATTTTCCATGGTAGATTTGTGAAAAAATCTGGTATTGTGTTAACCTTCTTTTAGCCATTGGATTCTAGATTTTTGATTCCAAAAAATTTCCTCTTGACTGCATAAATACTCCCATTGCTACTGATATCTGGTGGCTTGATCATGTCGAGCTTTGTCATGGCCTTATTTAATAAGGCCTTGGTTAAATACCTGCAGTTTGCTTTCAATCATTTTTTTTCTTCAAAGATATTGCCAAATTTAGTCTTGTTCCAGTCCTTAAGTCGTATCTTGATATGTTTCAATCTTTTTCTGAAGGATAAACATTTTGGAACCCTGAATATTTAAATCCTCTGCCCACCACTTGGTTACATTGCTGATGAAATCTGGGTGGGAGAGCCAGATATTTTCAAATCTAAAAGGTCTGTTCCTGGTTTTACCAATGCCCTGCACCTCCAGTTGTATCGGCCAGTGATCTGATCCCCCAAAGGGTAGCACTCCAGCTACCATTTCCTTGTCATTGAGCATAAGATCCTCTGAGATTATGAATCTATCTAATTTGGAAGCTACTTGAGCCTCTCCTCCTCTTTTATTGTTCCAGGTGAAGATGCCGTTGTGCATTTCAATGTCCACCAGCTTCATTTCATCAATAAAGGTTTGAAAAGCCACAGAGTCTTTACCTAGAACTCTGGTTCCCCCCTTTTTTTTTCCCGTGAGTGACTTAATCATGTTGAAATCACCCCCTAAGATCCAGGGTACTCCTGCATGATTATTTCTGAGAGTCTTCAGAGAGTTTAGAAGCCTTAGTTTAGCCTCCATTCTCTGTGGGCCATAGACATTTGTAACCAGATAGGTTTCCTTGTCTCCTACTGGTTGAAATACTGCAGATAAATAATCTCTAGATGCCTCCGCATCTATTAAGTCAATATTTTGTGGATTCCATAGAGTGAGAATACCTCTTGCTGTATTCTCTGCCTTGACTTCCAAAAACTCAAATCTATTGAGCCATTTACTATGGATATCTCTTATCTTCTGAATGGAACACTTAGTCTCCTGTATGAAAATCACATCCAGAGATGCTTGTTTCATTCTATTACTCAGTAACCTTTGTTTTCTTTTACTACCTAGACCTCTGATATTCCAAGAAGTGAACTTCATAATTAAATATTAGTGAAGGAGTAACTGGATAGGTCTTTCATCTTACCTGAATCTATCATTAGCTTTCCGCATTCCATCAACAATTCATTCTGCTTTTTTCTGCCCCTCTTCTTTCCTGGGATTCTGGGTGCTAGTCCTGCCATATTCTTCATCGTCTTCACTCCTTCGTTGCCTTGTCTTTCTTTGTGATTGAGTCTACCCAACCCTTTAGTTTGGGTCCTCCATAAAAACAACTGTTGAACCCTATTGAACTCCTCTGTAGGTAATGAGTCTAGCCCTTCTTTGGTACCTTGATTCAAGGAACCTTCTAAATCTAGGTTTTCTTTCTCAAGAATTTCCTGGAGTTCATGGTCCTCCATATCCATCTCACTTCAGGTCATGTCAAGATCCATCGCCTGTGCAGCATTACTCATCATAAATTCTTCCATATTGTCATTTTCTTGTATTTGCTCCTTTTCTTCTTCTTTCTCCTCCTCCACTGTGTTTCCTCCTTTTGCTTTATCAGTATCTGTAGGATCTGCATCTGCTTCAAGGGTTTGGAACCTGTTCTGGTCAACATGCTGCTCCTTGGCTTTGCTTGTTCTTAGTACTCTTTTTCTCCCTTTTCCTTTGTGTACCACCTTGAAGAAGCTTTCTGGATCCTTCATTATATTAGCTTTACTTTTATCCTCTATCTTACTGAGAGGGCAGTCTCTGACCAGATGTCCATGCTCGTGACATTTGCGACATCTGAAAGGAATGTGTTCGTAATCTACTGTTTGTATCCATTCCTCATCAAACACTTCTAGAATAACCTCAATCCGGCTGTGCTCCAGAGAGATCTATCTCCACACATATTGTAGCGAAGGAAGTATACTTTCCCCTTCTAGTGGCCTCAGAAACTTTGACAAAGCGCCCTAACTTATTTCCTATGGCTGATAGAGATTTCATTTGCCAGTAATCAAGAGGTAGAGAGTAGAGTCTTACCCAGACTGGGATTGAGGTGAAAGTTTCGTGTTCCGGAACAAAGTTTATGATCCACAGCCGCATATAGAGGCCTGCAGCAGCAAAGAAGTAAGGCCCTCCTTCAAACACTTTGTCTTTGTCTTCAATATTAGAAAAAACTACAGTGAAAAAACCCTTGGATCCAAGATGTAGGTCAATGCTGCCTTTTGGTTTCCAGTGGTATTTAATCCACGTTTGTAAAGCTTTTTCAGTGGGCCACAACCCCATGAATTTACAAATGATTGCATATGTTTGCATTTGATCCCTGTGCGCCTGCAGCACTGGATCGTTTAAAATGATTCTAGGAATTACTGCTGCTTTGGGTTTGCATGGTCCCATGTGTGTTTTGTATTTAGTGCTTTGCTCCCTGATATCTTCCACATTCTCCAATGCTTCATTATGCTCCCTTGCCTTGGTTCCCTCTTGTTCTTCTTCGTTGCTTCTTTCTTTTCCCTTTGAAGGCTCTTTGTCATTTTCCATGGGTTTTTTCCCCCTGCTTACCACTGCCTGCTTGAAGGAGGGAGTGGAGCTCCCTCCTATGCATCCTTTCATGGCGAACTACCTCTAAGATCGATCGAAACCCTGGTTTTTTCCTCCGCTCCGTCGTTCAACGCCAAGGATTCCACGTATCATTTCATGTGGTATAGTTAGTATGTCAAAATTTAACCAATATTCAATAATAGTTTATTAATTCCATTAAATCAATATTATTAGAAAACCCCTTTACTTATCCTTAGTGATATAAATAATTAATTAAATAAGTTAATTTAATAACCATAGAATAATATATAATAAAATTAAAATAGAATAACATTCTCAGGAATTAAATAAATTAATTTAATAACCAATGAAATATTTTTCTAAACCCCCTTTACTTATCCCTTGTGACTTAAATGAATAAATTAAAAATGAATTAAATATATTAATAACCAAAGAATAATATATGAATAAAATAAAATGGAATTACATTCTAATATATAATATATTATAATATATAAAATTGATTAAAGAAATTTAATTACTATAATTATAATATTATTTTTATTATTGTTTGACTGTTTAACATTATAATATTATCTAGCCGTTTTTTAGATAGCTATTGATGGTCAACCTAGTCAACCTAGCCGTTGGGAAGATCTGCTCTCCCTATTTATTATGCAGCCATGATCTGACTCCTCAACTTGTCCTAATGATGAACCACACTTGTTGGTTCGAAATGCGTCGACAAAGATTTTCTACATGTGATTTATGCCGAAATTCTTCTTATATTTTTCTATCATTTTGGAGTTGGAAAGTGTCATTTCCAGGTGGGTCGAATTACCCACCTAGTGGAGGAGCACGTGGAAATTGGGGGAAAATTTAGAGGTAAAATCTAGGCCAAACCCTTTCTAGGTTTTGGTGGGTTATTTGAGGAGAGGCTGAGGTTAATTTCTCAAAATTTTATGGGCACTGGAGGAGGGCCAAACAACATATCCTTACTAGCCAACAATGCCGTTTTCCAGGGCCAGCATAGAGCATTGACAAGGATACTCTTCCATCATCCGCGCAATTGTTCTATTCACTTAGGAATTGTTTAGCTTGTCTTTGGTAAGCCCAAGTGCATTCACTTCATGCTTATATTGCACACTCATCTATTTATAATAAAATGGCTCAACTTGGGACAATTTTTGGAGAATTTTAGAGTGTTTAACCATATGTGTGAAATTTTGTGTTGCATGTGCTGTTAATTCTTTGTTTATCACTGTTAATTTACCCTCAAGAATATTATAGTGGTATCAAAGCTTTGGTCTTGGCTTAGCCATGGGATTATTTCTGTTACCCTAGAGGATAACCAGAACATTACCTACTAGATACAAAGGTACATGAGTCGGGAGAGAGAGTTGGAAATCACACCTGACACTGAGGCCCTAGAACAGGTAGTGGAGGAAGTAGACATGGGGGAGTAAAAGAGTAAAGAGGAGGTAGATTTTGAGAGCCTCTTGAGGGCCCTGAATGAATTGGCCAAGGAACAAAAAGAGATGTTGGAGGAGATCAAGCAAGAGAGCCAGGACAAGAGTATTCACTAAGATTTTTTGTTTGGGGAAACTTTAGGAGCTTCCCACCAATATGATCACCATTCCCCTCTGACTCACCCACATGATTTCAGTGGGAAAAACAGGACTACATTTCCCACATTACTACACTCAGGAGTTGATGAGCAGGCTAGTCAGGGTGACATGCCTATGGGAGAATAGTTTTGGGAGTGGTAGTCTATGAGAGGATTTTTGATCTGTGTTTTCCTTTCGATATTTTTTCCAGTTCAAGAAGAATGAAAACAGTAATGGCGCAGGGGGTTCAGGAACGCAAAATTCAAAGATGTAGCACACTAGTAGGAGGATGTATCTCCCCACCTTTGATGGGTCATCCAAGTGCACCACTAGGGCTTGTGTTGAGAAGATAGACACACACTTTCATCTTAGCTGGATGACTATGGTGGAAGCCATCAAAATGGCTACTATTCATCTAGAGGGGGAAACACATAATTGGTGGTTCCATGGGCTGACCATGCTAGGGAATGCCAGTGTGCTTCCTACTGTTAGTGTCAGTGTCTTCACACTGCCATCAGTGATCAAAATCTACTCTTTTGCATTTCATAGTAGGAGTCACATATTGATGAGTTTGCATTCCATTAGGTCATGGATTCACTGATGGTAGGGTTTTCTTCAATTTTTTCCCTCATGATCTATACTTGCTGATCCTCTTTCATATATTTCAGTCATGGCTCATGTTCACTTTGCAATTCATTTCATTAGGTCTTAGGGTTTCGTCTCATTAGGTTTTAGGGTACCACCATGGTCAAATCCAATAATTACATGCCAATAATGATAAAAAAGGACATGAGGAGGCCAATAGTGATTAGTAAAGCCATAATTTATCATTTTGAAAGCTTAATGTCGTTCTCACCTCAAAACTTGTTTTGAGGTGAAAACAAAGTATTTTGTTTTTATCTTCATTTATGATGTAATTTTATCTTTTCATATGTAATATTGGTTCCCAGTTGCTTCAAAGCATCTTGTGATGTTTCCAAGCACCTGCCACTGCAAAAATCAAGTCATCTTGAGCACCAATCCACCTGCAAGAGCAAAAGAAAAAAAGCATGAAAAACAGAGTATTAAAAAAGACAAATATACATTAGAAAAGTGGGTTTTTCAAAAGAAAAAAGCAAATGGAGTTCATATAAAACCCTCCCATCTTAAATCCAAAATCATTATGCCATGTTTGCAAAATCCAAAGGAGAGAAAAACATCAAATGAGCAAGTGTTTGTGAGCAAGGAAGTCGGACGCTGCGCTTAGAGAAAAAGGTGTTGCGGTTCTGGAATTTTTGGCCCGGCGCTGCGCTCCTAGGAAGTGGCGCTACGCTTACAGCGCGACGCTATGCTTAGGGACTTTTTGCACAATTCAAAATACAACGGGTGCTGCGCTTAGAGGGTGGCGCTACGCTCCTGGGTAGTGGCGCTGCGCTTAGGCCAGCCAAGCCAAAAAACGTTCCAAACTTCAAATTTATGCTAAATTTCTTCCAAATCCACATTTTGCAAGTAAGTATCACTCCTCTCCCTCCAATTTGCTTTTCACTTGTTGAGATTTTCATAAATTTCCACTCATTTTCATAAAACCATAATTCTCACTATAAACCCTAAATCAGTTGGTTTATTTCACTACAACCTTTCATATATCATCTCTTCCATCCTCACCTGTTTCTCATCCCTTGTTTTTCATCCCATACACCCTCCTTTCATTCTCATGATTTGTGCCCTAGCTATAAATACACACAGTCACTCATAAACCCTAGAGCCTACCCCCCATTCCATTCACATTGGTCTCCCCACACTGTAAATTTTTGTGAAATTAAACAGTGAAACCATGGACAGAGGAAGTGATTTTGAGTATGATGAAGAGACAACCAGTGACAGTTCTATAGAGAGACATAGGCAAAGAAAGCCTCACAAGGGAGGAAAAATCATAAGAGAAGAGCCCACCAGTTTAAGAGAATTACAGGCTTGCCCACTTGCAGTCTCTTGTTTCAGACACCAAGGATGTTTTGAATTCTGTGAACTAGTGG
Source organism: Pinus tabuliformis (assembly GCA_031772625.1). Classification (NCBI taxonomy): domain Eukaryota; kingdom Viridiplantae; phylum Streptophyta; class Pinopsida; order Pinales; family Pinaceae; genus Pinus; species Pinus tabuliformis. The sequence goes on from CM062813.1 coordinate 511,679,414, forward strand.
AAAGAGCTTAGTTTCACCATGAGTTGGCCAGACTTTTTGTGGCTCATTTACATAACTATGTGGTGACACTTGCTGGAGGAACCTTCACAATATCACCAAATGTCATTTTAGAGGCCACTAGAATCCCTAATGTTGGTGAGAAATGGTACAAGGGTCAGGACCTTGGTGAGCATTACTATGAGCCTTACATCAAGCCTTTAGTACAGAAAACAGGTGAAAAGGCTCTTCCCCTTTAAATTTTTGGAGAGCAGGTATGTTCCTTTGATGAGGATTATCATCAAATATTTCACTTGTGAAGGCAGATTCTCCCAGTTGTATGCTTACCATATCAGAATCCTCATGCACTTCACCAGGGTAAAGATGATGAATCTCCCATACTTCTTGTTTAGAAATATTGACAAAATAGCTTACCTTGTGCAGAAGAAGCCATACCCTTAGCAGTTGAATAGCATCTATCATTACTCCTTGATCAAAATCATTGTTCTTCACCATCTCAGTCTTCTTAACATTCCTTGGGAGACTTTCATTGCTCATGAGATGTTCAAAGGTCCACAGATCCCTTCACCAGTGCATCAAGAAGAAGGTGGGCCTTCTAGCCATGGGGAAACAAGGAAAGAGGTCAAGGAAACCAAAACTGCTGAGATGCCAGTGTACTTGACATATCAAAGAGGCACAAGGAGACTTTTTGCAGCTACTAGGCAAGTGTTTGCTCCACGAGATGTGGAAGGGACCTTGCCTTCTTCATTAGTCCATAGGAAAATGTTATCTCCACAAGGTGTGGAAGGGGCTTTGCCTTCTACATAGACAAAAAAGGTATAGGTTGAACAGTTGAGTAAAGACAAGGAAAAAGTGTAGAAGGAAGATCTTGGTGATGAGGAGGAAAGAGATTTTGACATGATTGAGCATGAGGAGCCGCAACAACATTATACTCATCATGGAGTTGATATCATCGACTTGGAGGCTTAGGATGGAAAAACCATCAAAGACATCATCATTCAAGAAAGGGAGGCTCAAATACAAGCTTTAGCAGACAACTTAGAGAGAGTCAAGTTCATCATCAAATAATTGGAACAAGAAAACAAACAGTTGAGTCCTCGTGGAGCTGAAAATGATCAAAGCAAACAGGCAAATGGCCAAAGAGGCTCATGTCACATTGACTCCTATTGAGCAGGAGATTGAAAATGATAGGGAAACTTGGCTTGAGAGGGTCAATATACATCTTAAAGGACTTATTGAGAAGGCCAACAGGGATAAGAAAATGCTCCGACACATGGCATACCAATACATGACCCGCAACAAAATTTATAACATGAGGATTAGAAAGTTAAAGGCTAGGCTAAGGAGAGCTTTGGAAGGCAAAAAGGAGCAAGATAGATTGAAGATGTTGGCTAAAGCCTCCCTATCCCATCAAAGTAGTTGATGGTGGTGTTCCATGCCAAATTTGGGCAAATTTTGAGAAGTTTTTTCATTTTTGAAATTTTGAAATTCACAACACAGAAATTTTGCCTAGAAGCGCAGCGCCACCGGCGTTGCGCTTTTTCCTGGGGCATCAGATGGAGAAAAGGTTGGAATTTTTGGATTTATAATGATGAGGACATGCATCCTGGAAAGTTTCAGAAATTTTAGAGCAAATCTGGTCACCAAAAGGTCCAAAAACTACCAAAATATGACCTCTCTACCTCTTTTTGGACACACAGAAGAAGTCTTGGGAGATTCAAGTTTTGAGGGGGAAAATGACCTCTAAATTCAAAAATTATAGGTGTTCCAGAAAATAGAATTGAATACCTTTCCAGTGAGCTATCATGGGGTCAATTTGGCTAAGGGAAAGGCCCCCAAAATCAGGTGGAAAGTGGCACTGCGCTTAGGACCAGTGGCACTGCACTTAGGGCCATTTTGCTCAGGAAGCCGAAATTCCCCTGTTTTGACTATGAATCTGATTTCTCCCTCCTCATGGATGAGGTCACTGATGTAATTGATAACATGGCATGTAAATGTAATGGTAAAATAGTGTTAGAGGGTAGATTCATTAGTTAGAGGTGTTTTTAAGGCAAATGAATCAGTTTCCCCTCTTTTAGAGGCAAGTTGTTTCACTGCCTATATTCTTGGTCCTTGTTTGGAAATGGTTGAAACAACTCCTGTTCTCATGGTTTCGACCCCTGATGGTTAGGATGAGTGATTTCAATGTCTATATTATGTATTTTCTTTCTCATTTGCAAGGGTTGGATTCCGCTGGATGCTCATGTACTGAACACTTATCATTTTGTGGCAGTTGTGGCAGAAAACTAATAAAGTTGCAGCTATTTTTATGGGATACCTATGGTATGGCCTTTAGCATGTGTTTCTTCTTCTGTTAATATGTTATCATGTTATTTATGTATACATCTTTCATATAATTACTTCTAATTGGTTGTTTTCAAGTCAGATAGGTGGAATACATTAGGTTTTAATGCTCTGCCTTGGGAAAATGCTAGTATTTCATGTTTTCTTCTATTTAGGAAGGATCCTTGACTTGCTCAGGCCCTTCTTAGCTCCTCACCAGTCTAGCCTTTCACCCCATTAAGCTTTAAGGTGCTGAAGATCATACCTACCTTGCCCCATAGAATCCCATGCAATTTTGACTTAGTTTCCTAGACCCAAATTGCCCAGCTCCTCCTGATCTGGAAAAAATACCAACAAATTTAATCAAAACCCTTGAGCTACTATACCTAGCATAAAATCTTGTTCCTGATATAGTCATATTGACTGAGATTCATAAGGAGAGAGCCCTCTCCTGGCCTGGTAGGGCTAGCTACCAGGTTAAGCTTGGTTTGTGGTTACCCTAGACTTGCCTCCATTCAACCTGAGGTCAATCTAGGCGATAAAACCTACAAGGACATCAGACAAAGGGTTTTGGAGTGTTTTGATAGGAGAGATCCAAAGGCCTATTTTAGAGAGATGACACAACTTAGACAAACAGGCAGCCTAGAGCATTACATATCAGAGTTCTTGAGGGTATCAATAATCGTGTAGACTTGTCGAATGCTAGGAGGGTCTACACCTTATTTGAGGGCTTAGTTGATCCACTACGTGGGTTAGTGAGGTCCCGCGGGCCCACCACTCTATAAGAGGAAATATCTTGTGCCTGGGATTTGTAGGATGAAATCCCCAATTCTATGGCACCAGTTCCACCATGAGCTACTTTTCCAAAAGGGGGTCGTGACACTAGGCCACCACCACAGCGTGATATTTAGGGGCATAGGAAGTTGGACGATGAGACTCGGAGAGACCAACATAGGAGGAATTTGTGCTTCACTTGTCAGGAGCCATGGGCACTAGGGCACAGGTATACCAAGGGCAAGGCCAACTACATAGAGGTGTTTTTTGATAGTGAGTCGAAGAATGAGGTAGAGAAGGAGATAGGCATTGGTGATGATGAGAAATAGGCTACATGAGGAGGAGGAGGTGGAGGACCACCACCCCCACTAGGAGGTGCTCCTTTCTTACTGGTCACAGGAGTTATCACTTCATTTTAGGGAGTGCCAAAGTACCTTACTATGAGGATTAGGGGCATGGTACATGGGAAATTCATTTCAGTGCTAGTAGACAGTGGGGAAACCCACAAATTTGTAGAGGCCCAGATGATGGAGAGGAGAGGCACATGCACAAATTATTTTGAGGGTTTCTCCACTTTGGTGTTGGGAGACCGCACCATGCAGTTTACCAGATATGTTCCTGGGATGATAGTGGTGATGGGTAACTATTCGATGATAAACCATTTCTTTTTGGTGGAAATTATAGACACTAATGTGGTGCTTGGCATAAAATGTCTCTACTCTTGGGGCGTGTTACCACTAATTGGCAGACATTGGAGATGGAGTTCACAGGTCTAGATGGGAGGCCATTTTTGTTGAGAGGCTTGCATTCATATCCCCCACAGATAGTATCAATGCACATGATGGAGGTAGACTTGAGACATGAGGATATAGTGTGGGAAGCAGAGTTCATAATATCTAATGCAGGGGGCGGGCCCAAATCATGACACCCAGATATTAAGGCCATTCTAGACAGATACCCAATAATGTTTGGAGACATCCCGTCAAGGCGGCCACCTGACAGGGGATTTGAGGACACCATAGAGCTAGAGCTACGGGTACATACAGTCATTACGACCCCATACAAGCATCCCAAGGCCTATCGATATAGATTGAGCAAGATATATAGGAGTTACTAACATTGTGGAACATTAGTCCCAGGTCTAGCCCCTTCCCTTCATTAGTTGTTCTGGTGAAGAAGAAGGATGGTACATTGTGGATGTGCATTGAATACTGAGTCCTTAATAAGAAGAACATAAAGAACCGGTACCCCATTCCCCACATAGATGAGCTCATGGATGAGTTTAGATGAGCTTAATACTTCTCTAAGATAGACTTACACTTGGGCTACCATCAAATTCAGGCGAGGGATCAAAATATCCCTAAGGAAACTTTCAGATGTCATTATCACCATTTTGAGTTCTTGGTTATGCCCTTTGGGCTAACCAACGCACCTTCTACCTTCCAGTCCCGCATGAACCACGTGTTACACAAGCATCCATGTAGGTTCATGCTAGTGTTCTTTGACGACATAATGATTTACAACAGAATGTGGGAGGAGCGCCTACATCATATAGAGGAGGTGCTACACATCTTGGAGGGGCAACAATTCTATGTGAAGTTGTCCAAGTGTGAGTTTTGGATGATTGAAATCATCTACTTGGGGCACATTATTGGAGAGGATGGAGTGCGAGTGCACGAAGATAAGATTAGAGACCTCTGAGACTAGCTAGTTCCTCAGAATGTGATCGAGTTGATGGGATTTGTGGGAATTTTCACATACTACAGAAAGTTCATAAAGGGCTTCTCACAGTTAGCTGCACCCCTCACAATTCTAACTAAGAAGGGGGAATTCACATGGAAAAATAGAGCACAAGAAGCATTTGATCACCTCAAGGAGGTGATGAGAAATTATACGATGTTGACTTTGCCTGATTTTACACAACCATTCACCTTGGAGTGTGATGCATCAGGTGAGGGCATTGGTGCAATCTTGTTACAGGGAGGAGACCCGATAGCTTTCGAGATTCAGAAGCACCTTAGTCATGAGAGGATTTATTCTATATATGACAAAGATATGTTAGCCATCATGCATGCATTGGATACATTCTGAAAGTACTTGGTGGGCAACAGGTTCAAGGTGAAGATCGATCATAACAATCTTTACCATTTTTGGAGCAGAAAGGCCTTAATGAGAGGCAGTAGAAGTGGGTCCGCAAGATTTAAGCCCACGACTTTGACATATAGTATGTCAAGGGCAAGCAGAACATAGTGGCAGATGCCTTATCTAAGAGACCCTTAACACTTTCACTCATGAGAATTTTCCATGACTGGAATGCACATATTTTTGTATAGTACTTCAAGGATTAACAAGCATGTGAGATCTTAGATAATATTCATGGGGATGAGCAATACAAGGTGATGGAAGATGTCATTTATTACAAGGTGAACATATATCTTGTGTTTGGTTCACAGTTGAGGGAGAATATTCTCCATGTAGCCCATGGTTCACATTTGTTAGGACATTAGGGGTTCCTGAAGACTTACACGAAAGTCAGGGAGCATTTCAGATGGAAGGGCCTCAAAGGGGACGTGTTTAGGCATGTGCAGAAGTGTGAGGCCTACTAGAGGAATAAAGGGGAGTTGAATCATGCCAATATATTATTGAAGTTTCTTCCCATTCCAAAGGGTAAGTTGGAGAGAATCTCGATGGAATTCATCATGGGACTCCCTATGGTGCAGAGCCGAGACTGCATATATATGGTGGTGGACCGATTGATAAAGTATGCCAAAATTTTTACGATCCCTACTTGATATATTGCTTCACAAGTTGTAGAGCTATTCTATTGGGAGGTTTTCCAGTTTCATGGTCTCCCCAAGACCATAGTCAGTGATAGGGACAACCGCTTCATGGGAGCTTTTTGGTAGGAGCTCTTCAGGTTGATGGGCATATAGCTCACTCCTAGCGTCAGATACCACCCCAAGACATATGGGAAGACTAATATAGTTAACAAGTAGCTGGAGGGGTATTTGCAGGACTATGTGACAAGGCAATAACAAGCTTGGGTGAGATGGCTACACTAGGGGGAGTATTGCTACAATACTACCTATCACATGTCTATCGATATGTCCCCTTTTTGAGCCTTATATGTATATGATGCTTTATATTTTGCTAACCTTGTTTTTAGAGAAAGTCAGGCCCCAAGGGCCAAATATTGGATACAAGAGAGACAAAACGTTCTTAAGGCTCTCAAAGATAAATTGTAGAACACAAACCTAGAAGAAGATGTATGTAGAAAGGCATCAGGTTGAGAGAAATTTTTAGGTGGGAGAATTAGTTTTATTGCATCTCCAACATTACAAGAAATCCACGTTGAAGCGGAAGGGGGCTGAGAAGCTACAACCACATTTTTATGGGCCCTACAGGGCGATCAAGAGGATTGGTGAGGTGACATATGAGCTAGAGCTTCCACCTGGAAGAATGATGCACAATGTATTCCATGTCTCATGCCTCAAGAAGGTACTAAGACAATGTGTGACAACATCTACTAATCCACCTCCATTGGATGATGATGGGCATTTGGTTCTTGAGCTTGAGGCTATTCTGGAGACTAGGGAGAGGAGATTAAGGAGTAGAGTTATCACAGAGTTTTTGATTAGGTGGAAGGACCTTCTTGATGAAGATGCCACTTGGGAGGGTGAGAAGATACTTCAACACCCATCATTGTAGTTTCTTGAGGGAAAGCAAAATTTTGGTGGGGAGGACTATGATATTCCCACTTAGCAAATATTGCTAAGTTAAATATCAATTTTGCTCAATTTTGACATTTTGGTTTCCAACTTAGGAAAAAGTGGGTTGTAGGGTCCCACTTGCAAGTTTTGACTAAGGGAGGTTCTAACGTAGGGGAAAAGGAGTAAATTGACTTCTTAGTGGATGGTGGGGGCCACCTCCAAAGGGAAATACACACCCCTTAAATAATTCACACTCTTGGAGGGAAAAAGGAAAAGGGGGTCAATGCATGGGACCCACAACGAGAAAAGGAAGCTCAAGGATAAATAGGAGAAGCATGCATAATTTTGGGGCTTTTTGAACCTTTGTTAATCAAAACTACCTAGCACACTTGAGTTGTTGAGCCAAGTATGCAAGTGTTGTTCAACACACGAGATTTTCAGGCAATAATATCACCCTACCTTTGATGGAATTTTAGTGCTAGCCCAAGGAGGAAGATCTACACCATATGGGAGTTATTTTGGGTGTCTGCATTAGGCGTTTCATGGAATTATTCAATAGATTGGGTGTAGTAGAGAAATATGCATTTCTTAGGAGAGATGGCTGTGGAGCAAAAATTTTGTTGGGTTTTCTGGGATAGACTTGGACCATCTTTCGCTGAATATTTGGAGTACTAGTTGGGCACATTTCTGTGGGAACATTGTTGTAGGATTGACACTTCTTTAAGGATTTCCTAGGCCTGTGCACGGGCATTTCCTGGTCCACACATGGGGGCTAGGTGGATAGATACATGGGGTTGAATAGAGCTAGGATTTATGGAGGTATCTGAAGGGGAATTTTACTAGCATTTGCTATCATTTTGGAGTAGTTGGGCAATGTCATTTCTAGGTGGGCCGAATTACCCAACTAGTGGAGGAGCACGTGGAAATTGGGGGAAAATTTGGAGGTTAAAGCTAGGCCAAACCCTTTTTGGGTTTTGGTGGGTTATTTGAGGAGAGTTCAATGTTATTTTCTCAAAATTTTCTGAGCAGTGGAGGAGGGCCAAACAACAGATCCTTACCAACCAGCAGTGAATTTTTCCACAGCCAGTGTAGAGCATTGAGGAGGACACTCTTCAAGCATCCGAGCACTTGTTCTCGTCACTTGGGACTTTTTTAGCTTGTCTTTGGCAATCCTAGGTGCATTCACTCCATGCTTATATTGTATCCTTATTGATTTATAGTAAAATGGCTCAACTTGGCACAATTTTTGGAGAATTTATGGGTGTTTAATCATATGTGTGAAATTTTGTGTTGCATGTGCTGTTAATGCTTTGTTTATCACTATTATTTTTCCCTTAGGAATATTACACTTGGAAAGGACAAGTTATAGTTGGCCTAAAGACAAGTTGGCCAAGTGTTTTCTGCAACTTGGGGATATATGATTTTGGGTGGGTTAGCACATGAAATTGATTGAGGACATAGGTTTGGATTGCATATTTATCATGGAGAATGGATGGATGGACTTCATTGAGACTTCACCAGGAAGTTGACATTCAATGAAGGCCATGCATAAGGAGAGTTGGTTGATTACAAAATGAAGTTTAGATGGATCACATGGATGGTAAACAAATTTTTAGTGCATAAAAAGTCTTCTGTGTAAATCCATATGATAGATTTAGGTGAGGTTCTCAAATAAGTTGCCACACAGGTGAGATAGTTCACATGGATGGGTGGAATAAGGAGCTCATGTTAAATAGTAGGTGGAAGTGAAGGTTTTGCGACCCAACCATAGAAGAAGCCAAAGGAGTGGAGACATTGATGGAGGCACAATTATTTAACCAAAATGAATGATGAGATTGTTATTTGGATGAGTTTTAGTTATTTTAATGATGAACTAAGAAGAGGAGGACTTTGTGTGGATGTTCATTGGATTTGGTGAGGTAGGATCAATATGACAAGGGAATCATGGGTGTAGCTAATGAGGCCATTGCGTGAGAGATGGATGCTTGGGTTGTTAAATTTTCAAAGTGATGCAAGGATTTTTTGGGGGGTCATGTATTTGTTTAGACCAAGTGAAAACTGCTTGAATGGAATTGGGACCAACATAAGTCAAGCAAAAAGTTAGACATTATGATGGAAGGCCAAAGGATGGAATGGTTACTTAAGAAATCACAATAGTCTATTCCTAGGAATGAACAAAAGAAACAAAGGATTAAACCAAGAAATTTGTTGATGGAAAAATGAGATGGGGAAAATGCATGATAAGCAACTTAGGTGATGTCTTCCTATCTCTGGTATGGGACATTGGATAAGGTTGGGTGTGTATGAGCAATCTTATGTAGGGATAAATGTTTCAAAGGTTGGATAATAAAATTGATGGTTTGAGTTGATAGGAGTATTGGCTTGAAGGTGATTTATTTAGAAAAGAGTAAATAATTCTTTGGGAGGATTTTGTTTGGCTTGGATACTTTGGGCAATAGATTGGAGACTCGATGGGGTGAGTTGGAGAATTTTATTCATTTCAAGATCACATAGATAGACCATATTATAGCATGAAATGATCACATGGGTGGATGGGAGTAGTGATGAAAGGAAGTTGGGATTTGTGGTGGTTTGTCACATTTTGTATTTTTGTGAGTAGGCAAAGAGGAAGGTGAACTTATGAGTAGCAACAATCATGTAGTTCTAATGGAAATGCATGTGACGTAGATATGAAATGGGTGGTGGTGTTGATTGAATAAATTGGTTTTGGGGTGAATTTATGGAATAAAAAAGCGAGCATTCCTTGCCCCATGATGCTATGTAGATGGAATGAATTATGTACCAAAATAATGAGCATACGTGCAACATAGTAGGTTGAGAGGCCCAAGACTTAGGCGTTATGGAAGATATTATTTACGTAGATTGTACATTAAATTTTTTATGCATGAGGTTGATTAGTGTGATGGATGTGGGAGAAAAGAGCTTATATTAAACATGGGGATATGCAATTTTGGAAATGCATGTGAAGGTTGGACTAGCTACCAAACTAGTGTAGGACTTGAATCATGTAGTGTGTAGAGACATGGGGGGTATAGGTTGAATGGAAGTCATGGTAGTTAAGAACTTGGATAGTTTTGAGGAGTTGTAATGGTAGAAGCAACAATTGTAGTAAGAAAATTTAGGGTTTCCAATGGCGTGAAACTTTTGGTTTCTTGGAGAGGATAAAGGCACAAGTTCAAGAAAATTTGGGGATGGAATATTTTTGTGGAGGTTTCCAGGGATGAAAATGGCATTGTGTGGGGAAGGATGTAGGAACCCTCGTTAAGAAAGCACATGCATTATTGATGGGACATTAGAACAAGATGATAGACTTGAAAATTTGTGGTTTCCATATGTCAGGATGAGTATACCTACCAATTATATGAATGAGTTGGTCATATATCAGGCAAGATGAATGCCTTGGAGTGAAAATTTTCCAAGGGTACCAGTGCCCAAGACTTGATATACATGACTATTTATAGTTGCGGTTGCTTGTATATATATTGATTTGGTAGGTCATAAGGAATGATGGTCACATAGGTCAACTCATCAAGGGAAAAACACATCCACACAGTTGAAGAGCTCAACTGAGTAAAGGAATATGTGTGCATGTATTTTTAGAGGTTGGTTTGTTCCAATATGAAACATTGTGACTCTTCATGGATGGAGTTTGGATATAAATTCCAAAGTGGAATGAACCAAAGGAACATATTACGTTTGTTGCAAGGAATACAAAGTAGATCATGGTTTGCAATGAAGGTGCAAGACATAAAATGTAGTGTGTGATATGCTGTGAAGTTGTTAAGATTGCAGGGTAGCACACGATTTGCAGAAAAGGCGCAAGGAATACAAGCTAGTGCACAATTTTTAGTAGAGACACAAGGTAATACTTAACTTAGTCTAAAAAAGAGCACACTTAGTGAGGAAAGTTGTGCAAAGTTTTGGAGGGAACAAAGGTAACTGAAGAAAAATAACACAAAGTTTGCACATGGGTTAAATTGACATAGGGGCACAATATTTGGAACAAATTTTGGGGATGGAATTATGCCTATTGGGAATGCCTTAGGTTGTTTTATTGAATTACATGAGGGTGCAATGGAGAGTCCTGACTCTTGGTGTTCACATTGCATGATTCGAATCAAAGGAGTTTCAACATAAAAATTTGAGGATGGACATGATTGGTTGTAAATGTAGAAATTCTTACATGGTATGTTTTCAAGTTTTTTGAATGTTTGATTTATTGCATAATATGAGTATGTGTTCAAATGATCTTGATTTAAGATGACTGTACTAACATATGTGTTGAGACAGTTGATATGTACTTGAGTGTAGTAGGTGACAGTTGTAGCATTATGTCTAATGACTATGAGTTGACTATGGATTATGAAATGTTGTTAGTCTTGGTAAAGGTTGATTTCAAAGTGACAGATATGATTGTCTTGATATTTGGAACATGTGGTTCACATATGTGAGCAATTGCAAGAAACATGACTGGTGTTAGTGTGATGAGGTAATAATTGATGTGTTTATATAACTAATAGTTGGGTGACATGACAGTACATAGTAAGACTCAGTTGCATTAGGGTAAAGTTAAAAGAAAGGAATTGGGTAAGAATTCTTTTGGCTATGTTTGGAAACCTTAATTCCAAATGAATGATTTCTTTACATACCAGAAGTCTTCTTAACCTTAATCTTGTTTGACATTATGTGGATACATGCTATATTCATGAACATGTACTCGAAAGGAATATTATCTAGTATTTAGTTACAGGTGGATCTGTCAAAGGATTGGAGTCCCTTGAGAGATGTCGTGGATGTGTTCAGTTGCAAGCAATGTGCTTGGCACAACAAGATGAGGTAACTAGTGTATTGTTATGTTTATTTATGCACTAACAGTTATGTGTTAATGACAACATGATGCAGGGAGTTGCATGGCAAGAGAGGTTTCCATGAAATCTCAAAGAAGGCTTAGGTCAAGTTTTCCTTGGGAACCATGGGGATTGAGTCATGGTGTCTATTGTTAGTCTTGTGCTTTTGATATTTTGTGATTGTTGCACTTGATTTTTTATTTTGATTGTGTATGGTGCATAGCTATGCCATTTTGTTGCAGTGTCATATTTCTTTTGGTTTCCATGGTCTTCTTATTGTTGTTTCCATTCTTGCCTTTTACTTTTTTGAGTCTTGGGAATTGGTTTGGAAAGAGGAAAGTTAATGGAGCTCGGGAGTGTTGTGTGGTACCCAATAGGTAATGCAAGACATAGATGAAGCTTGGTGCATGAGTAAGCACAGTGAAAGGTAATACTATGACATTCACTTGGACTGGCTAGGTCCATTGTGGTAAATGGATAGTGGCAGTAAAGCCATGAGAAAGGTAACCAAAAAGTTAAAGTAAATGGATCTGAGGCATCAGATGCCTTGGCTATGTTGCGAATGACTATTCTTAATGTTTCACATGTGTTGCATGAATAAAGGAAGTTCTCTTAAACCTTGACCTTGACATTTGGTAATTATGTTATGATCATGATTATGCTAATGTTTATATATGTATACATGTAGGTGTGTATGTATGACATGTTTGACAGGGTCGTCATGGATCATGATTATTAACGCTAACATTTATGTGTATATATGCGCATTTGTGCATATCGTTGTGTGACAGGATCATGATTGCTTATCCTAATGTTTACATATATGTATGTATGTATCCATGTATCTATGCCACTATCTGACAAATCATCAGGAATCGTTCTTGGGGTGGAATTATTGCTTATGCATGTGAATGGCATGAAGAAGTTCCTGGCTTTGAGGAATTAAGTGGGAAGAGTAGTCATGAAAAATATATGACGTCAATATCATGTGAATATGGATTTATATTGTATGATTATATTATACCTAAACTTATGTTATGGATAGGTTATACCAATGGATACATCAGCAAAGTGAAAGCAGTGTGGTCTGCGACATGCTAGGATAAGCATGGATAAGAATCTGGAAGCAAGGTTTCTTGGTAAGGACAATGTGGTTTTGGATGTGTGGTACTATTTTTATGCATATGTCGTATGTATTGTACATGTTGCATCTATGATGTGTGCACATGCGGTGTTGTGTATATATAGTGTGTGTACATGTTGTTTATGCAATGTTATGTATAGGATGGTACAAATAGTGTTGCGTGAATATTGCATATGGTGTTATGCACATGATTGGATATGTAGTGTTGTGTATAGATGATGCTATATACATGTTGGATATGCAGTGCTATGTACAGGGGGTGTTGCATGCATGTTGTACATGTGGCGCTATGTATGGTGTTGTGTGCATGTGGTGTTGTGTACATGTTGTACAAGTGGCACTGTGTGCAGGTGGTTCTATGTACATATCGTGCATGTGGCGATGTTTACATGTGGGGTCGCGTACCTGTCATCTGCATGGTATGGTGTACATGTGATATTGCGTACATGTTGTATAACAGTGCAGTGTACATCTGGTGTTGTGTACACGTTGTGCAGGTGGTGTCATGTACATGTGATGTTGTGCACAAGTTGTGCAGGTCGTGTCATGTACATGTGATGTTGTGCACAAGTTGTGCAGGTGGTGCTTTGTACATGTGATACTGGTGTACATGTGGGATTGAGTGCATATCATACATGCTATGTTGCAGGAATGTGGTACTATGTATGTGCATTGTGTATTCATGGTATCGTGACATATGCATTCATTGTGTTTCACTCTATATGCATATTGGTGTTGTGTTGTACACTAAGTGTAGGTGTATGTGTTGTATGTCATGTGTAGGTGCATGTATTGCATGGTGTTGTATGTAGTGTGTGATTTTATGTGTGTGATGCACACTATTTGTATGTGCACATGGTTGAGGAGAAGGCACTGGGTGATTATCGAGTGTGGAAATCGATCCAGGGTGCGTTTGGAATAAAGACAAAGATAGAAGCTAAGGATTGATTAAAGGATAAGTATCATTATTTTACTCATGTTTTATTATGCATATGAACTATGATTCTGGTTTATGATGGTTACAAGTGATTTATGATGTTGATCTATGATGGTTGTGACTTGAGCTAACCAGATGTGATATGTTTATACATGATGTTTTGATCATACAATTATTTTGACTTGTTGTGATAGGAAGCAAATAGGATTGCAAGTGTACCTTATTGACAAACTACCAATGAGGTATGATTTGAGATTATTTCAATTTATTTGAATCTAATGGAAATTATGTGCTTGGAAAAGGAATGAATGAAAATGGCCGGTTGGGTGGTTTAAATCGACTGCAAGAACTAGCAACAACAGTAAAATAAATTGGAACATGCAACAGTATGCTGGTAGAGTACTTCAGGATTAGGGCCATTGTGGGACACTGGTACCTAATAATGTGCATTCATTGCCATGAGCATGCTATTACTGGTATGATGGCTTTGAGGCAGGTATATGCCTTGGTTTTTTATATTCTGATGCGAGGAATCCTTACCAAGGGATGGATCACCGAGTATAGGGGATGTCGGGGAACTTGGAAGGTGAGTGACTGCACGAAAGAGGGTGACTAGATTCTCGAGGGACTGCGTAGCAGAGAAGGGAAGGTCATGGATATATTTGTTTTGGTCATTAGAATTTCCAAATGAAATCAGATACACATTGGGAGTGTGCCTTGGAACAATGAGCCGGTAACTGGCGCAGGATTGTAGTGCTGGACATTGGATGCAAATTTGACTTTGTAGTGGATTCTGGACTTCTTGGGAAGGAGGTGAATCCTGGTATTACTTTGAGGGTGGAGGTGTGAGCCTTTTGATTTCCTTGTTGATTGATACAAGCATTGTATTCTCTTATTTGCTAGTTTAGCAGATGTGCATATGTGTATATGTGGTTATTGTAAATACAGTAATGAGTTGTGTTATAAAGCTCCAATAAACAACATATTTTTCATGTTTTAGCAGATGGTCATTGCAAATACTACAATGAGCTATGTTATAAATCTCCATGGGCAGTATGTTTTGTTTTCAGCAGTATTGTTGGTTATAGGTGTGATTGAACACTGAGGACGGTGTTCTCCCAAGCGGGAGGGTTTTGTAATAGCCCTGGTTAAAAATTCATCTAAATGTATATAAGGCCACAGTTGATGGGATAGGTATTCCAAGCTGAATGGTGGGCAAGACATCCTAGTTTTGGTGTTCATTTGGTTGTTTATGGCTAAGGAAATTGGCAAAGGCAATGACAAAGGCTTTGGAAAGGAAAAATGGCATTTTTGGCACATTTAATTATGAAAATAATGGAAATTAGGAGAAAAGGAAGGTCAAAGGTCACAGGGTGCATGTGAGGAGGAAATTGAAGGAAAATTAAGAAAATAGAGGCCTCATTGATAAAAAGGCTTTTAAGGATCAATGGGAAATCTTGGTCAATATAACATGTTGTCAAGTGAGTTTTGGAGCTCTCTCATTATTCTCTATCTCTTTCTCTCTCACTCTTGGACACTTAGAGTTTCTTGGAGCACTTTGGAATTGGAGAAAGAAAGTAAAAGAAGACAAGAGAAAGCAAAGATCAAGCAGGGAAAGACATGATCAAGCAACTAAAATAGGCTTTATTACAGGTACCAACTTGCATAGGTATTTTCATTGCTAGATTTTGTTAGGTAAACTTGACTCAGGATAGAGTCAAAGTTTACCAGGTTAAACAGTGATGGTTTTGGGGCACATGGTATTGTGCACCTATAGTATTCTGCCCGTGGTATTATATGTAATGGAGCTTATAAAAGGTTGTAAGGACTTCATTTTAATGCAAGACCTGAAGGTGAGCGGTGAAGGCTCACTTGGTCTGATTGGCCAGGGTTTTGGCCAATGCTAATGAGATCTTATTAGGTTGGGTTTTTCCACAGATTTGGGGTTTTCCCAGATAAACATTTGTGTTTATGTGTTTATGGTTGTTGTTGGTTATTTTTATATTTATTCCTCTCAGTAATTATTTATGTTATGAAGTAAATTTCTTAACAACTGGAATCAGAGCCAAATATTGGCTTCAAAGGGATTCTTTGATGCCAGGGGTTTATAGTGCTTGATGAGATCAATGCAGCCTTTTTCCAGATCTGGGTCTGGAAAATAATGGTGGAACAATCGTACGCAGAAGAACCTCGAGGAGAATGTGCGGAAGATAGTGTCGTAACTGCCAGGGATCACAGTGCATTTGTGATATTTACTGGTTTGGAACACGCTGACGAATTATTCGGGATTCATGCGGCTATTTAAAGAAGGTTGAGAGATACCTTTGGTAATATTAAAATTCAAGGCTGATTTTGTTCGGAGCTTTTTCGTAGGGAATCGATAAGGGATATTTCTTGTGTGTTCTATGTCATGTAGAAAGATGGAGTAGGCGTGGGCTGCATGCAGGTCAGCGGAAGAAAATTGTTCATGCGGCTTCGAAAATTGTTCATTTTCTGCTACGTGAGGCCACCGGTGCTAGAATCTACGAGGTTCTCATCGGGCTCGCAGTTGGAGTGGTTTGATAAAAGTTTTTGAGAAAATCAAATTGAGAGAGGATGGATCAGAATCGCAGCAACAATAAACAAAAAAAGAATTAATGAAGTCAAAATTATTGCATGTAAATAGGCATACTACTATAAGACCCGGTAAGGCATGTGTACCCCTCGGTGATCACCAGAAAAGTTTGGGTTAGACCTAGGTGATAGGGGGGATGTGGGGTTAACAATACCCCGGGTAAAAACTCTAAGGGGGGTAAGGGCTAGAGTGAGCGGGATTGTCTCACTTAGCAGGTTTGGCTGGAGTTAGTCAAGGAACCCCAAGTCAAGTTTAAGGGGGGAATTGTTAGGTAAACTTGACTCAGGATAGAGTCAAAGTTGACCAGGTTAAACAGTGATGGTTTTGGGGCACATGGTATTGTGCATGCATGTTATTGCATGTGGTTGTTTTCTTTCATGGAATGGATTTTGCCAAGTCTGACAATGTTCTTCAGCCTAGCCTTACCATTTCCTGATACATTTGATGAGATGGGTTCTCATATTCGATTGAGCTGGGATGGTCGGATGGATTCGAAGTTGAGCGGGCTAGATTTCTAAAATGACAAACACATGGCCTAGTGTTCCCTGAACCGGACTATGGATCACGGTAAAGCCACTGGCCTAGTAACCCCTAGGCTAGACTCTAGGTTGCGGTAAAGCTAGGATTGTGTGCCTCGGTGGGCCTAGGAATCCTTGCCAGTGAATAATAGGATGTACGGTAAATCCAAGAAGTGGATTTCTCTTCGTTGGGCCTAGCAGTCCCGAGATGGGATGTACGGTCAAGCCCGAAAAGTATATCTCAGTGTAGGGCCTAGTGATCCCTAGATCAGACTGTGGATTACAGTAAATCTTGAGAGACTAGGAGGCACTCAAATTCCTCACTCTATAGGTGGAGAACTCTGGTGGAATCTTTGCTTGTTGGTCTTTTTGGTGTGTTCTATGAGTCCCACATTCATGCTTGGAATATGGCACAATGAGGATTAGTTAAAGAGATACTTGGCTCAGCCAATCTATGGTCGGGTGGAACATGGTAGTCCCATATCCGGTTGGTTTATTTATTTCATTAATGAAGAATTCATTCCCTTGGTTTCATGTGTAAATGTACTGATTTATATGTGGATCTTATGGCTGATATATTTATGGTATTTCTGTTGTTATTATGTTGGTTATATGTATGTTTTATGACAAAAACTATGTATGGCTCTCAACATGTTTTTACTTGTAAATGAATGGATAATGTATCTATGAACTAATAGATGATAATGCAGCAAATGACATGAGGGAACAATGGTTCATAGCGATTCTCAGATAAATATGAGATACCTACACTTAATTTTGTTGTTTACGCCTGTAGGTTACATGTTAATGATATATTTGACTATATGTATGTCATGGTTAGGCTTGGTTAGGTCAAGACCTTGATCAAGTTTTGTGTTAGAGGCTTTGCCTTGGTGTCATTTAATGTCTTTGAAAGTATCATCAAGTTCTAGGCATCGGTTTGGAGGCTAGCCCTGAAAAAGTGGCTTAAATCTCACAGTCTCTGGCACAAAAATGGTTGAAAAAGACTATAGTCTCTCCCTTGCCAGCATTGTGGGTGCAACTATAGGGTTCTAGTCACATGCATTCCTTGTCATGGGAGCGAATGTGGGTTTAATTCATTGAAATGCTAGGTTAACTCAGCAGTTGGGCACCTGGAGTGGTGGATTAGCTCCTAGGGGTCCTGAAGGATCTGAAGGAGGTCTGTAAGGTCTTGTTTTGTTGACTCCATTTCCTTAAGGTTACCTAGGAGGTTGAGTCTTATCATAGTGGCCTCTCATCACATGTTTACATCGGCTAGACGGTTACTTGGGTAGATGTGGGAGGAGCGTGTTACACACAAGTTCCAAGACCATATACCCATATGTCGTGGAGGCAAGATTCAGTTATCAGAAAGACACCATCAAGCAGTTTGGGGACATCATCGCACAGTACCAAGCTTGGCATCAATATGTGACTGAGAAGCACCAAGTGGTGGTTGCCGAGTTGGTCTTTCCCTAAACTTAATAATCATAGTGGTTTGTCTTGTTAGGCTATCTCTAGCCTATTTTGTCTTACATGGGTACATGTGGAAATTGTAATATTATTTGTAAATATGTTGTAAGTGAAATTCCAAGTATCATTAGTGGAATGTGAAAGGTCATCATGTTATGTAATGAATTATTTGTAAAGAATTTGAAGAGTTGTGAGGATAGTCAAAGAGTCACAAAGGGGAATGTCAAGGGTCACCCCACCCTTTGTTATAAATAGAACTTCATAACTCATAGAAGGGTCTTTTGGGAGCCAAGCTTTTGGCTAGGCTTAGGCTTAGAAAAGGCTTGGGAGTATTATGACGAGCCTTGGCTTCTCCACAACATAGAGGGAGTATACTTCTTTGGAGGAGCATGTGTTATTGACTGTAATGTTCCACTATTGGGGCTAGTAGCCATCAATGGTGTATGTATGGATGGAACTGTCACTTATAATAATAATATCAGAACCAACACACTTTCATGCATATGTTTTCATTGTAGTTGGACTATTCTGGTTGCTTTAGAAATGTATGTTGTTTGATTTACGCATTTTCTGATGAAATACTTTGTATGAAACTGTACGAATACTATTGAATGTGTGTTGTTGGATCAACTCATGACTTTCATTTGTGGACTATTCCACATTTTAGCTTGTGATGTCATTTCACTCGTGTGTTCCTTTCAAGCTGCGTACTATTATAGGCTTCTAAGCGCTGCACTTGTTTTTCCCCTTCGTGTGTTAGAACCTTCATGCATCGCACTTGACTCTCTGTAGGGTCACACACTGTCTCTCACCCAAAGTTATCTTACTTACATTTGCGTGCTACCGCGATCAAGGCATTACACTATCACCCACTACTAGAAATACTACTCCAAAGAGTTTGAAGTTTATTTAGGACTGCATATCAAGAAAATCCCCTTAATGTTAACGAATCCAATAACATCAACCCAACATTACAATATAGTTCTATAATATTAATAAATAAATATAATATAATAATATTAAAAAAACATTACAATGATAATAAATGCTTATTAAATTAAATTAAAAAAAAACAAACAAAAACAAACACACACTCTGACTTCCTATGAAGTCACTGATTCAATACGATTCTAACTCAAACATGTTTAAATGTGAAGATCAAAACTAATACATTAATGTCGATAGTATTATAACATTCTAAATTATAATAACATTTAATACACAAAATTGTTTTAAAATGATAAAGTATAATACACTCTTCAATACGATTCTAACTCAAAAAATGTTTAAATGTGGATATCAAAACTAATACATTAATGTCGATAGTATTATAACATTCTAGATTACAATAACGTTTAATACACAAAATTGTTTTAAAATGATAAAGTATAATATAATGACTTAATAGTTAATATATTAATGTTAGCATGCTTACAATTTTAGAAATTATAATAAATATAATAATATTTAATCTATATTATTGTTTTGAAATAATAATGTAAAATATAATGAATTAATAAATCGGATAATGTAAATATTATTATATTATATTACATAATTTATTAATTTATAAAATTTTATTTACATTATATTATATTATTATGTATTAATTTAGAAAATTTTAAACTTATTTTGTATTTTTTAAATGTATTTAAAATATATTTAATGATATGTCTATATATATAGAAGATAACGTTTAAAAAAAATATAATATAAATTTATTAATGGAAGAAAGAAAGAAAATAAATTATTTTAATGTCCATGTGGCTAAAGATAGTCTATGGGATAGATTGTTTGTTCATCTACTTGATGTATTCGGCCCTTTCTCTGTGAAGCTTCAAAATAAATGCTCCCAACTTCTCGACAAACCCCTCGCTAAATAGATTATCCCAAGAGCTAGCTGTCAGCATATCTGCATAACTTTTCTTGTTGTCTTTTAAGGCCTCACATTCTAAAATGAAATGTTTTTCTGTTTCCACTTTTCCGGAAGAACAAAAAATGCATACTCTTTCCTCCCACACTTGTTTGGCATTTTCCAGCGCCTTGTTTAACAACAGAGTTGATGAGAATTAGTCCTTAACTGAGCAATAAGAATTTTGGGTCTCCAAGAGATATTGGCCTCTATGTATGCTTTTGGTTGATGACTATGAGTGGGATTAAACACTTCAATATAGTAATTTTCTTTCTTCCTAGCTCCTTATCCCAAGTACACTTGTGGAACTTTTCCATAACAAAAGATTTTATCTCTTTGTTGTTTATGGGACACACATTCAAGCCAATACCCAATTTACTAAATCATTTGTTATTTTGCTGCATCCAAGTTTCTTTGCTCTTGCACAATCTATCATTAAAGACAACCTTAGGCCATCTACCCTCTTCCATTTGCTCAATTCTTTTTTAAATACCTTATGACTCGCACCATAGCAATTGCTTCAAAAGAAGCAGTCCCTGTTTCACTTAACAAGATATCATAAGGAACTGCACTTTTAATCTTAACTTTGTTTGTAATCAAACACTTCTGAATTTTCTCAATTTGTCTCCACTGCATGTCGGATGTACTGTTGGGCCATAGTTCACAACCATAGAGAATCACCGGAATCACTAGAAGCCCAAAAAGAGTTTGAGTGGTTTTCTAGTCCCATAACTCTGCCTCTCTACACCTATTTTGAAAATCATAAAATGCTTTCCAACCCCACAAAGTTCTTTTCTTTCTACAACCATTCCAGCTTAGATTTTTGTTGAAGGCAATTCCGAGGTATTTGTAATCCGCAACTTCTTCCAAAATGTTGCCCTCAAAGTATAACTTATGCTGGTTATGTTTTCTTTTCTTAGAGAAGACCACTACTTTCGTTTTGCTGATATTGACTTGCATCCCCACACTTCGACAAAAATGCTCAAGGGATAGTAAGTGCTCTTGCAAACCAAGAGCCAAATATTTAGTAATCAAAATAAGGTCATCTGCATACAAAAGAATCCTTATAACAAACTTTCCCAAATAGATACCATCACCCCCTTGCGAATTTAACCACTCCTCAAGCTTGTCGATATATAAACCAAAAAGGGTAGGAGACAGTGGGCAACCTTGCTTGACCCCAATATCGCTTCTAAAACTTTCAGAAATGTCTACTGAAGTTCTAATTTTGACTTTCACCTCTTCATACAGCCTATGCACGGCTGCTCTGAAACGTTTAGGAACCCAAAGTTCCTCCATTTTGTGTCAAAGCTTATCCCTAGGAACCGAGTCAAATGCTTTTCTGAAATCAACAAAGAAACAAAAGACTTCTTCCTTTTTATCCCAAACTTTTTTAATGATGTGCCTTAAAGTTATACAATGATCAACTATAGAATGTTTAGGTCTAAAACCTGCTTGCCCTTTAGCATGCTTATCTCTTTCTTCTGCTCACTTGCTAATTTTGTTTTCTAGCATGCTTCCAAATAGATTTGCAAACAAAGGGCTTATCATGATGGTCCTATAATTGGAGGGATTATTGGCGTCACTGCTCTTGAAAAGAGGTATTGCCAGACTAGTTGTCCAATCTGTGGGGAGCCCTTCTTATATGATGTTGTTGAATATTTTTGTAATGTGAGGTGCAAGAATCTTTGAGCCCCACTTTAGATATTCTACTTGGATTTTAGCTAAGTCTTTTGCTTTTCCAACACCCAACTTCTTGATAACCATCTCTACCTTTTGTACCATGAAGAGTTCAGTATCAGTGTTGACCAAGGGGGCAGGTTCAACCTTGGGAACCTACTCATAGAGTTGTCTTGCATAGTCAAACCATTTAGAAGCTGTAATATTATTTCCAATTTGTATCTTTTTTAGTTGGAGCTCCTTCCAAAATATTTTGGGATTATTTTTCCCAAGGAATATTAGTTCTTCCCTCCTTGAAACCATGAAATCAACCTTTTTCTTGCTTAATAACTACTTGTAAGCTTTGAGCTTTATGTTATCCTTGTTTGACTCTTTCCACATTCTCCTTTCCTTTTTGCATTCCTCATCAAACCAAGCATTAACTGAAAAGCAATTTGTTTCAGACTTCTTAATTTTTTCTCTTTTGCACTTTGCAAGTGCACATTGAATTAAATGTGTTGATTAATGACTATGAAGGCTGTGAATTGTAATTTTCTCCTTCTCAAAGAGCCTCTCTAGCGTCATTTTGAAGGTATTACAATTTTCTGGGGTCAAAAGAATTCTGCCTTGTGGGAGATTTTGTTGGACATGCTGAATTTTTTACTCTAATTGTTTCTTTCCAATCCAAGAGAAACATAAATAAATTGGTTTGCGGTTTGATTTCAAGTCCCACAGCTGATCTCCAATCAAAACTTCCCCCATGTTCTCACACAAACCATGTGAGAAAATTACATAATCTACCACACTTGCTCCATTGTAAGTATTGCAAGTGAAATTACCAGACTTTGCCCATCTAGTCAAGCCATTACAAAGGACTAAATCAAAGGCCCCACATAGAGTAAGCAATTTTTCACCAAAGAGATTGCAGCCCTTGTCCTCTGAAATTCTTTCCAATTGATGATTACTTTCTTCTGCAAGCCAAATAGGGTCAGAATCAACTTTACAACAAAGAATGCTACTTTGCTCACTTGCAGTCCTAGCATTGAAATCACCCACTATAAGGACTTTACCTAGCTGCGAATATGTTGCAATATCTGACTTTAAAGCTTAAAATGGATCTTTGTGGTCAAGCCCTCTACCTTTGTAGATTTTTGAAACCTGCGGCGCAACATAACATGTTGCAATTCTGATGTGGTTTCCATTTTCTGATATTTTAAACCAAATGAATTTCTTATTTGAGTCTTATTTTTCTAACTGAAAGAGATGACCTTCTTTCTCCCTTACCAAAACCATGATACCCCCGTACCCTTTGCTATTCCCTACTGCCTTGTTCCACACTACCATATTCCAGTATCCTTCAAACCGAGGTGTCTTCCACCCTTCATGCTCATGCGTTTCTATGAGGCAAATCATGTCTCTATCTTCCGCAATACGCCCGAACCCAGGTCCTTGTCTCCATGGGTAACCTCTGCAGTTCCAACAAACTAATCTTAAGGAAACCTGGGTATGACTTGATTTCTATTTATTTTGACATGCAAGACTCACATTTGAGTCTTTGTCCCTGCTTTCTGTGAAGTAGGAAAGTGTTCCCTCTGCAGACAAAGGCAACCCCTCTAGCCCTAGAGTGAGTCTAGTCACAGCGAAACAAAACAACAATCGATTTCCTTAAATAATCATCGTTGGAGGCCTACCTCAAAACCGGTGTTTGGTGAAGCTTTCGTTGCGCTGCTCTAGCTTCCGTTTCTTTCTCCTTAATGAGTAATTGACCTGAAACACCACAAGAAAACAATAGAGCACGTAATCGAGAAAAACAATGATTTATTACTTATAAAGTCAAGGAGTCATAAGCTATCAAGTAAATTATACACAAGATATAGGAAATCATTATTGATTGTATTAAAATAAATCAAGAGCAAAGCTTACAACCAAGCCTTGACGTCGCAAGCCTTCTCAAAGGGTCCAGTCGGTATGTTCCTTCAAGCATTCACTCTCAAGAATGGGTCTCCCAAATGGATAATATCTCTCTCTCACTCACAAACTCTAATGCAAGGTTAAGGCACTCCACAACCTCTTACCAAACTATCAGCAATTCCACACTTGTCAAACTCACACCAAAGCTATCTAATCTGCTTCAATCCAACTAGCAACCAGTAACTAGGAACTAGCTGATCATAGCAATGGTGAGTGCTTTTATAGGAGGAGGAGCCTCCATGAAATGAGGGAGAGGGAGCTTATCCTCAAGGGAGGTTTCATAAAAGGTGGAACTACCATCCCAGAGGAGGAAAGGCGAACCAATCTGACCCAATAACCAGTTCTAGAATCACCCAGAAGGCCAACTGCTTGAACTAATTCTCCAAATCTGGATCATCGCAGGTCATGAATTAGGGCTTAGCGGTGACATCGCAAGGGAGAAATTCGTTCGGACCAATCGTCACAATAAACCTCTGGAAGACTTGCACCGAGCCCTAAAATTCGACCGTCACAGGAAACAGGTGTACACATGACAAGGAACCGTCGCACTTTTTAAGGGTTTACTTGCGACGATGCAGAAGCTTAGGCAAAGAGGGTCAATCTTCAACATTAGAGAGCACTTTCTTAATATTCTTGCATGAGTGGGAAGATATGGACATGTTTATCTGATGTATGACACAACGGAGGGAGTGAGATGAGGCCAGTGACAAATTACTGTTTAACAGATGCCCCTTAAAGCATGAAGCCCGAGAGAGTTGGAGGGGTAAAATATTTTACGAAATCATAACCGAACTGGAACACCACCACGAAGAACCTGTAGGCGTAAGTACAACTGATATCTCTGATAGTGAAATACACGTGGTCTAGGCATGGGTGTAGCCATCCAAAAGACATATGAAGTTTGGTCTGTGGTATGGACACAGCCACCCAGTCAGTAAGACCATATATAAAAATAAAGGTATGGTCGCAGTGATCCATAAAGACTCAGGTATGGTTGCAGCCATCCAATCAAAGAGTCATGCATGTAATCATGAACCAATCCATGCAACCTAAACATATGTAATCTTAGTCCAGGGTCTTGAAACCCAACCGATCATAGTACAAATTCTAGCATTCGAACAGATGTGCTAAAGTCGAGCATGATAGAAAATTGCTTGATTACTGGTCAATGATGGAAACCGTTAACAAGTGTGAGAGAGACCACCAATAATGCCAATGGTTCTCAAGGTACTGCCAGTACAATCCACTAAGTGTGAAAATTGATCTGAAGTCGAACACTCGTGGAATCACCCAATCGAAGACCAATAATGAAAGTCTGTCGTCAGGTGCGATGAACTTGCCATTGAGGCATGCAAGCTCCAAGGTATCGAAAAGGGGTCTCTAGATCAACCTCCTAGATAATGAGCTGGTGTCAACAGGAGGCGATCCGTCACAGGAGGGCCATAATGTTTCCCCCATCAACAACGCAAGACAAGGAACAAGTGGTAGATGGTGAAACAGAGCATCAGAGGAGGAGGTAAGGGTGTGAACTGTAGAAGGATTATACTCTTGAACATATTGGCGACACGACTCCGGAATGCGGTAGCATTTTGGTACCAAGGGATCGGAGGTCTGACGGAGACAACATGGATCAAATGGAATGAGGCAAAATGGCAACCCAAAACCCTAAAAGGCCAATGACGATGTGAGGATATCCCAACCCGACAAGAAGCAAAAGTGTCGATGTTCAAGAGTGACTAGCTGTCGTAGGTAACCAACGACGACTTCCAAATTTTCCCCCACCATTGCTGGCGAGTACCCCAATTATTTTTGAAAAACAAGCTTGAAGGGGATAGCATATGCTTGTGATATAAGTTTGACCTTCGGACGAATCCAACCTAGTGATATTTTAACGAGCCCTAGGGAGGAGAAGCTCGAGTCTCATCATGGTGACTAGACCAATGTCGTCAGGGTTTAACGAGTCCGACATAGGTAAAACTCGGAGTCTTTTTCATGTTTAGAGAGTTTCAAAAGGACTTAGAAAAGAAAAACTCCATGGGGGTCATTTTTCATAAATTTGTGTCCCTCGAGGCCGAAAAAGTAGAAAACAATACTCGAGAGAACTGCTTGACCATTACGATCAAGGAGTACTTTTTTTTATTAGTGTTCCTGATTTGAAAAAGTAAAAAAGTGATGGGAGACATGACATTTCGTAACCAAGGACGAGCTCGAAACGACAAGAGCTCGACCATCTTTTTGTTTTTAAACGGTTGGAAAAGAGCTGAAAGCAGACCTCCATTTTTATTCTCTTTAATGAGTCAAAAAGGGAAAAAATACTCAACAATCTTTTCATGTTTTACGAGTCAGAAAAGAGCTTAAAGGTGACTCGTCTTGAGGAACGAGTGGTATAAAGCGTAGCAACTGGTTCCGACAATGGTGGAACTAATCAAAACATGTAATGGTCAAGAGGTTGGCTAATAAAACCACTCATCGCTGCGGTTCCTCAGGAAAGGAAAAACAACGAAGTGAAAGCATATGATCGCCCAAATAAATGGTGGCGATGGAATGAAACAACCAAGGCTCATCTAGCATAATTTAGCGGATTAAAACAACAATCACGAGTTGTAAATCGATTATGGGTTCATGTTTGCATAAGCTTGAACCATGGAGAACTCTGCTTGGATTCGGTTTCATGTTTACACAAGCTTGAAACGAAAAAATATGCTTGTTATAAGTTCGCATGCCCCCAACATAATAATGCAAATCCAGGTACATGCCCCCCAAGCTTGATTGCATCCAACGGAGTGGATGGAATGAAGGTTCACTCTTGTGATCTTGGAAAGACTCGACTTGGATTTTACGATATCTTAATCAAAGACACGATTTGGAAAGGGAGTTGTTTCATTTTTTTAATGAGGTTGACATAGTAAAATAACTATCCTCATAACCCTTGTTTCATATTTTAACGAGCTTGACACAGGATCAGGAACTATGCTCATCACACCTGGTTTCATTTTTTAACGAGGTTGACACAGGAACAAACTATCCTCGGACATCATGATTCATTGGCCATACGAGAACATGACTCCCAAGAGAGCTTCACTGGAAGGAAGAACCATGCTCTGGGAGGAACACATGTCATTGGGTACCAATGATAGATCAGATTCCAATGCCCCTAGTACATGATGTAGGAGACCATCTGCATGATCATTAGCAGATGCAAAGATGGAACGGGTAGCCACATAATTGACTTGTGGCGGGGAAGGCACTGCTTGCGAGCAAGAACCGATAGGGGATGACGGCAGCACAGGAGGCACCGGGTGACTAAAGAACAACAGTTGATCTATGGTCACCATTCTTCCATCGTGTAGAAAATAGACCACACAGAAAAACGAAGAAAAAAGAGCCCCCATGGCATAAATATAGTCACGTCCAAGGAGAAGACTGGAATCTAAATCACATTGGACAACCATTGCATCTATATAGACGATTTTGCCTCCAAAAGTCATAGGGAACTTTGGAAGGATCCCCAAAGGTTGACTAGTTCCTCCATCAAAAGCCAATAGATTCTGGGTGACAGGCATAAGCTGTGGGGATCCCAAAGCTTGCCAAGTAGTGGAAGGAATGAGACTAACAGATGCCCCTTCGTCCAAGAGAGTGCCCAGTACTGCCTTATCATAGGCTTGTACTGTAATCTGAAAGACACGTAGGATGGAAGGCAGAATGCAGTCAAATGACTCCAGTTGAAGGAAATGACCAAACTACTTGGTGGGGGTATCGTATGATTCCCCCCTGCTCTATAGGAACCAACAAGGAACGCTCTTGATCAGCAGGAATAGGAGGGTCGTTCTCGGACTCAGGAGAATCTGACGAGATGAGAAGAACATGAGCAGCGTGATTGTGATGCTCTTTCGGAGCAGAGTGAACAACAGGTGGTGAACCCAAGTCGACACTCTTTCCGACCAATGGTTGGTCAGGAACAGGCTTGGCACAGCCAGGCTTGTGAAAAGGAGGACGGACAAGAGAAGAATCCATATCTATCTCTTTGTCAAAGGGGAGAGGGTCTGAAGAGAGCCTCTGATAACCAATTGGAAGTGGAGGCGAAGAAGTTGTAAGACTTTACAAAACAGCAGAAGCGTTATCCATGAGTGGACAATGGTGAAGGAGGTGATTGCCTTCACAAAGCCTACAGGGGAATCAAATCTTCCCTTTCTTCTTATCGCTGCCAGTTGATGGGGTAACATTGTCATGAGCTTCAGAGGACGGCGAGGGATGAGTCAGATCGTGAGACCAAACATCTAAGATCCGAGGAATTCCAGAACAATCACAAAGAAGATGGTCGCCCGTGCATAATTTACAAGGAAATTTAACCTTCCATTGAGAATCAGAAGATGTTCCAACTTGAGATGTACTCGGACCATTAGCTGCTTGGGTGGCCTAATGCTTATCCAACTTCTTCTTCTTCTTCGTCTTCCTCTACGTCTTCTTAGCCCCCTGGTTACTAGATGTAGAACTTTCACTAGGTGAAGGAGGAGAGGGGAATGGAGAAACAGAAGAAGAAGGTGTAGGCTCAACCTTGGAATCATCGTGCCGTGATTCAAACGGAGGAGATGGTGGAATAGGAGTCATGACGCTTCGGACCACTGAGGTTGAAAACAACCAAACAGGCAAACCGATGGTTAACCCAGGCAAGGGCAATGTTGCCATATATGGAGCACCGACATTTCCAAAAGGTGGAAACGGATCAGGATTTCCGACTAGGGGTCTACCGGGGATGGTTGCCATCAGGAACGAGCCTAAAATACACTCGTACTATAACGAAGAACTCTAACGGTTACCAGGAATATTTCATGGGCAGTAAATTTTATGACACAGGAACAAAACTTGACCTTTTCATGTTTCAAGAGTCGAAAAAAGGACGAAAAGGTGACTCTATCTCTTTCAAGGTTTAATGAGCCTAAAAGGACAAGTTCTCAGATGATCCTTTTCTTTTAAGGAGTTGAAAAGGAACAAAAGTGACTACTCTGGAGAACTAGACAAGAGGTTTACCAGACAAACCGCAAAACTACATATACACCTTGGTGATCAAATGAAAGAGAAATGACCAAGGACTTTCCATACGGAAGTCAGTCTTCTCGAATTCTGTGTTCGGTGTGTTATGGTTCGTAAGGTGGCGGACATGGCTTCCTATGGATGTAGGATGATATCCTAGTGGGGTCTCTTGATATATACTTGACGGTATGGGGAGCATGAGTCCGTACTAGCAGCTATTGAATCACAGAAGGAGGAATCACCCAATCTTAAGGGAATACAATAGTGACTAGGTTTAGCGATGCCGGAGCACGTCTCTAGCCTAGACCTCTAGATAATGTGTGTTAAGTTCCAATGCATTGTTAAGTTCATTCAGTTGATTTTAAGAGTTGATCTTGAATTAAGTTTTGGTTTTCAGGCCCTACCGAATGTATTTTCACAATTCCTAGGATGCAGCCACAATGAGTAAAGCATCAATGTTTCGATGAACACCTACTTAAAGGAAGGTAAAAAGTTCATTCCCAAGCAAACATAAACCAAGACAAACAAATGCAAGCACTAAGAAACACAATGCATCACACTAATCTCACAATGCATCAATACTACTAATGAAAGATTTAAAATTCTCTTTCCAATTTCTCAAACATGAAAATTCGTAATGCAAATGCACTTTCACTTTCGTATACTAAATGAATGCAATATTTTGTTTTTTTGGAATTTAAATGACAAACAAGCAAGTGTAAACCTGAATGATCCAAACAATTGTGATCTATGCTTGGTAGTGAAGAAATCGAATCAATATGAAAAATTGGTTCAATAATCAACACTAAAAATCAACCAGCAAGAAAACAAGGAGCAAAAAGCCTCAAGCAAATCAATAAGACGGTTGCGGATGAACCTTGGATAGACAAGTAACCCAAGCAAATGACTTCTCAACGAAACCTTTAAAGAGCTAGGTCACACGGTCTAAAAACACAAGACTCACTCAATGAAATCAAAGAGATAGTACCTTAACCAAAAGCAATCAAAACAAACTAATGAGAGACAAGAAACAACAGGAGATAAACAAGACTGATGGATTCAGGAGGTAAAGTTGTAAAAACAACTTTATAGGAATCGTCACAGGTGTTACATTGACAACCTGAGACTAGTCACAAGAGTACACCTGTTTTCAGAGACGTCGTCGCAGGTGTTACACTGACAACCTGAGACTAGTCGCAAGAATACACCTATTTTCAGAGACGGTCCGATTTCAGGAATCATCGTAGGGATTAAACTAGAAACCTGAGACGAAAGCCAAATCATCGTAGACACAAAGCTAGAACATCAGCGACGTCGTCATAGCTGTTAGGCTATCTTCAGCGACGATCTTACTTAAAGAAAAAGACAAAGTAAAATCACCTAAATGACACCAGATTGATCTTCCAAATAGTCAGAAGGACTCCCAGATTGACCCAGGTAACCCAAAAAACTGATGGTGCAACCCCAAACATTCAAGAGACACTAAATCAAAAGATAAACCAAAAGTAAACAAGAAGAAAACATACAAAGGACTCCCCAGTGGAGTCACCAACTTGTGAAGTAGGAAAGTGCTCCCTCTACGAATAGAGGCAACCCCTCTAGCCCTAGAGTGGGTCTAGTCACAGCAAAACAAAACAACAATCGATTTCCTTAAATAATCATCGTTGGAGGCCTACCTCAAAATGGGTGTTTGGTGAAGCTTCTGTTGCGCTGCTCTAGCTTTCGTTTCTTTCTCCTTAATGAGTAATTGACCTGAAACACCACAAGAAAACAACAGAGCACGTAACCGAGAACAATAATGATTTATTTACTTATAAAGTCAAGGAGTCATAAGCTATCAAGTAAATTATACACAAGATATAGGAAATCATTATTGATTGTATTAAAATAAATCAAGAGCAAATCTTACAACCAAGCCTTGACGTTGCAAGCCTTCTTAGAGGGTCCAATTGGTATGTTCCTTCAAGCATTCACTCTCAAGAATGGGTCTCCCCAATGGATAATATCTCTCTCTCACTCACAAAATTCTAATGCAAGGTTAAGGCACTCCACAACCTCTTACCAAACTATCAACAATTCCACACTTGTCAAACTCACACCAAAGCTATCTAATCTGCTTCAATCCAACTAGCAACCAGTAACTAGGAACTAGTTGATCATAGCAATGGTGAGTGCTTTTATAGGAGGAGGAGCCTCCATGAAATGAAGGAGAGGGAGCTTATCCTCAAGGGAGGTTCCATAAAAGGTGGAACTACCATCCCAAAGGAGGAAATGCGAACCAATCCGACCCAACAACTAGTTCTATAATCACCCAGAAGGTCAACTGCTTGAACTAATTTGCCAAATCTGGATCGTCACAGGTCATGAACTAGGGCTTAGAAACGAAATCGCAAGGAAGCAATGCATTTAGACCAATCGTCATAATAAACCTCTGGAAGACTTGCGCCGAGCCCTAAAATTCGACCGTCGTAGGAAACAGGTGTATGCCTGCGACGATGTCGCAATGATACAGTTCATGACAAGAAACCGTCACACTATTTAAGGGTTTACTTGCGATGATGTAGAAACTTAGGTAAAGAGGGTCAATCTTCAGCATTAGAGAGCACTTTCTTAATCTTGTTGCATGATTGGGAAGATATGGACATGTTTATCTGATGTATGACATAGTGGAGGGACTGACATGAGGTCAGTGACAAATTACTGTGTAACACTTTCCCATACTGACCTTGCTTTCTAATTTCCTGTTGAAGAGTTTGTTGTCTCTTCTTTATTACCATCTTGCTGCTCTGTTTTGGAAGAAGGTCCAAATCACGCTATCACAACTTTGCCTTTATAAATCCATGCTCTCTTGCCTTCATCTTTGGTTTCCTTAACCTTTAAAATTTCCTCCCTTCTTTCCTCCTATTGTTTTATAGTTAAATCTTCTTCTAGGAAAAAGCGAGAACCCCTCAAGAGATGTTTCTTGCTTAGAATCATATATTTATCACACAAGCTAGGGATAATGAATTTTATGGGCCTGGTTCTCTCCCACGTTAAACTTACCCACCCTCCATGCTTGGCATATTTGTCCTTGCCATAGCGACTTGTCTTTCAAGAAGTCTCTTGCAAGGTCAAGAGTACATTCATTTTTCCCATAGTCTTTCACCCCTTTAATATTTATGTTTGCTGCCCTATTTTGTCTTTCCTTACCTTCACTATCTTGCATGTTGTCAACCTGAATATTTGTTTCTCCTTCCTTATTAATAGAATTCATAATAACTTGAGCCCAAGTTTTGGAAACTTTGGTGGAATCTCCTTTCGTTTCTTCTCTTTCGTTCTCTTCATGGTTATTTATTTGGGAAATCATTTTCCCTTTATCTAGAGATGATTTCACATTCACCACCTCTGTACTTTCCACTACATATTTCTTTATGTTTTGCACATCCGCCTTCATGTGTTGCCATTCTGTCTTCCCTATCAAGAGAGATTCATGTAGCAATGCCACTTGTTCTTTTAAAACTTTATTGCTTTCTGATAAAGCTTTTTTCTCAGCTGTTAGCACACCTCCACAGACCCAATGGAACGATCATCATTTATTATGATCAAATCAATGATTGTCTCATTTTTACTCGCGCATTGGTTAACACTTTTATTTCACGTGATGAGCGGGTCATGTCCACTGTGGTTGGTGGCCTGGGCTATGGAAAACTTCCACATGTTTGCTACATTAATGCATGTCTTAAGCCAGTATTAAGTCTAAACGCTGCCATCTTTTCCCATTCTGCTTGTTGTTTTCACTCTTTGTGTGCTATCTGATTGAATTCGACCATCATTCTGATGAAACCGTAAGGATACCATGCCCACTCCAAATTCAAATTTATTCACCTGTAAGTGGTTATTTCTCCTCCCCTCTTTGAGTGAAATAGTAAGCTTGTTCATTTGAGCCATTATGGCTGAGATGGTGGGGAAATAACCCCTAGTGAATGAGTTTGCGGGAGTGTAGGACAACAAGGTGTGCCTCACCGATATTATTACCTTAAAGATGACCCTCTCCTCATCAAAAACTACTTCAAATGATGACCGTTTCTTGCTTAAGACCGAAGTCCTACATGTAGTACTTCCACCGGTCCATTTCGACCCAGATTCTATATTATTATTAGTTGAAAATTGGGAACCATAACAACATGTGATATAATTTAAGCATAACCGTTATGTGTTTTTAAAGGTTGATGAAAATATGATTGCGGAAATTCTTGGCATCCCAACTCAGGGAATATACATATAGCACAAGGGTTTAGAAAAGATATTCATTACGTGGACTGAGGAAGAGAAGCTCAAATTCCTCAAAACCCTTTTTGAAAACCCTGACCCCGAGCTAAAATTGGATTTTCCCATCCAAACTACTTTACTAAAACCCTTTTACTAGACTTTAACATCTCTCTTCTCAGTCATTTTCAGTCTCGCGGATAATTCTAAGGTGGACGAATCTCTCTTCATAGAAATTTGTCTCATCACACTTAAGCCTGACCAGCAAACCATTAATTTTCCTGAGTATCTATCTCTCAACCTCATTGTGGATTAATCTACCATCCTTACTTTCTGCTCATGCCGACAACGCTCGTATCTTGTCCATTTGATTTTATATAATTATCCTACATACTCACTTTCTTCTCGACTTCTATTAAATACCACAAATGCTGAAGTCAGAGAAAGGAAGTTTTCCATTGGTCTGATGTCATATATCCTTTAAGGGTTAAAATTACTAAAGCCAAAGTTAACTGAATCTCAAATGAGTAGGTTGAAGTTTTAAGACTAACGAAACAAGAGAGTATTGGTAGTTGGTTTTTATTCCCTGATTATACTGTGATAAGATTGTATGAGTTTGATAATCAATTGACTTGGCTTCCCAAGTGTATAACGTATTTATTATTTTCTTATGAGGTATTAAGAAAAAAAAATTGTTAAAAGAGTTTCATTTCGTGTCTAAAAACAAAGGTGCACTGTTTAGTTACCCCTATGCTATATCTCCTCTAATTGCTAGAAATAAAAATGAAATTGATACCATAGAAAAATAAATGTCTTCCTTTGGTTTTATGCAAGATGACTGTTGGCGATATGACTCGCTCGGCATTATTTCCCAGCTTAAGAAACAAGTCAGACTATCGACTTATGTGCATGAAAGCATACCTAAATTGGAGAAGGTGGTGAATTTTCCCATACTGTCAGAAGAAGACTCACAATCAGTACCATCTGCTACGATGACTGACACATTTGTACCAACTGATTCTGACCATTCACTGGTTCAGGAACTAGCAGCAGAAGCAGAAACTTCAATTTCATGTGCTACTCTCCCCCTAAGCAAGCTAAAGGCTGACGAATTAACTTAGTTCAGGCTTGTTCGACGTGTCAGACCAAAAGAGGCCGATGTGGAAATAGATGATTTTGATCGGCAAATCAAGCAATTGGACACTGAAATTAGACAAACCTTGAGGGAGATACAACTGAAAGATTATGGAGCTCAAGCCATGGATATCCAACACACATTTACCATGCATAAGAAAGGAACAACGTCTGATAAGGAACTGACTACTGTTCCGGAACAGTCCCCGTCAGTGGACACCTCAACACTCTAGCATATACTACTTGTGAGTGGGCCCCACTTCGTATCAATGTCTGACTTTGAGACGAACACCTTGAATCTTATGGTGTTGGAACCTGAGACATGAGACAACCAACAAGTGGTTGGATATAGAACATCTTCTTTGGCCATAACCTTGGGAAAAGTGTCGGATATGGATGTGATTAATCTACATAGACAAGTGGGGTGAGATAGTGGTTGGCAGACTCCTCGACTCTACAGCAGGGGAAAGGAAGATGCAAGATATGTTGGAAAAGGTTTCCGAAGAGGAAATCACCAGAGATGAGAATATGATAGAGGTAGCCGTAGGGTGGTGAAACCAAGAGATCAAGCAAATCCAGGCTACCCTTAGAGACATAATCAATCAGATAAATAATCTTGAGGAAGTAGCTTGTGTTACAGTCACCAGGAAGAAAGCATTAATAGAAGTAAAGGAAGAAATATGGAGACAGGTATGGCAAGAGATAATTGCAATCAATGCATATGTGCAAATCCTTGCCCAATGTGAAAAGGGACTTATACAGAATGCCAGCCTAGAAGCAAGGTCTACAACTGAGGTGCTAGAGAAAATAATGGACGATCTTGATGGTATTATTGATTTGGTCAACACCTTGGAAGAAATTGCCTTCTCAGAATTCGAACTGCCACCCAGGGATAATTGTATCATCTCTTTATATATGCCAAAAGAGAAAAAAGTCGTCATGCAAGCCATGTGAGATTAATTTATTAAAGTGATTAAGAAGATAAACGATTTCAGGAGATAATGGAATTATTTGGGAAGATTTGGAGTGCCCTCATTCTGGAATGAAGAGAACTGGATGATCTCTAGGAAAAGGTTCTTTGATCAATTAAAGACAACATAAAGAGATCTAGGTTTTTTATCCATGTTAGGAGAGGAGTCGGTTTCCTCTACCACTGTTTCCAATGCACTTTGTAGGGATTTTACTATTTTAGATGGGGTGAGCAGAATCAAGAAGAGCCTCCCTGCCACTAAATACCAAATCAGATCTCAACTGGTGGTGGTGATTACGAAATTCAAGAGTGTGCCTTGGATGTCCATTTCTAATTGGGACAAATCAGTTAAAGTGAGAAGTCGACTCAGACGCAATATGACAGTGCGGCAACTTGCCTCATCATCTCAGGTAGCCGAGTCAGTCCCACCTATGCAATCAGTTACTAATCAACCGGAAGATTGGAACGAGATACCTCTCATTACTACCGAGGCACCAATTAGCAAAATGCATGAAGCACACACACTATCTTCTTCGGGGCCTACCAAAAATTCCAAGTCATCCAAGTTGCGAAGGCAACATCATATCTAAATTATTTTGTTATCGTGTCTTATTTTATTTTAATTATTTCATTTCCATGTTTACGATTGAAAACAATTATTTTAACAGTTATCATGACAGTCACTATTTAAGAACCCTGTTTCCCATTATGGGGGGGTTGTTGACACTGTGAAAGAGACTAGACAAATATTCAAAACTACCTGTATATGATACACAAATTTCATTATTAATTTTGAAGACTGTTCCTCGCGATTTTTCTTTTTAATTAATGTTTCATGTGTTAACCCAATTTGCGATTACTGCCAATTAAATCTGGGGCTTGACCCCGTTTATGCTTTAATTATTTAGCTTTCTATTACGGTATAAATATTATCAACACAATTACTAAAGGAATTGTCCTGGGTTATTCATGATTGAATGTTAGTCTTTTGTCATATAATTCATGTTTCACAATGATTGCAACCTTGGATGTTTTGTTGTTATGTTGATACTTTTTCCATATTTCTTATACTGTATGCCTCCCTCTAAAATCTCTTTGTTTCATTATTGTTTAAGTATCATTCCTGATATATAATATTAATTGTTATTTATCATAGAATGGAATGAGAATGCTTATACCTGCTACACATGCTTCAATATAACAGGAGTGCGGCCTTGTATTAAAACCACAGTTTTTGTTTTCTCCAACTTTATAGTTATGCTCTTTTAATCCCATCTTTTTATTGTCGCCATATTTCATTATCATTATCTTTCTCGTTGGGAATCTGCCTTCAAAATTATATATCGTTAAATGATTTCTTTTCACCTATGAATGCCACTATCACCTACTATGACTTAAACACTCATATCTGATCTTATACTTTTTTGCACATTGAAAATTCGACAAAAATATAACAGGGTTACCCCTTGTGGTGTGTTGAGGATCAACAGTTACACCTAGAGTAGGAGGACCTTATAGTCCTCAGTGAATGTGTGCTCAATTGTTTTTATGTGGGAACAATCTATGCACCAACATTCTTTTGGCACCATTGTCAGGGAGTTATTAATTTAATCTGTGGATGACTAATTCTAACCCTGTTCAGCCAGATATTTTATTTGGTTTGGCTAATCAACAATGCGTACTTAATGGTTTATATGAAAACTCATTGCAGGTTTCCCAGACACATCAGGAATTACGCCAGAATTGGGAAGTCTTAGTGCAGGAAGACGAATGCGCTCAACCAAACCCTAATTCTCCTAGATGACGACAACCTCTCAGAGCCTGAAGTTTTCTACGAAACTGCACATTCGTTGAGGCTCAGGTGTTGTGTAAGTTCATATTGTATTATTTCTCTATATTGCATTAATCATTATCTACTTTAAGTAGTTTAGTATTTACAAGTTTTTTTTTCTTTTTATTTTATTACCTCTTTAAAACCTGGATACCACTAGAAGGCTAACCAGATCCACCTCAGAAATTAGTTCTTCCCTCTTAGAAGACCCAAAGGTACTGGTAACTATAGAAAATAGGAGAAGAAGGCTTGATAATTTTAGAAAAATCACCCATTATCGCCTACCCCTATGGTAATTGGATCCTCCAACTCACTTGGTTTTGATTCTCAAGCCCAACTTTCCTCAGCTTTCCTTCATCCTTCTACTACTCCTAACTATCCAATTACCTCTCCTTGTCAATATTTTTCCTCATTAACCTCTTCTCCTCCTTCTCCTCCAAATCCTCCACCCATGAATATGTGCATAAATGTGTGATATCGCCTCCTCGATATACAAGGGCCTTTACACAATTTTCCTCCTGTTGTGCCCTACAACAACCCCCCATTTCATACCATTCTTATTTACAAAAAATTAACATATGGAATGGGTCCCTTTTAAAAATTTTGGCATCAATGCTTGTATGTTCAAAAAAGGCCGGATAATCAAATGAGTTTTCATGTATTTAAGCCTTTTTGGGATATTAATGTTTCAAATAATAAATAATCTTTTGTTATTGCGATAAAGCGATCGCAAGATCGCATATCACAATAGCATGAGAGATGCATTCAAATGGCATTTTGGTCTCCGCCGATGCGATATCGCTATCGGCGATCGGCAATGTTACATGCACACCAAGTAACGGCACCCGGTTCCTACCCCCGATGCGATGCGATATCGCACTCGGTAACCCCCAAACCACTTTATGTGCACCTAGCTCTGTTTCCATGCACTAGCCCGATGCGATATCGCTTATCGGCTGTCGGCAAGATCTTTTGGTGATAATTGTGCAGCACTTATTCCCCGAAGTGATGCGATATCGCTCATCGGTGGTCAGCATTCTTAAAAGCCATTACTTAAAGCTTTAATTTTATATTCATATCCGGTTGACAAAGCGCGAATCCCAAAATGCCGTTAAATGCAAGGGATAAGGTAATGCGTGTGAATTTAAAAGATTTTGCCCCTTCGATTAACGAACAGCTGCGCTTAACCGCCAGAATATCTGTTGCACGCTTAAGGGAGTCATTCACCTGGATAACGGTGTAATCATCACATTTAATGGGTAGCAGGCCTCAAATCACCATTAATGCATCTGCAATATCCTCTCAGCGATTGGATCCGCAGCCACTTTTGAAAATTAATATTAGCACGCTTCAAATGATATATCTATCCCGCCGTGAAGTGTCCTTGTTATTATGTTGTTACGATTTCTCTTGCAATTGTGTAGAATTCGTCTTTTGAGAGAAGCCCGAGCATGATGGGGAAAAAATCCAAGAGGACCGCGGGCTCCGCTACTGCATCTGTTGCAGGACAAGCTGCCGCGGATAAGAAGAAAGGCCTAATTTCAGACACTACGTGCACTAGTCTCAATAGGACTTCATGGCAGGGCACATATAACCTATTAGAAGCTGAGCAACCTAAAGTGACAGTGACAGAGGCTACTGCGGACTCACTCAAAAAGTCCGATGCAACTCTCAAAGAGTTGGCCAATTCCTTTCTTCACAGAATAGCGGCCAGAGAGCAAGTCCTTCCCTACACTGATGTAGTGCGATGGGCAATCGAGGAAATTCCAATCATTGACAGAACGTTCCACACAAGAGACGGACGGATTTTCGGGTCGTTTAAGCCAGAGCACCTAAGGCAAATGTATCATTTGCCTGAGCTAGAGAAAATCTACAACAAAGACTTCGTGGAGAAGTTTGCAGCTGAAAATGAAGTACCATCCGAGCCCATTCAGGATTGGAGACAGAACCCGGCCAAACACAAGCACGAAAGCTCGGGTAAGTACTCCGTTGATTCTTTGGCTTCTCCCTATTGCTATGCGAGAATTATGATGTGTAGGCTATGGGGATTACATGATTCTGCCAATTTTGATATAGAAATGGTTCCCCTGATGGAGGCCGTTGTTAATAGTATAATCATGGATTGGGCCACCATTCTTTCTGATAAGTTGACTATAGCTGTTCGGGATTTTAGAGCTAAATCTGTAGTCACCGAAAGGAAAATCCCCCCATTTTATTATAGTGCCTACATTATGGACACATTGTGTTTTAACTCTGAGTTTCCCATCCTCGGTTGGAGATGGACCACCCAAGACCCTTCGCCCATTCATTTGTATCATCAGAAATTGTGGAAGTCCTCTTACAAGGACCATTTGTATCAAATTTGCAATGGTTTTATGGTTCCCATTCATTATTCCATTTTTGATCGGCCTATTCCCAAAATT
Organism: Pinus tabuliformis; assembly: GCA_031772625.1. Classification (NCBI taxonomy): domain Eukaryota; kingdom Viridiplantae; phylum Streptophyta; class Pinopsida; order Pinales; family Pinaceae; genus Pinus; species Pinus tabuliformis. Next base: position 511,718,947 of record CM062813.1, read on the forward strand.
TCCTATCTCGCTTCCTTCGACTTACCAGCTGTAGCAGGATGGTTTGGAGAAGAGCATTTTACCTATATTAGGGTTTATGGAAGCCAAGCCAAGCCGCATGTTCTCCCTCTATATGTTCCGGAAAAAATGTTAGCCCGAGAGATCTCCTACCAAATTATGGCCGAGAGTGTAACCTAAACTCTCAAGAAAGAGAAGGAGAGGGGCTGGCCCCCTTTTCCCTTGAGGATGGGTGTTTTTACTCTGCATAATCTTCAACAAGCAGAAAAGGAGGCTATAAAGATGCAAGCTTTATCCCTGCCCACTATGCCAGCCAGACTCTATGATCCAAGGAAGACTGCTTTCATTGCCCTAGAACAGGCCAAACTGACAAAGATTGACCATCAAGAAGATGAGTTTGATGACCTGTTTGTAGCTGCCGATACAATAAGCCAAACCAAACAGATTGCCAGGATGAAATACAATGATGAGAATTTAACTGAGTTCAATAAACTTAGAGAGCAGAGGTTGCAAACTCTGCCTCTAGATTTATTGTCATTAACCTCAGCGTCTTCCTCAAGCGAGCCTGGTCAGAAACAGACAAGCCAACCTCCTGTTATAACTAAGGAACAAAAGAAACAACAGGAGGAAAGGCAAAAGAAGCAGCAGGCAGAGAAGCAGCAGAAAGAGCAGAAGGAACAAGAACAGACAAAGTAGAAGCAGATGGAGGAACATCGGAAGAAGGAAGAAGAAGAAAAACAAAAGAAAGAACTGGCAGATAGGCAGAAAAAGGAATTAGCGGATAAGCAAAGAAGAGAGCAAGAAGTGAAACAGAGAAAGGAGTTAGAGGAGCAGTAGCGGAAAGAGCTGGAGGAGCAAAAGAGGTTGGAACAAGAAAAGGAGAAGAGTAAATCCCAGACGGAGCAACACAAACAGACCTCCATAGATCCTGAATTGCTTAAACAATGGAATCAATTCGATTCCATTATCAGTGGAAAGGAAGGCTCCAAAGAGGCAGACACCTCTAAGACAAGCGACGCACCAGACACCACTTCTTCTCAGGTTCTAAGCGGAACCAGCGGCCCACCCATTTCAAAGGATGTCAAGGTAATCACCAAAGACCCTTCCGATCAGATTGTGCTCCAGGTGGAAGATATTCCTCCCCTGGACGTTTTCTACAGCCCTAGGCACAAAGCAGTTGTTAAGCGCTCAAGGAAGAGACGAAGGCTTGATAAACCTTCCCTCTTTCCTGAGCAAATAGTCACGGGGAATGTAGTCTGGAAGGAGGAATTGGACCCCTCCGATGACCTAACCAAGCTATCGCAGTATGCGGGAGCTTATTCTGCAGCAACTATTGATAAAGCATCAGAGGTAAGTCTTTTGTTAAAGACTAAGGACCAGGAGATTTGTGCATTGCAAGCAGAAGTAGCCGAGGCGCGAAACAAGGCAGCACAGGTAGAAGAGCAGTTGCTGACACAACAGCAAGAAAACAATATATTGACCCAGCAACTGCAAACTGAAAAACAGAGGATTGACCAGAGCGCAATCCAGAAGCAGAAAGAATTAACGGAGGCATTGGCACAATTGAGAGCGGCAAACGAGCTAATGACGAAGTCAAAGGATGAGCAAATCGCTCAACTGTTAGCACAGCTCGAAGATATCAAAGGCGCCAAGAAAGTCGAAGATTTCAGAGTAGAGGCAGCTCAAATAAATAGTGCATTAATCTCTCAGATTAGACTCCTGTGCCAACAACTAACTGAGGCTGAGCCATTATGTGAAGTATCTACAACAGTATGTCAGCAGATAGAAAAAGCCAGAAATGAGCTAGATCAGGCCGAAGAAACCATAGCCTCATATCTTGATTGGCAAGATACTGATGTGGGGAAAGCAGCGAACTTGCCTAGGATCTATGAGCCATTCAAGGACATACTCTTCACGGAATGGAACACTCAGATGATGAAAGCGGAAAGGGCAGCTTCAAGGTGTAAAATGATTGCCAACAATATGATTGATTTAGTCAACAATACACTCTATTTGGCCAACATGATCTCTCAGTGCACACTTGGAAGCATAACCACGGCGAACATGATTGAACAAACAAGTTATCATGAACTGGAGGAAAAGAGAAAGTTAATCGCTGGAGTAAATACTTTAACCTCCGATGCATATTGGCTCTTTCTAATCAAGCCGCACACTCAAAGGTCGGCTCTTAAGTGTTTAACGGATGCTCTCGAATGCCTAATCCCCGACATTCAGGATGCCACATATGATGCCCAGCTCACGTCGCGTCTCAACACTCCACCGGAAGTAGAGCCAATGCTGGCGATATGTCAGCTGAGGTTTAAAGGCAAAGAGCCCACCGAATGAAGCATTGCTGCCGACTGCCAGATCACCAAAAAAGATGGAAAATATTTATTGATGCCAATTTAATAGCTTTTCAGTTTTTTCTTAGATATTTAGAATAGATTAGTATTTATAGACCTTTTCATTGTTTTGGAAAGGGTCGTAAAATTTTGTAATAGACTTAAAGGCTGAAGTTTGCACTACTATGCTTCAGTCTCTATTCTTTTGTGAAACTCGACCGATAGTCCTTAATTTGACAAGAAGGCTGTTTCATGCAATTGCGCACTATTGTCTCTTGTTTGGAATGTTTTCTGGTTTGAAGAAAGGACTGCGACATAGCGATTTATATAATGGATTGTTGAGCGTCTTACATGGTACTTTTATCTGCATCTGTCTTCTTTCCTCTTATATGAATTGCCGTGTTATTATTTCTTGCTATTGTTGAATACATGTATGCGCTGTAACAGCAAATATTCATTTCATTCCACTATTGGATGTTTCTGTGATATGCCTTTTCTTTTAAACATGCATGTAGCAATGATATGAATGACAATGTGTAGTAATTCGCTATTATCGCTCTGCATAACTAATTATGCAGAGCAATCTTAAATGGTTTAAACGTCTATGCTTTAGTGTTAGAGTCGTCTATATGCCTGCCTTAAAGCACAGATCATCAAACGCTACGCTTTGAAAGATTGATAAGTCCCGGGATTAGATTATAGTTAATATATTTCGCCGATAGTTTTAGCTGTTCGCTTATCACCATCATACATCATAAGTTACTCATCCATCCCACTTTTATCCATTATTGGGAAACTGGTCCCATTATCCCCAGTCGGAGCCACTATTCCAAACGGAAAAGGAGCTGTACTAAGGTCCGGACCGGGTGGTTTCCCCTTTGTTGTGGCAGCGATTTTCGAGGCCTCAACAAAATTGGCGCTAGAAGGAGGGCCTCAACTGTGAATGGCACATAAATCCAAACCTATAAGTCATTCCAAGAGTATTTCCCCCTCCGAATCCCCTCGACCTTCCCATTTGCATACTGGTTCGCCGGTATCCAAACAAGGAGAAGGGGAATCAACTACCACTGCTCAAACCCATCATACCACAGAACAATTAGGTCTTGAATCACCTGAAGTCCAGTCTCTAATCCATAAACTTCAGAGCTTCTTGATATCACCACAGAAATCTGAGGTATCAGAAAGCAGTGCGACTTCGCAATTCAACCTCACTCACCCTCTCACTAGACTTCAGAGCGAAAAACTCGGTATTGAACCCACTGAGTTTCCTTTACCTAAAAGGAAAAGGGCAAAGAAAATTACTGAAGGATCTGATAGTGAAGAGCTTTCATCCACCTCCTCCATTGCATTTTCTCCTCTGCGAGGTCAACCATCCACTCCCCCATTACAAATTGTCGTTCATCAGGGATCAGAAGCCTCAATATCCCAACCTATTCACTCCTCATCTTTGATCTCTTCCCATACATCTGGAATCCCAACAGTAGTGTCAACCACTGTCGCTATCATAATGGCAGACCCATGGACTAGGCCAGGAGCAGTCAACATGCCTGCACCATTGCATGATTTACCCGATGCTCCCGAAAAATGGCTGCCTAAATTTAATCCAGATGACGGGACCCAGGCTGAAGAACACATCAACAACTTTATGTTAGCAGTTAACCTAAAAGGAGTGACAGAGCAAGATGTTGTTGTAAGACTCTTCCCTTACACCTTACAAGGATCTGCAGGATCCTGGTATTTTTCCTTACCTTCTGGTTCAATTACCAGTTGGAACACATGCCAAGAGCAGTTTTTCACCAAATATGGAGATGACAGGTCCTTAGCCACTTTAATAAACGACCTCTCCAATCTGAGAATAGAGCATAGGGAACCAATAAAGGAGTTTAATGCTAGATTTAATAAACTCCTGAATAAAATCCCTACCGCTTCTAAACCAAGTGAACAAATACGAAGCGAATGGTATATTACAGCCCTACCCGCCAACATAGCTATTTTTGTAGACAGGGCTGGGAAACCTACCTTAGCTGAAAACATGAGAGAGGCACTTGCTGTTGAAAAGCGCATCAATGCTTTAGAAAAGAAAGCTGCTTTGGAAGATAGAAAAGCTAAAAAAGTCTCGTTTAAAGAAGATTCCAAGAAGAAAACCCCAAAGGACCCGTATGACATGGAAGGTTTACAAAAGATCCTTAAAACATTGTCTAACGAAATGGTTGAGATAAAGAAGCAGGTGGCCGAAACTTCAAACAAAAGACCATTTAGAACTTATAAGAAAACTGAATCAAAGCCGCCCAATGTTATATCTAACGCAGATTCAGACCAAGAAGAAGAGGAAGAGGAAACGACTTCACAAACCGATGATGAAGAAGAAGTAGCTGAATGCCACGGAATGTGGGATTTTATACTCCCAAACTCTGATACCGAGAATGAAGAAGAAGCCTTTCCGGTTACTACAAGAAGTAAAAGCACTCCTGAACCCGCCCAGGCAACTTCAAAGAAGAGGAGCGCAGGTGCTGCTACAACAAAGGAAAAAGTTCCCCCAAAAAAGCCACCTGTAGTAGTTCCCCAAAACCAGCCTTCAACTTCTAGTTCTCCTTCAACATCCAAGACACTAGTGGTATCCGATTCAATGGAATATAACATTGTTGATGACATGAAGAAAACTAAGGCAAATATAACCATGTTTGAACTTAGCAAACTAAAGCACCAACAAAAGTTACTTCTTAAAGAATTAAATGCTGTTCCCTCTACTCCCCTTCCCAGTGCAAGAGCTGCCAACGATTCAGGCCAGCCTCCTGCAGGTATGGTTGAAATTACCGATTCAGTTTTAATCGGAGATAAATCAAATTCTCACACTCCACCCTTCTTGCTGACTTATGAGATTTATAATAGAAACCTGCACAACTGTTTAATTGATTCAGGGGCCTCATCTAATATAATGCCAGCTTCAGTTTGCTCTAAGCTGAACATTGAACCCCAGAAGTCTGCCATTCATATTGTACAGTTGGATAGGACTAAGGTGCAGGTTGTGGGAGAAATTAATTCTGTAACCATCAGGTTGTCAGCCGACCCCAGAATTGTTCAGAGGATTGACATCTTAATTGCCGACATACCTGAATTTTATGGTTTGATTTTAAGCAGAGATTGGTCCGAAAAACTGCATGGGTATATTTCCACAGATTGGTCACATATGTGGCTTCCCTACAAGGGAAAGCCGAATCAAATAAGGATCGATCGGGAGAAGCATATGACCCACACAGTTACTGAATTTGAGCAAGAAAACCAGCCTGTAGCATTCAATAATAACATTTTGGGAAACTATTCGTCAGAATCATTCTTTGGCAACTTTGTTGCCCAACCATCTCCTTTTTCAGTCAATCATTTTACATCTCAGATTGAAAATTTTTCACAAACAGATAAGTCCAGATGTTTTAATGATGCTGAGAAAAATGTAGATATTTTTGTTAATACTCCTTTATTTTGGTCTTTATATTTTGATGGCTCTAAGTCCAGCGAAGGCTCAGGAGCAGGTTGCATTTTGGTTAGCCCGCAAGGAGAAAAGACAATGGTGTCTTGTAGGTTAGAATTTGAGTGTACCAACAACACAGCCGAATATGAAGCTTTAGTCCAAGGTTTATATAAAGCGATCGGCCTTGAAGTGCGATATCTAAAAGTGTTTGGCGATTCGGAAATAATTGTCAAACAGGTGAGAAATGCAATTCACTGTCTTTCAAGTCACCTCAAGCATTATCAATCGCTAGTACAGGATCTTACCTCACACTTTTCAGCCTTCAACATTTCTTCCATACCTAGGTCACAAAATTCAGCAGCCGACCTACTAGCCAATGTAGCTTCTAAGCTTCTACCTTCTGAAGACTACATCCTTGATAGATTTTCTATAGAATTACTTTTTAGGCCTTCAATTCCTGACAATGTCACCAATTGGAGAGTATTTAACCATGACGAAGATATCTTGCAGTTTCTAACTTCGGAAAAATCCTATGACAATCAAGTCATTGAGGAAGATGATCATGATCTACAGATGAAACAAGCGCCTCAAGAAAATTCAATTCCCAAACCCGTGGTGAAGCTTGAAGACCTTTATGATATCAAAGACAGGTTTAAACCTGTAATTAATGCAAAGCTTCAAAGTTCCACCCTTAGGTTTGAATTAATAAATCTAGGCACTGATGATGCTCCTCAAAACATCAACTTAGGAATAGGACTTTCCCAGGAAGAAAAGGAAGCATTTATTAAACTATTGAGAAAAAACAAATAGGTCTTTGCTTGGAAATATGATGACTTAAAGACATATGATACATCTATTATCCAGCATACCATTCCTATGCTTCCTGATCAGAAACCGATTCAGCAAAAATTAAGAAAAATACATCCAAATTTGGAGGGCCAGATAAAGTCGGAGCTTAATAAGCTCTTGAAAGCCAAAATTATTTTTCCGGTCCGACATTCAAACTGGGTCTCTAATATGGTGCCAGTCAGAAAGAAAAATGGCGACATTCGAATCTGTATTGATTTCAGGAACCTGAATAAAGCGAGCTTGAAAGATAACTTCCCATTACCTACTATGGAGCAAATCCTCCAATCAGTAGCAGGCTCTGAATTGATGTCCTTTCTTGATGGATTCTCCGGATATAACCAAGTTTTGGTTCATCCTGATGACCAACTTAAAACCACATTCAGAACAAAATGGGGAACTTATGCATATCAGAAAATGCCTTTTGGACTCATAAATGCGGGAGCGACATTCCAGAGAGCCATGGATATAGCCTTCAAAGGGTTGATTAATCGATCAGTAGTCGTCTATCTAGACGATATTACTGTATATTCTAAAAAGAGATATAATCATTTGCATGACTTAAATCAAATCTTTCAGCGATGCAAAAGATATGGTATTTCTCTAAACCCAAAGAAGTCTTTCTTTGCTCTTGATCAAGGAAAACTCTTAGGCTTTATAGTATCCAAAGATGGCATTTATATTGATCCTGATCGGATTAAGGAAATTTCTGAAATCCCTTTCCCACACAATAAAAAATCGATGCAGTCATTTTTGGGTCAGATTAATTTTGTCAAACGATTTGTTCCAGATTTCTCTCAAATCGTATTACCACTTCAGACAATGATCAAGAAGAATTCAGTCTTCAAGTGGGGATCAGAAGAAAAGCAAGCTTTCGTTGTTATCAAGCAATCAATAATCAATGCCCCAGCCTTGAATACTCCCAATTTTTCTAATCATTTTACATTGTATACCGTTGCGTCCGATGTATCCTATGCTGCAGTTCTCACGCAGCCAAATGCTCACAACTTGGAAGCACCCATTTCATTTTTTAGCTCAAATCTTCAAGGTGCCGAATTAAATTATTCCGATGTGGAGAAACAAGCCTTTGCTGTGTTCAAAGCAGTCAAACATTACAGGCCCTTTCTTTTGAAAACTCACACGAAAGTTATAGTCCCTTTCCCAGCGGTAAGGCAACTATTAATTCAAAAAGAACTGGGTGAAAGAAGGGCCAATTGGGTCACAACCCTCCAAGAATATGACTTAGAAATAAAGCCAGCAAAGTTTGTTAGAGGCCAAGGTTTTTGCAGGATATTGGCAGGAGCATCAAACATTCCTGAATCAAGCGATATGGATCAGACTGAATCAATCAATCAGATAAGTGTCACTGATTCTGAATCTCAATATGCAGATTTAATATTTTATTTGAAGAACGGTTATGCTCCTCCAAATTTATCTTACAAAAATAAAAGGGCCATTAGGTTAAAAGTGAAGAATTTCACTCTCATTGATGATGTGCTTTTTAGACACAATTATGATTCTATCCTGTTAAGATGTCTTGAGAAAACTGAAGCTCAAAAGGTTTTACAGGAGCTACATGATGGGCCAGCAGGAGGACATTTTGGAGCAGACACAACAGCCCACAAAGTTATTCATGCTGGATATTATTGGCCTACTCTGTTTAGAGATGCTCATGAATACGTAAGAAAATGCTTCAATTGCCAAACTTCTAGTGGAAGACAACGGAAATCAACTTTCCCTCTGCAACCTGTCAACATTGAACAACCATTTGAACAATGGGGATTAGATATCATCGGGGAAATTACTCCTCCATCTTCCAAACAACATAGGTATATCCTCACTGCTACCGATTATTTTACCAAATGGGTAGAGGCTATTCCTTTGAAGGCATCAAATTCAGAGGCAATCATCGAGTTCATAGACCAATTCATCATTACCAGGTTTGGTGTCCCAAACGCTCTCGTTTTTGATAATGCTTCCTATTTCTCAGGAAATGCTATATATGATTTCGCTATTAAGAGGGGGTTTAAACTGAAATATTCTGCTAATTATTATCCCCAGGGAAATGGTTTAGCCGAATATACTAATAAGAATCTCATCAAAATCATTAAGCGAACTGTTGAATAGAATCATAGAAACTGGCACAAATCTCTAGTGTTTGCATTATGGGCTGATAGGGTTACACAAAAGGCTTCTATAGCTTCCTCCCCATTTAATCTGGTGTATGGAAAAGAAGCAGTATTGCCTACGAATCTTGTTTTACCCTCTTTAGCCCTAGTACAGTACATTGAAGAGACTCCTTCTTCCTCTATCCAACTTATACATGATCAAATTCTCAAATTAGAAGAAGAAAGGGAAAAAGCTAGAATCACTCATGCCAAGCATCAACAAATCATCAAAGCATCCTTTGACTTAACCTCATCCGGTTCCAAACAGTTTCAAGTTGGTGACTTAGTTCTCAAATGGGACAAGGCCCATGAAGATAAAGGTAAGCATACCAAATTTCAGAAAATGTGGCTTGGACCATTTCAGATCTGTGAGAAGATAGGCCATTCGACCTTTTTATTGCAAGACTTATCAGGGGTGAGAGATTCTCTCCCTGTTAATGGCCTGATCTTGAAGAAATTCTTCAATTGAGAAGGTAATCCCTTCTCCTCTTTGTAGATTTGTGTAGTTTGTAGGATCAGTAGGAAATAAAACTGTAGAGTATCCCCATTGACCTTTTGCTGGGTTTGAAGAAGTTGTCTCACAAAATAATATGAATATTTGCTTTTAGATAGTAGAACCCTCAACCAAAAAGAATAATTTCTAGGAAACTAGATATCTGTGTGTTCTGAAATCACAACCTAACGTTTTTCAAACTCTTCTCAAGAAGTAAAAGTTCTGTGAATCATTCTCTGTTTTCAAAACTGGTCTCCAAAGGTTATCCATTTTGAGATAGAAGCTAACCCATTTTCAGCATCTTCAACTCTTCACCTGTCATCCATATGCTCTTAAGGAGAAAATTGTTCACCCCATTCGCTAAAGTTTATGGTTACTCAGAGTGTAATTCTAAAATATAAAAGATTAAAGATAAGAGGTCTTATTACAAGCCTGCTTACCATGTTCATAGGAAAGTAGTTTGACTGACATTACAAATACTGCCTACCAAAACAGGGTAATGGCTTGAAATTTCAAGACAAGAGGTCTCATCACGAGCCAGCTTGTTCAGTTAAATTATTACCAGTGAATGGCATTGTCAACAGCTGGCCACCAAACCAGGACAATGGCTTTTTATCTTATCAATAACAAAGAAGAAAAAACAGGTGAAAAATAAAATATGGGAACATGTTTTAGATTCATTCTGTTAACTACACTCTTATGTGAATGGAAAAGTGAACAATACTATGGTTAAAAGGTATCCCTGTCGAGACTATAAACGTTTGTTGGCAACAGAGGCTCTACCTATGACAGAGGAGCTAATTATAAAAGCTGATTTGGGAAAGTTTTTGTTTTATCATTATAAACCAATAAAAGGCCTATTTTAAAGACTTAGGATGTATTTATTTTTCTTGAAACCAAAAGGAAAGAAGTTAATAGAATAAGTTCACTTGGTTCAGAACGCGCGAATATCCAGTTAAATTAGAAGTTTTCCCTTCTGATTGAGTTTCTATTTTCAAAAAGCTTAAGTGCTTGTTTTAATTTTAGAGATAACTGGTTCTTCCAGCGAATCGCCAATTTTTGTGCCCTACAACAACCCCCCATTTCATACCATTCTTATTTACAAAAAATTAACATATGGAATGGGTCCCTTTTAAAATTTTTGGCATCAATGCTTGTATGTTCAAAAAAGGCCAGATAATCAAATGAGTTTTCATGTATTTAAGCCTTTTTGGGATATTAATGTTTCAAATAATAAATAATCTTTTGTTATTGCGATAAAGCGATCGCAAGATCGCATATCGCAATAGCATGAGAGATGCATTCAAATGGCATTTTGGTCTCCGCCGACGCGATATCGCTATCGGCGATCGGCAATGTTACATGCACACCAAGTAACGGCACCCGGTTCCTACCCCCGATGCGATGCGACATCGCACTCGGTAACCCCCAAACCACTTTATGTGCACCTAGCTCTGTTTCCATGCGCTAGCCCGATGCGATATCGCTTATCGGCTGTCGGCAGGATCTTTTGGTGATAATTATGCAGCACTTATTCCCCGAAGCGATGCGATATCGCTCATCGGTGGTCAACATTCTTAAAAGCCATTACTTAAAGCTTTAATTTTATATTCATATCCGGTTGACAAAGCGCGAATCCCAAAATGCCGTTAAATGCAAGGGATAAGGTAATGCGTGTGAATTTAAAAGATTTTGCCCCTTCGATTAACGAACACCTGCGCTTAACCGCTAGAATATCTGTTGCACGCTTAAGGGAGTCATTCACCCGGATAACGGTGTAATCATCACATTTAATGGGTAGCAGGCCTCAAATCACCATTAATGCATCTGCAATATCCTCTCAGCAATTGGATCCGCAGCCACTTTTGAAAATTAATCTTAGCACGCTTCAAATGATATATCTATCCCGCCGTGAAGTGTCATTGTTATTATGTTGTTACGATTTCTCTTGCAATTGTGTAGAATTCGTCTTTTGAGAGAAGCCCGAGCATGATGGGGAAAAAATCCAAGAGGACCGCGGGCTCCGCTACTGCATCTGTTGCAGGACAAGCTGCCGCGGATAAGAAGAAAGGCCTAATTTCAGACACTACGTGCACTGGTCTCAATAGGACTTCATGGCAGGGCACATATAACCTATTAGAAGCTGAGCAACCTAAAGTGACAGTGACAGAGGCTACTGCGGACTCACTCAAAAAGTCCGATGCAACTCTCAAAGAGTTGGCCGATTCCTTTCTTCACAGAATAGCGGCCAGAGAGCAAGTCCTTCCCTACACTGATGTAGTGCGATGGGCAATCGAGGAAATTCCAATCATTGACAGAACGTTCCACACAAGAGACGGACGGATTTTCGGGTCGTTTAAGCCAGAGCACCTAAGGCAAATGTATCATTTGCCTGAGCTAGAGAAAATCTACAACAAAGACTTCGTGGAGAAGTTTGCAGCTGAAAATGAAGTACCATCCGAGCCCATTCGGGATTGGAGGCAGAACCCGGCCAAACACAAGCACGAAAGCTCGGGTAAGTACTCCGTTGATTCTTTGGCTTCTCCCTATTGCTATGCGGGAATTATGATGTGTAGGCTATGGGGATTACATGATTCTGCCAATTTTGATATAGAAATGGTTCCCCTGATGGAGGCCGTTGTTAATAGTATAATCATGGATTGGGCCACCATTCTTTCTGATAAGTTGACTATAGCTGTTCGGGATTTTAGAGCTAAATCTGTAGTCACCGAAAGGAAAATCCCCCCATTTTATTATAGTGCCTACATTATGGACACATTGTGTTTTAACTCTGAGTTTCCCATCCTCGGTTGGAGATGGACCACCCAAGACCCTTCGCCCATTCATTTGTATCATCAGAAATTGTGGAAGTCCTCTTACAAGGACCATTTGTATCAAATTTGCAATGGTTTTATGGTTCCCATTCATTATTCCATTTTTGATCGGCCTATTCCCAAAATTTCCTATCTCGCTTCCTTCGACTTACCAGCTGTAGCAGGATGGTTTGGAGAAGAGCATTTTACCTATATTAGGGTTTATGGAAGCCAAGCCAAGCCGCATGTTCTCCCTCTATATGTTCCAGACAAACTGTTAGCCCGAGAGATCTCCTACCAAATTATGGCCGAGAGTGTAACCCAAACTCTCAAGAAAGAGAAGGAGAGGGGCTGGCCCCCTTTTCCCTTGAGGATGGGTGTTTTTACTCTGCATAATCTTCAACATGCAGAAAAGGAGGCTATAAAGATGCAAGCTTTATCCCTGCCCACTATGCCAACCAGACTCTATGATCCAAGGAAGACTGCTTTCATTGCCCTAGAACAGGCCAAACTGACAAAGATTGACCATCAAGAAGATGAGTTTGATGACCTGTTTGTAGCTACCGATACAATAAGCCAAACCAAATAGCTTTCCAGGATGAAATACAATGATGAGAATTTAACTGAGTTCAATAAACTTAGAGAGCAGAGGTTGCAAACTCTGCCTCTAGATTTATTGTCATTAACCTCAGCGTCTTCCTCAAGCGAGCCTGGTCAGAAACAGACAAGCCAACCTCCTATTATAACTAAGGAACAAAAGAAACAACAGGAGGAAAGGAAAAAGAAGCAGCAGGCAGAGAAGCAGCAGAAAGAGCAGAAGGAACAAGAACAGACAAAGCAGAAGCAGATGGAGAAACAGCGGAAGAAGGAAAAAGAAGAAAAACAAAAGAAAGAACTGGCAGATAGGCAGAAAAAGGAATTAGCGGATAAGCAAAGAAGAGAGCAAGAAGTGAAACAGAGAAAGGAGTTAGAGGAGCAGCAGCGGAAAGAGCTGGAGGAGCAAAAGAGGTTGGAACAAGAAAAGGAGAAGAGTAAATCCCAGACGGAGCAACACAAACAAACCTCCATAGATCCTGAATTGCTTAAACAATGGAATCAATTCGATTCCATTATCAGTGGAAAGGAAGGCTCCAAAGAGGCAGACACCTCTAAGACAAGCGACGCACCAGACACCACTTCTTCTCAGGTTCTAAGCGGAACCAGCGGCCCACCCATTTCAAAGGATGTCGAGGTAATCACCAAAGACCCTTCCGATCAGATTGTGCTCCAGGTGGAAGATATTCCTCCCCTGGACGTTTTCTACAGCCCTAGGCACAAAGCAGTTGTTAAGCGCTCAAGGAAGAGACGAAGGCTTGATCAACCTTCCCTCTTTCCTGAGCAAATAGTCACGGGGAATGTAGTCTGGAAGGAGGAATTGGACCCCTCCGATGACCTAACCAAGCTATCGCAGTATGCGGGAGCTTATTCTGCAGCAACTATTGATAAAGCATCGGAGGTAAGTCTTTTGTTAAAGACTAAGGACCAGGAGATTTGTGCATTGCAAGCAGAAGTAGCCGAGGCGCGAAACAAGGCAGCACAGGTAGAAGAGCAGTTGCTGACACAACAACAAGAAAACAATATATTGACCCAGCAAATGCAAACTGAAAAACAGAGGATTGACTAGAGCGCAATCCAGAAACAGAAAGAATTAACGGAGGCATTGGCACAATTGAGAGCGACAAACGAGCTAATGACGAAGTCAAAGGATGAGCAAATCGCTCAACTGTTAGCACAGCTCGAAGATATCAAAGGCACCAAGAAAGTCGAAGATTTCAGAGCAGAGGCAACTCAAATAAATAGTGCATTAATCTCTCAGATTAGACTCCTGTGCCAACAACTAACTGAGGCTGAGCCATTATGTGAAGTATCTACAGCAGTATGTCAGCAGATAGAAAAAGCCAGAAATGAGCTAGATCAGGCCGAAGAAACCATAGCCTCATATCTTGATTGGCAAGATACTGATGTGGGGAAAGCAGCGAACTTGCCTAGGATCTATGAGCCATTCAAGGACATACTCTTCACGGAATGGAACACTCAGATGATGAAAGCAGAAAGGGCAACTTCAAGGTGTAAAATGATTGCCAACAATATGATTGATTTAGTCAACAATACACTCTATTTGGCCAACATGATCTCTCAGTGCACACCTGGAAGCATAACCACGGCGAACATGATTGAACAAACAAGTTATCATGAACTGGAGGAAAAGAGAAAGTTAATCGCTGGAGTAAATACTTTAACCTCCGACGCATATTGGCTCTTTCTAATCAAGCCGCACACTCAAAGGTCGGCTCTTAAGTGTTTAACGGATGCTCTCGAATGCCTAATCCCCGACATTCAGGATGCCACATATGATGCCCAGCTCACGTCGCGTCTCAACACTCCACCGGAAGTAGAGCCAATGCTGGCGATATGTCAGCTGAGGTTTAAAGGCAAAGAGCCCACCGAATGAAGCATTGCTGCCGACTGCCAGATCACCAAAAAAGATGGAAAATATTTATTGATGCCAATTTAATAGCTTTTCAGTTTTTTCTTAGATATTTAGATTAGATTAGTATTTATAGACCCTTTCATTGTTTTGGAAAGGGTCGTAAAATTTTGTAATAGACTTAAAGGCTGAAGTTTGCACTACTGTGCTTCAGTCTATATTCTTTTGTGAAACTCGACCGATAGTCCTTAATTTGACAAGAAGGCTGTTTCATGCAATTGCGCACTATTGTCTCTTGTTTGGAATGTTTTCTGGTTTGAAGAAAGGACTGCGACATAGCGATTTATATAATGGATTGTTGAGCGGCTTACATGGTACTTTTATCTGCATTTGTCTTCTTTCCTCTTATATGAATTGCCGTGTTATTATTTCTTGCTATTGTTGAATACATGTATGCGCTGTAACAGCAAATCTTCATTTCTTTCCACTATTGGATGTTTCTGTGATATGCCTTTTCTTTTAAACATGCATGTAGCAATGATATGAATGACAATGTGTAGTAATTCGCTATTATCGCTCTGCATAACTAATTATGCAGAGCAATCTTAAATGGTTTAAACGTCTATGCTTTAGTGTTAGAGTCATCTATATGCCTGCCTTAAAGCACAGATCATCAAACGCTACGCTTTGAAAGATTGATAAGTCCCGGGATTAGATTATAGTTAATATATTTCGCCGATAGTTTTAGCTGTTCGCTTATCACCATCATACATCATAAGTTACTCATCCATCCCACTTTTATCCATTATTGGGAAACTGGTCCCATTATCCCCAGTCGGAGCCACTATTCCAAACGGAAAAGGAGCTGTACTAAGGTCCGGACCAGGTGGTTTCCCTTTTGTTGTGGCAGCAATTTTCGAGGCCTCAACACCTCCCAAGTATGAGAAAAATGTCCCTCGATTCGATAACGAAGGAGATAAGACCGCTGATGACCATGTAATTAAGTTCCAGGATTACTGTGAGAATATAGGAGCCACATCGATGATGTTTGTATGAGTTTGTTTGTGCAGAGCCTCAAAGGAGAACCCCATAAGTGGTTCCAATCATTAGCCCTGAACACCATCAATACTATGGATAGACTTATCAACTTGTTCACTCAGCAATATGGTGTGAAGAAAAGAAATCAGCTTTGGCTCACCGAATTCTCTGATCTTAAGTTGAAGCCTGACGAATCTTTTAGTGATTTTAATAAAATATTTACTAAGTGATATAATCACTTCCCCCCACAGTTCGACCATCTGACATGTCTGTTGTCATGTCTTATACTTCCTCCCTTGACGATGATCTCTCTTATGCTTTACGAGAGATGGAACCAATGACATTGGCTGATGAACAAGCTAAAGACTGTTCCTGCGATGGAAACCTCATTACCATAGGTAAAATACTCTCTTAGGATGTTAAGTCTGATGGGAAGAAAAAAATCACTGATGTTTCTCATCAACTTCCTACTTCCTCTTCTTCACCAGAATAGAATATTGAGGAAATGTCTAAACTCATCAAATCCCTAACGAATAAGATACAAAATTTGTAATTAGGGGACATACCAACTTTAACTCATCCCCCTAACCCTCAAAACAACAATCTAGATTTTCCTCCCAGGAAGAATCCCCCTTTTAATTGCCCTCAGCAACAACAACTATCGCAACAAGGGAAGAGAGCCGACGAGCCACCCCTTCAACCTCCTTTGAGAAATAATGCCAAATTGGTAGACGAATATGATGATGACACTGCTAGTTAGCTTAGAAATCTAGATGAAGGTGAGTATCCAAATTTCAACTTTATAGATTTCTTTGATATACCTTTTCCGATTTCCCAAGAATATTTGGAGCAGGAGTTTTGGGACCCCTATTTATACAAATTCGCGGAACAGCTAGAAGCTCAATTTCAACAAAAATATAATTTAAGGTCTAGGAAGAATGCAGAGCCTCCTCTAGAGTCCCCGTTAAGGATCAACAAGTCATGGGAAAATCCACACCACTTCAGTTTAATCCTGCTGATCTATACTCTCCCTTTACCCAAAAGGTTTAGCTTGCAAAACAAGCTAAATAAACTTCGAATTAACATGTCGCTAGCTGAAGTTGCGAAACTTCCAAAATATAAAAACGAGATCATTTCCTTCCTAAAAGGATCTCAGGAGTCTCCTCAGGAAATTGGTTTTACTGATGTTATCAATGTGCAAGATGATGCTCCCAAAATTTCCTTAGGACCTGCTGAAACCAAAAGTGGTAATAAAATCCCTCCTTTCGATGTTAGTTTGAAGATCCATGATTGGAATCTTCACAACTTATGCTCAACTCCGGAGCATCTCATAATCTCATTCTTAAAGAGATTATGGAAAAACTCAAATTGAGCATAAATCGAGAATACCACGACTTATACTCTTTTGACTCCCACAGGGTTAAATTTTTAGTAGTTATTAAGGACATAGTGGTCATTTTGGCTCAAGTCCCGATTAAAATCATGGTCATGGATATAGTGCTGGCTGATGTTCCCCTTAACTACAGGATGATGCTTTTAAGGAGTTGGGGTGCCAAGCTTGGCAGGCCACTCTAGTTAGACCTTTCATATGCAACCATCCTCGTGTTTGGAGGAGGTACTCAATGCCTTTATAGAGAATCCAGGCTGACATACACTATTAGCTCAGGAAAAAATCTGGAAAATTATTCAGTTTACACCATTGAAGAAAATATGGGGAATTTTTTGTTCTTCCTTTCAGATTAGGAAAAGGTTTCCCTGACCAAAAATGATAGTCTCCTAAATTTCCCTTTAGATACCAATGTATTGTGGAAAATGTACTTCGATGGTGCTTCCTCCAGAGCCCAATCTGGAGTAGGTGTTGTCTTAATTCCTCCCTCTCAGAAAAGCTCATTATTTTTTTAAGTTAAAATTTGAAACCACAAATAATATCTCCTAGTACGAAGCACTCATCCTTGGGTTAGAAACGACACGTAAACTAAATATTAAGAATCTATCTATATATGGCGACTCCAAACTAGTGATTAGAAAAGTGATTGATAAATGCCAAGCTAAGCATCCTCATTTGCGTGCTTACAGAAACCAAGTTTGGGATGTGATTGATAACTTTTTATTAGCCACTAATTTCGTGATTGTTCCCCGTGAACAAAACCAGTTAGTTGATGCTTTGACTGTCATAGCAGCCAACTTCTCTCCCCCCACTAGACTTAAGATCAAGTTCGAAATAGAAGTTCTCTATAGAAATTCAATCCCTAACAACATCAAACATTGGCAGGTATTTTAGGATGAGAAAGAAATTAAGAGATTCATCCAACTAGTTGGAGAATACTCAGACTAATTTATCGATGAAGACAAGGATTTTGACATGGAACAAACTGGTGCTCCTCCTTTTAAACCCAAAATTGGCAAACATGGTGTAATCCAATTAAAAAATAATCATATTCCAAGAGGATTAATCCCTATGGAGAAGATTTTCGATCGCAATGAAGTTGTGGCCACTCCAGCCCTAAAACCTCCCAATGTTGAGGTGAAAGAAGTTGACATTTCTACCACTTCTGAACAGAAGTTTATTAATTTGTTTAACTCCCTTTCCCAATCTATAAAGGAGAAATATGTCCAACTCCTTTCCAAGTATACTGACGTTTTTTCTTGGTCATATAACAACCTCAAGGCCTACAATCATAGTATTATAGACCATCAAATCCCTTTGAAAGAGGGAAACAAGACCTTTAATAAAAACCTAAAACAAATTATTCCTCTCTTGCTTCCCTCTATTTAGAAGGAAATTAAAAAGCTCCTAGATTCTAAAATAATCATTCCCCTACGCTACTCTACTTGGGTGGCTAATTTAGTGCTGATCAGAAAGAAAAATAGAGAAATTAGAATATGTGTAGAGTTTAGAAATCTAAATAAGGAATCCTTAAAGGAAAATTACCCCCTTCCTAAGATGGACACCATCCTGCAGCGAGTGGTAGGTGCAGCTCGCATCTCCATGATGGATGGGTTCTCTGGTTATAACCAGATAGTCGTTCATAAGGATGACATGTACAAAACCAATTTTACTACTCCATGGGGTACATTCATGTACCAGAAAATGCCTTTTGGCCTGATGAATGTCGGAGCCACTTTTCAAAGAGCCATGGATATTGTTTTCATGAATGAAAAGGATAGATTCATAGTCATCTATTTAGACGACATGACCATCTTTTCGGCAAGTGATGAACAACATCTCAAAAATTTGGAAGTTATATTCCAAAAATGTCGGTGATTTGGCCTCTCCCTGAATCCAAAGAAATATTTCTTTGCGATGACTGAAGGGAAGTTGTTGGGACATATAGTATCCCAGAGTGGTGTCAGGATTGACCTCGAAAGTGTACAAGCCATCCAAACTATCTCCCTCCCACATACTAAGAAAGAAGTACATGCATTCTTAGGAAAAATAAATTTCTTAAGGAGATTTATTCCTAACTTCGCTGAAATAGTTAAGAATATTAATCACATGCTCAAGAAGGGAAATGAGGTTACTTGGAACGAAGAGTCCAAATATTCCTTTGAACAAATTAAACAAGCTATAATGCAAGCCCCTGTCCTAATCCATCCTGACTATACAAAAAAAATTATTAATCTCCCTTTCGCTTCTGAACACACCATTGTTGCAGTATTATTGCAGAAAAACCAAGATGGGTACGAGAAAACCATCGAATTTTTTAGAAAATCTCTTTAGAATGTTGAATTAAAATATAATATAATAGATAAGAAGGAATATGCCATGGTTAAAATGCTTAAATATTTTAGGGAATATATTTTAATGGCAAAGTCAATCGTATACATACCTCACCCTGCTATGAGAGGTAGACTCCTCCAGCATGATACAGAGGAAAGAAGGGGAAAATGGATTTCCAAAACACATGAGTATGATTTATATTTGAAACCAATTAAGATCATTAAAGGGTAGGGGTTAGCTAAACTCTTAATTGAAGCTAATCTCGATGCACTTGGCATCCATTTATTTGCTCTTGAGAGCTCAATAGCATAAGATGGAGGTTAACAGGATAAGCAGTCAAGGTTGTTGCTACCTTCCTCTGATCTCGCTACCATTAACCCAAATTTTCTATCAATGGAATGGTATAGGAATATCATTATTTACCTCCAAACGATGAAGTTACCAAGTTCCTTGAGCAAATCCGTAAAATGTTTTATTAAATTAAAAGAAATTAATTACTGTATCATAAACATAATTTTATACTAGAAAGATCCAGTAGGTGTTCTTTTAAATTGTGTCCTCCCCTCACAAGTAGATTACTTGATTACCCCTCACCACAATGGCGTATGTGGTGGCCACTGCGCCTGGTGGGCTACGACCAACAAAATTTTGAGAAGTGGCCTTTATTGGCCAGCCCTTTTTAGTGATGTTAATTAAAAGGTAAGAGCCTACCATCAATGTCATATTTTTGTGGGAAGAAAAACCTGGTCGCTTTACCCCTCAAGCCTATAATACTTGAGGCACCGTTTCAACAGTGGGGGCTAGATTTTATTGGATAAATTCACCCCTCATCCAGTGGTCCACACCACTGGATTATTATTGTCACTGACTATTTTACCAAATGGGTAAAGGTTGCCTCATTAAGAAAAATTAATGATTAGGCTGTAACGAGATTTTTAACTAAAAATATTTCCTCCCGTTTCGACTGCCACAGAAATATTATAGCAGAGAATGGAAAACCTTTTTGTTCTACCTCTTTTCAAAATTTCTACAATAAATTTGAAGTAAATATAGGACATTCGACAGCTTATTATCGGCAGGGCAATGGGTCGCTGAATCGACTAACAAAAATATCGTAAAAATTCATAAAAGGTCCTTACACTCTAAGAAACAAAACTGGCATGTAGCACTCAAATATTCTATTTGGGCAAATCAAATAAGCACTGAGAAATCAATTGGTACCTCACCATTCTAGTTGGTTTATGGTGTAGATGTCGTGTTTCCTCTATACTTAGGCAGAAAGGTCATGAAAAGCCTGCAAATTTTAAATGAGGAACCCAACGACCTCTAGAGGCGGCTCAACCAGATGATCCAGCTTCAGCAGGAAAGGGAGTTAGTTTTCCAAAGGATAAACCAACATCAAGCCAAAATTAAAAAGGAATTTGACAAGCGGGCTAGGGATAGAACTTTCCTCCCTGGAGATTGGGTCATAAAGTGGGACAAAAGAAGTGAAGAACCAGGAAAACATGGAAAATTCGACAATATCTAGCTAGGGCCTTTCATTATCGATAGGGTGGAGAGTGAAAATT
Source organism: Pinus tabuliformis (assembly GCA_031772625.1). Lineage (NCBI taxonomy): Eukaryota > Viridiplantae > Streptophyta > Pinopsida > Pinales > Pinaceae > Pinus > Pinus tabuliformis. The sequence goes on from CM062813.1 coordinate 511,739,866, forward strand.
CTTTTTCTTTAAAAAACTTTGAAGGAGAGGAGGTTAGTCATCCTATTATTGGGAAATACCTCATACATTATATCACCTATTGATTCGTTCAAAAAATTAAAAGATTATATATATATTAATATTATTAAAAATTATGAAAATATGTTTGTATATAAATAAGTATATATTGATAGTAATGATAATAATAATTAAAACTAAAGTACTAGATAACGAAATTTTCAAGATTAATGGATGATTGGTAATTTGGTACCCTAAATTAAAATGCAAATGTATATCATGAAAGCATGGGAATTCATTTCTTATTGAAATCATTATGTAATACAAAACAACTCTTTTTCATTATAAATGAATTATTTTCAAATGTTGAACTAAAACATTATGGTTGCCTAAGTGTCCCTATCTATCCTCAAGTCAAGACTGTCCGAACGTTATACAATTCCGATGCAATACCAATTTTTGTATTTCCCATACTTTGTCATTTATGTCTCTCAAGATAATCGTTAACCTGTGCATTTTTTATAAGTCCTACAGGGTTTGATCATGCTACAATTATATTTTTAACTTAGGTGGTTAAACAAAGTCCAAAAATTACCCCTTGTTTACAAAAATGTTTCTTCACCACCTGTCTTTCTCATCTGTTCACCTAGCTCCTTAGGACGAGGTATGTTGACAACCTTCGCCAAAGCTATGGATTCTCACTGGTAGTGGAGCAAGGTCAGTGGTATTGGGTGATCCCGATGCATAATCTACCCATCCCCTTACAGTTCGGTTTGGTGTGTGGAAAAACCTGTATATTCACAAGCTCATGTAATCTACTAAAACAAGAGATAATAATCTACTTCTACTCTTCACAGCGGAAGCCCATAAACATCGAGCAAACAATAATCAATAGAGGAATAGAATCAAAGGCACATAAAACAATAAATATTCATGGAAAGCCATAGCTCAAAACCCCACTATCTGTTTTGTATTAATATGGAAAATTAAGATGAAATTACAATGCTTGTTCTCTCTAGAACAATCCCAGCACTCAAAAAATTCAATCTCCAACTCATAAGCAAGCTCAAGGCCAAATCTTAGCCAATTCACAAGCTCTCCAAGTCTCCATTGCAATGTGTAATTCCTATGAAGAATAGCTTGTATTTAAAGGGAAATAAAGCCTCTAAAAATAGCGCAATCGCTCAAGGATTAATTCCTCAATGCATGCACTGTCAGTGCAACTCAGAAAAATCTAAAACATCTAGTACACTATCCCTGCACTCTAGTCTCAACTAGGTCTTTCTTAGAATTGACATGTATGAGTTTCTGATGGTGGAATCTTCAATTAGCTAGAGGAGCACTAATCAGGTCACTAGTGTCCCAACCGACTGTTTACTCACTATTAGTTCCTGAAACTAATTGGAACTAATTTAACTGGACTTAACTCAATAAACTAAGTTAACTAATTAATTAAGCTATACATATTCTCCTTAACTCCTATATGTCAGGGAGAACATATACATGTCTTCTAAAGGACTTCCAATTCAAATTTCCTAAATTAATTAAGCTAATTAAACTTAATTAATTATTTTCAAATTTCTATGAGAAAAGAATTCTATTTTAATTCACAATTTAATTCAAGGACAAATTAAACTGGAATTTCTTGTTTCCATTTCTTAACACTCCCTCTCAACAAGAAAGGGATTATCCACTACCCCGATCCTGTCTCTATGAAACTCGAATTTACATCTTGGCAATGCCTTTGTCAAGACGTCAACATCTTGATCCTCTGTGGGAATGTAATCTAACAACATGATCCGCCTCAATACACAATCTTTGATATGATGATACCGAATATCTATATGCTTGGAATGATCATGAAAAAATGGATTTTTAGAGAGTTTGTTACAACTCTGATTATCACAATTAATCATTGTTCGATCCATCTGCTAACCAAACAAACCAATTAGGATCTTCCTCGTCCAGATAGCCTCACATGTTGCTTGACTTGCAGCAATGTACTCTACCTCTGTGGAACTAAGTGCAACTGATATTTGTTTCCTGATGTACCAAGAAAATGTAGCTGACCCAACACTAAAGATCCCTCCTGATGTGCTCTTCCTGTCAAATGGACTCCCTACCCAATCTGCATCACTGAATCCTTGAATCTTCACTCCCTCTGTCCATCTATACGACAACCCAAACTGAGTAATGCCTCTAAGGTATCTATATACATGCTTTGTTGCCTTCCAATACATCTTGGTAGGCCTACCCATCACTTGACTAAGGTATTTAACTGCATAACACATATCTAGTCATGTGTTCACCAAATACATGAGTGAACCCAGAAGCTGCCTGTAAACAGTAGCTTCCACTACTTCTCCTGAAGTAGCATCCTCCTTCCTCCAGTTACCAGCTAGAGGAGTCTCCATGGGTTTACTGCTCTCCATGCAGAATCTCCTGAGTATCTCATTGGCATACTTGCCTTGAGAAACAAACAACTCCCCATCTCCCTGCCATACCTCCATGCCAAGAAAGTAATGCATGAGCCCCATGTCCTTCATCTCAAACTCTCTTGCAAGGTCCTCCTTGCAATATTTGATGAGCTTCTCATCACTTGTCAGTATGAGATCATCTACATAAAGTACAATGATCAACAACTTACCTTCTACCACTATGTGATATAGGTTCGCATCTGCTTCACTCTTCGAGAAGCCCAACCCAGTGAAGTAGATATCTATCCTGGTGTACCAAGCACGGGGTGCTTGCTTCAGCCCATACAATGTTCTCTTGAGTCGGCACACATGCGAATCACGGTCCAACATTTCAAAACCTTCGGGCTTCTCTATGTACACCTCTTCCTTAATCATGCCATTTAAGAAGGAAATCTTCACATCCATATGATGGATACTCCAACCCATCTATGCAGATAGTGCCAAAATAGATTTGATTGATGAGTACCTTGCAACAGGAGCAAAGGTCTCATCATAGTCAATCCCCTCTACTTGTGAAAAGCCACAAGCCACAAATCTAGCCTTATGATTCTCCACACTACCATCTACATCTTACTTTACCTTATAAATCCAACAGGAGCTCACCACTGACTTGTCCTCCGGTCTCGGGACCACATCCCAAACACTGTTTCGAACTATGGAGTCATACTCCTCCACTATCGCATCAACCCAAACTGGCTGCTGCACTGCTTCTTGAAAGGAAAATGGCTCTGTCACAACAAATGCACCCATAAGTGCCATGTATCTAGTGTACCTCTCTGGTGACCTCCTTTATCTATACTGAGAGGAGGGTGCTCCCACATTCTCTCGTGCATCATCCAACAATCTGTTAGCCTCTCTAGTGCGCTTTCTTCCCTCTCTGGAAGACTCTACCTGAGTGGATGTCTCCACTTCCAGAACCTCTGCATGTGGTTGCTCCACATCAATCTGAGGCTCCTCAATATTAGGAACTAAAAGTTCCTCCTCTGCATGTATCTCAAGCTCCCTCTCAAGGGATACTCGCATGACCTTCTCCTCTTCAAAATGGACATCCCTGCAAACCACTGTCATCCGAATGGTTTGCATGTACACCCAATAGTTGTGGGGAGTATCAATGTACCCCACAAAGATCCCCAAATCCGTTATTGACACAATCTTCTTCCATGCATATTTGGTCACATGGCAATAAACCGATGACCCAAAAATCCTGAAGTGCCCAGCATCTCACCTCTTATCGGAATAAGCTTCCTGTGGTGTTTTACTCTCAAGTATTCTATGTGGACTACAATTCTGAACATAAATCATTGTGTTGCATGGCTCAGCCCACAAGTGTAGTGGTAGGCCCTGATCATGCAACATCGCCCTTGCTGCCCCTACTATGCTCTTGTTCTTCCTCTTGGAAACCCCATTCTGTTGAGGGTTATGAGGTGCCATCAACTCTCGTTTAATCCCTTCCGCTGCACAGAATTTCTTAAACTCATTGGAGACATATTCTCCACCATTATCACTTCGTAGAGCTTTAACCTTCTTGCCTGACTCTTTCTCGACCAATTCTTTGAATTCACAAAACTTTGTGAATGTTTGATCCTTTCTCTGCATGAAAAATATCCAGCATTTACGAGAATAGTCATCTACAAATATAACATAATACCTGTGTTTGGTGGTGGATACTGTCAAGAATGGTCCACACACATCTGAATGGAATCTCTCCAGAATAGACTCTGCTCGACTGTCTCTGTCTCCAAAGGAATACTTGGTGTATTTTCCCAAAGTACAACCCTTGCATGTATCAACTTTCTCAAGCGTATCTTTGGGAAGACCGGTAGAGATTTGTTGCAATATCTTCAAAGCCCCATGATGCAAGTAGCCCAATCACCTGTGCCACAACTCGCCAATGTCTTAGCTCAACATCTTTTCTTCTTTTGAACTCAAATCAACACAATCCTCTACCCCTATATTATAGAGATTATGAAATCGAATCCCTATCTTCTTTACTTGACCTGTGGCTATGTGTCGAAGGAAATCCTTTCCTTTCGAAAAAATCACATCATAGCCTTTATCCCCAAGCATGGCAATGGATACCAAGTGAGTGGAGTCACATGATCCCTCTTAAAAGTAATAGTGCCCACACCAATAACACTATACTTACCATTGTCACCCATCTCGATATGTATATGGAGATCCTTCTCCTCCAGGTCACTGAATAACTCCTTGTTACTAGTCATGTGGAATGAAGCTCCATTGTCAAAGTAATAGACACTTCCCATCATTGAAGGCACCATGAATGTAATGAGGGAAAAGTCCAATTCGAATTGGGAGGCCAAAGCCTCACTCGCCACTCCTCCTGAGGACTTATCCTTGGACTTCTTCTTGCCATTCTCCATCTTGATTTTACGAAGTTTATCCTTCAGTGCCAACTTCCTTTGGTCACTACTATTTTGATACAAGTCTGTCAATGTTTTCCCTCATAGCATGTGGAGTTTCCTTGCCATGGAGACTCAAGACAATGTGGTCTCGAACTCCCTCAAGGATTATCCACCTTTCCTTTGCCACACACTTCTTCCATTAAGCCAAGTTCTATGCATTCGTAGCTGCTAGCTTGGGGACTTCTTGATCAATGAATTCCTTCAATCCATTATCTTCTAGCACTACCTCCATCCTGTCCCTCCAGGCTATAAAATTTGAGCTGCCTTTCAAGGCATACTCAAGCCACAACCCATGGAACACCATCTGTCGATCCTGAAGTATGTATGCAAATTCGACTTTCACCTGTAACCCAAAAACTCATAACTTCAAAATCTCCTCTAGAGAGCTTATTTTAAATCAACGATATCTCCCTCATCCGAACTCTGATTTGGCTGAATTTTTTTTTCAATTTGGGTATATTTTCCTAAGGAATCCATATCTATAATTTGTTTATGAAAAATTTTCACATAAATTCTCAGATATTCTCTGCAAAATCTCGGCCCAAAAAACAATCTTGCTTCGATACCATGTAGAAAAACCTGTAGATTCACAAGCTTATGTAATTTACTAAAACAAGAGACAAGAATCTACTTCTACTCTTTACAGGGGACAGCCATAAACATCAAGCAAACAATAATCGATAGAGGAAGAGAATCAAAGGCACATAACACAATAAATATCTGGGGAAAGCCACAGCTGAAAACCCCACTATCTGTTTTGTATTAATCCGGAAAATCAAGGTGAAATTACAATGACTATTCTCTCTAGAACAATCCCATAACTAAAAAAATTCAACCTCCAACTCATAAGAAAGCTCAAGGTGAAATCTTAGCCAATTCACAAGCTCTCCAAGTATCTATTCCAATGTGTAATTCTTGTTGGGTTGTGTTATATTAAACCAGAGGAAGTATGTCGAGACAATACTACAAAGGTTTAATATGAAGGATAGTAAACCAATTAAGGTTCATATTCTTGTAGGTGTAAATTTATCTACTAAACAGTGTCCCAAGACACAAGAAGAGGAAGAGGACATGTCCTATGTTCCATATGCAAGTGCAATCGGTAGCCTAATGTATGCAATGGTCTATACTAGACCAGACATTGCACATGTAGTGGGAGTATTGAGCAGGTTTATCTCAAAACCAAGGAAGGAGCATTGGACAACAGTGAAGTGGGTTTTTAGGTATTTGCATGGCACTATTGATTATGGTTTGTGCTACCAAGGAAGACCAGGATTGGATAGATTTTTGGACATCCATGGCTTTGTTGATGCAGACTGGGTTGGAGATCTGGATCAGAGAAGATCTACAAGTGGGTATGTGTTTAACCTATTTGGAGGTGCAGTCAGTTGGATGAGTAAGAGACAATCTGTAGTGGCACTGTCAACTATAGAGGAAAAATACATGGAAACCACTCATGCAAGAAAGGAAGTAGTTTGGTTGCAGAGATTGTGTTCAAGTATGGGGTTAGTACAACGAGCTATAAGGATAGACTATGATAATCAAAGTGCAATTTTCTTGGCAAAGAACCCTGCTTATCATTGAAAGACAAAGCACATTGATGTTCAGTATCACTTTGTGAGGGATATGGTAGAAAACAAAAAGGTGTTTCTAGTAAAGGTGGACACTTTGAAGAATACTGTAGATGCATTGACAAAGTCTGTGAGCTCTGAGAAGTTCTCTTGGTGTAGAGAAACAATGGGCATTGTAGGGTTGGATCAATGACTAAGCTCTCCTGTGGCCCTGTGTGGAAAGAAAACAACAAGTGGGAGAATGTTGGGTTGTGTATATTCTTTCCACAACTAGCCCCAGTAGTTAAACCAAGGGGGTTAGAGGGGGGGTGGAGCCCCGCCTGTATGGGGCATTTGAGGGGGCCGGTAGCCCCCCTCTACGGGGTTTGGGGCAGTGCCCCGAGAATTATTTTTTTGGACCCTATATTAGGTGGGAAGACCTACCTATGGTTTTGTGCATGGTTTTTGCACATGGTTTTGAGCGTGATGGTTTTCGGTCCATGGTATTCTATAGACCCGATCAAGGGAACTATGGTTATGTTCTAATCCAGGGTTAATGGACTGGGATTTATGGATGCTTTGTCATGTATATATGTGTATTGTAACATGAAAGGAACATAATGAAAAATCAATCTAGTAGTCCTGGTTTTGAGATCTAGGGGAAAATATCTGTGTATATTTGTTTTATGTGTTATTCTCTCGCCATTGTTTATTTTCTATTTTTTAGAATTGGTATGCATGTAATTCATGTACGGGGTTAAAACCTACAATTCCTATCAATAATATCTTGTATTTAAAGGGAAATAAAGCCTCTAAAAATAATGCAGTCTCTCAAGGATCAATTCCTGAATGCATGCACTGTCAGTGCAACTAAGAAAAATCTAAAACAAATAGTACACTATCCCTACACTCTTGTCTCAATCGGGTCTTTCAACATACATTCTTTTTTGATGGTGGAATCTTCAGTTAACTAGAGTAACACTAATTAGGTCACTAGTGTCACAACTGACTGTTTAATCACTATTAGTTCATGAAACTGATTGGAATTAATTTAACTAGAGTTAACTCAATAAACTGAGGTAACTAATTACAACTCATTCATAACTTATCCTTAACTCCAATAAGTTAGGTAGAACATATACATGT